>CM067555.1:2880141-3505141 GCA_034509755.1 Anisodus tanguticus | reverse complement strand
CAAATTCACAATGTTTGTGCCGGTGTTAGCTAAAAAGATTAATGCAATGGATTGTGAGGTCCTTATTGATAAAATGGGGGCAAGAATTAGAACCTAGAAATCTAGACATTTATCATATGCAGGCAGAGTTCAACTTATTAACTCTATTTTGCAACATTTACATGTCTATTGGTCTTCCATCTTTATTTTGCCTAAGAAAGTTATGAAGAAACTGATTGCAATGTGTAGGAACTTCCTTTGGGATGGCAAGGAGGTAAGTAACAAGATGCCTCTTGTAACTTGGAATTTGATGTGTAGACCAAAGAAAATGGGTGGACTGGGGTTGTTGGATAGTCTTGTTTGGAATAAGGCAGCCATAGCAAAATATGTGTGAAATGTGGCACAAAAAGCTGATAACCTTTAGGTGAAATGGGTGAGTCATGTGTATATTAAGTAGAAGGATTGGTGGGAATACAATCCTCCTAAGGATTGTTGCTTATTTCTGGTACTGGAGAAAAATTTGCAGTATTAAAGACAAGTATAAGCAGGGATATGTTGGGAATGGGTGATTGAAAGATGGGAGGAAGTGTACCATTCATAGTGGGTATACATGGAAGAAAGGTGACATGAAGACACACCCTCAACGTAAGCTGCTCTAGCAACTTCCTTGTGGCATGCACGTTTGAGTCATCCGGGAGCGTCTGTTCTTTCCTCTCTTAAAAATAATAATTTTATTGAATGTAATAGTACGCGTAGTACTAATATTTGTCATTCTTGTCCGCTTGAGAAACATGTTAAATTACCGTTTGTAGCCTCAAATTCTAGTACTTTGTTGTCATTTGATATTATTCATAGTGATTTGTGGACATCTCCCGTTTTGGACACTTTGTGCCACAATTATTATGTGTTATTTTTGGATGATTATTCTAATTTTTTGTGTACCTTTTCTTTATCTAAAAAGTCTCAATTTATTTTTCACATTTCTATCGTTTAGAGCATTCATCCGTACCCAATTTGAACGGGAAATTAAAAACATTCAATGTGATAAAGGAAGGGAATTTGATAATGGGCCATTTCCAGAATTTTGTAATGTTAATGGCATATCTTATAAGTTTTCTTGTCCTCATACGTCCTTACAAAATGGGAAAGCCGAAAGAAAAATTCGTACCATTAATAATATTGTTCGGACTTTACTAGCCCATGCTTCATTACCACCTTCTTTTTGACATCATGCATTACAAATTGCTACTTACCTTCTTAACATACTCCATAGTAAAGGATTAACATACCAATCTCCACTAAAAATTCTTTATCATAAGGATCCTTCGTATTCTCATCTTAGAGTGTTTGAGTGTTTGTGCTATCATCTCTTCCCGTCTACTACAATTAACAAACTTCAAGCCCATTCTATCGCTTGTGTGTTTTTGGATTATCCATCTAATTATCGTGGTTACAAATGTTTTGATTTATCCTCTAATAAAATCATAATTAGTCGCCATGTCATTTTTTATGAAACCCAATTTTCGTTTGCTAAATTGTGAAATTCGGTGTCTAATTTTTATAATTTTTTGGATGATGGACTCTCACCGTATGTGGTCCACCATTTAGTCCGATCCCCGCCTCGGGATCTAGACCAATAGACCCCCCGTGGCCAATCTCTACAAGCAGGCCCACTGCCTGCTGGCCCAATTGTCTAAAATCTAGTTTCTGTTTCTCGGCCAGCAGGCTCGGTCCAGCTTCTCGGCCAGCAGGCCCGGTCCAGCTTCTCGGCCAGCAAGCCCACTGCATGCTGGCCCAAGTCATTCCCTTCGCGGTCCAGTCTCTCGGCCAGCAGGCCCACTGCATGCTAACCTAATTTTTCAGTCCGTCAGTCCAGCCCTTCGGCCAGCAGGCCCACTGCCTGCTAGCCAGTTCCGAGACAACCCGATACCATCCCAAGTTCAGTCCACTTATATTCCGAGTCAAGGACTCGTTACTCGTAGCCAATGGAGTATTTTTTTAAATCGAAACGACATTTTAATCTTCTAGTGTCACTAAATCACATAACCTAGTGTCTGCCAATTATGACCTGAATTGGAAAATGGACATGGATGATGAATATAATGCTCTTATTGAAAATAAGACATAGGAGTTGGTGCCCCGCTCGCCTGGTGTCAATGTTATTCGTTCTATGTGGGTTTTTACTCATAAGGAAAAATCTGACGGTTGTTTTGAGAGGCATAAGACCCGTCTTGTAGGTGATGACAAAACTCAACAGGTTGGCATGGATTGTGGAGAGACATTTAGTCTGGTGGTCAAACCAGCAACCATTCACAATGTTCTCAGTCTGACTCTCTCGAAAGCATGGCCCATTCATCAGTTGAATGTGAAAAATACTTTCTTATACGGTGATCTCAAGGAGACAGTATACATGCATCAGCCCTTGGGTTTTAGGGACCCCGATCATCCTAACCATGTCTTTTTACTGAAGAAGTCCTTATATGAGCTTAAACAGGCCCCTCGGGCTTGGTATAAAAGGTTGCGGATTATGTGTCTACTATTGGGTTTTCTCACATCAGGTCTGATCATTCTCTGTTCATCTATCATTATGGCACTTCTCTGGCATACATTCTGTTATATGTGGATGATATTATATTGACTGCCTCTTCTAATAAATTACGCAAGTCCATCGTGTCTCTTCTCAGTTTAGAATTTGCTATGAAAGACTTGGGGCCTTTGAGTTATTTCTTTGGTATAGTTGTAACTCGTCATGCATGTGGTCTATTTTGATCACAGAGGAAGTATGCGGCTGAGATTATTGAGCGGGATGGCATGTCATCCTGTAAGTCTTCTCCTACTCCGATTGATACCAAACCGAAGCTGAGTGCTAATTCTAGTATGCCTTACGAGGTGTCTTCCCATTATCGCAGTCATGCAAGAGCTCTTCAATATCTTACTTTTACGAGGCCCGATATTACTTATGCAGTGCAACATGTGTGTTTATTTATGCATGATCCGAGGGACGAGCACATGCATGCTCTTAAACGTATTGTGTGTTACATTGAGTGCACTCTTGATTATGGTTTGCACTTATATCCATCCTCTGTATCTACTCTCATGTCTTATACAGATGCTGATTGGGGTAGATGTCCAGATACCAGACGTTCGACATCTGGTTATTGTATGTTTATTGGTGATAACTTGGTCTCTTGGTCGGCAAAACGCCAGACTACTTTATCACGATCCAGTGTGGAGGCCGAGTATCGAGGGGTAGCCAATGTGGTGTTTGAGTCCTGTTGGCTGTGTAATCTCTTATTAGAGCTTTACTTTCATATTCAGAAAACTACATTGGTCTACTGAGGTAATGTTAGTGCAGTCTATCTCTATGGGAATCCGGTCCAACATCACCGCACTAAACATATCGAGATGGATATTCACTTTGTTTGTAAAAAGGTAGCTTGTGGACAAGTACGTGTCTTGCTTGTCCCTTCACGGTACCAAATTGTTGACATATTTACTACGAGTCTTCCCTTAGTTCTGTTTGAATATTTTAGGGACAGTCTCAACCTACGACAACCGCTCGCTATGACTGCGGGGGTGTGAAAGACTACCGATATACAAGGTCAAACCGTGTATATGTCTTGTGTATATTTGGTATATTCCTTACCATAATTAGTATAGTTCTTGTACATGTATAATTATGATAGTAGTCTTGTATTAGGAAAAGCTAGTAGTCTTGTATTAGGAAAATGTAGATTTAATTTTCATAATTAGAGATTGTATATCATGTATATATACATTTTCATTAATGAAAATAATCAAGGGATTATTCTCTGGATGTTGGGTCTAACTCAGCCCCAAAAGCTAGCTTGTAGGGTGTGGAATGTCCAAGTCCATATAAGGAGTCATGTTCCCATTCCATTTCTGATGTTGGACTCTTAACACTCCCCGCACGCCCAGACTCCGTTAATTGGAGCGTGAATGACATAATTTGGGGACCCAACATCGGTGAGCATAGAATTGAAATGGACATGACTCTGATACCGTGTAAAGAATGGATGTTGGGTCTAACTCAACCAAAAAAACTAGCTTGTAGGGTGAAGATTGTCCAAGTCCATATAAGGAGTCCATATTCGCATTCCATTTTCGACGTGGGACGCTTAACAGGTATATCTTGTTTGAATAGATAACTAAACTTTTTAATTTTCTAAATACAAATATATAAAAAAATTGTATTATACCAAATGAAATTCTCGCAAATCAAGACTAAAGTATTAGACTTGTTCTGTTTCCATAGAAAAAATCATTTCAATTAACCCTTTCCCCACGGTTACAAGTAACTACTTACAAAAAATGGGGGCGGAATAATATCCTTTTTGATTTGTTGCTTTAAGACTTTTCTCTTAGGGTCAATGCTACAAGTTTCTGTTTGTTTTTTTCATGTTAGAATTATTGATGATAGTACCAATTGTCAAAGGGATACTTCAAAAAGTTATCATTGACTAAGAGATTAGGTGAATTATCAAATTCATTCCGTGTTTAGTTAAAGGCATTAGCTAAAAGCAGTACTCCTATTATTTTTATATCAAATCTTGGTATAATTTATCCCATATAAAAAAGCGAGATAAGTTATTCAGATGTTTTAATTTAATTCCAAAATTATAATCCTAGAATATCCTGCATTTAAACCAAACAACCATTTATTTTCTTTGTTGGGAGTTTTGTCTCTATTGTACTTTATAAACAGTACGGGAAGTATATAACTATTACAAGTATTCGAAAGGATAAACAAAGATTCAATAATTCAGTTAGAAATCTGAAAATTACAATAGAACCACAAAACTGAAATTACAATTTTGTTGAAGACGGAAAAATGGAAACTGTTTTTGCTGAGTCGAGTGTGACACTCAGTCCTTAAGACAATATTGCCCCGTATGTATGCTTTATACGTCCTGGACAATTTGTCTCCCAAGATAAAACAGCAATGGAACACTTGAGCAAAGGAAACTCAAATGCTACCGTGAAGAATATTGAGTAACGAAATGATACTTGGAAGTTGTAGGAAGAAAACTGTTTTGGTTGTGTCTTTTCGTGTGTTGTATGAACTGTTATATGTAGTGCTCAACAATGGTGTAAGGGGGTGTTTATATAGGTGAGGGAGGGGCTAAAAACTGCCTCCATAACAGCCAAATAATGGCCATTATGGAGGTAGTAAAGCCACCACATAAATGGTGAAAGACCAACGGATTTGGCCATTATAGGAGGAGTAATTCAGCCAAAATAAATGGCTGAATTGAGTGCTTGGCGTTTCTGCTTTGACCGTCCAAATTCGACGTTCTGGAAACTTCAGGGACCAAACTGTACATCTTGAAACTTCAGGGACCAAACTGTACATCTGACAAAGTTCTCTGGCCCAAAAAGATAATATCAGAAGGCCCGTGAACCCAGAACCCGACCAGACGGGCGGGCGGCGGCGGCGCGCGCGTGGTCTTTCCTCGAACCGAAGCACATCTAGGTCCCCCCTCCTTTAAACACATGGGATACCCCTTGGGGTCCCAAACCCCAAACCAATTTCGAGTCTTATATACACAACCATTCTTTCTTCCTCTACCGATGAGGGAGAATTGAACACAATACCACACTTTCCATGCTTCAAACACCTTACTTCGTGGACCAATATCTCTTTCATTTCTCAATGAAATTTGACGATTCTTGGCCCTACGGTTATCTACGTACTTAGTAGATCATGCATGTGTGAAGAACCGGATTCTCCAACATACGTAACACTAGTGTTTAAGCCGTTAAAGTTGGTCGGTCGCAACTCCCGCCAAAGGCTAATTTCCAACATTCTTTTCATAGTATTCGAATACTTTTGTGAGAATACAAATTAGTAATAATTATACGTAAGAGAACATAAGTAATTGCAGAGCTTTACCACAAACAAAAATCCAAAGAATTTGAAGAAAATAAACTAATTATTCTGGTTTTGTCACATAATAATACGAGAAATTTGTTTCTTTCTACTCACCATCTACACTAAGAAGTTTTAACGAGTTAAATGAAATGTAGTCAAATAGTTCTTGGATAAGTAGGAATCTTTCATCATTTTTAATTACTCAAAATAACGTGAGGAAATACAATTAAATGACGTACCAAGACAAGTTATGGAACAAAATCTATTGAACTTTGAAATTTCAGAATAAGTAATGTTGCAAAATCCTATTGCATAGATGGGGAAAACAATTCACAAAATAGCGACTCTTAGCTCTTGTAATTGAGAAATAGCCGTTGTCTTTGAAAAATTCCTACATTACTCAATTCCAACACTATAAAAATATTATTCATTTAGCAAGTGATGTAAAACATAAGGAGATGCCACATACAGTATAAGGAAAGTGGTAATGTCACGGACAAGGTAGTGGTGAAGTAGTAAGTACACTTTTATCTGTAACCAGATATTTCGGGTTTGAGTTTGGGTATGGAGCCGCCCTTTGTTACAGGTCGCTTTACCCCAAATATGGAATTTTCCGAAGTGAATCCAAATTTAATTAAGTCAAATGCGGATACCGAACGCTGAATGAAAACAAAAAAAAAAGTGGTAATTTTAAAGTGCAGAAAATATATAGCTTCTTATTTATAAACAAAAAGTTAGATGCCAACTTATTAAGTTTAGCATTGTTGAAATTATTATAGTTATTCATCTACGATAAGCAAGAGTTCGCATATTATAAGTTAATATGAACCATGTATATTTGGGTCAAAGTTTTTTAAAGATTTAAATGTGTCATCTACTCATCTCAATGATATAAAGCCAAAAAAAAGTCTTGTTATCTTGAAAAAATTGGACGTATTATGAGCTGTCTAGTTATAGAAAACAGATATACTATGTATTTTAGTTGTCCACTAAAATTAGGTACGAGTTTGAACCTTTTAATAGGACTTCTATAGTAGACCTTTGCCTTAGCCCTTAGGGTACGAAACTATTGCTTAAGTAGTAATTAAAATTGTGTGTCCTTTTCTCAAGGCACAGAGTCAATGGAAGGTTCAACTGAATTGATTGAGATAGCAACATATGTAACGGTCTAGATCATGATATTGTCCGCTTCGAATCTAAACCTTCACAACTTTAAAATTTGTCACGGAGCCTACGACTTGCTTATATTCCCAACATCTCTTTCGTGTATTTCCAATGAAATTTGCACAAGAGGTTACACAGGTACACACGCTCCCCTTAAGACACTATATGTTGGGAGTTTTGTCTCTATTGTACTTTATAAAGCAATACGAGAAGTATATCACTATTACAAGTATTCGAAAGAATAAACAAAGATTCAATAATTCAACTAGAAATCTGAAATTACAATTGTAGAACGAGAAAAAGTCGAAACTGTTTTGTTATTGCTGAGTCGAGTGTGGCACTCTGTCCTTAAGACAATATTGCCCCGTATGTATCATTTATACGTCCCGGACAATTTGTCTCCCAAGATAAAACAAAGAATGGAACACTTGAGCAAAGGAAACTCAAGAGCTACCGTGAAGAATATTGAGTAACGAAATGATGCTTGGAAGTTGTAGGAAGAACTGTTTTTGCTTGTGTATGCTTCTGTATTTTCGTGTATCATATGTGTGTCTCAACAATGGTGTAAGGAGGCGTTTATATAGGTGAGGGAGGGGACTGAAAACTCGTCTCCATGTGACCAAATAATGGCCATTATGGAGGTAGTAAAGTCACCAACATAAATGGTGAAAGACCAACGGATTGGCCATTATAGGAGGAGTAATTCAGCCAAAATAAATGGCTGAATTGAGTGCTTGGCGTTTCTGCTTTGACTGTCCAAATTCTGACGTTCTGGAAACTTCAGGGACCAAACTGTACATCTTGAAACTTCAGGGACCAAACTGTACATCTGAAAGAATTCTGATCCAAACTGTACATCTGAAACTTCTGGGATCAAACTGTACTTCTGGTAAAGTTCTCTGGTCCAAAAAGATAATATCAGAAGGCCCGTGGCCCGTGGCCCGAAAACCCGTGACCCCGTGACCCCGAGAACCCGGAACCGGAACCGGACCGGACGGGACACAACAATTCGAGTCTTATATACACAAACCAATTTCTAGTCTTATATACACAACAATTATTTCTTCCTCTACCGATGAGGGAGAATTGAACACAATACCACACTTTCCATACTTCAAACACCTTACTTCGTGGACCAATATCTCTTTCATTTCTCAATGAAATTTGATGATTCTTGGCCCTACGGTTATCTACGTACTTAGTAGATCATGCATGTGTGAAGAACCGGATTCTTCAACATACGTAACACTAGTGTTTAAGCCGTTAAAGTTGGTCGGTCGCAACTCCCGCCAAAGGCTAATTTCCAACACTATATTCCCCAAGTTTTGTCCCACCATCATCTTAAAGATGTAAGAAAATTCGCTTAAACTAGACTGGTCTGTTTAGCCCACCACCTATCTTAATAAAGTGGGATTTACCTAAAACATTGAGGTTTGTTCCATCGTCGACCACGGTTGAACGCAGAGTGGTCCTGCTCGTATCAAAGAGTTTAGCACATTTAATAAGTATGTCTAAACTTTCCATGTGGTTCAACAATATGTAATTTATTGACATGTAATTTGTGTTCTTGAGGGTGTCCATGTACATTTGAGAATTATTGGTTCCTTACTATCAGCACTTATATACAAATGTACATAGGTTAATCTAAAATTTGTTTCCATTTTTTATACAAAGGAACACGAACATTATATACAAATGTACAATCAATGGCCAGAGACTTTAATCAGTCATCTACTTGAAGTCCCATGGCCAGTAAACTTTATCGACAATGCCTCCGCCACTTCGAACTGCAAAGTGGAGGGTCTCAGATACTGGAGTAGCTCCCCAAAGAAGCGGCACAGCCAGTCATTGTTAGCTTTTCCTGCAAATCACCCTTGCTTGCTTTATTTGCAGATACAATCTGCAGCACGAAAAGATGATTTGATGAGACGTAATTGTTAAGAGTCCCACATCGAAAATGGAATGGGAACATAGACTCCTTATATGGACTTGGACAATTCTCACTCTACAAGCTAGCTTTTGGAGATGAGTTAGGCCCAAGATCCATTATTTACATGGTATCAGAGCCAGACTCATTCAACTTCTTTGTTCACCGATGTTGGGCCCCCAAAATATATTGTCCACGCTCTAGTTAACGAGGTCTGTGCGTGCGGGGGAGTGTTAAGAGTCCCATATCGGAAATGCAATGGGAACATGGACTACTTATATGGACTTGGACAATCCTCACCCTACAAGCTAGCTTTTGGGTGAGGATTAAGAGTCCCACGTCGAAAATGGAATGAGAACATGGACTCCTTATATGGACTTGGACAATCCTCACCCTACAAGCTAGCTTTTGGGGATGAGTTAGGCCCAAGATTCATCCTTTACATGGTATTAAAGTCAGGCCCATTCAAATTCTTTGTTTACCGATGCTGGGCCCCCAAATCATATTATCCACGCTCCAGTTAACAAGGTCTGGGCGTGCGGGGGAGTGTTAAGAGTCCCACATCGGAAATGGAATGGGAACATGGACTCCTTATATGGACTTGGACAATCCTTACCCTACAAGCTAGCTTTTGGGGATGAGTTAGGCCCAAGATCCATTCTTTACAGTAATTATGGAATCTATGAAAATATATTCTATTGATATCATTAGTGATCTTTTGTATATTTAATTATTGTCGTAATCTTTTGTATTAGTTAGGTGTATATTTGATTTTTGTAATTATAGCCTAGGATGACTATTGTATATCATGTATATAAGCTAATTAAACTAATGAAATCATGAAGGGATTATTCTCTTTCATGGTATCAACAGCCTTGGGCAAATTTTCCTCTCCTCCCTCCTCACTACACTTCCGTCGTGCCCTACTCGGCTACATCCCTTCCGCCGCCCATTTTTTTCTCCCCTCAGTCATGTCTAACACGAAGAATATCTTTCATCCTACTCTTGCAGTCTCCAACATCAAGAAGAACATCCCTATCGTCCTTGAAATGGAAAACGTCCAATATGCGACGTGGGCGGAACTTTTTAAAATTCACGTAATGTCTCATAGAGTCCTCCATCACATCGTCAAATCGGAAAAAGGCAAGGAGAAGGTGCCTTCCACCGATGATGAAATAGAGTTATGGAAAACTCTTGATGCTACGATCCTCCAATGGATTTATTCCACCATCTCTGCAGACCTCTTGCATACAATTATCGAACCCGACGCCACGACAATGGAAGTTTGCAATAGGTTGCATGATATATTCCAAGATAACAAAAATTCTCGTACCGTAACCCTTGAGCAAGAATTCTCTCACACAACTATGGAGGATTTTTCGAATGCCTCCGCATATTGTCAAAGGCTCAAGGAATTGTCGGATCAACTCAAGAACGTCGGAGCACCGGTCACGAATGGTCGTCTCGTTCTTCAAATGGTTGCGGGCCTTTCCGAATCATATAACGGGGTTGGAACTCTCATTCGCCAAAGCAATCCTATCCCACATTTCTACAAAACACGTTCCATGCTCATTTTAGAAGAGGCGGGGTTGGCTAAAAAGGCTGCAACCGAAGCACATTCCGCCATGATGGCGGCCACGTCCCGAGAAACCGATGACTCTCAATCATTCTCTGGAAATTATAGTCAAAATCGTAACAACGGTGGTGGAAAAAAGGGTCAAAACCGCAACCACGGTGGCAAAAACTGTGATGGCGGCCGCGGCGGTAGTAAGGGTGGTGGCCGCTGTGGCGGAGGCTAGTAGGGATCCGGGCCACAACACCCATGGCTGCAGCCTTAGGCCAGTGGGCAGTGGTCCATCCCGCCTTGCCAATACCCAACACAAAATTGGGCCAGGCCCACCAGTCGGCAGAAGCAGACAACCCAGTTTGGGCCTCAACTGCAACAGGCCTGACAGTAGCCTGGCCTTGGGCCTCGGCCACAGTAGGCCTTCGTTGCGACAGGCCCCGCAGTCTCCCCGACACATACAGATTTCGAGGCAGCGATGCATACACTTGGGCTAAATCCTTTGAATGTAAGTTGGTACATGGACACCGATGCTACTTCTCATATGACATTCGCTCAAGGTAATCTCGTATCTTATTTCAATTTGAGCAAAACTCATGACATAATTGTTGGTAATGGTCATTCAATTCCAATTCGAGGTTATGGTCACACAAATTGGTCTCCCCCAAACCCGCCTTTAGCCTTGAAAAATATCCTTCATGCTCCTCAATTGATTAAAAATTTGGTGTCCGATAGGAAATTTACAACTGATAACTCAGTTTCTGTTGAATTTGATCTATTTGAGTTTTATGTGAAGGATTTCTAGATGGGGATGCATCTAATGAGATGTGATAGTCGGGGTGAGCTTTATCCCATAACCACCACCATCACCATAAATCAAGCCACTCCATCAACTTTTGCAGCTTTAGCGCCTTCTTTATGACATGCACGTTTGGGTCATCCATGCGCATCTGTTTTTAACTCCCTTAGAAACTCTAAATTTATTGAGTGTAATCGCACTCGTAGTTCTAATATTTATCCTTCTTCTCCTCTTGGGAAATATGTTAAATTGTCTTTTGTTGCATCTAATTCTATTACTATGTTACCTTTTGACATTATCCATAGTAATCTTTGGACATCTCCCATTTTGAGCTCTTCGGGCCACCGTTATTATGTTTTGCTATTGGATGATTACTCTAATTTTTGTGGACATTTTCGTTATCTAAAAAGTCTCAAGTTTATTCCATATTTATATCATTTAGAGCATTCATTCATACTCAATTTGAACGGGAGGTTAAGAACATTCAATGTGATAATGAAAGGGAATTTGATAATGGGCCATTTCGGAAATTTTGTAAGGCTAAATCTGTACCATTAATAATATTGTTCGTACATTACTAGCCCATGCCTACCGCCTTCATTTTGGCATCATGCATTACATATGACAACTTACTTTCTCAACATCCTCTCTAGCAAAGGATTAGCCTACCAATCTCCACTCAAAATTCTTTATAAAAAAGACCCGTCTTATTCTCATCTTCGGGTATTTGGATATTTATGTTATCCTCTCTTTCCCTCCACTACCATAAATAAACATCAAGCCCGCTCTACCGCTTGTATCTTTTTGGGTTACCCATCTAATCATTGTGGTTACAAATGCTATGATCTATCCTCTAACAAAATCATCATTAGTCGCTATGTCATTTTCGATGAAACTCAATTTTCATTTGCTAAGTTACATAGTTTAACGACCCGTTCATATGATTTTTTTGGATGATGGTATTTCACCTTATATGGTCCATCACTTGGACAAGCCCACACCAGGGCACATGGACCAGCTGGCCCAATCCGGCCTACTGCCTGCTGGCCCAAGCCAACAAGGACACTGCCTCATGCCAGCCGACCCAATCCAGCGGCAGTCAGTCACTGCCAGGACTGGACCTCGGCCCACATCGCCAGGCCCAGCCAGAGGCAGTCCACTGCCAGCTGGACCCGTCCCCTTTCTGTCGGGTGGTGGGATGAGTCGATCCAGCCGGGAACCAGACCAGCCCACGGCCCATACCCAAATCTAGCCAACTCCTATTCCGACTTCACAGCCAGTTACTCGCAGCCAACATGGAATTTTTAAACCAAAGCAACAAGTTAATCTCAACTTTAATGGTACTAAATCTCCTCTACCACGTAATCCCGTGTTTGCCCTTCGTGACCCGAATTCGAAATTGGCTATGGACGATGAATATAATGCTCTTATTGAAAATAAGATGTGGGAGTTGGTGCCCCATTCACCTGATGTTAATGTGATTCGTTCTATGTGGATTTTTACTCATAAAAAAATCTGATGGGTGTTTTGAGAGGCATTAGGCCCGTCTTGTAGGTGATGGCAAAACTCAATAGGTTAGCATGGATTGTGGAGAGACGTTTAGTCTGGTGGTCAAATCGGAGACTATTTACATTGTTCTTAGTATAGCTCTCTCAAAAGCATGGCTCATTCATCAGTTGGACGTGAAAAATGCCTTCATATACGGAGAACTCAAGAAAATGGTATACATGCATCAGCCATTAGGTTTCAGGGATACCGCTCATCCGAATCATGTGCGTTTGCTGAAGAAATCTTTGTATGGGCTAAAACAGGCTCCTCGGGCCTGGTACAAGAGATTTGCAGATTACGTCTC
Organism: Anisodus tanguticus; assembly: GCA_034509755.1. Taxonomy (NCBI): domain Eukaryota; kingdom Viridiplantae; phylum Streptophyta; class Magnoliopsida; order Solanales; family Solanaceae; genus Anisodus; species Anisodus tanguticus. Next base: position 3,491,963 of record CM067555.1, on the reverse strand, counting down.
CACTCTTGGATTTTCTCACAGCAAGTCTGATCATTCTCTATTCATATACCGTAATGGGACTTCTATGGCCTACATTCTTTTGTATGTGGATGATATTATATTGACTGCTTCCTCTAATGCACTTCACCAATCTATCATATCACTTCTCAGCTCAGAATTTGCTATGAAAGATTTGGGGCCATTGAGTTATTTTCTGGGTATAGCTGTCACTCGTCATGCATGTGGTCTATTTCTATCTTAGAGGAAGTATGCAACAGATATCATTGAACGGGCTGGCATGTCAGCTTGTAAGTCATCTCCTACTCTGGTTGATACTAAACCGAAGCTGAGTGCTACTTCTAGCACACCATATGAGGATCCCCCCACTATCGTAATCTTGCAGGGGCTCTTCAATATCTCACATTTACGAGACCCGATATTACTTATGCAGTGCAACAAGTGTGTTTTTTCATGCATGATATATCTCTCAGGGAATCCTGTACAACATCAGCGCATTAAACACATCGAGATGAATATTCACTTTGTTCGCGAAAAAGTTGCTCGTGGACAAGTACGTGTCTTGTATGTCCCTTCATGTTATCAAATTGCTGACATCTTTACTAAGGGTCTTCCTTTGGTTCTGTTTGAAGATTTTCGGAACAATCGTCCGCTACGACTGCGGGGGTGTGATAGAATATATGAAAATATATTCTATTGATATCATTAGTGATCTTTTGTATCTTTAATTATTGTAGTAATCTTTTGTATTAGTTAGGTGTATATTTGATTTCCGTAATTATAGCTTAGGATGACTATTGTATATCATGTATATAAGCTAATTAAACTAATGAAATCATGAAGGGATTATTCTCTTTCACGTAATGAATCGCCTAACAGAGTTGGAAGAAAATATCCCCTAACAGAGAGAGATTGTTGCATGAACAAGCATTATCTACAAGCTATGTTGTTCGACTCTTCAAAAATAATGCCGGGTATGTACCGGATTCTCACAGGACTATGTCGTTCTGGAGGATCCGATATAGGCAACGATACTTTTGGAGGGTCTGAGCAACATCGTTTAAAAGGAGTTTGTGCGTGTAACCATAACTACTATTAAAAACACCTCTAGTTACTAGTGTGTATATCTGAAATATCAAAATTTTCCTCTTGGAAATGAAATATCCTACTGAACTGGCAGGAGTCACCTGCGGCAAACATACTGTAAATCTACTAAACTTTCAAGTATCTTCTTCTGTATTTTCTTAATCTACAACTGCGATAGAAAGATCACCAGTCATATGCCCAGCTAGAAGACTCTACATATTGAAATTGATAAAGTTCCGTAGAGTTCATAATTGCATAAAAGGAGTCAAATGGCTGCGGCGCGTTGAGGCACTTATATATCCAATTGACACGAGGTTATATAACGATTATGAGCATTGTTAATCCCGGAACACGGTAATACCTCGTTTAGACACAAGATGTGAACATAGTACAAGGTGTCAACAAACAGCTTAAGCCAATGCTCAAAGCAGCATAATTCAACTAGAGCAAAAGAACAATAGAAATTAAGGTAGTTTGTCAGATCATTTTGCAAAACAAAATAAAATTAAAAGTTTATATTCAATTTATTTGACACATTTCTTAATAGTTTGTTTGGAAAAAAAATGTTTTTATATTTAAAATTTAACTTTAAACTTCTCATTTTATAGGAGTACATGTTTATAGTCACACAAATATTATGACATATTTAAACAAATGTGAACCTAGAGTAATGTGGATTCACATAATCCAATGACTTTTACTCAGACCCCGTGTGTGATTGTATATATAAAATTAACTAAATACGATAAATATTTGAGTGAATTCAATTATCATTGTATATTAATTTGAGGTTAATATAAAAGAATCATAAACTTTAAGTCCTGAATCGACTAAACTTCTAAGATCATAATTTTTAAATGTTTTATTTTTTCCTTAAATTTTGCATAGAATCAAACTATACCAAACAAATTAGTACGAAGGAAGTATCTTAATATTCCACATATTTATGGGTGTCAAAATCAGCCCAACGACATTTGATCCGCCCAAGATTAAGAGTCCGGAGCCAAAAGGGCACTTTTTACAAGCCAATAAATCAAAAGGGATTGTCAAAATATTTACATACCAAAACGGGTTGTTCAATAAATATCATGCGAACTGTCAATTTTTTTAACGGACAGTTCCTCACGTCCGCTTGCAACCATTTAAATAATAATAATAATAATAATAATAATAATAATAATAATAATAATAATAATAATAATAATAATAATAATAATAACAGTTCGCAAAACAAATAGCTAACCTCCCCCCCTCCCCAAAAAAAAATCTTTTTTAAACAGTTTGAATATAATATACGAATATAATTAAAAAAACAATTAATGCAGTTCGATTCCTCGTGGGAACCAACAAAAAGTTTTCTTAATTTTTTTAACAGCGAATATCATTATACGAATCCAACCAAAATAAAAATAAAATAAATTCACTTCGCAATGTTTTGTGCGAACTATGCGGACCCAGCATGTAATATTATCATTGCCAAAACTATATTATCATTGCCAAAACTGAAATGTTGAGCAGCAAATTCGAACACTTTAAGGTTTCACCCGGAAACCAAAGCACCCAATTGTCTTATTAGTTTGCAAGTGCATTTTTAATATTTATATTCAAATTTTATATATTTCTTATATAAATATATCTAATCTACGTCAGGTTTAACGGGTACTGGAGCACCACTGAATTATACATAGGTCCGCCCCTGACTAGTAATCTATAGTAACTGAGTTGTACAACTTATTGCAATGAGGTCATGCCTACAAAATAGCAAACGGATAATTATAGTTCGCACAAAGGATTGTGAACTGCTTTATTTGGGGAATACTGGTGTAAATGTGAGGAAGAACAGAGATATGGGATTTGAGTTTTCATATGGGGTTAAATTGGTTTAGTAGACCAGGTCCGCTTAAAAGAGGGAAATTGAATAATATCAATTGAAATTGTGGAATTGAGGTTGATGGTAAAGAATCCGTTAAATTAAAGGGTTCTATTTTTGTTAACTTTAATAATAACAGTGGTATAAATAGCCTTCACTTATAACGGAGGATAAAATTGATAATAAAATAAAGTAGATTGATATTTTTAACTCTTTCACCTTTTTTGTTTATAATTTCAATCAAATCACATCCAAACGCCTACTAAATCTCCTTTTTCCCACCGTTACAAGTTACAACTTACAAAAAAACAAACTGCGGAATGTCCTTTTTGATTTGTTGCTTCCAAGACTTTTCTCTTTAAGGTCAATGCTACAAATTTCTTCTTGTTTTTTTTTCATGTTAGAATTGTTGATGATAGCACCAATAATCTAAGGGATACTTCAAAAAGTTATTATTGACTAGAGGGTAATTTTTAGGGATGGTAGGTGGGTATAATTTTACGGATTCTGCACCGCACATGTCCTAATTGGGCAGGTATGGGTATGATTTTGACTGGTAGTAGACGGGTATGGGTATTGAAAATGTACCCGCCATGGATAGACGGGTAGGTGGTGGATTTGCAGTTATACCCGCCCCATATCCAACCGCCCGCCTACTCGCCTGATAAGCCTAGTAATATTATTTCCCCCAAAACCCAAACCCACCGACCAACCCTTATTTCCCCCAAAACCCAAACTAATCCCTAACATAAAACCAACGTATTCTCTCTCAACCCTTTCCCAAAAAAGAAAGCACAAAGCAGCAGCTCGCCCTTTCCTCTTCTACACAAGCTTTGTCAACCATAGTCTGGTGGATCTAGAGGACCTCCGCCTCAGTTCGCTGCACCCAAAAAAAGGTCAATCTATCGAAAAAAATTAAACATTTTCCCTTATGTTTTGTTCACTGTCGAAGCATGATAAACTAGTTAGATACCCTTAATGATATATTTTGAATTTTCATGTGTTTGTGTTGTCAATTTTGGAAATAGGGTTATGAATTTTCTTGATTTTTTGAGGTTGTGAGCTTATGAAACTGCAAATTACTAGCCAAGAACTAGATTGTGGGTTTGTTTTGTTCTTGAATTTCTGAGTTATTCTCTATTTTGAGTTTTATTTTCTTGTTATTCTCTGCAAATTTCTGAGTTATTCTCTGTAAATTGTTGAAAATGTGTTAGTGAAAGTAGTTTTTATTGTGTTAATGTCATTGATATGGTTGGCGGGTATAGGCGGGTATTGGCGGGTTGCGGATATCCATTTGGGTGGTGGAGCGGGTGTGGATTTAAGCCTATACCCGCCTAGGCAGGTACAGGCGGGTATTGGCGGGTGGCGTATATCCACTTGGGTGGTGGAGCGGGTGTGGATTTAAGAATATACCCGCCTAGGTGGGTATGTATGTTGAAATTGTACCCGCCACGGGTGGCGGATAAGTGACGAGTATAAAATTTTCTGACGGGTACGGGTGCGGGGGTGGGGCTACCCAAACCCACCCCGCCCAATTGCCATCCCTAGTAATTTCTGTCCTATTTATTAAATTAGGAGTTATTTGGTTTAAGAGATTAGGCGGATTATCTCGATATTTTTAGGATTAAATTCATTCTGTATTTAGTTAAAGGCATTAGCTAAAAGCAGTAATATGTTTATATCAAATCTTGATATAACTTATAAAATATGAGATAATTTTTCCAGGTTATAATCCTGGAATATCCCCCATTTAAACCAAACAACCACTTTTTTTCTTTTCATGGTATTCTAATACGAATTAGTAATAATCATGGGGAGGAGAACATTGGTAATTATAAAACTGCAGAGCTTTAAAAATCGGAAGAATTTGAAGAGAAAGATGTACGCCTCTATAGTCCATATCCTAAATTTTTGTCATTCTGGTTTTGTCAGATAATAATATGGGAAATTTGTTCTCCACTCCCCGTCTACGCTAAGAAATTAAATGTAGTAAAAAAGTTCTTGGATAAGTAGGAATCTTTCATCATTTTTAATTATTCAAAGACAACGTAAGGAAGTACAATTAGATGACGTACCAAGCCAAGTTATGGAACAAAATCTAACAATATTGTTAAACTCTGAAATTTGAGGATAAGAAATGAAAAATCCTATATTCCGTTTTCTATCATTTACCTATATTCCGTTTTCTATCATTTACATACCTCAGACTAATGGCGAAATCATAATTTTCACTAAGGGTTCAAAATATGAAAAAGTAAACTAACGAAGAATCCAAAAAGGGTTCAACGTATACTATATATATATATATATAAGAAATTTTAATCATGTATAAACAATGTAATTTTCCGTCGAAGGAGGTTCGGATGAACCCCTTGGCCCTTCCTCCCTCCGCCCCTGCCTCAGACCCACAAGAAAATTATATATATATATATATATATATACCAAGTAACAAATGCCATCTCGTGTTTGTGAGAAAATTCTTGTGTCGGGTGAATAAACCAAAACTTATACGCCAACTTGTTAAGTGGTAAATTCTTGTGTGTTAGAGTACTTAGAAGTTAGACCATACTAATTTATTATGATTAAATTATAAATTAAAAAAATGTATATCAATTAACTATTGTTTAGTGATAAAAATGTATGTGAAGATATTAGATAGGTGTAACGTACGTATTTATTGGATTGATATAAATATTGGACGCAAAGTAAGTTTTTACCCTTGTCTATAGTTATTCATGTCGCATATTACACGTTAATATCAATCAATGATTTAAACATGTCGTATATCCATGGCAATATATAGCAAAAACAAAAGTCTTGTTATCTTGAAAAAATTGACATATTATGAGCTGTCTAGTTATTCGACACAAATACTATGTATTTTAGGTGTCAACTAAAGTTAGGTACAAGTTTGAACCTTTTAATAGGACTTCTATAGTAGACCTTTGCCTTAGGGTACGAAACTATTACTTAAGTAATTAGAAATATGGTGTCATTTTCTCAAGGCACAGAGTCAATGCTAGGTTCAACTGAATTGATTGAGATATCAATTGAATGAGAAGTTAATGCAAACCAATCTAAGTAAGAGAATATCTATAAGAAGTAAATTGGAAGAAGAAAAAATAGAAAAAGAATAAAAGAGAAGAATAATGCATTATTATCTTTCATTAGACCACTAGAGATATTGTTCCGTTTGAGTCTAGACTCCCACGGCAGTAAAAATATCACTAAGGTCTAAGGCTTGATTATATACGCAACATCTCTCATGTATTATCGATGAAATTTGCATAGGATGTTACACACGTACACACACTCCCTTAACACATGTATCTTTGCTAAAGTTTGTCTCACCATTTTCGTAAAGATGTAAGATTGAATTAAATGTATTGTCGATGAAATTTGCATAGGATGTTACACATGCACCCACTTCCCTTATCCACTCGATATCTTCGCTGAAGTTTGTTTCACCATTGTCTTAAAGATTTAAGATTCGCTTAAACTCAGTTGAGATTTTGACCACCACCTATCTTAATGAAGTGTGATTTACCTAAAACATTTGTAGTTTGTTCAACCATCGTCTAAAGTATGAAATGTTTGATTACGAGACCGTTTGGATGGATTTATGCCTTTTGACTTATAAATCAAAGTTATAAGTTATGAATTCTAGTTTTCGACTTATTTTTGCTATTTTGACTTAAAAATAAGTGCTTATAAGCGTTTTTTCCTTTATCCAAACACTACAAAATGGCTTAAAAGTTGTTTTGGCTTAAAAACACTTAAAATAAGTCAATCCAAACGGGCTCTACGTCTTCCTCTCGTTGCTCCTCCTACAACTGGCAGACGAATGGGGTTGTTGCCTTCAAGTTGAGGAGATGAGAGGGAACCTAGCCATACACTTATAGGCATCAAGCCGTGACCTAATGGGTCTCCCCATAACAAGCTTTATTAAGTATTTAATAGGGCCTACACTAATACCAATTCACACAAATACATGAAGTGATTCAAACCCAACAATAAATTCAATATATAGACAACGTACCGTAAAAATTAAGTTAATGTCAGTCCACATACAGTAAAAATTCTAACATTCATATCCTCAACACTGACGTACTAGAGAACTCCTCGCTCTATTCTTGAATGCTACCACCAAAATTACAAATTTCATGAGAAAAATTGGTGAGAGGAATAGTCTGTTTGGCCAAGCTTTTAAGCTCAGCTTATATGAAAAAGTATTTTTCAAAAAAGTACTTGTGGTGAGAAGCAATTTATGTTTGACTAATTAATTTAGAAAAAATACTTTTGAGCTAGTGTTTGACCAAGCTCTTTCCTTACATATAATTACATCTCAATACCCTTCGCCCATCTAATTTTCCAATTTTAGCCCAACTATTTAATTCTTACAAAATTTGCTCAAATTTAGGGCTGGTAATGGATCGGAGGTGGATCGGGTGGAGCTCAATCCGCCTCCACCAGCCAACCATCCATCCACCACTTGACTCATCCATCACCCTATTTTTTCTTCATCCACATCCGATCCACCCATCATCCACGGGTGAATCGAGTGCTTCGCGGATGAAAATTATAGCACAATCAGTCAATCACCTAAAATCCTTGATAAAATGAAATTTTAAAAAATCGGTACTCATGGAGAACAACCATGTGAGCACATGACCATCAAACAATTTAACCCGATTTTTAATAGTCATTGGTTATAATTTTCATCCGCGAAGCACCCGATTTTCATCGGTTGTAATAGCTACTCTTCCCACATGACCATCAAACAACTTCTTGAGATTTGCTTTCTCACTCACAAACATCTTCATAATATCACTTTTTATAGTGTTACGACTTATTATCTTGAAGTTTGGATTCAAGCAATTAACAAATCTCCTAAACCCAATATGCTCTACAATTGACAATGGTTACTCATGGAGAACAACCATGTGAGCCAACTCCTTTCTTGATTCTTCTTGACTAAAGACATGGTTTTCTAGCCTTATGCTTGAATCTTGTCTACGATTAACCGACAACAATTTTTGACGTATATCAACCTTCATGTGTTTTTAGTGCATCTGAGATCAAGATGGTATTTCAAATGAGAAGTCTCATTCTTACTATTGCCCGAAAATAAAACCTTACAGTGCAAACATCTAGCCTTCTGTTCACCATTGATTACCGTCTTCTCGAAGTGATTCCACACTTCTGATTTAAGTCTCCTGGGCTGACGTGGAGGTGACTGTCCCATTTCTTCTTCTCTCTCCTTATTGAGGTTGAGTAGTTAGATGAGAAGGCATTGAGACTGAGATTTCAGGAGACAATGGAGAAGGAGAGAATGAGACAGACTTGGAGCCAGCATTACTATCTCCCGTGTCCATCGCTGTCATACACCAAATTAACTTAACATAGAAGAAAATCGCAAAGATCCATATTTGCAACAATAAAATATGATACTTTATCCAGTAAACTCCAATCAACAAAATCAAAATAAATAAATAAAAATTCAGATTTAATAGGAATAAAATAATAACAAATTATGAGCTTTGGACATACCTTCGAGATGAAGGGAGAGAGAATAAAGAAATGGTGTAAATTTGAGAATATTAATTATTAGGGGGGTTTATTGTGACAACTAGGGCAACGAGAGAGACAGAGAGATACATAGAGTCGAGAGACAGAGAGGGTAAATGATGAAGCGCTAGAATTTAGTTGTACATTAAAAAAAAATTATAAACAGGTGGATGGATGGGTCGGGTGGTGGGTTGGAGGTATGTCCACCTGAATCCGACCCGATCCGTCACCCGATTAAAATTTGTGTTTTGTCGGATTTTCATCTATATAATTGGGTCGGGTGGATCAGATATCCATAGGTGAAATTGTCAGCCCTACTCAAATTGTACGGAAAAAAGTAAAAGAAATCAATTTATTGAAGGCCAAATCTTTCTTTTCTCTTTGGTTTTTTCCTCTCTCTCCCCCATGTTTTGTTATCTCCATTCTTCATATTTTTTCTTCAAGTTTTCTCTTCTCATGTGTTCCCTTACTTTTTACTTTTTTTTTTGTTTTTACCATTTACAAAACCCATTTGTGAAATAAAATATAAATATGAAAACTCAACTTCTTTATAATGATTCAGCTTCGATGAACTTCCTCTGATTCACTCGCTTCACTCTATTTTTATTTTATTTTAATGGTGGTGTACAGATGGAGGTAATGTGGTGTTTGAGAGGAATTTTTGAGCCCCATACTTATACAAAGTATATTCATTATTTATATATAATGTATAAAAATATATATGTTGTATAATAGTGTATAAGAATGTATATATAGAAATTTCAAAAAAAAAAGTTGAGCAACTTATATATATAAATACATTACATATACATTTATCTATACAATAATGATAAAGGGGCTTCATCAGGTGAAAACTAGATGTGTGAGTTGTATATATGAGTTATTTTTCTTTAAAAACTGCTTGTAAGTATACTTTCTTATAAGTGATTTTCAATAAAAGTCCTTTTGGAAAAAACTATTTTTTTACCTTATGAAAAACAACTTCTACTTCTCTCCAGAAGCACTTATTTTTTTAAAAAAAACTTAACCAAACACCTTATTATTTTAAACTAAGCATTTTTTTTTAAAAAAAGAACACTTTAGCCTTCCAAATCTTGGCCAACCAGGCTAGGAGGCGTGATTCTCTGCCACTTTCAAACGAAGAAAATAAGGGCAAGAAGTCATTGCAACTAAAAATTAATTAATTGGAATAATATTTTCAATCGGTCAGTGAACAATATAAAGGTCCAAAAAGTGACCAACCCAATCAATTTTAAGTGTTTTTACGAATAACGAAGAGTGATTTATAAGAATAATTTTGAAAATGGGTGGTTTTGAATTTTTGACATCGTTTGTCCCACGTGTAAATCTTTTAAATTTAGCAAATTTTGACTTTTTTTAACCTTGAAAGTTTGCTCATGAAATAAGCAGAGGGTAGAAGTTAAAGATTAAATGGTCAAGTGTAATTTTCTGGAATTAGTAATAGGGGAATGAAGATGGGCCGATTGAATAGAAACTCATACCCGAGCCCAATTTCCTATTGGGGCGTGGTGTGACTAGAGATGGCAGTGAATTCTGGACCCGGTGGATCTAGATCCGTTTGATAGGATACGGATCTTCAAAATTTGGATCCGACGGATCCGGATCCTTTTTTGACGGATCTGGATCTGGATCTAGATCTTGTATTTGAGATCCGTATCCGGTCCAGATCTGACCCGTGGATCCGTTTTTTATTAAATATATTCATAACCTAGAATGTAATTTTATAAGTATTTTCTTAAAATTGCTAAGCACATCCTTGCAAGTTTAATTCTCAAAACAAGTTTAATTTATCCCCGCATTAACTCAAAAACCAAAAAATAAAGAGGTAACTTCGATAATAAAATCAATGTTATATTAGTGAATGACTAACATATCCATAGACAAGTAGTTAAAATTATATTAACTTCATTTGTGAAGATCCAAGCACATGCAAGTTCTTCATTGTGGAAATACTAGTCAGCATTTTCCACAACTATTGTCATTGTCCAACATTTTCAATTAATAGCTCACAATCAAAACGAGACAACGAACAAAATATCTCATATGAACATTTCAAAATTGAAACACAGTAAACTGTTAGCTAAGTAAAAATCGTTTGTCAGTTCAAAAAAGAATTCTTAGCAAGGTTACATTCTTAGCAAGGCAAAATTTTTTACATGTGGAACCAGATCTGATCCGTGGACTCGGTGGATCTGATGGATTAGGATTTGGATCTGATTTTTATGAACCCGATGGATCCGGATCTGGATCCAGTTATGTAAAACGGATCTGGATCTAGTAGGATCCGGTCCAGATTCGATCTGTTGCCATCCCTAGGTGTGACGCCAAGAAAAAAATGGCAAGAGTGTCAAGAATTGATGTGAAAAGTCCTCAATACCCTTCAGCTGTCCTTTTAATACCTTTGTAGAGAGTAGTAGTACAAAAGTAGAGAATATGCACCGTATCAGCTAAAAAGTATTCTAAGTCTCATCCATCTTTATCACTCTCTCACACACACATTTCATACACGCCATAATTCATCTCATTTTTTCTCTTTTGTCACGCTCCAAATCTGAATGAGACGGACTATACTCTACATGCAAATACTATAAATTTGTACAGGCCATATGACATAACTTAAGAGATAATTGAGCAAGTACAAATGACTTATGTATGTAATTGTGGCCATTGACCCACGACATGCAACTATTGTACAAATGAATGCATATACACTGTCCATGAAGCCTCTACGAATACCTAATATTGAACAACTAATTCACATGTCGGGACAGGGCCTCGACCTATCTGTTGACACCCACTTTTCCTCCAATTAATTTTCTATGCTTCTTCATCGTCAATAATTTGGACATGTTATTCTATCTAGTTTTTCCGACAAATTTACTTAACATAGTACTATATTAATATTTTTAAATATTCTAATATTAGATTTTATTATTAGGTAATTACTTATTTTAACAAACAATTATATATTTAAAGGAGTAGTTAATTTTAGTCCGAATTATTAAGACAAAGAAGCACAAGCAAATTAATTAATGGAGGAAAAGGCCACTAAATTCGGCCAAAATGAGCCAAATATCCAGCCCAATATTTTATGTCAAAAACGGCCAAATTGGCTCATTAGATGCAGCTCAATCATTTTTTTAGCCCAAGCAAAAAGAAGGATGAAATCAGATTTATTCGTGATGGTAAATTAATTATTAACCCTTATCATTATTTCATTTCATCTGTCCCTTTTATTGTCTATCCTAGGCTTTTCCTCACAACAACAATATATCCAGTGAAATGACACAACATGCTTTTCCTCACTGTGTTCAATAAATTCTTGTAACCCGGCAAAAAGTTGTTACAAAATGCGCAGACTTCACGCGGCAGGAATTTAACTTATTTTTTTAGGTTGTTCACTTTCTATCTCGTTATGTGTTTTTTGTTTTTCAATTATACTCTCGATGACTTTAGGATCCACTGGAGTATGCTCATCCTAGACTGGCTTAAGTTTTGTACACTTACATAACTCTATTGCATTATATTTGTACTAGTAAATATTTCCGCACTTCGCTCGGTGCATTAGCCAATTTTTAGGTCACAATTGTAAATAAGTTTTTTTCATCTCTATCTAAGTAACTATTATCACAAACATATCTCTTCTAGAAGTTATTTCAGCAAATGTAAAAATGTTGCCGCAAAAGATATCATATTCAGTACCGGATAAGTTCATTTTGGATTTACTTTGAACTTTTGGAATTCTCTGATTGGGGAAATATTGAACCATTTCAAATGTATTTTTACTCGGCCTCTTCAAGAACATAAAAAATATACAGTGGATATCCCAATTTCTTGCTCATGTAAGGGATTAGACAGTGGTTAATCATGTATTATAAACATCCTATCCTCTAATAGCTATTAGCTAATAATAAAAATATACTTTGATGAATCGAACTGTTTAAATCATCTTTAGTGGGGTGGGTGCAAATGTTTTGACTTTGCTCATTTTGTGTGTGTCTCTAGCCTGTCAATGATGTTGTGTTTATCCACTCCTGTTTTCAGATATTTCATTGCAGTACTCATGTTCTTCTGCTTATTCCATAGTGTAAACGTGTAAATATAGGAAATAATATATTCCCTACCCATAATTAGAATATTTTCATATATTGTGTAAATATAATTATGGGTAGGAAATATATTGTTTCCTATATTTACACATTTACACATAGCATGACTTTCAAAGTGTTCATAGTTCTTTTCCTGTGGCTCTTCTTTTTGCTTTTTTTCTTCTTTGATCGTCATCCCGGAAACCAACAAAGTAGATTTAATTACAACCAGATCAAGCAACTACAGAATTAATTAGCACAATCATGAATTCATGATTACGAAATGACACATATATAAACAACGATAACTCATATTTAAATTCGGAGTTCTATAATCTATACAGATTCTGTGTAGTGACCTTGAAGGAGGATGAAGGTAAAATACTCAACGTAAAATATAATAGAAAAGTTTACTTCAGTCAAGAACTCATGACTACTAAAGCTAACATTGATTTTGAAGTTATTGAACTTACCTTGTTTCATGTAGAGTACAATTATTCCTACTCAAGGTTTCACAAAGTTACCATACAACAATACAACTGGCCAAAAGGTCAACTCCATAGTTCAAACTTCACCACATGTTTATTGGTTACTGTAACATAAAGCAGTGATGAACCAATTATCAGGACCTTGCCAAGAATTGAGTCTTTTCTTTGTGAAGGGGAAAGTCCCGAAGGCGAAACCCCCCACCTGTACTAGAGGCCCCTTGGCGAGGTGGGATGTAAATCGAGGGATATGTGCGAGTGGCAGTCCTGCAAGGGAGAGGACCAACGGGACACGAACCCAGCAACAGCCCTTGCAATATTTCAGCAAAGACTGTCACTACACGGATTCGAACCCGCGACGTCGGAGTGGTTGTACCCCAATCACCTTGCCACTTACCAACTCGTCTGTGCCCATGGGGCAATTGAGTCTTTTCTCTAGCTTCTTAGTAATCACATGTAGTTGAACTCTTTAGTAGAGGGCAGTTGTGTTTATAATTGAAGTAATAGGTCGTAATATCTGAAATAATTCTGAAAAATACAAATTCACGCATCATATGAAATGCTTCCTCATACCAAGGCCACCTACTGACCCAGACAATTACCATCCACCCTACAAACAAAACATCAATATGCCATAACACCTACTTTAAAACTTATTTGACGCTATTTCAATTTCGTTTATTCCAGTTACAACAGCGGAAGAATTCACTTAACTAACCAGTTATCCTGCAAAAAAGAAAAAAGGATTCTCAACTCCTTTAAATAAACCCATGAGAAAATGATACCATAGGTTCATGTTACGAGTCCCACATCGGATATGGAATGGGAACATGGACTACTTATATGGGCTTGGATAATCCTCATCCTACAAGCTAGCTTTTGGGGTTGAGTTAGGCCAAAAATTCATTCTTTATATGCTATTTTGGGGTTGAATTAGACCCAAGATTCATTTTTTACATGGTATCAGAGGCAGACACACTCCAATTTTTTGTTCACCGATATTGGACCCCAAATTATATTATTCACGCTCCAGTTAATATTTTGGGGTTGAGTTAGACTCAAGATTCATTCTTTACATGTTATTAGAGCCATGCACACTCCAATTCATTCTTTTGTTGTATGTTGATGACATGATCATTACAGGTGATGATATTGATGGTATTGCAAACCTAAAATCTACTTTATCTCGCCGTTTTGAGATGAAAGATTTAGGTCATCTACGTTACTTTTTAGGCATTGAGGTAGCTTATTCTGAGAAGGGATATCTTCTCTCTCAGTCTAAGTACACTACAGATATTCTTGAGCGGGCCCGTCTCACAGATACTCGTATAGTTGACTCTCCTCTTGAGGTTAATGTTCGATATACACCTACTGACGGGGATCCTCTTCCTGATCCCACTTTATATCGTTCGCCTGTAGGGAGTCCGGTGTACCTCACCATTACTCGCCCCGACATTGCATATCTTTGTTCACATTGTCGGTCGGTTTGTTTGCTCTCCTACATCCGTACATTGGGCCGCAGCTTATGCGTATTCTTCGCTATCTTCGAGGAACGATTTATCGAGTCTCTTGTTTCCATCGACCTCATCCTTGGAGCTTCGTGCATTTTCTGATGCAGATTGGGCTGGTGACCTAACTGATCGGAAATCAACTACTGGTTATTGTGTATTTTTAGGAGATTCACTCATCTCATGGAAAAGTAAGAAACAAGATATGGTTTCTCGCTCTTCAACCGAGGCGAGTATCGTGCTATGGCTTCTGCGCTACGTGTGAGATTGTATGGTTACGTCGGTTATTGGTTGATATGGGTGTCTGTCTTTCTTCACCAACACCTATGTATTGTGATAATAAGAGTTCTATTCATATTGCGCACAACACAGTCTTTCATGAACGTACCAAGCATATTGAGATTGATTGTCATATTATTCGATATCATCTTCAGCGGCGCACTCTATCCTTGCATTTGTTCTCATCTTCATGCAACTTGCAGATTTCTTCACAAAGGCGCATACCTTAAAGCGTCACCGGTTCTTTCTTGGCAAACTCTCGATGCTTCTGTCTACACCATCGCGAGTTTGAGAGGAGATATTAGCATTTGCTTTTGTCCCACATTGGAAAAACATATTTGTATCCCATGTAATAGACCCTATATAAAGGGCTTTACTTGCTTTTCTTTTACTTGCACTTTTAGCTCTCAAGAATAATATTATTTTATTATCTTGTTATTGCTTTGTAAGAATTCATGTTATGAATAAAAGACTTTCATGAATTAGGCCAAAAATTCATTCTTTATATGCTATTTTGGGGTTGAATTAGACCTAAGATTCATTTTTTACATGGTATCAGAGCCAGACACACTCCAATTTTTTGTTCACCGATATTGGACCCCAAATTATATTATTCACGCTCCAGTTAATATTTTGGGGTTGAGTTAGACTCAAGATTCATTCTTTACATGTTATTAGAGCCATGCACACTCCAATTTTTTGTTCACCGATGTTGGGCCCCCAAATTATATTATCCACGCTCCAGTTAATATTTTGGGGTTGAGTTAGACCCAAGATTCATTCTTTACATAGTATCAGAGCTAGACACACTCCAATTTTTTGTTCACCGATGTTGGGCCCCCAAATTATATTATCTACGCTCCAGTTAACAAGATGTGGGAGTGCAGATCCATTCTTTACCGCTCAAGCACGCGGCAACTCAAAAAAAAAAAGAAGAACTAAGCATGTCTTTGGTACCCAACCACAATTTCAAGACACATGTAAATTCAAATATTATTTTTCTTTTCAACTCCTCGTTCTAAATAATTTCAGTCGAAACATCCTATGTACCCTTTTAAGAGTAGTATCTATGTGACTGTCTTAATGTCCATAAACAATACCATATATACACTATATTCACACGGTATACATAAGTATACCGTGTATATTTAACAAAGACCTTTGAGGTTGTAGAGCAATAATAATTTCATTTAAGTTGCGAAAGATGACCTCAAGGCTAAGAGTGTCCAGAGTAGAGAGTGCTACATACTTGAATGTATGTTGGCGACTTCTCTCAGTCTCACCTGATATAGTTATAGTTCCTTCATCCTGCTCCTACAGGGAAAAAAGAATTAACATGTCAGAAGCACGCCTTTTAACATTAAGAGTTAGTGGTATTTGGTTTAGTAGTCACTCAATTATCAATGATTTGTTTTGCACTGTGGTAGATGATTTTTAAACATTTCTTCTTTTCTTTTCCTCATACTTTATTGTTCACTTAAGAGAATATTTAATTTATGACATTGTTATATGTACCTTCATTTCTTCTTGGATCCAATGTACAATGATTTATAAATATCTCCATACTTTTTTATAACCATTTGTAGTAGCAATTCTCCTTCCTCTTGGAGCCATAGGCATCTTAAGATAAACAAAGAAATCAGAGCTCAAAATCATCAAAAAGTAGGCAAATAGTACCTTGTCTTGTATCTTTCTGTGAAAGGTGACACATCCTAACTCCAACCTTACTAAACTCTCCCATCAACACAAGACTAACCAATCTATACTCTCCAAAAATACAATTACCAATATGTTGCAGCCGTTTGCTTATCTTGAATAGAAAGGAAAACAAACTGAATAATTATGCAGTATTTATTAATGGTAGAATGTTGACATTGTGTATATAAGAAGTTGTTAGAATATTGTGGTTGTGGAGCCAGATACCATCACATTGTTCATTTAAAAAATATGAGGAACTCTATAGATGATTCAATATCATTTGGAACTTGAAAAATAAAAATTATTGATGAATAATCTCAAATTCCTTAAACTGATTTGCTATTGTAAAAGAATTAGTTCAACTTATAGGGCATATTGATATCTTTCTTTCATTCAAATTTTCAGAATCATGTGTTCAAAACCGCAATACTATAGCAGTCATAATTTAACCTTTCATCCAGTAATCATGTCAAATTTGAACAAATCAGTCTTTAAAAACTCCACAATCATGTTGCAGAACTCATGTTCCTCTTCATCATGGATTCACGATCAACAAT
The DNA here is from genome assembly GCA_034509755.1 of Anisodus tanguticus. Lineage (NCBI taxonomy): Eukaryota > Viridiplantae > Streptophyta > Magnoliopsida > Solanales > Solanaceae > Anisodus > Anisodus tanguticus. Next base: position 3,474,806 of record CM067555.1, on the reverse strand, counting down.
TACACATTACACTAATCTTTTTCTTAAAACAGAACTTGTAACGTATGAGTTGATAGACACTATGAACCTATATAACTAAGTTTTAACATATTTTTAGTGCTAAGACTAACATGATCCATTTCTCTTTCTGTTATCGTATTTCTTTAAATGAGTCAAATATCATTTTGAACTTTAGTCGATCACCAGTTTTATAACAGATATGTAAATGGTACTAAAAACTGACATTTCAAGTCTATGAAGTTTCATGAATTTAGAATTTGAAGAATAAATATTTCCCTGTCAAACAATAGCTATGTGTACAACATACCAATTGAAATTAAAAAATTTATATTGTGTACTATGAAATGGAGAGAAAAGAAGAGCAAAAGAGTAATAAGGACACATCTTCAGGAAAATTGAACCAATTGCTGAGATTTGTATGCATACATAGAACTAGGGCTGGCCAGTGGGCCGGGACGACCCGACCCCGGCCCGACCCCGCCCCGGTCCCGACCCGACCCCGCTCTAAAAAAAAAAAAAAAAATTAACGGGGGCGGGACTCGAACTCGGGACGGGACGATGTCTCGTCCCGCCAGACCCGAGCCCGCCCTGTGCCCGCCGGACCCGAGCCCGCCCCGAGCCCGTCCCGACCCCGACCCCGACCCCGACCTTACCTTTGCAAAAATAGCCGTTGCACCAACGGCCATTTTAGATTATGGCCGTTGGCCAACGGCCATTTTAGGCCCCCCCCCCTACCCCTTAATATTTATTTTTAACCCATAAGTTATTATATTTACACTTTAACCCAATTTTTCAACTATAAATAACTCATTTTCTCTTCATCTTTCTCACAAATCTTCCTACAATCTCTCTAATTTCTCAATATATCTCTCTACATTGTTTGCTAAATATTCAATTTTATTAATTCATTTGGGAATTGGGAGTGAAGTTGGCAACTAGCTTGAGGATCTTCCATCGAGCAAAGTTTCAATTTTCAACCTCTCGATTACACGTCGACGTTACGTCGACGTTTGGTACATCGTTTCCTTCATTAAATTATTATTGTCTGTTTATTTTATTTAGCGCACTTAATTTCATTTACTTTAATTATTTGTTAGCATATAATTAAAATGGAAGGAATTAGAGGTATGTTTAAGGGTAAGGGTAAGACTTCTTCTAGTAGGGGCAATCGGGGCAAGGGTACTTCTTCTAGTCATCTTATTCCTACACAGGATGATTTTGTTGATACTCAACATTTTCCTACAATACCATTAGATTTAGACGAGGAGTTATTTTCTCGGAACTCAAGAAGACTTTAATTTAGACGATGATCTAGACGATACACCCACTAATATTGATGACAACACGCCCACTAGTGCACCTTCAACCGAAATACCTCCTATTCCCCCTAGTATGAGACGAGGTCCAAAAAACGACCATTAAAATCGATGCATGGACATTTTTTGATAGGGACGTAGAGAATCAAGTAGCCATATGTAAAATTTGTAAAAATGTTTTAAAATTTAAAACTCGGAAAAGGTCACGGTGGGACGGGGGGTTTAATTAGACACGTAGTAAGTGCTCATCCACTAGGTATGCCCAATACCAGGCTTCAAAACCGGGTGCGCAAACGGCCGCTCCATCGGGACAAGGTTCACATACGATATCGTCCCGGACCAAGTACGGGTCAAATTAACCCTATGACGGGGGGAATTGTAGGCTCTAAATACAACAAACATAGAGATAGGGAAGCAATATCAAAATTAGTTGTTTGTGGAGGGTTTGCCTTTTTCATTTCCTTCATCTCCCGGTTTATTCATTACATTAGAGATATATATAATCCTGCTTTTAACGGTTTTCCTAGGTCAACTGTTAAGAGAGATGTATTTAAATTTGCGCATGAATATCAACAATATTTACGTTTTTCATTATATCATTTTAATGGCAAAGTATCTATCACGTCGATATAGGTCGTAGTACTAACGGCCATGATTATTTAACTCGTAACTTGTCATTGGATAGATTATAAATGGTCTATGCAAAAACGTATTTTAGCGTATAGATATATAGATGATAGGCACACCGGTACTTTTATTGCGTAAAAATATTTATCAAGTGTGCGATTATTACGGAATTACCGATAAAATTATGACTATTACATTAGATAACGCTTCTAATAACAATTACGCAATTACAATGTTAAAAAATAGTTTAGCTCCATCTTTTCCGGACCATTTTCATATAAAATGCGCGTGCCATATATATAACTTAATTGTAAAGGATGGTCTATCACTTTTTGAAGACATTCTTAGTAAAATACAATTTGCTATAAACTTTATTTTTAAAAGTAATAAAGTACAACGTAGAAAAGAATATAAAAAAATTTGTCATGATTGTGGACTACCTTTTAGAAGAATTCCACAAGAAGTATCCACTAGGTGGAATTCTTTATACGAGCAACTACTTGTTGCTTATGACTATAAATTACCTATAACTTTATTTTTTAACTCTCATAATAAAAAGCCAAATTGATATGATTTTAGATAGTGATTGGGAAAAAATTTCCGAACTTATTGTATTTTTAGAGAAATTTTTTCAAGCAACAAAAGAATTTTCCGGTATATATTATCCTACTATTTCAACTATGTTATTTTATATAACTCTAATATTTTTATTACTTAGTGAATATATGGAAAAACCAAATTATAAGGCAAAATATTAAAAAAATGTTTGTCAAAATAAAAAAATATTTTATTCCTATTCCTTCTATTTATATTATTGGTTCTCGTATTAAATCCTACTATTAAAATAGACGGTACTAAATCACTAATTGAAACTATTTACGATTGTATAGAAGTACTACCACCTCCAAGTCCCAAAAATCTAAATCACCCACCACCTATTGAACAAACTAAAGAAGAAGTGTTGAATAGCGTAGAACACCACCGCAAAAATATATATAGATTTTATCAACAAGAAAATGCTAGTAACGTACCGGCTACCATACCATCTTCTTCATCTTCAACACAACCTCACAAAAGACATGTTTGTTTCGCGGCTAGTATTGAAAGCCTCGAAATAGAATGTGCGGCCGTACCTCTACTAACCAAATTAGCGAGTTGGATATTTTTGTTTTGCGGGGTTCTGTACCGTATCAAGAAGTTATCAATGAAGATGGACAAGAAGACTTGCTTTGAAATACTTGGAGGGGGAATGAGAAGACCTTTCCGACACTTTCAATGATGGCTCGAGATGTTTTGAACATTCAAGCGTCGTCAATCTGCGTCGGAAAGCGCTTTTTCTCGAGCGAGATATCAAATCGGAGACCACAGACACTCATTGGCGGAGACAAATTGGAAATTGCGTATTATTCGAGAGATTGGATACGAGCGGAGCGGAGAAGGTGCGGTCAACCGGAGATCAACGAAGAAGATGATGAAAACTACAACGAAATCTTAACCGAAGGTAGTGGAAGCGACGTGGATCAATTTGACCAACAAATACCTATTCCAACCGAAGAACCACATGAAATCATCAAGCAATTAGAACAGATTTTTTTGAAAATGTAATTTTTTTAATTGCAATTTTATTATGTAATTTGCAACTTTTGGACAACACCATAAAGTTGCAATTTAGATTTTAGACAATTGTATTTGTATTACAAAAAAATCATATGTCTATTAAATAATATAAGAGGCACAAAAACAAATTTGGGATGTTTTTATTATACTATCTTGTTTTATTTATTGAGTTTTTTTTTATACATATGTTATTTAAAAAAAAAAAAAAAAAAAACCCGAGCCCGCCCCGCCCGACCCGAGCCCGACCCGACCCCGCCCGCCCCGATACCGACGGGATCGGGATCGGGACGGACCGGAGCAGTCCCGCCCGGCACCCGACCCCGCTAGGCCCGATCCCGACCCCCCGGATCGTCCCGCCCCGACCCCGACCCCGCCGGACCCGGCCCGCCAGACCCGAGCCCGGCCCACTGGCCACCCTTACATAGAACTGAAAATGAACTAACCTTGCACTGATTAGCTTGACCATCCGGACCAAAAATCTTTGGTGGTCATCCACACCATTGGCCCCGGCGGGTGATTAAAATCCTCAAGAATTTACACTTCTTATAAAATAAATAAGGGGATCAAGGCTATCATTTTCATCTCAGATGGAAGTACAGTTGGGTGGCAGTAGGATCATATAATCGCTGATCAACAGGAGACATTACTTCTTCAATCAAATTCTAATCGATCCATACTTTATTTCTGCAATGCTAGGCGGAGCACGATGGTGCAGGAAGTATGAGTATCCAAAATCATATTTCTTCCATAATTGAAGGATATTTCAAGTAGAAGAGCTGACGTATTGTTTCACATTTGAATTTCTCTTACATTCTACGTTCCCGAAATGGATCCTATCAAATATTTCACATTTTCTATGATTATCTCTATTTCAGGTATTCGGGGAATCCTCCTTAATAGACGAAATATTCCTATTATGTAAATGACACTAGCATCCATATGGAGAAAGTCCAGTCCAAACTATTTATGCGACAGAGTAAAACATATAAGCAAAGAATCACATTGAAGGAAAGTGATAAAATAACAATTGACATATATGCAGTTAATGCAGAGACAAATTGTAAGTAAACATTACTTAAATACCAGTCGTGCGCTTCTTCTCCGTCACAGAATTAAAAACTCCATGTATTGAAACTGAACAAGCAAAGGTCTTGGGACATTAGAAGACTCTCCTCCATCCCGTATTACAATAAATTTCTTATGGGTTAAGTCCAATCAAATTGAATTATCTACGGCTATAATTGCATTTCTTATGAATGTGTTGCGCCTAACACAATAATTTCGACAAAGCTCCCAAACAATACGATTTTTACCTAACCCTTTTTAAGATTTGAAGCTAAAGAATGATCTTTTAAGAATCATCCCAAACCCCTTTCATGATTATGTGATTTTGAATGTTGTGACCGTTTCATCTAAAAGCTTAAGTTGTTAGAGAGAACACACTTTTAATATTTGATTATATTCTCAATACACCCGCTCACGTGTTGGCTTGATTTTTTTCCTATGGTTCAAGCACGTGATTTTTTTTTTTTGATAATGATTGGCGGAGAGATTCGATCTCAGATTCTTTTATCTAGCTCTGATACCATATTGAATAGATGTTAGCATAACTCAACTTCAAAAACTAGTTTGTAAATAATCTATGTTCCCATTTCATTCCGATGTGTGACTCGTAACACTCTCCACACGTCCAGCGTGGACAATATAATTTGGGGACCCAATATCGAACAAAGAATTGAAATGGGCCTGACTCTTTTACCATATTGAAGTTTAGAGAAAATACACTTTTAATATTTGATTATATTATCAACATTGAAAACTTATACCTTTTGAATAAGAAAACAAAAGTATAATTAATTGAAAGAAATTATTCATAGGCTGGGAATAAATTCCAACTTTTCAATGTAAGTAAGAGACAAAGTAGTTACCTAGCAACGAAGTACATAAAGAACGCATTGTATTTTCACATATACATCATCTGATAAATTGAAGACTTGTTGTAAGGAAATGGGAGAAATTAAGAAAATGAAGAAAGGAGGCTTTGGACAAAGAAGCATCAGTTACAAATTGTCTATTTTGGAAGTCCCTTGGTTGTCCTTGTCATTGAGATGATTAATTTTAATTCTACCTTAAACAAAAAGCACAGTGAAGATATACATTATTATGGAATTAAAATAATCAAATTAAGATGAATCATCTGGATTATGTATAGGAAAAAAGTGCAAAATAATTTAGGATTGTGACGTCGTTGATTGATTGAACAAAAAGTTAAAAATATCGACATGTTGTCACCAATTTACTACACATACAACATCATAGGGCAATGCATTCCGAGGGAGCCCTTGCAATAAAATCTGATAATGCCGACAATCATCATTAGATTTTTGCTTCAAATTCAAAGCGAATGAATTAATTGAGTTGTATTATTAATTTATCATAAAACTCATCCTTCAGAAAGAAAGAATAATTCATTGTTTTTCTTTGTGATAATAACATTTTTGGTCCTTGTGTTTTATGACTCAACATATTTAATTTTGATTAATAAAGAGTGTGTGTAAAAAAATATATTATATTTGACTATTTACAGAACTATATTACCGTAAAATCTAAAGTAAAAATACAAATTTAATATATCACATGATTGAGTGTTGAAACGGTTAATAATTATGTTAATTTTGTGAATATTCACAAGCAAACGGATAAAATTGCACAATTCAATTAATTGAAGGTTCAATGTGCTTAGTCAGATATTATAGCGACTAAAATCGAGATTTACTAATAACTAAAGGACCAAAAATAATATTAACCGTTTTTCTTAATAATAGTAGCATCCAAGAACTCACACACACCTCGACTATTACACAAGTAAGTGTTACCTCGCACAAGCACATATACAAAGTAATTATGTGTCTATGTCCACCAAGGCTTAGGCAGATGGGATGAAATCACCTAGTATATTTGTTATCGTATTAGTTTGAGATTTTTATTTTGGAAAAAGCGTCAAATATACCCCCCCTACTTTAGTTTATTAGTCAAATTTGCCCTCCGTTAGCAAAGATAGTCAAATATACCTCTCCCATTACAAGTTGGACCAAATATAACCCTATCGTTAGCAAAGTATTCAAAAATACCATTTTTTTAAAAAATATTCTGAAAAAATGAATTTTTAATTAAAAAATAAAGTGGACATAAAAATATTTTTCTTAAATCTGGATTAATTTTAAAAAGAAATCTGAAAAAATTGATTTAAAAAATATATTTCAGATTTTTTAATAAAAAAAAATCAATTTTCCATAATATTTTTTTAAAAAAACGAGTTTTATAAAATTAAGAAAATTTCATATTTTTAATAAAAGCCATTTTTTCAGATTTGTTCTAATTAGAAAAAATAATTTTCATATTGTTTTTAAAAAATTGTCACGTATGCACCACATAGAATAAGTTAAATGCTACATATCACCCAAATTATACACATATTATATAGGGAAATACACACCAATACGCCTCATTTTAAACATATTATATAGGTATTTTACTTATTTTATATAACATTTAATTTATTCTATGTAGTGTCTGCGTGACAATTTTTTTAAAAATAATCTGAAAATTTGATTTTTCTAATTAAAACAAATTTGGAAAAAATGACTTTTATTAAAAATATGAAATTTTCTTGATTTTATAAAACTCCTTTTTAAAAAAAATATTTTGGAAATTGGATTTTATTAAAAATCTGATTTTTTTTAAAATCAGTTTTTTCATATTTATTTTAAATATTAATCCAGATTTTTTTGACACTTTATTTTTTTAAATACTTTACAGTTTTATAGATTTAAAAAATTATTTTCCAGATTTTTTAATTAAAAATCTAATTTTCCAAAATATATTTTTTTAAAATGATATTTTTGGATACTTTGCTAACGGTAGGGGTATATCTGGCCCCAACTTGTAACAGGAGGAGTATATTTGACTACTTTCACTGACGGAGGGTAAAGTTGACTAATACACTAAAATAGATGAGTGAATTTGATTCTTTTTCCTTTTATTTTTGTTATCAGTTTTTCCACCACCATCTACCACACCCCAACACACTGAACAAAAAAGGAAAAAAGGTCATCTGTTTCAATTTATGTGATATAGTTTAATTGGGCATAAAGTTTAAGAAATAAAGGAAGACTTGTAGTCTAATACAAGTAAAATATATTTGTGTGGTTATAAATTATCTTATTAAGTGTACAAATTAAAATTTAAAGTTAATTTGTTATCAAATAAGAAAATATATGATTATTTTCAAGACGAATTTAAAAAAATGTATATCATAAATTGAGATGAGAGAATAGTAAACATTAGAGACCCACTTACAGTTTTTCCATCATAGCGTGGCAAAGTGTCCCACTGCTGACGATCAGCCTACAATCATCAAAAAGGTAAAGGAAATCATCCTATTCATGATATAAAATAGAGAATAGAGCAGAAATAAGCATTTCTCAACTGATAAAGCAGTAACAGTAACATTTTAAGTAATTTACTCATTAAGAAGTACATACTGTATTAAGTAATTGGACAAGAAAGCTAAAATTACTCTCTCTCAACAAACAACTAAGTACTGAAAAATTGCATACAGGAAAAAGTCAAAGGTTGGTTAACTATTCTTCACATTAAGCACAACTCATAAAGAGGTAAAAGGACAAACAAACAAAAACGACAACTTCAAGAACTATTGGTGGAAAAAGAAACGTTAAATAATGGATCTTGGAATTAACTTAACCTCAAAAGCCAGCGTGTAGGGTGCGGATTGTCTAAGTTCATATAAGGAGTTCATGTTCTCATTCCATTTCCGATGTGAAACTCTTAACACTTCCCGCACGCTCATACCCCGTTAACTAGAGCGTGGATGACATAATTAGGGGACCCAACATCTGTGAACATAGAATTGGAATGGATCTGGCTCTGATACCATATAAAGAATGGAGCTTTTGGGGTTGAATTAGATTCAAATCAACTCTTTACAAAAACAACTGTGACAAGAAACATCCTTAAGAAACTGGTATAAACTAAAAAGTAATCTATTACCTGCATTGACTAAGTATTGGCAGTGTAATCTGTAAAGAATGGATATTTGGTCTAACTCAATCCCAAAAGCTAGCTTGTAGGGTGAAGATTGTCCAAGTCCATATAAGGAATCCATGTTCCCATTCCATTTCCGATGTGGGACTCTTAACACTCCCCCGCACGCTCATACCTCGTTAACTGGAGCGTGAACAATATAATTTGGGTGTCCAACATCGGTGAACAAAGAATTGGAATGAGTTTGGCACTGATAAAGAATGGATCTTGGGCCTAACTCAACCCCAAAAGCTAGCTTGTAGAGTGATGATTGTCCAAGTCCATATAAGGAGTCCATGTTCCCATTTCATTTCCGATGTAAGACTCTTAACATAATCCAGATTAACTCAACAAGCTATTAGCCAATACTACCTTTAAAATCATGTAAAAAATGAAGCAAGACATTCAATATGATAACGAATGATATATCCTGAAAACTCTTAGGGGCCGTTTGGTTTGCAGCATAAGGTAGTGTTATACATGTATTAGACCAGGTATAATTATGCATTGTCTAGTTACCTTTTTTATTGTCCCCGTAAACTCTGCATTAGTTATACAATGTTTTGTTACTTTTTAGGTTACAAGAAACATCCTCCTCTATGTACTATTTGTTGGAAATTTGCCTTTGGTGGAGAGGTTGCGTCCACCCATATTTAATGACTTAAACACTAGGGTTCCGCATGTTGGAGGCTCTGTCTCTTCACAGGTGCATAATCTACTAAGTGAGTAGATGACCGTAGGGCCAAAGATCGTTAAATTTCATTAAGAAATGAAAGAGATATTGGTCCACGAAGTAAGGTGTCTGAGGCATGGAAATATGGTGTGGGACAAATCTACCACATCGGTGGGAAAAGAAAGAATTGTTCTCTTTATAAGCCTCAAAAATGGATAAGGGTTTGGGACCCCAAGGGGTAACTCATGTGTTTGAAGGAGGGAGGACCTAGGTGTGCTTGGGTTCGAGGCTAGCCCCACACGCGCGTCGCCGCCGCCCGTCCGGGCTCGGGCTTCTTGGCTACTTCTGATATTATCTTTTGGATCCCAAATTGTTTAGTATTTACAGTTTGGTCTATGGAGTTTTAGGAATGGTGGTCACCAGCCAGAAAGCCAACAGTTTATGTCATTAAACTTCTGAAACGTTTTGCACTTACTACAAAACGTTTCTGGCCATGAATACACCTCTTAATCACCTCTCATCCTCCTAAACACTATATATTGCCTGGAACAGATTTGAGGTAGAGGGTGAAGATCAAAAGAAAGATACAGAAACAGTAACAAAATAAAAGAACAGCCTTCCTTTCCTCTAAATTTTTCATTCTTCAGCAAGTCGTTTCGTGTTTGTTTTCTTCATCAGAATCAACCTATTTACTTTGTAGTGTTGATTAGTTGTTGTTTTATCTTGGGAGACTATTGTCCGCTAACGTAAAAGCATATATACGGGCAATCTTGTCTTAAAGACAGAGAGTCATCTCTCGACTCAACCACAGTTGTAACAATCCAAATTTAGTGTTTCTTGATTTCAGGTTATCATACTCAAGACTCAACAAGTTTGCGGCAATTATAATATTGGTTGTTTGTTTATCCTTTCGAACACTTGAAATATTTATTTACTTTCCGTACTGCTTTGATTCCAACAATTATATCCAACACTATTTTATGCGGGATAAAATGTAAAACAAGAATGAGGGGATTAATATTACATGGATTAAAACTATGAGGGTATGAAAAACAGGCATTTCTCTTTCATAATCAATAAATACCGAAAAGAATGTCCGCTTGGGCAGCTCAATTGGTTATCAAGATGAATATTTGGAAAATAAATACCGAAAAGAACTCATGCATCTCTAGGCATGAATAATGCTCCTAATAGCTATGACATTAATAACCTTTTTTGATAAGTTAACCATGACATGAATATTACAAGGATTTTTCTTGAATGCTGGTTTCAGTGAAGTCAAAAAATCAGAAATCAAAACCAAAATATCCTTTATTTTTATACTGATGGTCTCCAAAGCTAAGGAAGTCCAGATTAGATCAAATTTATAACATGGATCAAAGCTAGAGAAGTCCAAATCATGGTATTTTTTTGAGCATAATTTCAAATTCATTGTTCTCCAAAGATGCATGTGAGCATTGTAGATAAAATCAATCCACAACATTTTGGGTTCAGCCTAAGGAATAAATCTGTGAAGTTCTGTTAGACCAAAGTGGACAATACATACATGGGTTTGGGTTGAGAGGAAAACCAACCCATTGCATTTTGAATATGACTGCTAAAATATGTTACTGTATTAAATTAACATATATTTGGTCTTAATATTAATGCACATCAGTGTTTTAAATATCAGTGGTTAACCTTCAAAACATAGCCTAAGTTACACGATCTAGTATTAGATATACAAATAAAACCACCTATGTGCATTAACATACATGTTTTTTTGTGTTGGCATCAGAGCCAGCTCATGCACCTCAACAACTCAGAGAGTTACTAGGTAATCCTGCTCATCAAGACTAAGACAGATAAAAAGAAATCGGTTTTACTTTCATTAGGGTTCAAACTTGAGACTTCATGATTCTCCTCCCATAAATATTTAATTAGCATATTTTAGTTGTCACTAGTATTAGTACTCGCTCAACGCTCACAAAATATTAATTATCTTTACACTGAAATGTTTTATTTTTTTTCTTGTTTGTTTTTTGTTTATTGTTATTGCATTAATATCCATTAGTTTGCGTTGTTACATTGCCAGGTGCCTTTTTATTAACTTGCCACTTGACTTATATTATTGAGACACTGGTCTTTAATTTTTGTCCCTCAAATTGTTGGTCTTTAATTTTGTCCTTCGCTTAAAAAAGTGGCTGAAAATTATCCCGAGGTCCTGGGTTTGAACTCTTACTCAATCAAAAATTTAAAAAGATTTCGCAAGGCATAGTTTGTCTTCAGGCATAAAGCAAACTCAAACTTAAAACTGACTTTTTCTTATGCCTGAAGGCAAACTATGTCTTGCGAAATCCAAACTTTGTCTTGCAAATATTTTTAAATTTTTGACTAATCTGAGGTTCAAATACAGATCGCAAGGGATTTTAGGCGAATGGCAAAAATTAAAAATTTCCAATTTAAGGGAAAATAATTAAAGACCACCCCGAAAGAGGGCATTTGTGCTAGTTGCCCAATTATGTTTAGTTTTTACATCCTAAAGGGTCGTTCGATTTATAGGATAATGGATAAAAATATCGAAATAAGATATGAGATTACATTATCATGTGTTTGGTTGAATATTGATTTCGAAGTTAGCAATCTCGGGGTTATTTATATCACAATTATAGTATTATTTTAATGTCATATTCAGTGTAGGATAACAATCAAGAAACTACTAATCCTAGAATAAAACACAAAAATGATAAAGATGTTGGGATATAATTGTTGTAGTGAACGGGAAGTAAATAACTATTACAATGGTAGAAAGGATAAACAAACTATTACAATAAAACTGGAAATAAAAACCTTACCAAACTGCTTGTGTGATTTGCTGAGTCGAGTGATGGCACTCTGTCTTTAAGACAAGATTGCCCCGTATATCTTCTTTTACGGTGTTGAGCAATAGTCTCCCAAGATACAACAACAACTTTAACAAGTGAGCAAAGGAAACTCAAGTGTTACTCTTGAAGAAATTTGAGTATAGTAACTTTGCTAGAGATGAAGAATATGAATTCAGAAAATCTGGAGTATTTTCTAAGTGTTGAATGTGTTCAATTGAGTCAAAGGCTTCAATTTATAGTGTAAGTAGAAGACCCCTCAACTAGCCAACTAATGGCCTTCAATAGTCATGTAATTGCACTTGAATGAGGGGTTACATTCAGCCAAATAATGGCTGAATTCATGTGCCAAGTAATAGAGAATCAATGCTCCAAAACCAGCCCAAAGGTCAGATTTTTCCAACTTTCCGTAGCAGCTTTCTGCCTCCGAAGCGTCGCGGCGCTGTGAATTAGCGTCGCCGCCACGCGGCTCCAGTGACTGACCAACCAATTTGCGCCGTGGCCCTTCACGGCTCAGTGACGATTTCCGACTCGTTTCATTTTACACTTTGTACACTTCTTCCTTCATTTACCAACGTGGAATACTTTGTCATTTGGCCAATAACCGTCCATAATTCTATGTCTCAAACATAATACATACGTACCAATATCTCTTTCACTAATGAAATTTGCGATACTTGGCACTACGTGTGCACATGTGTGAAAACGACGTTTCTGACGTGCGGACCCCAATTGTTCGAGTCATAAATTAATGGAATATACTTAATTCCACATTTATTAAATTTCCAACAAAAGATGCCTTTTCCAAAGCTCTTTTCTCAAAGTCAAGTTTATCCTAATTAACCAAACACATGCTTTATACTATTCGTCGTATATTCTATTTTTAATTCAATTAACCAAACATCAACTATTAAAATTATATTCATCAAATATTCTCGTTACTATTATAATTTCAATATGACTTGTTCACCGATCAAATGACCCAAATAGTATGATACGTAACTATCTATAGTAAGCATGAGCCATAAACGAACATAGATAACTTATCGTAACATGTTAAAGTACGTTACTAGGATAATTTTTTATTCAATCAATATATATAGCTTAAATTCAAATTAAATGGTACCCAAAGGAGCAGGAAGGAGCAATTTTTGTTGTTTTCCTGATGGCAAGTGACAAATTTGGAGTAGTTATATAGTCAGAGAGCACTGAGAATGTCGGGGAACAAAAACTGAAAATTACAGAAAAGAGGAAGAAAAAGCATGTGAATTTCTTTTTAGGCAGAGTGTTGTCTACTTTATTTAGGATTTAGCAACTAAATAAAAAACATTTTACCAGAAAAAAACTCTTCTGCAAAATTTGCCTCCTTTATTCAACAATGAAGGACATTTTGCCAATCATTCTCCAGGCAATTTGTCAAGTCTAAAACTTTTTGCCACTTGCATAAGTATCTAACTCTTGTTTTTTTTTTTTTTATATGCAGCTTCGTGGCTTACGCCAGACTATTCCTAGAGATAGTAGTACCGGTCCATCAACACTATTATCAGTAAATCGCGGAATGTGCCTGAATAACCAGGGGTTGAGAACAGAACAACTGATATCATTTACAAGGTCCTATCCCAGAAGAGAGCAAAATGCTCCCACTAGGATTCGAACCCACGCTGCAGGCCTCCAGCTGGATTTTAAGTTCACCTCATTTGACATCCAGCTATGCCCCGGGGGACAACTCTTTTGTTTTTCTATTTGACTAGTGGCACAACGCCTATGTCGGAGAGCAGGTTGATAAGGGCGAGTCACAGAAAAAGGACTGACAATTTTTTAGGCTAACAACCTTTTGAAGAAGGGATGCACATGATACTTTAGATGAATCTCATATCCGAACTTTATAAAGCAAAATATAGTTCATGTGATACTCACAGTTTTGGCTCGGTGATGGCCTAGCCCCGAGGACAAATCCATAAGGCAAGTTGGGCTAACGCGGACAATACATGCTATAAGCTTGGGATGTGATAATTAGAATGATAATAAAAATAGCAATCCGATGTACTAAGCTCCCACTATGCGCGGAGTCCGAGAAAGGGTCATAGGACGCAACCATATTTTACATTTCAAACTTCTAAGACTTAACTCTCCCAAATTGTAAGGTTTTTTTAAATTTGGACATCTTCAATGACATGAATGAGACTTTCGACTAAGTTTGTTATTCCAATGAGTTTTCATCGAAATTGAAAATGCAGATCTTTCTTTCATGCTAGTAATAATTGTATAGTTGAAACTTCATAAAGTAGTAATGATTTACTTTGGCATATACAACTTTGGAAAAAAAGCTATTTAGTTTATAATTCTAACTTGTGTATTGATGAAAGTTAAAACCATAAGCAGTTGGGATATCAAAATATTCGATTCGATTACTCAAGAACGATGTAGGAGTAGTAATCAAGATGTCATAATTCAAATAGTATATTACTAGCTCACTTAAATAGCGCTTATTTATATGTTAAATGCACGAAAAAAATTACTTTACTTGTTATTATATTAACTCACTAGGATCTGAAGAAACCTTAGGTTTGATCTATTTTTGGGCAGATTTTCGTATAAGAGTTAAAGTCCTAAGTTAAAATTAAGGGGTCATTGGCACTTGTGTCCCTATTTTGTGCCGGTCTTTAATTTTTGTCACTCATAACAAATAAGCTTTTCGCGGAGCATAAGTTTATAATTGCAACATAATTTCTCACAAGTTATGCCTGCATTATTTTTGCCCTTAAGTTCATTTGAAGGAAGAACATGTAATTTCTTCAAAAATTAAGGCTTAATCTTGTATTGATCAAAAACTTGTATTGGGCCAAACTATTTGGGTTATTGTTTGAATTACCCAATACAAGAGTAGGAAGAATTAACATAGCCCATGGAAAACTAGACCTCATTTCATGTTTTGGTTTGAGCCATCATTTTTCTTGTTTTTTTTTTCCAGAGACAAGCTTTTCTAAAAAAACTTTTTTTCTATATAAAAGAATGACATTATTATTCTTTAGAGGAATATAACCAATAGTATTTCACTTTATTCCCTTTTCAGAAAAAAAGAAAAAGAGGAATATAGTCTTTTATTTCCACATGAAAATCCGGAGAACGTCTCCATCAGCCAAACCACAAAGCAAAAGAAGAAAAGACCAAGCTAGATCACCAACATGCCATGTTTTTTTTATATAATTCAAAATGTTTTCTACTTTTTAATTTTACTTGTGGTAAACATAAAACGCTATTATTGATGGTATCACGTAAAATATTTTTGTCAATCGTGTTGTGTGAAAGACTAAAATACTTACAATTTGAATATAAGTACAATAAGTAGGCCCAAACCAGAGTGTTGTCTACGATTTCACTTGAACCCTGTATCTTTGATCAGAATGTGTACATATATTAAGAAATTTATAAAATATCTATAAATATTTAATTGTAAATTTAGTTATTATTTTATATTAACTTGAAATTATTGTAGAAACACAAAAACATCAAATCTTAGATCTCGCCTATGATAATAAGCGGACATGTTGAAACTAATGCAAAGCTTCACTCTTCTATATAATAGAATTATATTAAGCTTGACTTTACTAAAGTAATAAATAAAGCTCACTTTAGGTATTTATTTTTTTGATTGAGCCCTATCTTTTTGGGTGACATTGATAGAAAGAAAGGACGAGCACAATCATGCATGGTATTTTTTTAACCTTGTCTCCTGTGGACAGTTAGACTAGCGACTCACGAATTAATGCTGCTAGATTACGTTGTACAAGCTAATAACTCGAAGGTGTTCGATTTGTTTTTTTAGCAGGAATAGAGCCTTAACTTATCTTTTCCATGAAATATCTTTTGTTAGTCCACAACAATGCTAACTATTCTCGAATATTTAGTGACACTTGAACTCGTAATTTAGACATGGTAATTGTAATTTCATGTTTATTACTATGTACAACAAATAGAGAAAATATACATTTGATGTTATGATATATAGCGTACAGGATTTGTCTTCTTCCACACTTTAATAATGCAGTTCCACATCAATATATACAACTACTTTTTTATTTTATTTTAAATCTTTTTGGCTACTCTCAATAGTAAATAATAAGTTTCGAGAATATAATGAATATGTCGATTTATAGTTGACACGAGCCTATCTTTTCAACTTTCACAACTTAGGACCCATAAAGTTTTTTGTTCCTTTTGATTTTACAACTCAAGTCTTTAAATTGGAAGAGAAATAAAATTTATAGGATATAGAAAAAAGTTTTCTTCACTCACCATCACATCACACTATCTATAGTAATTAATGAGGAGTTTATAAGAGTTAAAAAACATCTTATTCTATTGTCAAACTCGTGTAATCAATCGTGTTCATTGACACGTATGGTCATATTCTTAATAATCAATAAATCTTTATCTTGTCGACCTATTTTCTTTCTTACACTCCTAAACTTTAAATTCAAGGAGAAAAGTATAAATTGGCATCAATTTTCCCTTCATAGAATTCAATTAATGACTAATCTGGTTGTTCACCCCGAGGTGTTGTAGTGGAATGAATAATATCCCTCCACTCTTTATCAGACGTTTCAGATTTGAGTTCCGAAAATGAAAAAAAAATTGGGATTGTTTAATTCTTTAATGGGCCTTATGCAACGCAAATTCGAATTAAGTAGGACCTCAAAGCGGATACCAAACGTGAAAAATAGAAAATGAAACTTTATATAAATAACCAGACAACTAAAAATATGTAAGCCCGCCTAGCCGTATCCCTTTGTAGCCAGCACAAGTCTATACTTAAATGTATAACAAACGTATACCAAATGTATAATTTATTTTATAACAATGGGACATTCTGAACTTTCATTTGCCAATCAGAGTTTAATAGAAGATAATAATAAATTCTTTAAAGAGAGAAAGATATTGAATAGAAACAGAATTAAAGCTAATTAATTTCTTCTTTTATTTTGTGTAGTGTAGCTATCAAGGCATCTATTTCTTGACAAAGATGTATTTTCACATTTTTTACCTTCTTTTAAAATGGTACAAGTTCACCCTATTCTGGTTGGTGAAAAGTCCAGTTAGAAGTCACTATGAACATGTATATCACATGCAAAAGGCCCATTTCTTGTACCCTAATACTAGCAATTTCTTCACCTTTTTAAAAAAAACATAGTTTGTGATGTAACAATTACCTAAATTCTTGAATTACTTTGGTGGAGACGATGGGATGGAAGATATTTTGGAAAAAAAGAAAGAAACACTACTAAAAAAAATAGAAATTAGCTATGGACTAATTATGTAGCTAAACAACAAAATTCATCGCTAAGTCTATTTAGTGACATGTTATAAAAAAAGTTATGTTAGCTACAAGTAACTTAGCAAGAGATTAGCGACGAAGTATTCCAATTTTTTTGTAGTGAACGAGTCAAAATCCGTCTCGATATTCTTTTTTAAAATAAATGGTAGATTTGAGCCACTTTTTGAACCAAAAAAGAGTTTTTGTGCATTCATGAAACCTTAAAAAAGAAATATAAGACATTTTTTCCACAATATATTTTTCTCTATATGTATTTGTTTTGGAATATAAAAGTCTTGACATAACAAGCAAATGGAGGGGGGCCTAAGTTAGATATAAAAAGACTACAACCTCGTCCGTACAATCAAAATTGAGTTGATGGTGATACTTAATACTTTGAAGAAAAGCAAAAGTGACAATCTACAATTTTGAAATAAAAAGAAAGGCATTTCCAGAAAAATCTAAAAAAAATAAAAAAATTGAAGGATTATGATAATTTTAAAAAAAAATGAACACTGAAAAGGGACAAAAAGGGCATGGGCCAAATTCTTCATCTTCATGGATGATGCAAAAAGGAAATAAAGTAGTCACAAATTAAATATATGTGCTAAAAACATAAATAGAAGAGATATGAAACTTAAAAGAAACAAACATATATGATATGATCACTAACGTGCACACATGGATACCAACTCTTCCACTAAGGAATAGCAAAAGAAAAAAAAGAGAGTGTAATAATTCATCACTCATCATTCATTATTACAACTCTATACACATGACAAACCCTTTTTGGCATTTGCCTTAAAGGTCAACAATATTCATCAAACTTATAATATGGTCCATTCATATTACTCTATGTATAATTCTTGGGTGGGAGTATATAGGGTTCCCACCCACAAACCCCTTTTGGGTTTAAGGTTGCCCTATTCTTGGTTTCACATTATTTATCTTAAATTTTAACCTCTTTTTTTTTGTTTGGTTTCGTTATTTGGCACCCGTATTGAGGTGTACGTAATTGCGCCGCGTAAGATCCCTAAGGAAGGAGACGCTTCATATCAAGATGTTTTCATATCCAAGGCTCAATCTCGAAAAGTCTTATTAAGGATGAAAGGATCCTATCTATTCATCATAAATCGTTGGTAATCAACTTTTAATTAATATTGTGTTGTATAAGTTGAAATTTCACCTAAGTATTTGATATTCTTTGAGTAATTAAATAGTGTTCTAAACTTATTTGCTCAAGTAAGAAGTGCTTCAATCTTCCTTAGTTGGTCTACTCAACGAAAATTCAGAACATTCCGGACAGACCAGTCGAATTCCAGATGATTAAACCAAATAAAGAAACACATATATTCAAAAGCATTAATATGTGCAGTTTGAAACACAAATTGATTTTTACCTCTTCATTTGACGGGTTAAATTGATTCTAGCTTCTACGTTTTCATCCTAACAATTATTGGATGTCTTTTTTTTAATTAACTTTGGGACTACAAATGTTCTAACTAGCTTTACAGAATTATATCTCTGCAAAAATATATATTAAAAGGTCATTGGTACATGTTATTTTTATATTTCCATTAGATTATGTTGAAAAAAAGGAAGAAGAAAATTAAGTGGTTAGAAAGACTAGCAGAACTAGTAGAGAAGATTCCTAAGCATGTTCTCTAGTGATTAATTAACGTTAAAAAAGGCTTTAATTGAGAAAAGCATGCGCAAGATTTTCTGGAAACCACCAATTAAAGAGTACAAATGTCACTTATTTAAAGGATTAGTTTCATAATGCATGTTTGCTACCGTTAAGGATGCCTAATTTTTTATTAAAAAGGTGCATAACTCATCCGTTTCAATTTTTGTGTTGTGTTATTGGACACTGAGGTTAAGAATAAAAGGAAGAAAAATACTCCATCCGTTCCATAATAAGTGGTTCTTTTAGCTTGTGCACATCCCTTAAGAAAGTGTTCACTCCTAGAAAATTAGAAGTGTTTTTACTAATTTACCACTAATCAATACCTAAAAAAAGAAAAGTTAATGAATATTGATTATTAAACAAGGGTAATTTTGGAAGAACCTGCCCAAAGTATTCTAGAAATTCTAAAGAACCACTTATTTAAAAAAAAATTGAAAGACTTAAACATCCACTTATTGTGGAATGGAGGGAGTAGGCATTAGACATTTGTGAGGTAAGATCTGGCTTGTGTGGTCCAAATTTTCCCCCGACCCCGCACATACAGTTTGAAGCAGTCGGCCGCTTTCTTATCAAAGATGGAAGTCATGGAACCGAGATTTTAATTTTATGGGTCGGGAACTAGGGTTTCGATCACTGAACCCTTCACCGTGTTTGAGTCTGGGTTCATAGTTCAGTATTTTCAGCAATTTCAATGAATTTTACCCATGTAAATTCAGGTCTAGCTAGGATAAGAGTTGTAAGTTTAAACGAACTCACAATATGCTACTAGACATGTCCCTGGTAACCATATATCACGTGAATAAGCGTAAAATTGTGAATTTTAAATTTAAATTATTTTTAAAATATAGAAATTTGACGTTTTCTTTAAGAAAAATTAAAATAAAAAGTGTGTTACATAAATTAGGCCGATGGAGTATATATATTAAATTTTTGGGTAAGACCTTTTTTCTGATTCTTCTTATGGGATTCCCACTTTAACAACTCAAGAATCGAGCCTAGAATCCACTAAGCTAATTATCAGAACTAATTCATGTTATAATAATCGGTATTTTATTATTAACTAACAGTGTTGATGTGCATGGATATTGTAATAGTTGAACTGGACTATAGTTGCCAACTTGTTATATCTGTTATTTCCCCTTTTGAGCTTGAGCTAAAGATAGTGCTACTATATAAAAAAAAAAGTTTGATATTGTTATATGGAATATTTCGAATCAAACCAAAAATTCTAAGATAACTTATTAGTTTTTCTGTAAAATGAGTTGTTTGTTAAAATAATTGTATTAGTTGTGCATCCAATAGCTGCAAATTTTCTATTATTGACAAGTGGGTGGTCCTTATGGTATCAAAGTTTCATAAGTTACAACCTTTAAATTTTGAAAGAAAAAAAAAGGTTAGAGAAGTAAAATAATTATAGGCAGTAGTTGATTTTATATTTATACACTGACAAAATAAAAAAATTGAAAAAATATCTATAGCAAGCAACCTTTTGTTTCAATTGAACTGTCACATTGTAGTTATATTATACTCCCTCCATCTTAAACTATTTGCCGTATTCATTAGAAATAATTATCTCAAATTATTTATCGTTTTAGAAATTTAAAGCATAATTAATTATTTTTTCTCCATTTTACCATTTGTCATTAATGAAGATGACACATAAATAGAGTAAATATTTAGTGGATAGAAATTATAACTTAGACATAAATAAGGGTAAAGTAGATCAAATACCCCTCATAATTAATATTTCTTAAGGGACATGTAAACTATAAAAGTGGCAAATAATTTGAGACGAAGGGAGTATATTATAAGATTCTAATTTGGCTATAAATCTTCCTTGAGAAAAATTTATGGGTGATATTCTTGATTGTTCCTAATATTCTTTGCCACCTTCTCCATGTGCAAAAAAGAAAACAAGATCTTTATCCGAAAAAATAAAAGAACATCAAAATCAATTGTAGAAGATAGTAGTGAAACTGTTTATTATAATCATTGAAAGGTATATCGAGATTTGGCGTTTAATTTTGAAAACAAAAGCTATTTTATAAGAGATGTTGTTTGCAACTCTATGTGAGCCTATTAGCCATATATTCATATTGATCAGACCAATATTTTTTGTCTATAGAATAATTAAAAGAAAAAAACCCTCTGTTATAGGCACATTAAAAAAATTTAAATTCACTTTTGCCCTTTTACCTTTTCCTTTATGTTTATCTTTACTATCTTTTATTTTGGGACCATTTGATGTTGCCTAACAATCAAATAGGGAATTTTTCTATTTTTTATTTAAGCCACCATCATCATTCAAATAGGGAATCAAATCAGCCTATTTATGTTATCTTCATAAAAGATTTGCCACTTTCAAGTGTTCCTAGCATCAATTCACATCATGCTCCCCTAAGCTAT
Source organism: Anisodus tanguticus (assembly GCA_034509755.1). Lineage (NCBI taxonomy): Eukaryota > Viridiplantae > Streptophyta > Magnoliopsida > Solanales > Solanaceae > Anisodus > Anisodus tanguticus. The sequence continues at coordinate 3,453,202 of CM067555.1, read as the reverse complement.
TTCTTTGTTGTCAAAGATACCACAATAAAACTGATAATTAAATTTAATATCATAAAATTAAACAACTTATTCTATACCAAAAGTCTTGGTAAAAGACACCCCTATACAAGATTTACTACCGCCTATAGACAATGCAAATCATATAATTTGGATTATCTTATAGCCCCTATATAGAAGCCTATTAGTTACTACTGTATTAGGGCATGTCTATTTATATTTCTTGCATAAAATTGATAGGATTTGTGCTAATGGGGAACAAAGTAAATGACAAGATAAAGATATTTAATCAGTAAAAAAATATTAGGATGGAATAAAATAACATAAATCAAGGGTTGCTCCCGAAATGCCAACAATAGATAAAGATTTGACTAATTGGTCATAGAGACAAAAAAGTTCATTAAGTATATATTTAGAAGCAGTTGCCCCATTTGCAAGTATGTACCTCAATTGCACAACCAAATATTTTGTTATCAATTTTGAAGGCCGTGAAACCTATTACTAACTTTTTTAAAAAAAAAATAGTGTCTACACTCTACTTAAACACCCACAAAAATTTGTATTTTGCAAACATTACGCCAACCAAAAAAGAAAAGCCAAATGTTTTAACCAAAATAATCTACCTAGAATCCTTATCCACTTTTAAGTGGTTGTTAGTTTGAAAATTGTAGAAAGTTTACGTATTTGGCACGGCAATATTTTCCTTGCATATTAAATGATTTTTTACTTATTTTTTGATATTTGATAAGTAAAAAATATTATAAAAGCATTTATAAATAATCTAAGCAAATATTATGAGGTGAGGGTGTGGTGAGGCGATAGAAGAGGGGGTGGTGGGTGGGTGGGGTGAGGTGTAGGGAGGGTTGGGATTGGATTTTGGGGTGGAAAGATGACAATAATCCGTATATAGAAATATTGATTGGAAAAGTCATTTTTCCTATTTTTAAGAAACTTATTTTCTTAGATAATGTTTCTCAAGATATTCTAATCAATCAAACGTGAGAAAATTAACGATATTTTCCAAAAAAAACATTTTCCTCCCTACCATATACGAGACGTACCCTCGTTTCTTGGAGTCTTTGGACATAGTTTCTTCTAATGGTTGAGGCATGAAAATTGTGAAAATTTAAGAGAGTGAAATTACAAACTTATGAGGCATGAAAATCGTAAAAATTTAAAAGAATGAAATTATAAACTCATGCAATAGAAGTCGTTAGTTTGGTTTGGTAACATCAATGTTTGATAGCGAAAAGTAACAACTGAAACATTTCAAGTGGAACTTTTTGCAATCAGAGAGTATTAAAGTAACTTATTAGTTTACTAATTTCATGACAAAACTTGTGAATTTAGCTACCCGAATTTCAATGTTGCATAAAATATACAAATTCATAAGCTTTTCAACAAAAAACATGAACGTGAAGAGAGTAAATTGACTAGCTAACTGCTCATTGATGGGTATATATGATATATCACCTTAAAAAGTTATGATCGAGCTATAAGTACTCATTCATTCCTTCCTTAATCAGATGTGTTGAACTTGAACCCTAAGTACAGAGTCGCTTTTGGTAGAAACCTTGACTTTCTGAGGTGAAGTTTGATTAATCGAGCCCCAAAATGATTTCGTACCCCAATGAGAAACTAACAACAAATTTCATACATATATAACCCATGACACATTACCAACTGTAGAGGTTCTCAGATGTTTATCCAACTTATGATTTTCTTCCTTCATTTCTTAAATAAAGGAAGACTTAATAAAAATTCGTAAAGTTGGATAATATAATTATTTAAGACTTTAAAAGTTTAGTCGGGTCGACATTTGTTGCGTTATCTTTCAGGCATCGGCATCGAAGAGTTGATTTTTCAAAGAAGGCTGGATTAAGTTAAATAATTTCATTATTATAAAAAAAAATCAAAAATAGCTTTACTGTGATTTTTTTTAATTTTATATGACCATATATATATATAACAGCTTTAGTGTACGCGTTTTGTGCGTGCATTATGCATTTATTATTAAAAAGTGTATATAGTACATAACATCTATCTAACTTAAAAGAACTGAACTATTAAGATTGATGAGATACAATCAAACAATGTTTATAGAGAAAATTTATTTTGTGAGTCACATGATCAACATAATTTATGTGAGGCTATCTCTTTAGTTGACAAGTGGACACTTGTTTGTTTTAAGCATAAAACAAAAAAGGCAATGTCAAATTTAATATTTTTCCTTCCTTAATTAAAATGCTTAGCTAGAAACATAAAAAGAAATTAAAAAATTGAAGATGTATCTAAAAAATCTGCAAATGCAATAATGGTAACAACATCTTTTATTAGGTAGAATTTTAATTGCAATGTTTTAGAAGCTTTGCTTTCACTATTTTTTTGTTGAAATTTAAAATAAATTATTTCTCTAAAATTTCAATTATTTGATCAAATATTAACAATCACAGTAGACAATAAAATCTATCTATATGTTTATAAATTAGTGTTGGTTCGTGATCATGCAAATATCCTTATCTATAACTTTATTTAATTAAAAATCATATATACATTTAACATTTATAAAAGAATGAAAAAAGCAGCGAGAGTTTAATTTAATAATAGAAATTCACACATACGATACTACCTGGGTGGTTATTTTGAGGGGGGAAAAGATCAATGATATATAATAAATACTAATAGATATTGATGATTACATATTATAAAGTAAGAAAATAATATAAAAGATCAATATCGTAGTTACCATTCTCTAATAGCCGTTTTGGGAGATATTTAAAAAAAAAATTTATTTTATTTCTAGCTAAGAAATTTAATTAAGGGAAAATGTGGACTTTAAATAACATTGCCTTTTTTGTTTTATGCTCAAAACAAGCAAGAGTCCACTTGTCAACTAAAGAGAAAGCCTCACATAAGTAGACATAAGTAGTGCTGGTTATGTGACTCACAAAATAAAATTTCTCATATTTACGTACCTTGTAAAATAAAAATAGTATGATTATGAATAGTAGAAATGTCACTTTAACTTATTGAGTGATTTATAGTTAAACTTGACATATATTGGACAATTTAGTGGTTTGACTATCGCTTTTATTCGACGGCAATCATCGGTTCTAAACTTCTAATCCTATACATTTTCTCTTATTCTTGTTTTTTTATTTCTCTAAATAGGTTAATTAAATAGAATTTTGGAAGTCACCTATCCGTTGATTGATTGATATTCAAATTTCTTAATGAACTAGAATTTGATTCTTTTTGAAAAATTAAAAAATCTTGTAAAACATAAAAAGACACAGTTAGTTAGATGAAAATTACATAACATAGGCTTTCCAAATTAAGTGGACCGTAGTAAAATATGACATGAAATTATTAAAAGATCAATCCCTAGATAATAACAATGCGTAGAATCATTAAAGCTTCTTGTTTATTTAATTAAACCTTTAAGTTTATTTAATTATATTAGTTTCTTGATTAGGTCTGAATTAAGCACACTTACCCACAAGCAAGACAATAGGGTGGCATAATAAGCATCACATGCATCACTTTATCAACAAGTATTTGAGTGGGCGTTTGAGTGCTTCTTGTTCATATCTTAATCTTAAATTAACTCATATTTTAAGATTTAATTAAGATTCAAGGTCTATACACAACCAACGTAGAAAATCGTGATAACATCATTTCAATTTAACCGATTATAGCAGATTATTATTTTATTTTCATAGATTAACCTATGAGACTTGCTACAAAGGCCCACACGTTTTGTTGTAGGTCAACTTAACCGAACGAAGTACACATATATCGAATTCTGAGATCACTATTTAAGTCATAATTACAGTGCGTAAAATATTACAAGTCTAACCATTTCAAAACAACTTCAGATATGCAGTGTTTCTAGAGTGTCATATGGTTGAACATCATACACATACCACCGAAGTTCAATAAATTTTTTCTGCTGAAATTTAAAGCTTATGTGGTTGAATTCAATCATTTTTTGTCTAAAGGTGTTACGAAATGAGTTGATGTGCAAAAAGGTTAATCTTCAACACCGTAGGTATGAAGTTGTTGCGAAATGAGTATACGTGGAAAAATTTTTAGAAACTTGTTACGTGTTAAATAGTGGTATCCAAGTAGGATACCCTATAAAATTTTACAATTTAACTGGATATGTAAAGAATTGTCCACACAGTCAGCACGAGAACTTAAACTCGTTTAATTAATTTTAGTTTTGAATTAATTATCCCCTTTACTTGAAATTAGTGAGGATGAATTATTCGACATCCCTTTTAATAAGGCTAACTAATTATGAAGAAAGAGAGTGGATTAGGGTTGTCCCTTTTTGACTTATCTCTTTCTTCCTCAAATTAAGCTAATTGCTGATTAAAACACTGGACTATTAGTATTTTAAATGAACTTGTTAATTTATGGCTCAATTTTTTTTTCTTTTGAGTGCAAATTTCAACTTCTTTATTGGAATTACACCACCGACTCCTTATGGGATTTACACCAAAACTCAACGAACTTATTCGATTTTTCCGTTTGATTTCTCAATTTAAAAATAAAAAATAGTACATTATATATAACGGCCATATCTCTATGATTGAGCCCCTCTTTTCTTACTAGTTTATTATTTTATTTTATTTTGTTGTCATATCGTGGTCTCTTCTTTTTTTCTAATTGCTTTTCATGCCTTTTTTTTAAAACCTTTTGGTGTTCTTTTATATACCTATCTTGCTTTAGTCCAAAATTTAGTTCGAATCTAAGTTATATTCCCAATTATAGTTGCTTTCTTATGGTCGTTTGCCCCCATGTGACAGCATAGTTTATTTTGCCGTAAAAATTATTCGTATTAGGTCTAAGAAGTTTAATTTCGCACTGAAAAATATGTGAAAATAAAGCGCTCTCTAACTGAGAGAACGTTAGTTTATACAACAACAACATATCCAGTTAAATCACACAACATGGGGTATGAGAAGGGTAGAGTGTACGCATACTTTACCTTTACCCTGGTGGGTAGAGTGACTGTCTTAGAAAGACCCTCGGCCCAGGACATGCAAAGCAGGAAAAAAAATAGTCAGACCCGGTCAAAACTTTAAAAATTTAAAGCAGTATGCAAATACTGATAGCAAACGTGAATATGTCATAATAGCGCATCCTGAAAAAGAAGGAAGAAGCAGTAACTAACGCAGATAAATGAGATAAACCAAGTACATTAAAGAACGCATAGCAGAAGAAATACAACTACATAAGACTATATAGCAATACTACGCATATTCGTATGATATGGTAAGCGGGCCTACAGTAATAACACTATAACTACCAGTTTGTAAGCGTAAGTAGGACTACGCTCGACTACCTACTACCCCTCTACCCTAATTTGTGTCCTCCACAACCCCCTATCTAAGGTCATGTCCTCAGTAAGTTGCGCCTGCTCCATATCTCGTCTAATCACCTCTCCCAAATATTTCTTCGGCCTACCTCTACCCCCCGAACCCGTCCATAGCCAACCTCTCACACCTCCGCACTGGGGCATTTGTGTCTCTCCTCCACAGATGTCCAAACTATCTCAACCTCACTTCCCTCATCTTATCATCCACCGAGGCCACTCCCACTTTACCCTGGATATCATCATTTCTATTTCTATCTCTCCTTGTTTGCCCACACATCCATCTCGGCATCCTCATCTCCGACACTCTCATCATTTGGGTGTGCTACGTCTTGACTGGCCAACACCCCGCCCCATACAACATAGTCGGTCTAACCACTACCCTATAAAACTTGTCTTTTAGTTTTTGTGGCACATTTTTGTCGCACAAGACTCCAGATACAAGCCCACGTTTCATCCACCCTGCCCCAATACGATATGTGACATCATTATCAATCTCTCCATTCCCTTGGATAATAGACCCGAGGTACTTGAAGCTTCCTTTCTTCAGAATGATCTGAGTCTCAAGCCTCACCTCCACGCCTGTCTTACGGTCGCTCCTGTTACTGAACTTGCACTCCAAGTATTCTGTCTTGGTCCTACTCAGAATGAACCCTTTAGACTCCAGAGTCTGTCTCAAAACCTCCAGCTTAGCGTTCACCCCACTGCGAGTCTCATCAATCAGGACTATGTCGTCTGCAAATAACATACATCATGGCACCTCCCCTTGAATTTGTCGCGCCAGTCCATCCATCACCAAGACAAATAAGAATGGGCTAAGAGTTTATCCCTGGTGCAGCCCCATCATCACAGGAAAGTGCTCCGAGTCTCGTCTCACTGTCCGTACCCTGGTCTTGGCTCCATCATATATATCCTTGATCGCCCTAGTGTACGCCACAAGTACACCTTTAGCCTCCAAACATCTCCAAAGAACCTCCCTAAGGACTTTGTCATATACCTTCTCGAGGTCGATGAAAACCATATTTAAGTCTATCTTCCTCTCCCTATATGTATTATAAAAAAATTTTACTTAATATTCTATCCTACAAGAGTTTTGACAAAATCATAAACGTAAATAGCTTCGAATTCATATAGTAATAGTATATATAATAGCCACACTAATACGCCGCAGAACGGGAGCTCGTGTGGAACCTTTTATTCTGGCGTAACAGCGGTAGAACGTAACAAAATATTACGGTCACCTAACATAGGGGACGGAGGTACGGTAAACTCGGCCAAAATATGAGACCCGAAAGGCCCGGCGCACACAATCCTATCCGAGTCCGAGTTTACCCATTGCACTTCGGGCAGTCGTCTGTAGCATCATAAGGAGGACCCTCCTTTCGAGGTGGCTGAGGAGGGAAATTTCAATCTATAGGCGGTATCTTTGACGAGCTGGGACGTGGAAGTGAAAACCCTAAACTTGAAACCCTACCATTCTTTGCTACTCACTATCTAAGGAGCAAATCCAAAGTCGGTTCTCAAGGCCCAGAAGCTCGGGGATTGAATACCCCTATGTTCCAAGTCACACTAATTGTTCAAGTGCATAATATTTGTCCTGAATAAAATATGAAATAAGACCTCAAGATTATTTCAAATAAATATTTGTTTATCAAACTGTGTTTCAACTTTAAAAGTTTTTCAAGTTTTCACATATAAATTTTGTTTTTATATTCAAACACAACTTCAACTTTCAAATATCATTTTTTTGAATATGGCTTAATCTGAGGTCTCGTGGTTTGAGCTTTGAGAATAATAAATCTTCCGGTAATTTTACTCCTTAGTGAATTTACCAAGCACAAAGTTAGATTGATCAGGTAAATGAAGTTCAAATACCGGATACTTAAATAACAACAATAAGTAACAACAACATGCTATATGGCTCAATCAAGCGCCAAAAAATTAAAATTGACTATATGAATTATCACTAAAATAAAAAATAAAAGATCTAAAAATTCTTTAAATTTTCCAGCTAGCATACAAATTGACTCTTACCAAATATAGGACCTAAATAAATGTACTAACTTAAACTGAAAATGAAAAATAGGTCTCAAATGTGGGAATCAAAATTTTCTGCCCCCTCCCCCCACCTCCCACCCCACAAAAATAAGGGACAAAATGAAAATAGTTGAGTACTTAAAATAGACCCAGATCATTAATTGATCCCTCAACTAAGAGGAAAATAAATTAATGTGGATGTACCATTTGCGGTTCAATAAAATTAGTGGTCTAAAGCTAAATGTTAATAAGATATCATAAATATTTTAAATAAATTTATGTATTTTTGTCGAAATGCACTATTTTAACTTTCTTAGATACAAAGCTATAAATTTATACTTTTAGGCTTAACTCATTCAAATATGTCTTTTAATGGACAAATAAAAATAATAAATTTAAAATTTTGAATTTAAAATGGAATATAAAACCGTCATAAATAGGAAAAAAAGAGAACAAATGTACGGGATGAAGGAAAAATGAGAACCAACAGAGTAGGTATATATACTAAATAATGAGAGATAAAAACTTAACCTAATTTGCTCGCTCATTTGAACAATTCAAACTAAAATCTAAAAAAATTGAAGCCTTTTATTTATGATAATTAGAAAGATTATATATTATATATAATTTTTTACCATTTTCCAAGTTTTTTTTATGTAATTGTTTTTTGTATAGTGGCATAGTAATGCGTTAACTTTCTTTCCATATTATTAAACTTTAATTTCAATATTTCAAGTTACAATTAATTTAAATTTTTCAGCAAAAGTCTTCTTATAACCACTATATATTACTATATGTATTACAAAGTTACAATTAATATTTAGAAAAGTTCATTATTTTCTTATATAATAGGACATTAGGAATGTAGTAAATCTTATTTTCAATTTTTTATTTTTTAGTTAAATGACAATAGAACTTTGTTTGATATTTTAAAACTTTGAATTAAATTACTTAAATCTTCATATCTACCAATAAGATTCTTTACAACAAGAATCAAGGTATTGTATTGCAACAAATGGTTAATATTTATTAACTTAAAGAACATTTCCAAGTTATATAAGACATCGATATTAACTTTTTGCATACAAAGCTACTAAATTATAAACATGTATAAATGACTATTTATATAATAATAACAATTTTTTTGGGACTTTTAACTCTTGGGGGCCTAAAGCGAATGCTTTAGTGGCCTTACCCTTAAGCCATCCATGGTACCCTTGTAAGACCCCAAAAAGAGTGGAGTTCTGTAAATACTTTATGTGCAAATATAAGTGTGTTTCCAATTTTCATTAACTCGAGTTGTTATACAACTTCAACTCGGTACGTATTTGTCATTGTACTTGTGTGCAATTAAATTCGCTCTAGTTAATGCACTCCAACTTCTTTTGAGGGCTTAATTTGATTGTGCGAGGACATAAAATTTTATACGAAATAGATGACGCGTAAATCATAAGATGGAAAACTTACGAAAATGAAAGATTGGAACAAATCGTGATTGAAATCACTGGTCGATAATGATTGTTATGTTACATACAAACCATAATGTAAGTGTAGAGAAAAAAAATAGGATCAACATTAATTACCAAAAGTACTATTGATATATTTCTTGGTGTGCTTTTTAAAAGGACCCTTAAAGGTAAACTCTTATTTCCAACAAATTGTCTATTAATTTCTCAGCAATGTAATTCTAATGTTGGGCGGGCGGGCAGGGGAGGGAGGGGGGAGGTGGTCAGTGGCTATTTTTCACTATAGAGACCGTTCAAAAGTACAAATAAGGGCATTGATTCTCATAAAGAAATTAAAAAGAAAATGTTTTTTTTTGTTTAGAAGTAGGTTTTGAGTAGCCTCTTAAATATATTGTTGAACAGTTTTGGCTCTTTGTTAATAGTGGGTATTTTTAATTATTGTCAATTATTTAATAAATTTTAGTTATTCGATTTAACAACAACTTTGCTTCTTTTGTATTGATAGACTATATTTTTAGCAAATCAAATGTAGAGCTAGGAGTTACCAAATTACTGAACTTATTTTGACTGAAGTAAAATTGAATGATTAGGATTTACAACGGTAAAAAATTATCATCACTGATGTTTACGTTAAACAAATAAATGTATGATTGTATTTGCATATATACTTAATATCGTAAGACTTTAAAAGTATTTTCCTCAATGTATTCATCCTTAAAGGGAACAATATATACACCATATACATGTAATTTGGAAGAGTAAATCATGTCTAATCTTTCTAATCAATCCCTAATAATCTTCTACCTAATTAACATAATATTCCTAATTAATATTTTATTACCTACCATATATAAAATGATACTACATCAATACATAATAATAATATGATTTACATAATATTCTAACACTCCCCCGCAGTCGAAGCTGGAGGGCGGTGAATGCTGAGACTGTCCCTAAAATCTTCAAATAATATCAGCGGAAGTCCTTTTGTGAAGATATCTGCGATTTGATGACGCGTTAGGACATGTAGCACCCCCACTTGTCCGCGACCCACCTTCTCGCGTACAAAATGAATATCCAACTCAATATGTTTAGTGCGTTGATGGTGGATGGGATTTCCTGAGAGATAGATTGTACTAACATTATCACAGTATACTATTGTTGCTATCGAAATAGGGCAATGAAGTTCAAGTAACAGGTTCCGAATCCAACATGAGTCAGATACAACATTGATCACAACACGATATTCTGCTTCAGCACTTGAGCGTGATACCGTGGTCTGCCCTTTTGAGGACCATGAGATTAAATTGTCACTAAGTAAGACGCAATACTCGGAGGTGGATCGTCTTGTATCCGGACATCCTGCCCCAATCTGCATCAGTGTAAGTAACAAGTTTGGAAACAGAGGACGGGTATAGATGTAATTCATACTCCAGAGTGCCCTGAATATATCGCACAATGCATTTCAGAGCATGCATATGTTCCTCCATTGTATTATGCATGAATAGACACACTTGTTGCACTACATAGGTAATATCTGGCATGGTGAATGTGAGATATTGTAAAGCTCCTGCTAGGCTGCGGTATAACGTCGGATCATCAAAAGGTTTGCTAGAGATGGCACTCAATTTTTACTTTGTGTCGACCGGAGTTGCCGAAGGTTTGCAAAAAGACATTCCAGCTCGTTCCACAATTTCTGATGCATACTTCTTCTGGGAGAGAAATAATCCACATGTATGTCGTGTCACAACAATTCCTAGAAAGTAGTGTAGTGGGTCAAGATCTTTCATAGCAAATTCAGAACTAAACTGTGACATGATATTCTTGTGAAGAGAGTCTAAAGATGATGTTAGAATAATATCATCCACATATAGAAGAGGATAAGCAGTATGATTACCCTGACGATAAATAAAAAGGGAATTATTTGAACGGCTGTGCGAAAAACCCATGTGTGATACAAAATCTGCAAACTGCTTATACCAAGCCCTGGGGGCCTGCTTGAGGCCATATAATGATTTGTTGAGCAAACACACATGGTTGAGATATTTAGGATCTCTGTATCCCAACGGTTGGTGCATGTATACAGTTTCTTTGAGGTGTCCGTGTAGGAAGACATTTTTTATGTCCAATTGATGAAGTGGCCATCCTTTTGAGAGAGACAGTTGAGAACTGTTCTGATAGTTGTTGGTTTGACCACTGGACTGAATGTCTCCCCGCAATCTACACCAACCTGTCGTGTCTTCCCATCACCTGTAAGACGGGCTTTATGCCGCTCAAAAGTTCCATCAGATTTTTCTTTATGGCTGAAAATCCACATAGATCGAATTATATTAGCATTAGATGGATGAGGTACTAAATCACATGTCCTATTTGTAATTAGAGCATGATATTCATTATCTATGGCCATTTTCCAATTCGGGTCTTTTAGATTAGACACTGGATTATGAGGCAAAGGTGATTTCGAGACCCGGGTGTGAAGACTATATTTGGTATTGGGTTTGACAATTCCATGTTGACTATGGGTGACCGGACGATTTGTTGGGCCAGTGGACTGGACGCCACTGACCGAGGAGTGAGAAACGGAGGGTCCAGTGGGCTATATTGCTTGGGCTGGAATTGGGCCCGTAGTGGTGAACTGGCCCAAACCGTTGGACTGGGCATATTGTGCGGTAGTGGGACTAGGCCTCGGAACTGAAGGCCTAAGATGTTGTATTGAAATGTCAGTCAGTTGGGCCATCGATCGTTGGCCCAATGGACCTGAATTACAGTTTTCAACACTAGCAATAGGTACCGAGCTGTGAAAAAAATGTGTTAGATACGAAAGCTTATCATCATCCAAAAAATTATAGGTATGAATCCCGGTGGCATGTATCTTAGCAAATGGAAAAATTGTTTCAACAAAGATTACATGACGACTTATAAATATTCTTTTGGAAGAAATGTCGTAACATTGGTAACCGCGATGATGAGTAGGATATCCCAAGAAAATACATGGGGTAGACCGGGCTTGGAGTTTTGTGATTGTGGTGGATGGAAAGAGGGGGTAGCAAAGACAATCAAACACTCTTAAGTGATGATATGAGGGCTCTCGTAAATAAAGCATTTTTAGAGGAGCTTGGTATGATAGGTTTTTATGAGGAAGGATATTCAACAGGTAAGTGGCCATTTGGAGTGCATGATGCCAAAATACAGGGGGAAGTGAAGCATGAGAAAGAGATGTTCTAACAATATTGTTTATGGTTCTAATTTTGCGTTCCGCCTTCCCATTTTGTGATGAAGTATGAAGACAAGACAGACGAAACTGAAGACCATTTGTTTTGAAAAAAATCTCAAAACTGTTTATTATCAAACTCCTTCCCATTGTCACATTGAATATTTTTGATATCACGTTAAAATTGAGTTCGGATGAATGCTCTAAAAGTGAGAAAAGTGGAAAACACTTGTGATTTTTTCGACAAAGGGAATGTCCACGAATAATTAGAGTAGTCATCAAGTATAAGAAAATAATATCTATGACCAGAAGAACTCAAAACTGGTGATGTCCAAATATCACAATGTAAAATATCAAATGGCAAAAGGGTGCATGAAGTAGAGGAAATAAATGACAACTTAACATTTTTACCAAGTGTGCAAGAATGACACTTATTTAGAGTCCATGTTTGGGTACAAGAAATAAAATTATTTTGTTTAAGAGAAGCTAAAACAGCCTCTCCTGGATGTCCCAAACGTTGGTGCCATAAAGATGGTGCCAAGGCTGCAAAAACAGAAGGAAACTTGGATTGTTATGTTGACGGATTTATTGGATAGAGCTCCCCCTTGCTATCACATCTCATGAGAAGTTTCCCCGTCTGAAAATCATGCACGGAAAAGCCAAAGGGGTCAAAACGGACAGATACCCAATTATCAATTGTAAACTTTCTAACAAAAATCAAGTTTTTGATTAATTTGGGAGCATGAAGGACATTCTTTAAAATTAGGGGTGGGTTTGGTGGTGACAATTTGCTAGAACCATAACCTTTTATTAGAATTGAATGGTCAATTTCGACAATTATTCCATTATCATTGCTCAAATTAAAATAGGACGAGATATTACCTTGGGAGGACGTCATATGGGACGTCGCTCCGGAGTCCATATACCAATTTGAATTCGGTGGATTAAGTCCAAGAGTATGCATGACGGACTCAATTTCCATGGGGTGGGCCCCTGTTGAATGGGCCTCATGCCACTGGGTCGGCTGAGGCCCACTGCCACTGCCTGTGTTAACAGACCCAGCGAAATAGACATGATGGGCCTGTTGCTGCTGCTGCCAAATCAGTGGAAAATACCCACTGTTTTGCTGAGGTTGGCTAGTGGGCCTTTAGGGCGGCCTGGCCCAATTGCATATTGGGGTTGGGTTGGGTGGTATAGCCCAAGGCCACTGCCAGCCGTTGGGCTGCTGCCACTGTCCGCCACCCCCGCCGCCAGGCTGCTGCCACTGTCCGCCACCCTTGCCGTCGTGTTGCTGCCACTGTCCACCACCGGAGTTGGTGTTGGTGTTGCCGCCGCCACCGAAATTTCGGTGGCCTCCACCTTTGTGATTTCCGCGATTTCCACCCTTATTTTTATTGTTATGACGTCCTTTTTATCCCTTATTTTGTTAAGAATGGTCAAAAAAATTACCATCATTTGAAGGAGTGGTAATCATGGCGGAATTTGAAGTAGTTGAGGCCTTTTTCACCAAGCCCGACTCATCAAGTACAAGCATGGACCTTGCTTGATAAAATTGTGGTAGAGGATTACTTTGACGGATTAGAGTTCCCACGCCGCTATACGCATCGGTGAGACCGGCGACCAATTGCAAGACTAACCGGTTATTAGTAACCGGTGAACCAACGTTTCTTAATTGATCGGCCAACACTTTGAGTCGTTGACAATATGTAGAAACATTAGGGAAATCCGCCATGTCAATAGTTGAGAACTCCTGTTCCAATGTAATAGCGCGAGAGTTTTGGTTATCTTGAAAAATATCTCGCAAGCGTTCCCAAGCCGCCATGGTTGTTGAATCCGGTTCCATTATCGTATGCAACAAGTCAGTGGAGATTGTTGCATAAATCCAACCAAGGATTGTGGCATCAAGTGTATCCCACAATTCCTTGTCTGCATCGTTTGTTATGTCTTTCCCTTTACCATCTTTTGGAGGAATTATATGATGAAGAACTTTGTGAGCACGACAACATATTTTGAATAATTCCGCCCAAGTCGCTTAATAAACTGTTTTCATTTCTAGTTTGATGGAAACATGTGTTTTGATGTTTGAGACAGCAAGGGCAGGGTGAAAGGATGATTTGGTTTCAGACATGATTGGTTGTGATGAAGGATAATCAATAATTGAGTAAGAGAGAAAAAAAATGAAGAAATTTTTGGCCAACTAGGGTTCTAGGGAGGAAGATGACCGAAAATTTGGAAGAAAATAAACTAATTTTGGATCTTTCCTTAAGCTCTTGATATCATGTAAGACTTTGAAAGTATTTTCCTCAATATATTCATCCTTAGAGGGAACAATATATACACCATATACATGTAATTAGGAAGAGTAAATCATGCCTAATCTTCCTAATCAATCCCTAATAATCTTCTACCTAATTAACATAATATTCCTAATTAATATTTTACTACCTACCATATATAAAATGATACTACATCAATACATAATAATAATAATATGATTTACATAATATTCTAACAAATACTTCTATTATTTAATTATGATTAATTAATATATATTTTATTTTATTAAATTACTTAATCATGATAAATTAAATTAATTTAGCGTAAACACCTTCTACGAGCAAGTATTTACCGATTTATAATCTGTTTATTAATTTAACTCATTTTAATATGTATAAATTTGATCAACATGTCTATTTAACGCAATGATGTTCTCTAGAGACTTAAAAATAAAAAGAGAAAAAGATTTTAATGCTTATGACTATTTTAGGCAAAACATGTGTTCTTTGTCTAGTTTAGCTTAAGTGAACTGACAAGTGTGCAACATTGTTACTCCTTAGTCCTTACATATCACTATCCTCCATAACGTAACATATTTTATACTTGTACTAAAAGTAACATTATGACCCCTTTGTAGTTTTAAAAAGGAAAGGGAAGGGTGACGTTTGAACTAGGGCTGGCCAGTGAGACGGGTCGAGATACTCCCGACCCGGCCCCGGGATGGGACCTGGGCTCTTCCCGCTCTAGGCCCGATCCCACCTGACCCGCCCCGATCCCGCCCGGCTCGATCCCCTTTGCAAAAATGGTCGTTGCCGCCCCGATCCTGCCCCAATCCTGTAAAAAAAAATGGAACGGGACTCAAACCCGGGACGGAACCTGGGTTCGTCCCGCCCGGACCCAATCCCCTTTGCAAAAATGGTCGTTCACAACGGCCATTTTATATTTTGGTTGTTGTGCAACGGCCATTTTTGGCCTCCCCCAACCCCCTATACCTTAATATTTATTTTTAACCTCTAAGTTAATATATTTACACTTTAACCAATTTTCAACTATAAATACCTCATTTTCTCTTCATCTCTCACAAATTTTCCAACAATATCTCTAATCTCTCTATAATTCTACATTGCCTACTAAATATTATATTTTTTTGCTCATTTATATCAAAGTTAAAAAATTCGGGAGTGAAGTTGGCAACTAGCTTGAGAATCATCCATCGAGCAAAGTTTCAATTTTCAACCTCGATTACAAGTCGACGTTACGTCTGTGTTTGGTACATTCGTTCCTTCTTTAAATTATTATTGTTACTTTATCTTAATTATCACACTTAATTTCATTATCTTTAACTATTTATTTGCATAATTAAATTGGAATGATTAAGAGGTATTTTAAGGGCAAGGGTGTTTCATCTAGTAGGGGTAACAAGGGCAGGGGTACTTCTTCTAGTCATCCTATTCCTCGGCAGGATGATTTGATTGATTACACTCATATAGATGAAACTGAATATTTTAATGATATATCATTAGACGATGAGATATATTCAGCAACTCAGCCAGACTTTAATTTAGAAGATAATCTAGATGACACACCCACTAATCTGGATGGCACACCCACTAGTGCACTTCAAACTGAAACTGGAACGCCTCATATTCCCCCTAGTATGAGACGAGGCTCCACACAACGAAAATTAAAATCTGCTACATGTGATTTTTTTTATAGGGACCAAGAGAATCAAATAGTTAGATGCCAATTTTTTTATAGGGACCAAGAGAATTATGGTGGGACGGGAGGTTTATTGAGACATGTACAAAGTTTTCACAGAGCTAGGTGGGATGAATACGAGGCTACAAAGTCGGGTGCACCAATGCACTCTCAGTTGGGACAAGGTTCACATAGTGTCCCGGACCAAGTACATGGTCAAATTAACCCGACAACGGGGGGGGGGATTGTAGGTCCTAAATACAATAAACATAGAGATATGGAAGCAATAGCAAAATTAGTTGTGATGTAGGGTTTTCCTTTTTCATTTCCTTCATCTCCTGATTTTATTCATTACATTAGAGATATGTACAATCCTGCTTTTAGCGGTTTTCCTAGATCAACTGTTAGGAGAGACGTTTTTAAATTTGCACATGAATATCAACAATATTTAGGGTATTCATTATATCATTTTCATGGCAAAGTATCTATCACGTCTGATATAGGCCGTAGTACTAGCGGCCATGATTATTTAACTGTAACATGTCATTGGATAGATTATAAATGGTCTATGCAAAAACATATTTTAGCATATAGATATATTGATGATAGGAACACTGAAAGTTTTATTACAGAAAATATTCATCAAATTTGCGAGTGTTATGGTATAACTAACAAAATAATGACAAATGCTTCTTCTAATAATTATGCTATTAGACTTTTAAAAGATCTTTTAACTTCATTTTTTCCTAATCATTTTCATATAAAATGTGTGTGCCATGCTGGTACTGTATTAAATCCGGCTATTTATATTATTGGTGATGTATTAAATTCGACTATTAAAATAGACGGTTGTAAAACATTCATCATTTTCAACTATTTATATTATTGGTGTTGTATTAAATTCGACTATTAAAATATATGGTTGTAAAGCACTTATTGAAACTATTTATGATTGCATAAAAGTACTTCCACCTCCAACTTCAAAAAATCCAAATGACCAACCACCTAAGGAACCAACTAAAGAAGAAGTTTTGTCTAGCATACACGATGAATGTAAAAAAGTATATACGCATTACCAACAAGAAAGTACTAGCAACCAATCAGCTTCCATATCTCTTCTTCTTCTTCTTCTTCTTCTTCTTCTTCTTCTTCTTCTTCTTCTTCTTCTTCTTCTTCTTCTTCTTCTTCTTCTTCTTCTTCCTCCTCCTCCTCCTCCCCTCCTCCTCCTCCTCCTCCTCCTCCTCCTCCTCCTCCTCCTCCTCCTCCTCCTCCTCCTCTTCTCTCCTCTTCTTCTTCCTCCTCCTCTTCCTCTTCCTCCCCTTCTTCCTCTTCCTCTTCCTCTTCTTCTTCCTCTCTTCTTCTTCCTCTTCTTCTTCTTCTTCCTCTTCCTCCTCCTCCTCCTCCTCTTCCTTCTTCTTCTTCAATACAACCTCAAAAAAGACATGTTGTTTATGTGGCTCGTATTGAAAGCCTTAGAAATAGAATGTTTAATGGTACCACTACTAATCAAGTTAGCGAGTTTGATGTTTTTGTTTTGCAGGGTGTTGTACCGTACCGAGCAGTTCTCAATGAAGAAGGATGTGAAGACTTGTTGAAATACTGGAGGGAGAATGAGAAGGCATTTTCGACATTATCAAAGATGGCCAGCGATGTGTTGAACATTCAAGCGTTATCAACAGCGTCTGAAAGCGTTTTTCTGCCGGAAGATTTCAAATAGGAGAGCACATACACTCATTAGCGGGAGACAACTTGAAGATTGCAGTTTTATTCAGAGATTGGATACGAGCGGAGCGTAGAAGGTGCGGTCATCCGGAGATCAACAAAGAAGACGACGAAAACTACAACAAAATCTTATCCGACGGAGGTGGAAGCGACGTCGAGCAATTTGACCAACAAATTTCAATTCCAACCGAAGAACCACAAGACATTGTGAATAAACTAGAAAAAGTGTTTATAAATATGTGATTTTTTTAATTGCAATTTTACTATATTATTTGCAACTTTTCAACACCACAAAGTTGCAATTTTGAAATTGTATTATAAAAAAATTACATTTCTATTAAATAATATAAGAAGCACAAAAACAGTCTTGGGATGTTTTTATTACACTATCTTGTTCAATTATTGAGGTGTTTATATATGTTATTTTTAAAAATTAAGTACAAAAAAAAAAACTGATCCCGCCCCTCTCCCGGGACCGAAAAGGCCGGTCCCCTTTTCCGACAGGATCGGAAACGGGATGGAACATCGGCAGATCCCGCCAGTCCCACCGGAGGAGAAGGATAAGTGTGTGGGGAGACCTTACTCTTACATTGAGCGGTAAAAATACATATTGGTCAAAACGGACAAATTTTCAAAAGGGAAGTTAACAGACAATACGCGTGAGTGGTGGAAACAAAAGAAGCCTTTGTTGTGAAGGGACTTGCAGAAAGTAAGGAAATTAAAGCCTGCAAAATAATTCATTAAAATTTATATTCCTTTTTTTTGCTTTTTACTTTTTTTTTAGTTTTTAACTTTTTATTTTTAAAAACAACAAGCTGACAGAAGCAAGCTACAAACCTGAAAGAATTTGCAGGACAAGTCAGATCCACAGTTTACTTTACTCATGTTTTTAGCCAAACAACAAATAAAGCTGAGTCACTGACTTTCTTGCTCTAAACAAAGAAAAAAAATTATTCCAAGAAGACCTTATTAATGTACTTTAACTATAATATTACACCCTTGGTTGCAAATTATGTGAGACTTATTGAGTATGGCATAATATAATATACTGTATGGTTATATAAGTATTCATTATATTTGAAACGAACTAAAAAAATGTGTAACATAAACTTAAACAAAAAAAGTCATATATAATTTAATTTAAACCCACATTTCTATAATAAAACCCATTTTAGGCAGATTTTTGGTTTAATTAATATTTTTTAGTACAGTACTAATTAGTTATCAGAACTCTTGAATCCAACAAATTTGCTGTCATTTTTTTGGCTTTCCTTAAAGTAAGAAAAAAATGAGAGGAATCTGCAGACTTTTTTGGTGATTTTCTACAAGTGTTATTCCATCCGTTCCATAATAAGTTTCATCTTAATAAAAAACACACATATTAAGAAATTAATAATGACGTTAAAAATTTATCAAACTATTTCTATTTAATAAAAATATATTATTTTTTCCTTTTGATTAAAACATGACTAGTAATCATTTATGTCTTGAATATAAAACTTGCCAATAAATGTTTCTTGAATATAAAGTTTGTCAACTTTTGTCTAAAGGTATAGCAGGAAAAAAAGTAATGAATTTATGTATTGAATTTCTAAGATGACACTTATTTTTGAATAATTTTTTTATTAAGATGACATTTATTATGGGGGCGGAGGGAGTAGTAAATATGCCTAATGGTGACGCTGTGGTATCTTGCTCTTGAACCAAATAAAACTCATTAATTTTCTTTTTCATTTTTATTTTTTAGAGTGTACTCCTAAATTATTTTGGTGGAAGTATGTGGTGTTAATCTGACCAAAAAAAAAAGGAAGAAGCTTAAAGATGAGGGAATTTGGACAAAATGTAGTGGAGATTTGATTAGATCCAATCTTTTTTTTTATCCTGTAACACAATCATTAGTTGTATTCAACTTAGGGAATTTATTCACCAACTAAGGTGGAAAACGTTCTAATTTAACTGTAGTTTTTGGATCTAAACTTATCCCGCCCGGGAAGAACTTCACTCTCAATTCCTGCATAAAGGTAGGGGCTGGACAATAGCTTTACCCGTTGTCAGTTGGTCATTGATATCTTTAAAAAGGATGAAACTAAGAATATTACGTAGCTATCACGCGCCAAGGATGCCTTTGGCACTCCGGAGAAGCAAATCTTGATTGTACCAGCTCTCCCAACCAACAACCTGCTAACCCTAAGCTTGCAAGCACCTTAGTCACATCTAAATCTCTATTCAATTGTTCTATTTAGGACAGAAAGAAAAGAAGATTTAACATCAAACTAGTCAACTTTTAGTTGATGAGAAACATCAATTGTTATTTTTTCCTTTTGAAAATTGATTAATATATACACATCTTTCTGAAACAACATTATTTATCTGAATATCTTTTAGTTTTTTGAGCAAAATATCGTTATAAAAAATATATAATATAACTTAATATAAAAAGTTAATTTAAAATAACCGTTATATTAGAATATTGTTACAAGAATACTATTACAGAGAGGTATGAAATAGATTGAAAAAGGTCCGTCACTTCTTATTTTGATTTTTGGCCCGCAGAATGCTAGGAGAAATGAGAACGATACGAACAATGATGATACTAAACAGAAATATGAGATCGCAATACTTTTTTCAAAAAAAAAAGTTAGACAACTTAGGGTGTGTTAGGAGAATATATTTTTCAATTTCTTATTATGTTTGATAAACCAAAATATTTCAGAGAATATTTTTTTTAGAAAATATATATTTTTTAAAATCAAGATATATAATAACGAGTAGGGACAACAAGTTGTATAAGTGTCATTCCATGCTGATTATTTCCTTCCACCCGCCTCTGCCCTATGCACCCCCTCCCCCGCAAACCCACCTCCCCACCCCCACTCGCTGTAATATTTGTGTAGATTATATATAAATCCTACTTTAGTATCATTTTTGTTGCTTAGTTATCAAACATCAGAAATAAATTGCTATGTTTTAAGAATACATTTTTTATTTTGAAAAATATTTTTCAATGAGAATAAAAAATAGATCCTCCCTACAAAATAAAAATATTGATAAATGTTTGAGAAAAGGGAGACTCAAATGCTCATATTTTTGCATCTTATGTAATTTAACTTTGACCCGTAGGTGGAATTTAATAACATACGTATAGTAACACATTTCCATCATCCAAGCAGCCAAGTGGATTGACCCCAAAACAGTCACAGTCAAACAACCAAACAACTACAATGTGTACTATACACTTATTAAGGGACACTACCCATATATAGAAACAATAAATAAAAATGGGCTAAAATGGTGCTCTGACAATTAAGAAGAGGAAACAAATAAACAAGTCCATAAATGTGAAAAATGATTTACAGTAAGTTGTATGAACTGACAAAGGCAGACTCAAGACTTAAATTAGATGGGTTTCCACAAATTCAGTGTATTCTTAAAATTATAAATTTATATATAATATTTGTAAATTTTTGATGGAGTTTCACATAGATATTTATATTTAGTATAAAATATACTTGAGCTCTGAATGTATATAGTCCGGAGGCTACATGCGCCTTTGAATATAGGGAAAAGAGTCGAATTTAACCGAGAAAAAATTCGTATATACTCTTAGTAAGTTAATCTTATCAAACATGCTCTTATCGTTAATAAAGTTGTTATATTTACGCTCAGTCTTAACGTTTTACCAATGTGGCATGGCCACGTCATTTAAAAATTTCATGTCACCCGCCACATAAGTTGTAACAGATCCGCCCCCAACTTCTCAACCGACCCACCCATTTGACCAATTTTCAAGATTGTTCTTTTATGTTTTTGAATAATTTTATCTATATGGGTTCTTTTTCTTTTATATTTTTTGTTGCTGAATCTTGTTTTATTTTTTTTGTTATTGATAGAAAGCAACATTAGAAGGGACAAATGGAACCCTTCTTGAATAATTTTTCTGACCCGCTTTGCAAACTTAATCTAAAGGAAACTTCTGATTTTGTTAAGTCATTGCCAACAACAAGCAATGTTGCTGAAAATAGAGTTTTGTTAAGGAAGGAAGGAGTAAGTTCAGTGACAAGGAGGAATAATACGAATGCTCCATCAACATCAGGTCGATCCATTGATGAAATTGTCATCTTAACCATGAGAGGATTGAAGAACTATCAATGTAGAACAAGAAGGAAGAAGAGGGGAGAAGTAGGGAAGATTGTAAGCTTGTAGAGAGAAGATTTTGTAGTTTTTTCTTCATTCAAAACTTGTACAATGACTAACAAGATCTATTTATACATTTACAAGGCCTATGTTTTCTCTTTAGTGTTAGTTTAGCATTAATTACTTTAACTAACTTTTTAACTATCTAACTAACTTGTTGACTTAACCAACTAACTTCTTAACTAACTTTGACTTTGGTTTGTTCTTTCAACAGTTCCCCTCAAGCTGGATGATGTGAAGATGTTCAGTAATCCAAGCTTGGAACACAAATACTGATGTTGAATTCTATCCAATCCTTTGGTAAGCAAATTAGCAGGTTGGTTGGCAGTGTTTATGTATTCTGTTTTTACCATTCCTTTCTGAATCTTTTCTCTTATGAAATGTAGATCAATTTCTATATGTTTAGTCCTTTCATGGAACACTGAATTTGCAACAATTTGGATTGTTGATTTGCTGTCAGTAAACACTGTTACTGGTAAGTCAATGTTGATCCCAATTTCTTCTAGTATGCCAAGTATCCAATGCCAGTGTCTGGATGCTGCTATGGATAGAATAGACCTTACATTAATCATTTTTACTACTGGAGAGAAGGTTTTTTGGTAATCAATACCTTCTTTTTTACTGTATCCTTTTGCAATAAGTTCTAGTTTTTAGCCTTTCAATCTCTCTTGTTTCTTTGTACTTGATCTTGTAAATTCATTTACATCCTATTGGATATTTGCCTTAAGGTAGGGAAACAATATCCCATGTCTGATTGTCTTGTAGTGCTGTGATTTCTGCGTTCATTGCATCCACTCATCTTGGATCCATGGATGCCTTAGTGTAGTTCTTTGGTTCAGTTATTTCTGAGAAGGCAGTAAGGAAGGCTCTATATTTGGGTGAGATTGTTTCGTATGACATGTAATTGGTTATAGAGAATGGAGCACTGTCTGATTTATTTGTAATGAAGTCCTTAAGTCAAATTTGAGGTTTTTTTGATCTGGTAGATTTCCTAGTAGAAATTGTATTAGTATGTTGATTCTGAGTCTAAGTCACAGGTGGTATAGGATGTTGTATCTGTATTGTATCATTTTGGTTTGTATCTGATGTCACAGTTTCAATTGAGTAAGGTAGAGTGATGTTTTGTACATTTCCTGGTGTATGAGGCCTTTGATCTGGATCTTCTTGTATAGTAGCATGATGATCATGTACAAGTATGAGTTCTGTGTTATGTATTCTGTTTATAATCAGAATTAAGATGACAAGAAAGATGATAAGAATTTTCAGAGGAGAAGAATACAGAAGAAGTCTTAGGATCAGAATTATGTATTGATCAGAAGAAAATTCAGAACAAGAAAAACTAGATAACCATAAGAATATCATAAATAGAAGAACAGAAGATGAAACCAATAACAGAAATGAGAAAGTGAACCGAGATTAGTGAATTGTCTTCAATACTGTTGCGGAAGAAAGGCAATCCTCGAGCAGTGGATCAGTGCTCTGATACCATGATGAAATTGTCATCTTAACCACGAGAGAATTGAAGAACTATCAATGTAGAACAAGAAGGAAGAAAAGGGGAGAAGTAGGAAAGATTGTAAGCTTGTAGAGAAGATTTTGTAGTTTTTTCTTCATTCAAAACTTACTTATACAATGACTAACAAGATCTATTTATACATTTACAAGACATGTGTTTTCTCTTTAGTGTTAGTTTAGCATTAACTACTTTAACTAACTTCTAAACTATCTAACTAACTTGTTGACTTAACCAACTAACTTCTTAACTAATTTTGACTTTGATTTGTTCTTTCAACATCCATTTTTTTTAGGAGAAATGACTTGTTAATGAAAGTTCTTTTCAAGAACATAAAAAAACAATCTTGAAAATTAATGGGCTTGCATTATATTTACCCCTTGAGATGAAAACAAAGATGGAGCTTCACAGTAATTTGCACTTGCAAGATCCATAAATGCAGTAAGATTCTTGGAGAAAGTTTTACAGTCTTGAAAATATAGTTATAACGATTGGTAAAAAAAAGTGGGTGGGTCGGTTCAGATGGGTGGATCAGTTGAGAAGTTGGGGCGGGTCCGTTACAATTTATGTGGCGGGTGACATGAAATTTTTAAATGACGCGGCCATGCCACATTAGAGGAACTTTAGGACTGAGGTTAAATATAACAACTTTATTAATAATAAGGGCATGTTTGATAAGACCAACTTACTAGGGGTAAATATGAACCTTTTCTCAAAGTACAGGAGTAAATTTGACCCTTTTCCCTTAAATATATTTACAGTGTAAAAGAATCATTACATTATTGATGCAATTCAATCATTTTAATGTAATTTATTCTTCTGTTTTCACATAATTTTATTAGACTTATTATGAATACTTAATTAATTTTTGTTAATGTATATAATTTAAATTTGAAAAAAAATATTACTACCTCCGTCTCATAATAAGTGTCACCCTTAGCTAAAAATACGCATATTAAAAGCCAATAATGCAATGTGAAGATTACCAAATTACTCCTATAAAATAAAAATAAATTACTTTTTCTTTTTTATCATAGCATGCACAAGTAGTAAATATTCACATTAGAAATTCAATAATACCAAGTTACTATGTGACTTTTCCAATCACCATTTAGATGCTACTTTAACTTTTCACTTTTTGTCTAAGGGTAGAATTGAAAAAACTAGTTAATTTATGTCTTGATTTCCTAAAGTGACACTTATTATGAGATAATTTTTTTTAGCTAAGATAACACTTATTATGGGACGGAGGGAGTAGTAGAATTGAAATATGGTTCGAACGAGGTGAATTTCTTAGAAGACACTTCTTATAATAGGAGTAACTTGTAGCATATGCTTCCTAGGATCTGTTTGGCCATAGATATTTTTTATTTTTTTCGGAATTTTTTCCCCACTTTTTCTGTAAATTAATGTTTAGTCATGAAAATTTCAAATACACCTTGAAGTTGTATTTGGAATATGAAAAACACCTCAAATCTTATTTTTATAATTTTTACTTTTTGTTTTTGGTCATTGCTTTTATCTTTTACTTTTCAAATTTTACCCTATATTTTTTATTTTTATAAATTTGACCCCGTAATAGATTCGACCGATGAGTTTCGTGAACTTGATTATATCATCGTATTAAAGAAAGTCTATATCAATCATGCTTATTGTAATAAAAAATTATTGATGGACGGTGTTTATGCACTCGTTATGTTTATTAATTGCTTTGGGTGGTTTTGCTAGTTTTAAAAAATTGGGGGGTATAAATCATATTTCATATTGGTTAGAAAAGTACATTCCAACAATCAAATATTATTACAAAAACTATGACCAAACACAACTTCAACTCCAACTCCAAAAATTCCAAAAAAAAGTGAAAGTATTTTTGATTTCTCTGGCCAAATGACTACTTAAAGTCACCACAAATAGGGATGACAATTGGGCGGGGCGGGTACCCCCTCTCCCGCACCCATACCCTCCAGAAAATTTTATACCAGTCACATACGCACCACCCGTGGCGAGTACATTTTCAACATTCATATCCGCCTAGGCGGGTATATTCCTAAATCCACACCGCTCCACCACCCATGTGGATATCCGCCACCCGCCAATACCCGCATGTACCTGCCTCATTAGAAAATCAAAAACAGTTTGAAATCAGTCCTAAGGACACCAAAACAATAGCAACGCAATACCAGCTCCCGAGAAGATACGAATCCGACAAAACATCACAAAATCATTAATAAACATAATAAAAGGTAAAAATACAGTCAACAAAATCCCAGAGTCGGAGCAACATCGAGAGAGTTCACCGGAGATTTGACTAGCAACAATAAAATAAGGAGACAGTAGCAGGGGAGACACAGAAAGGGTTGGTGGTATTGTGTTGTTGTCGTGGTTGGGTTCTGCTGGAGCTCCGGCGTGGGGTTTACTAGGATAGTTTGGACGGAGATGGGGTTTGTAGTTGGAGAACAAGGGTAATGAGAGAGAAAGGGAGGCGAGCAGTGGCGTTTGAGGTGGCGTGGCTTGCGGTATCGGGGTTGTGGCTAGTTGCTTGAGGTTTGCGGGAGCAGTGATGTGATGGTTGAGGATGAAGAGGATGAGAGGGGTAAGAGGTGTTGATCGCTGGTGGTGTGGGTAGTGATTGCTCTGGTTCACTGAAGCTCCTCGCCGGAGGAGTGACGACGATGGTTGCAGAGGGGAAAAAGGGAAAGGGAGTTTGGTTGGTGGTTTTGTGGCGGTTCGGAGTAGTGTGGAGAGTCAGGGTCTCAGGGACATGGAAGCGTGAATGCCGAAGCAATACTAAGGTGAGTAGGGTTTTGCCTCAATGACTAAGGTGTGAAGGTTGAAGCAATGACTTTGGGCTGCTAAAATAAATTATTTGGGCTTTAGATAAATATAAAGTTGTACAAATAAAATTATAGTTGGCGGATATAAGGCGGGCATGTGAATTTGGGGGGGGGGGCGGTTGGATGCGGGGCGAGGAGGCGGATATAACTGCAAATCCACCACCTACTCATACCCGCCAATACCCGCCAAAGTTATCTCATATCTGCCTACTACATGTTAAAGTTATATCTATACCCCCAATTAGAACGAGTGCAATATAAAATCTGCAAAATTATACACACCTGTCATCCTTAATCACAAAGTCAAAAATCAAACAGTTACTCAAAGTCAAAAACCAAACACTTCCTCAAAGTCAAAAAATAGTGCTAGTATATTTTTTTAATTTTTTCTTATCACCGCCAAATTGAGAATCTGTTTTTATGGTCAAAAAAACCAATCTCTAGTTTACAGTTACACAACAGTATTCCTTGTCGGGTGCTAAAGTTCTCACACACACACACACTCTCTCTCTCTCTAGGTCTATAGGCTACTCTCATCATCTTTCAATTCTCTCTTTTTTTTTTCACTTTTACTTTGTGAAGGAGAAAGTCTTGAAGCCGAAATTCCGCCTGTACCACAGATTTTTGGCCAAGTGAAATGTAAATCGAGGGATATGCGTGAGTGACAGTCCTGCAAGGAAGAGGACCAACGAGACACAAACCCAGCAATATTCCTTGCAATATTTCAGCAAAGACTGTCATCACACGGATTCGAATCCGTGGCGTCGGAGTGGTTGTACCCCAATAACCTTGCCAGTTAACAACTCGCCTATGCCCCTGAGGGCTTTTTTTTTTTCTCTTTTACTCGTAGGATAATTTTCTTGTATTTTTTACGACAAAGGTCAAAATTAGAGATTGTGACATCATGTTCATTTGAATTTAATTTTTTGATATATAATATAAAATTATAAGTAAAATTTTATTAAATCAAATTTTAGTAATAGTAAGTATGCACCAATAATTTTAACTATTCAATGACTTTAATATTACAAATTTTAAAAAAATTGAATTCATAAAATTCAAGATTCGACAATTGATCTCAAATTTCTTTTAGCCGTTATTAAATTAGCTTAAGATTGTTCTTTTGGAGTAACAGACCAAATTATATGCTACCTATCCTAATTAAGTTAAAGTGAGCTAGATTTACTCTTACTATAGGCGTATGATACAATTTTGCTCCTATTCTTTGTGAAGGAAAAGTCCCGAAGGCGAAAACCCCCCACATGTACCAGAGGCCTCTTGGCGAGGTGGGATGTAAATCGAGGGATATGCGCGATTAGCAGTCCTGCAAGGAAGATGACCAACGGGACACGAACCCAGCAACAACTCTTGCAATATTTCAGCAAAGACTGTCACCACACGGATTCGAACCCGCGACGTCGGAGTGGTTGTACCCCAATCACCTTGCCACTTACCAACTCGCCTGCCCCTGGGGGCAATTTTTTTTGCTCCTATTCTATTCTATGTATATGACTAAATTTTAGAGTTTAATTATTTACGTATTAATTATTTCATCTTCTATTATGTACAAGATAATAATACATTTCTTTATAATCTATACATGTATTAATTATGCGAATTTTTAAATTACAAACCAAACATCGTATTAATTTTATACATGAATAATGTACCTTTTAATCAACAACCAAACGTGATACTATTACTTATGAACGAGCTATCAAACGACCCCTAAAAACAAGAAACCTCTCCCCTAATTCAACAACAACAACATATCCTGTAATCTCAAAAGATGAATTTGGAAAGAATAGAATATACGCAGATCTTATCATATCACAGAGTTAGAGATGTCTCTCCCCTAAGCCACAGTTAAAAAGTATGTACAGTAATATAAAAAAGGACATTTTTTCCAATCAAAGTCAATGGTGAAGTAGAAAAATCAAAAATGTGACTAGGAATAGTAGAAAAATGGAGTAAGAAACAAGAAAAATAATTTGAAAAATTGTGGGTGGGGTGGGGTGGGGTGGGGGGAGACAAGAGAGTAAGAGAGATAAAAGGCAAGTGTGGAAAAGAAAAATACTACATAGTGTGTGTGTTTTGTAAGTTTTATTAATTGCAAAGCGATGTCACAAGATCCTGAGGAGATAAAGACCATTGAACATTGGAAATGGTCTGAAATGCAAGGTCTTGAACTTGTTGTCTCTGAAGAAAACAATCACAACAATACCTCTATTAAAGCCACTAAAGATACAAACACCTCCACAACAATAAACAATAGTACTCATCAATTTCAAGAAAAAAAAATGGATGTTATTGAAGGTGAAAAACCAAGTACACCACCACCTGCAGTTGGTTTTGGTGAACTATTCAGGTTTGCTGATGGTTTGGACTGTGTACTAATGGCAATTGGTTCACTTGGTGCTTTTGTACATGGTTGTTCTTTACCTTTGTTCCTTAGATTCTTTGCTGATCTTGTTAATTCTTTTGGCTCTTATGCTAATGATGTTGATAAGATGACTCAAGAAGTCTTAAAGGTAACCTCAAATTCACTAATAAAGTGAAAAAAATGAAAGAAAGCTAATTAATTCAATTCTTGATAATGTTTTGTGTTTTGTGTTGTGCAGTATGCATTTTACTTTCTTGTTGTGGGTGCTGCAATATGGGCATCTTCATGGGCAGGTAAAAAAAACTTCATAAAAAATGTATTTTTATTGCTTTTCAAGAATTGGGACTTCATTAAAATTGAATCTTTATTGCTTTCAAGAATTTGAACTTGATAAAAATTGAATCTTTATTGCATTTCAAGAATTGGGACTTCATAAAAATAGAATCTTTATTGCTTTCAATAACATAAAAATTGAGTCTTTATTGCTTTCAAGAATTGGTTTGAGGATTCTTTCTTGATGGGAATTAGATTCTTGTAATGTTTTTTGCAGAAATATCATGTTGGATGTGGACTGGTGAGAGACAAACAACAAAGATGAGGATCAAATACTTAGAGGCAGCTTTAAACCAAGATATTTCATACTTTGATACTGAAGTTAGAACTTCTGATGTTGTTTCTGCAATTAACACTGATGCTGTAGTGGTCCAAGATGCTATTAGTGAGAAGGTAAACATATTACAATGAACTTGATTTTTTTGGGGGGAAAAGGGGCGTGTAGTTTGAGGATCTGATAAGGTTTTTCTTTGCTTCTTCTCATTTTGTGTTTTACTGCAGTTGGGTAATTTCATTCATTATATGGCTACATTTTTGTCTGGATTTGTGGTGGGTTTTACAGCAGTGTGGCAATTAGCTCTTGTTACTCTTGCTGTAGTTCCTCTTATTGCTGTAATTGGTGCTATTTACACTATGACATCAGCCAAATTGTCCAGCAAAAGTCAAGAAGCACTTTCAAAGGCAGGGAACATTGTTGAACAGGTAAACAAATTGTACTAATTTTGTGAAAATAAGCTCATTTTAGATGAAAATTCCTCTGAAGTGCAGCCAATTTGCAGACAGTAGTTCAAATTCGGACGGTATTGGCGTTTGTTGGTGAGTCCAAAGCAATGCAAGCATACTCTTCAGCACTTAGACTTTCTCAGAAGATTGGATATAAGAGTGGATTTTCAAAAGGATTAGGGCTTGGAGCTACATATTTTACTGTCTTTTGTTGTTATGCTCTTCTTTTATGGTATGGGGGCTATTTAGTTAGGCATCATTACACCAATGGTGGACTTGCTATAGCAACAATGTTTGCAGTCATGATAGGTGGATTGTAAGTACTTATCTTTGTACAAAAATACGTCGAATTGTTTTGTTAAAAAAGTTCAATTGCTTAAAGATTTATACTTCATTTGATAGGGCATTGGGACAATCTGCCCCTAGCATGTCTGCATTTGCAAAGGCTAGAGTTGCAGCTGCCAAGATTTTCCGGATTATCGATCACAAACCAAGTGTCGACAGAAATGCGAAAACGGGTTTGGAATTAGACTCGGTTAGCGGGCAAGTAGAGCTTAAAAATGTCGAATTCTCCTATCCCTCGAGGCCAGAAATTAAGATTCTCAACAATTTCAACCTCATTGTTCCTGCTGGAAAGACCATCGCATTAGTTGGAAGCAGTGGCTCGGGGAAAAGCACCGTGGTCTCCCTTATCGAAAGATTTTATGATCCCACCTCAGGTTAGTACACAACTTTGCAACAATGAGCTCATTATTGGATTCAATTTTTAGCATGTGATGGGCATTCTTTAATGAAATGTCTGGCAGTTGAAGTTAATTTCATGTCTGAGTTTCAGGAAGTCCATGTTTTTATGTGGAAACATGTTTTTGTATGAAAATCTCAGCTAATTATTAGGGCAAGTTACACACTTGGCCGGTAGGCCAGAAATAATTACATCTGTTAGCCAAATATACAAAAAACTATACATTAACACACAAAATATACATTTGCTAGCTATTACTTTGGTAGGCGGTTATGTCAATTTCTCTAATAATTAGTCTGTTTGCAGGACAACTTTTACTTGATGGGAATGACATAAAGACACTGAAATTAAAGTGGCTAAGGCAGCAAATTGGGCTTGTGAGCCAAGAACCGGCACTTTTCGCCACCAGTATCAAAGAAAATATACTATTAGGAAGGCCAGATGCAACACAAATTGAGATCGAAGAAGCTGCTAGAGTTGCCAATGCCCATTCTTTCATAATCAAACTTCCTGATGGCTTTGATACTCAGGTTAGCTAATACAGAAATTTAGCAACTTTAGACTCAACTAATTATGCTGCATTAAAGATCTAGCAGATGTATATCATTAAATGTTAAAATTTTCTTCTACATTCCATATGCTATTTAATGTGTGACTACTTAATATAACTCGTGCTGGTCCCACCTGTTTATGGAAGATGGATTGGATATAAGGTTGATGGTAGAGAGTGCCTGAGCTCTAAATTAAATAAACTAGAAAAGCTAGTTTGGCATTTATCTTTGTCCAAGTGGGACCACTTGGGATATTATAAAGATTGGTGGGGGTGTGTGTAGGGCAAATGATGCAAATTCACAGAGGTTCTTACTCTTGAGATGTTTTTGCAATCCTTTCCTTCGAAGTCTTTGTCGAGCTTATCCCCCTTTCCAGCTAGAGTTGTACAGTTGGACCTCTCTATAGCAACATTTCACTATAACGGCCAAGTCTTTTTTTTTTTTAACAATTTTTTTATGTTATGTCATGTCATGTTATGTTATGTTATATTGTATGTTCTCTATAACAATATTTAGCTATAGCAGCCAAAAAATATCCAGAGAAACGACAATCTTTTAAAGAGGTTTGGTTGTACTCCTATGTTTCTCGGACTCTTCGAAATGCTGCTAGTTGCATGTCGTATCCTCCAAAAGTAGTGCATTTTTTAAGGATCCAACACGGGTGCGACAACACTTTTTAAGAGCTCAAGCAACAGAAGGGTTTCCTTAGTCAAGGCAACAAAATCATTTTTTATTTGTCATATAAAGGATGACTTTAGCTTAAGGCAAGCCAAATTCATTGGTTGTGTTGAATGGTCAAAATTTTATGGCTTTGAAGGTACATTTTGACTGTAAATCATTAACAAAGATGCTTTCATTAGTTGCACTTGTAGTGGTTTTCGTGCCTAAATTGTTTTGTTTGGTCAACAAACTAACCTAACATTTTAATGAAGTCAATGTGTCTGTAGGGGACTAGTCATTTCATTTAAGAAATAGGTAACATGGGTTTCTCAGGCAATAGTGCATGTGCAGCAACAAGTTTTGTTTTATCAATTCATGTGAGAACAAAAGACTTTGTTTGTGAGGAAAAACATGTAGGGTTATCACTAGGATTATAATAAGCCTAATATATCCACAAAATCAAATAAATAATTTACTTGTAGTTTATTTGAGGCACTTCTTTGGATTGATAAAAAAAATAATTTAACCTTGATTTGTTTATAAGGTGTTACTTAATAATCAAATATCAAACTTTTATTTGTTTATCTGAGAGAATGAAACCTGAGCTGCAAAGCGTATGCTATTGATTAATTTTAACTGGTACCTTGCCACTCTCGAGCCTTATGACGGACGGGCGCTATGTTGCTCGAACTCTTCAAAAATGGTTGCGGGTTCGTGTCGGATCCTCCAAAAATAGTGCATTTTTGGAGGATCAGACATGAGTTCGTCATCATTTTTGAGAGTCCGAGCAACATATTTTTGGAGGATCCGACACGAGTTCGTCAACATTTTTGAGAGTCTGAGCAACATAGGATGGGTATGGCATGAATCAGGTCATGTTTTGTTTATCCCATAAATGACTCAGAGGATTGCCACTATCATTTTCACTGTGATTGTTAAGTTCATCGAATTCCTTTAAAATAATTACTAATTAGTAAATCATGGGGTACATGTTTTGAGTTAGACCTATAGAAAGTGAAAATGTGTATTTGGACATTGCAGGTAGGTGAGAGAGGATTACAATTATCGGGTGGACAGAAGCAAAGGATTGCTATAGCGAGAGCCATGCTTAAGAATCCAGCAATCCTTCTCTTAGATGAGGCAACTAGTGCTTTAGATTCTGAATCGGAAAAGCTAGTGCAGGAGGCTCTAGACAGGTTCATGATTGGACGAACGACACTTGTAATTGCTCATCGCCTGTCTACTATCCGGAAGGCTGACCTGGTGGCTGTAGTACAACAAGGCAGCGTTTCTGAAATTGGAAGCCATGACGAGCTTATGAGTAAAGGAGAGAATGGTATGTATGCCAAGCTCATCAAAATGCAAGAAGCAGCTCATGAAACGGCTCTTAGTAATGCCAGAAAGAGCAGCGCGAGGTATCATTACACAGCCAATTCTTTCATTGAAGTGGCACTAATATTACACCTTAAACTAAAGACAAGAATTATAAAAATTGCAGCTATTGCGTATATGTGAGCTGAGTGTCTTAATGCTCTTCAACTTTTTTTTTCGCAGGCCCTCGAGTGCGAGGAACTCTGTGAGCTCACCAATCATAACTAGAAACTCTTCCTATGGTCGATCACCGTACTCCCGCCGGTTGTCTGACTTTTCTACCTCGGATTTCAGCCTCTCCCTTGATGCTGCTTATTCTAATTACCGAAATGAAAAGCTTGCGTTCAAGGACCAAGCTAGTTCGTTTGGCCGGCTAGCCAAAATGAATTCTCCCGAGTGGACTTATGCTTTAATTGGTTCCATTGGCTCAGTCATCTGTGGTTCACTTAGCGCTTTCTTTGCCTATGTCTTGAGTGCTGTTCTTAGCGTGTACTACAATCCAGACCATGCTTACATGAGCAAACAAATCGCGAAATACTGTTATCTTTTAATTGGAGTGTCATCGGCAGCGCTCATTTTCAATACTCTACAGCATTACTACTGGGATGTAGTGGGGGAGAATTTGACTAAACGGGTGAGAGAGAAAATGCTGGCAGCAGTGCTTAAAATGGAAATGGCATGGTTCGATCAGGAAGAGAATGATAATTCAAGAATTGCAGCCAGGCTCTCTCTGGATGCCAACAATGTCAGGTCAGCCATTGGGGATAGAATCTCCGTCATCATGCAAAATTCAGCTCTCATGCTAGTTGCATGCACTGCGGGATTCGTGTTGCAGTGGCGTCTGGCCCTCGTCCTCATTGGTGTCTTCCCTGTGGTCGTTGCTGCAACTGTTTTACAGGTGAGTTCATGGAAATTCAAATCAAGTCCCGCTGCATGTTAATTTATCAGAAAAAGATTAATGTCTACACAACGTAATGCGTGAGAACCTAAAATGGAAGTACATTGTTTGGTTATCAACTTATAATCCTGCATAACTAATACATGTATAAGTTATAAGAGAATATACGTATTATTTTATGCAGGGGAAAAGATTGAATAACTAAACCCTGCATTATTAATACCTGCATAACTAATCCCTGCATTGTTTGTATATCCAACAGAAAATGTTCATGAAGGGATTCTCAGGGGACTTAGAAGCTGCTCATGCCAAAGCCACACAACTAGCAGGAGAAGCTGTAGCTAATGTAAGAACGGTCGCTGCCTTCAATTCGGAAACAAAAATAGTCAACCTGTTCGACTCCAGCCTCCAGACTCCACTTAGGCGCTGCTTCTGGAAGGGCCAGATTGCAGGAAGTGGTTACGGGATTGCTCAATTCTTGCTTTATGCTTCTTATGCTCTTGGCCTTTGGTACGCCTCATGGCTTGTCAAGCACGGGATCTCTGACTTCTCGAAGACAATCCGTGTTTTCATGGTCCTCATGGTTTCCGCTAATGGTGCAGCCGAAACATTGACCTTAGCTCCTGACTTCATCAAGGGTGGCCGAGCAATGCGTTCGGTTTTCGAACTCCTTGACCGGAAAACGGAAGTTGAACCCGATGATCTGGATGCCACCGCTGTGCCTGATCGTCTTCGTGGTGAAGTGGAATTTAAACATGTGGACTTCTCATATCCCACTAGGCCCGACGTGTCAATTTTCCGTGATTTGAATCTCCGTGCTCGAGCTGGAAAGACTCTTGCACTTGTTGGACCGAGTGGGTGTGGAAAGAGCTCGGTCATTGCACTTATAGAGCGGTTTTACGAGCCGTCATCCGGACGTGTCATCATCGACGGAAAGGATATCCGGAAGTATAACCTTAAATCTTTGAGAAGACATATCGCGGTGGTCCCACAAGAACCTTGCCTATTTGCTACAACAATCTATGAAAACATCGCGTATGGACACGAATCAGCAACCGAAGCTGAGATAACTGAAGCAGCAACCTTGGCGAATGCCCACAAGTTCATATCTGCATTGCCTGATGGCTACAAAACATTCGTCGGAGAAAGGGGAGTTCAATTGTCCGGTGGACAGAAGCAAAGAATCGCCATTGCTCGTGCTTTCCTAAGGAAAGCAGAGCTAATGTTGCTTGACGAAGCAACAAGTGCACTCGATGCAGAGTCTGAAAGATGTGTACAAGAAGCATTGGATCGCGCTTGTGCAGGAAAGACCACCATTGTGGTTGCACATAGGCTATCCACAATCAGAAATGCACATGTAATTGTGGTAATAGATGATGGGAAAGTAGCAGAACAAGGTTCACATTCTCATTTGTTGAAAAACTACTCAGACGGGATTTATGCACGTATGATACAACTACAAAGATTTAGTCACGGAGAAGCTGTGAATATGGTGACAGGTTCAACGTCTTCTGCACGTCCCAAAGAAGATCAAGATTGAGAAAAACACGAATTTGAAGCTCAAAAAGAAAATACCACTAGAAAGGAGTATACCTCGTGTAACGCCCTTATTATTTTTTGGAGTGCTAATTTCTTGTTCACTGTTTCTAGTATAGTATAGTATAATATGTGCACTAATCCAAAATTTATATTTTCCTTCAACCCTTTACTCTTACTCATCCCTTAGTCATAGTAAACTTCATTTCTTTTCTTAGAACTACACCAAAATCACTGAACTTTAGTAGTAGTACAATGTAGGAAGGGAAAAAAAGGGTGAGTGGTACATATATTACTATCTTTGTGGGGACCTGGTGCCTAATGTTCATTAGACTCTCCATAATAGGGTCAAAGATTATCTTAGGTCACAAGATTGAGCCCTTAGCCAAGCTAATTAAGTCAAGTATTTAAGTAAAGAAGGGTAAAGGGACAAACTCATAATCGTCGAGCTTCGAAGGCTTTGGGCGAAGAGGTGAACCAGGACTGAGTTCTGAAGGGCTACAGTTCAATCAAAGAGTTATGTTGGATGAACTGTTGATGTTGATCCCAAAAAAGACGGTAGGTACCGCTAGGCCGTGAACGACTAATCATCATATTGTAAAAATTGAATAGGCTCATCTATAGACATTAAGCCTCCTAAGATGATCTATTTAATTAATTAAGTTGTTTGAAAGGATCAAAACAACCCGTTATTAATGAAATTCCTTATCGATGCTCTGTAAATATTGGCTTCAGCCTAGGGCTTTCTAACACATCATAATTAAGTTAATAGATCTGGTTCCAAATGGATTTCTCAATCATAAGTAAAAATAAAGGTCAAAAGATAGACACATTACATGATTGATTTTATCATAATGTTTGAAACAAGATACATTGTTACTGATAACTTTGAAGAAACATGTTTTTTGTGTCCCACTCCTATCAATTCACGACCAAATCAACCTAACTGGATCCTACTTAATTACTACTAATTCTTACAAACCTTAATTATGAAAATCTTAATAAACATGTTAGATTTGTGTGTGATCACTTTTCATAAAGAGTGTTGTGTGGATTAATGAGCCTTTGTCACTGTTCAATGATATGGGACCAAAAAATGTTGGATTTCCGACAAGATTATAAGTCATAATCCACGCCTAGATATGATTTTCAATTTTGGACGGTTTGATGTTGATAGTGTCCCTTGAAGGAGCATTTATCAAGTGTTTAAGCTCCACACAAGGAATGTGTAAAAGAATATTTACACGATCAAGTTATTTAAAAAGTAATTGTGACTAATTTAGGAAATTTTTTCTTTTTAGGTCAGCATTTAGATTTTGTCCCCATTTTAAAAGTTATACAAAACTTACTCATTTGGACAACGTTAAATTCGGGTCTAATATTTATAATGCAAATGTAACTCTTGAAAAATTACACTTCTGAACAACGCTAGATTCACATCTAGTGTTTACTCATATATTCCTCAATCTTAAAAAAAACATTAGACTATCGTCTAACATTTGCAATAACTTACAAAATTTTAGACTAACGTCTAATGTTTGTAATAACTGGCAAATTTTAGACCAACGTCTAACGTTTCATCGAGAAGGGAAGAAGATTATTTTTGGGGGAGTAAGCACTCTTGTCGCGTCTGGAATTGTAGATAGTAGGAGAAATTGCCTTTCGAGTTGTAAGAAATAACTTATAAAATTTTAGATCGTTCTAACGTTTACTCATAAGATTTCAAGATTACTCAAAAAGGATTATTAGATCCAAAAATTACAAGAGATATAAAAATAGGAGCACTTTGTAAACAATTACTCCAATAAGAGACAACTGACTTTTTTTAAAATTTAAGGTAACTTAATTATTAACATTGTCTCGTAATCGAAAATAAATTGTAAATTTCTTATGACAGGCAATTGAAACAAGTTCTTGCTAATACTAAAAAGGAGGAATTGAACGCGAGTTGCATTTTATCTTATAATCGAAATGGTAAAATAAATTGTAAATTTCTTAGGGGTTCACGTGGTGAGTGGTTCCACATGAGAAAGAGAAGGCAACTTATAATTGATGAAGTCTTACATCAAAAGAAACAAAAACCAAACAAGGTGAGATATATATAGGTCAAAAAACTAGTTTGGAATATTACATAATAATAGAGATTTATTTTTTGGTGGTGGGAGGTGCACGAGTGAAAAGTAAGAATAAAATGTGGCATTTAAAGTTTGACAAGGATAGTATATAATGCATTTTCTTCATGATGATGGCAACGGCATTATTTGGGCAGTGGCAAAAATACCTTGTAGCAAGGGGCATTGTCTGTGCTGTTATTTCAATGCATACATATATAAATAAAACTAATAAATATAAGATTTACATAAAATACTAATTAATCAATACAATATCTGTGACTTACAACAATTGCAGGAAACGGAAAGTAAGTAATTATTATAATAGCCAGAAAGGATAAACTACTAACGATTACAACAAACTGGAAATAAGAACGATTACAACCACTTTGAAACTTCGCTGAGTCGAGTGATGACACTCTGTCTTTAAGACAAGATTGCCCTGTATATATCCTCTTACGTTAAGGGCAATAGTCTCCCAAGATAAAATAACAACTTAACATGAGCAAAGAAAACTCAAGTGTTACTCTTGAAGAACTTTGAGTAATGAAATGATGCTAGAGAGGAAGAAGAAGATTTCTGAAAATTTCTAAGTCTTGAACAATTGAGCCAAAGGCCTCACTTTATAGTGTAAGGAGGATGACCTCTCAACTAGCCAACTAATGACTTTCAATAGCCATGTAATAACACTTATTGAGGGGTTACAATCAGTCAAATAATGGTTGAATTCAAGTGCCAAGTAATGGAGATTCAATGCTCCAAAATCAGTCAAAGAAGCAGAAACTTTCTGCCTTCCGCCGTGAGCCTCTTCCCAATTTTATCTTTCCTGAAACTCCAGGGACCAAACTGTAAACACCAAGCAATTTGGGGTCCAAAAAGATAATATCAGAAGAAGCCCCACAGCACAGACCGGGTGGGTGGTGGTGGCGCGCGTGTGGACCTAGCCTTGAACCTAAGCACACCTAGGTCCTCCATCCTTCAAACACATGGGTTACCCTTGGGGTCCCAAACCCTTATCCACTTTTGAGGCTTATAAAATGAATAATTCTTCCTTTTCCCACCGATGAGGGAGATTTGTTCCACACACCATATTTTTCATGTCTCAAATACCTTACTTTGTGGACCAATATATCTTTCATTTCTTAACGAATTTTGACGATCCTTGGCCCTACGGTCATCTACTTACATAGTAGATTATTCACGTGTGAAGAACCAAAGTCTCCAACATGTGGAATCCTAGTGTTTAAGTCATTAAAGATGGGTGGACGCAATCTCCATCAAAGGCAAATTTCCAACCGTATCAACAAAATAGTAGTAGAAAAATAAACTTATATGATGGCCGGTGATGGTATAACTAAATGCGGTTGTTGTGAATGCGATTGACACCAGTAATAGGTGGTTGCAGTGGTGGTGATTTTTGATAGTAGGTAATGATAATGGTGGCTAACGCCTAACAATAGTGATTAACAATGATAATTGATAATGGTGGGCGGTGACAACAGATAGGTAGCAATGAAAATGAATGGAGTAGTAGCAAAATGTCTTCTTTGCTAAATTTTTATATAAATAAGTCTTACTAAAATTAAGTCGTGTTATAGATCTTAATCATTTTGATCCATTTAGACTTATTAAGTGGTTGTAAGAGAGAAATAGTATATAGTTAATAATTGAGATCTTAATGATTAAGATTCGTACCTAAAAATATATATCTAACGATTGAAATCTAAGTAATTAACATTTAAACTTTCATTAAATGCAAACAAATAAGGACTAAAATGAATCTAAGCTAGCGTTTTGCCATAAATTTTGGATCACATTCTAAAAGTTCATCTTCAAATATCTGTTTGATCATGAAATTTTATTAGATTTTGAAAATTTATCTTCAAAATAAATTCAAGTTTTAAAAACTGATTCAGATCAGTTTTTGGGAGACATTTCACTGCCACTCACAAAACTTCAAAAAAATTTCAAGTAAAATGCATTTTCAAACACAACTTCAAATTTCAAAAATTACAATTTTAAAAATTTAATTTCAAATTTCAACTTCAAAATTTATGGCCAAACGGAAGCTCGGGAGGGGAAAGAGATGGTGTGAGTTAAAGTGTACAAAATGCTAGTCAAAAGATAAGGACAAGAGTTAGAAGTAAAATCATTCAGTGTAAAACAAAGACTGTGATAAAAGAGACTCCAAATAGACAGAGTTGAAGACAAGTTTATATTTTTTTTTATATCCAGCTTCTCGGCTTACACCAGACTATTTCTGGAGATAGTAGTCCCGGTCTCTCAGCACTACTACCAGTAAATCGCGGGATGTGCCTGAATGACCAGGGTTTGAGAACAGAACAACCGATATCACCTACAAGGTCCTACCGCAGAAGAGAGCAAATTGCTCCAATCAGGGTTCGAACTCACGCTGCAAGCCTCCAATTGAATTTTAAATTCTCTCCTTTGACATCCCGCTATTCAATGAGAAATGCCCCCGACAAAAAGTCACTAGTATTAATAGATGTTTGGACATAAAACATATTTTAGTATTTAAAAAGTATTAATAAGTATTTGAAAGTTGAAATTTTTGGGTCCGATTTAGACCTTTTGAAATTACATTCCTGCCTTTTGTCTAACTCTGGTTGCCTTGCCCTTTTAATAGTTAAAATAGCT
The DNA here is from genome assembly GCA_034509755.1 of Anisodus tanguticus. Lineage (NCBI taxonomy): Eukaryota > Viridiplantae > Streptophyta > Magnoliopsida > Solanales > Solanaceae > Anisodus > Anisodus tanguticus. The sequence goes on along the minus strand of CM067555.1, from coordinate 3,412,904 downwards.
TGCTTCAAGAATTCAATTTATATTTTAGGATTATGTTACGAGAAAAAGTTATCTTGTTAGTGAAAGTAAACATATATGGACAACTAGATAAGAGGATTTGTTTTGTGTAGATTCAGTCACACTGGTGTATTAGAAAATGATGCCTCGCGCGATATGAACTAATGTGTTAAGATATAACTTATTTTTTTCTAAGATTAAAATGTCTGAACCTAAATATATATTTGAATATTAAGATGTTTTGACATTTGAATATGGAATAACTAATATTATTTATTTTTCAACGTTTGAATCTGAATGTATAAAATTTATCTTTGTAATAAATATAAAATTCAAATAAAATACTTCAATCCATACTTTATCAACAAAATATTAGAAAAAATAAATTTGTATAATAACCCATGGTGGTAATGGCTAATGTTAGTGATTGTGTTGGTTGATGGTGGTAATAGGTGTGATGGTGGCGGCTTCAATAGTAGTATTGGTGCTATTTTGATAGTTGTAGTGGTGCTAGTAACTTATAGTAGTGATTAATTATGATAGTTGATGGTTATAGATATCAGTGGCGATTGCAGGCAACGGTATAAATGGATGAAATAGTGATAAAATATATTTTTTTCACTGCAAAATTTCTAATATGTATATATTTTAATAATATTAAAATTTTATTATAATCTTAATCATATAGATCTATTGAGATTCATTAACTAAGTTATAAAAGGAAACAAGAAACACTGCACTTGATGATTGAGATACAAAATCACCTAAAATGTACAAATTGGTATAGTCAAAAAGTGAGAACAAGAGTTAGAAGTAAAATCATTCATTAAAAAACAAGACTCTTACTATAAAAGATATAAGAAAGACAGAGATTGAAGACAAGTTTATATTGATTGCTCTGGCAGTGAAAATTAATTGATTGCAGTTCAGTAGTCAACAGACATGGGAGGAGCCACTTTAGGCAAGGATAGTCAGGTGCACACTTTTCGTCAAAACATTATGCGGTGTTTGGTTAAATATTAGTTATTATGAGTATAAATTTAATTTTGCACATCCTTCGTCAAATTCCGCCACTATCAACTGGTACAAGTATTCTGAGAAATTTGAAGCAAAAAAAAAGTATTCTTACAAATGCCCACTGCCAAGAAACAACTAAATATTTTAGACTTATTCAAATGGATCATTAAATCCTACAGTAGAAGAGAGCTACGAAATAAAAAACAAAATTTACGTCAGGTAGTGTTGTAAAAAACATTGGACCAGGCGCGGATTTACCTTATGCCGAGAGTGTCACGTGACACTGCTTCGTCAGAAATTTTTACCAACTATGTTTATAAATAATCAAAACGCGGAACAAAAATACTATAAATTTGACTGAATGACATTGCTTGACAAAAAAACTTATGCAGTTTAGTTAGTTAAGCGCTAGTGCTTTCAGCTGAAGGACACGAGTTCAAACCTCTGCACAAATGCATCTACTATGTAGATGTTCGAACCTATAACCTCAGGGGAGTTATCAAAACAATGAACCAATTAGTCCAAAGTCATATTTATGGACTTCTTTTGTACATAAGGTAAATATATTGTGACACCGTTTACAGAAAATCCTGCCTACGCTACTGCATTGGACACTTTGTTTTTTTCTTATCATGATAACTCGTTTGTAGTTTTTGGACCGCTTCAAATTGGCGTACACATTTGGAACTCCAAAAGAGTATGAATCCGTCCATCTACCTTTCTCGACTTAAATATTTGGCTTTATTTGTAATAGAGTTGAACTCATGACGTTTCATCGACTCACATATCACGTGTAGCGTCCCTTCAGTGAATCAAAGTGTCAAGTGTACAAATAGTTATCAAAGTCATAGCTGGAGTATATAAAATTTATTAAGTCTAGCCGTTTCAGAATAAACTTCAAATTTACGGGACTGATCTAAAGTTAGGCGTGACATTTCAAAACGTCACTCTCATGAATTTTGATAGTTCATTCATTTCATGTACTCATGTACCCATGTACCCATGTACCTCATCCATTTCATCTTCCTTATTTAATTTATTCATTCATTTCATTTATAGTCAAATCTTTCTATAATTGTCATTTGCTATAATATCATTTCTCTATAGCGGCCTGATTTTCTCCGGAACTGATTTTTCATGTTAAATTTTACTTCTCTATAACAACATTCTACCTATAATAGCAATGACATTCATTATAGTAGTACACTCTTTATAAAATTACCTCGCTATAACAGTCATACTCAAATATTGTATAATAATATTTGTAAGAAGTATATTATGTATAAAAAAAAAATCAAACTATTTATGACAATCGTCAAAGGAAAGATTCAATTCTTTTTTGCTGAAAGTTTGGACAAAAATCTTCGTCAATTTAAGATTTATCTTATCACTAAGAGACTAGAATTTACGAAACAACCTACAATTGTAAAAATATCATTTCAATTGTTGGAGAAATAACGAAATTCTACCTACAGATGAAAACTCCAATATTAATAGTGAAAATTTAGAACTTTTTGAAGATGTTGGTAGTGTGTCATCATTTCTAGTCCAAATCTCATCTCATAACACTAATCAAACAATGGATGCTATCACTTATACGTAGTTTGACGCAACCCTTCCAATCCCTGAAGCTTACGGTGATGAAGATATTATTACACAAGTGATTGGAGTGGAAGAACAAGAGACAATAGATACAAAAGGTGACAACGATGAGATAAAAGAGTTAATTGTTAAGCTCTTAGACATCTATCAAGGGAAAGCTATTAAATTCTCTTTTGCTAAAAGTTTGGACAAAATTCGGTCAATTCAAGTGTTATATTATCGCTAAGAGATTGGAATTTACGAAACAACCTACAATTATAGAATTCTTAGGTCAAACTTAAAATTATATTTAAATTCTCAATTAATTTTAAATGCATATGTTTTTTTAGATTTCAATTCTTTATCGATATGGTATAACTAGGCATGGATTTATTTGTAATTTATTAGTCTTTTTAATTTTAAATTAATGAGATATAAAAATTAATTAAATTTTTATAATTAACAAGTATATTTTTGCGTTCATAGCATAAAAAGTACAGAAAATAATTATTTGCGTACTTTCGTTATAACGGCTAAATGAAATCCAAACATGAAATGACAGTATACATATATAACAGTACATCACTATAGCGGCTATGAAATTTTTAGACAAACACAGTCACTATCAAGAGGTTTGACTGTAATTAGAAATTTAAGGATATTTACAATGTAATTACTGAAACACTAAGAACAAAAGCACATTACATACGCTGGTCACATGACACTCAGTGCCAATGAGTTTCTGTTAACCGACATAGAACAAAGCTTTAGAAGAAGAACAAAAACAACATTTGGACTTAAATACTTGACTTTGTTTGTAATAGAGCTGACATACAAAACACACACACACACACACACACACACAAAAGATCACCCCAGTAGTGGCACTCACTAATAAATTGCGCAATATGTCTTCGTGGAGCAGTTTTTTCTTGCCGCACGTCCTATTTTGTTTTTCCTTTAATGACGATGGTTGTTTGGCCTAATTCGCGCATCTCAGTTATTTATCGGGCATCTGCTACCTTCCTCTAATATAAATATCGAATTACTGTGCATCTATTTTTCTTATGATGGTTGTGTCCGAATTAGTTACACGTACTTTAATTATTTCATGGGGTACTTGTTAAGTCTCACAACTACTACCTCCCACCAGCACAGATACTGAATTACTAAGCATCCTTTAAAAAAAAAAATAGTGTCCAAACTAATTGCAGGCACCTTAACTACTTCATTGAGTACCTGTTATTATCAAATTAGGCATTGGACCTAATTCACACCCCAAAAGCTAGTTCAAATGGAGGAGGATTGTCTAAGACTTATAAGGAGTCTAGAGATCACATGCCTCACCGATGTGATATATTTCTCTTCAACATTCCCTCACGTCCAAATCCGGACATTCTTTTTATCTGGGGTTTCACTGTCCAGTCTGGAGTGTGCACATTCATGGACTCAAGATATTTCCACCCCTTTTATTGGTCCAGGGGCATTTCACCCCACCCCCTTCATTCGGTGGTCCACATCGAATGGGTCTGACTCTGATATCATGTCAAATTAGGCATCAAATCTAACTCACACCCCAAAAGTTAGCTCAAAGGGAGGGATTGCCCAAACCTCCTTCACAGATGTGGTATATATCTCTTCAATGGCTATCTTTCATCCTCACAGATACCGAGGTATGAGCGTCCATTTATCACAAAGAAATGTGCCACTTTAGCTGAGTGGATTGAGTCGGCAATTCAATGAACTCAATTGCAGAATCATGTCAGCTGATTATTGATCTTATCTCACTTGTGAAGATATAAATTTGTCATACATGGATTAAGTATGAATTCTAAGGTTCTTTATATGAATAGACAATTAGCTTATAAGGAAGAGTTGCAAAAAATAAAACGAAAGGAAAAAAAGGAAAACGAATATGCAATCAACTATTCCCTAGATTTGCAATAGATGAGACTGCTCATCCATTAATCATAGGTCTCAGGTTCAACTCCTTGAGTATGAAAAATTTCTTCAACGCGAATCTGAATATAGTAGACTCTAATGCAGTAAATCAAAAAAATAATTTTTTGCCTAGTTTGAAAATTAAAAGGTCAAAGTAAGCTTTGGTCGAAGCTATTTTAAAAGCTATAAATGTCTCACTTTTTCTACGGAAGGAAAAAACAATAAAATTTTAAGATACGTTGTATTGTTTACTTGGGTTAAGAAATTTGTAACTGTACACTTTATAGCAACTTGGAACTTGAATGGAGTTCAATTTCATGTTGAAAAGTCTACGACAATCCTGGGACAGCACTGGAGAAAATCTATTTTCATCAGTCTACTATTTCTTGCAAAGAGTTTACAAATTCATCAAACTGTGCCCTATATATAGTCATTCAATTTGCATAAAATTTGATTTTATGTTTGAAAAGTCAAACAGGATACTTTTGGGAAAGGGTTACTGGAGAAAATATATTTTCATCCGATTTACAATCTAAAGTACAATGCTTCACAAGATTCTTCACCAATCGAGTCAGTAAATGTTGATTGAATGTGCTTCAACGAGTAAAAGTACACATTAATAACCACTGTAATTTAGCGCGAAATTTAGATAAAGATGATCCAGTTCAGCAAAGAACTCTGGAAAATTACTGGTCTTTCAGCATTTAGCTATCAAATCCAAATTGAATAAATTGGCATAGAAATTCAAAGATGATTCTTTAAGCAATCTGTGTTTTGATACAACAGAAACAAAACATAGGCTGGCTAGCTAGCATCTCAGTGAATCTTGGCCAAACATGAAACGCGTAACTAACGCGCTCTGCTAAGTATCTCTAAACTTACTATACTGAGAGAGACAGAGAGAGAGATGGTTCCTCAGCTAAATTTCCAAGGTTCAAAGGAACTCTACCAGTGCCAAAGGAGTTATATAAACAGGATAAGAGAAGCTCTAACTCATCGACATTAGCTTTGGACCATTATCTGGCATGCCCATTCCAGCAGCTAAGTCAGCATCCAGTTGGGTGTGTGGTTTAGGTCCCATCATTATTTTCACACTGCATCAACAAAACTATTCAGGTAAACATACAAGGTTTATGCTTTCACAGACTACCTACAATAATCAATAAAAACATGGATTCACAATTCATTAATGAAATTTGTATGCTTGAGCACATAGGCGCTGAAATAAGAAAATTCTAATTTCTTTACAGCCAAATCAAATGAATATGTACTTACAGACCATCTCAGTTTACAACTTAAAATGTAATCACCACATTACCATTTATAACACGTATGTTTCAGACACATTTACGATTTTAAGATGTCCCGATGAAACAAAGTCCTCCAATATACCAAGTAATATGTGCTGAATTATCCAAGAAAACCCTCCCTACTTGGCCAACGCAAAGGAAATAGAGAAGCTGAAAGACGACGAAAACAAGATTGTCCAAAGGAAAGGGGTCCTAAAATGAAATAACAGATTTGGTAATATTGCACACACAAATTGCTGCTGGATAAGTTTAAGTAGTTTAAGAAAGGATGTTCAAGACTTTGCACATTATTTAACACCAGTATTTCTTTTTACCATTCACTTGCAAAAAGCTAATCTATTCCTTCATACCTATTCTTTGTAAGACTGCAGAGGTTCTACAATGGATATGACCTCTAATAGTGTTTGTAGCCCCCACAGTCCACACAGTCATAACCCACAGGCTAGAATAAAAAGGTCACTTGCAACAAAGCAAATACTGCTGCAAAAATTACTACAAGAAATTCTTTTTTTTTTTTTGACAAGAAAATAGTGTAATTACTACAAGAAATTCTTCTATAGTGCAAACAGAATAATGCTTTTATTCTTCTATCTTCATTAGTAACATACAGTGAACTCTCTAGACAACCAGCTGGTACTACTTGTCGGCAAAGATTATAGTTCAACAGCAAATTAGCGGGTATGCCATACAAGCAGATGAGATAGTCGACAGTGTTATATAACCCTAAAAACAAGTCTCCGATGGTCCTAGACACCTAGAACATCACGGTCCTTGCAAGTAACACCATTACATTTATGTATGTCCAAGAGATTTAGCAGCACCAAACGCAAGAATCAAGATGGTCCAGGACCATGCCATCTTGAATGATCTGAGCTTGTTTAGTTGTTGTTAGGCATGCTTTACACCCTTCTCTAGTTTGTGAGTTCGAAATTAATTTTAGAGGAGGAGCCTTTTGTAATGTCTTGGGGCATTACAGTTTGAACTTTACTGAGTTTGCTATACTTTCTAATAAGGAATGCTATGAAAGATGCCATTATATAATCCCATGCTCTAGGAGGATCAATATTTGCTAAAGAACTTGGTTAGATTTTATCAAGGAGGTCTACTTCCTATCCTCTTCACTTGACCTAGGTATCTGGAAACACATCCGGACCATGTGGGATCACATAAAATTCAACTATAAAAGTGGGGGACAGTAGGAAGGCAAGATTTTGGTAGGATATCTGCTACGGTTTTTCTCTTAAGGATGTTTTCTGAATTTCTACAGCTCCATTGGATCCAAAGCAGTTGTAATTTTCTATTATAGACAAGAACATGGATGGCTTATCACTTTCAGAAGGAATCTATGTGATTGGGAATTGGATAGGCACCAATGTTTATTGGACTATCAGCAGCTCTCCTCAAGCTTCTCAATCTGATTGTTTCACTTGAAAAGGTCACCCCAAAAGGCAGCTTCACTGTTTAAACATATTACACTATCTTTCACACTCCTCTCCCCAGTACAGAATCCCAACATCACTTTTTCTTGCTGGTGTCTTGATGATAAAGCTACTCCTTACCGATAAGAAAAAGGTCTGCTTCCTATTATGATGTTTGGAGCATTTACCATCAAACTTCTTATTCTCAATAGATGAATGATGTCTTATACTGACAGCACTAGGCCTACATTTCTTTTTTATAACAATGGGGTTCAGGCCAATTGGCACACAACTAGACCATTCCACCGATCTCTGCTATCTCTGATCCGCATAGGTACTGGGTAGTTTCGGTGAATATAAACTTAGGCAGCAGACGGGAAGAATTCCCAAGTAATTTTTTTCTGTGTTGGAATCTAAACCCTAGACTCATGGCTCTCACTCACTTCATTGATTGTTATCCCACACCGATCCTTGGGTGTACTAGGTCAACATCTAGCTGAAACACCTTTTTTAGCTACTAATATCCTACACTCATCAATATCTGTCTTCAACTAGAACACCCTCAATACCAGTACCCGCTCCAACCTGAAAATCTTTGGGAACTGCCCGAGCAATCTCCTTGCATGTCAAAAAACAAGCTAAAGCCTCATATCACATTTGCACCATTGCCTACCATGTAATCATTACACTTTGGTATCAGTTCCATAACATATATGAACCTAGGCAGTCCATAACAGAAAAGACCATAGGCCTTATATATTCATCTCAAAAATGAATTCTTTTCTTACTCTCTACAATTACTTTTTCCTCCTACAAAGAGCTAGTTTATAATAGCCCCCCCCCCCCCCCCCCCCCACACACACACACACACCCCACACCCCCAACAAAAAGAATCCCCTCTAGCCGTTCACCAAATTAAGATTGTTCAGCCATGTGGAGAAAAGTGGATGTCAGGAATATAGTAGAGGAAATCAAAACCTAAGCAATAGCAACAAAACTAGGTTCAAGTTGAAGCTTTTCTCAATTTCATCAATTTTTCAGCATTTAAACTCCATTACCTCACAGTAATGCATCACATAAGAAATCAATAGTCAATCAACAAATCCACAAAAAACAGTATTTTTAACTCCCATTAATTAAAAATTAAGCTACAATCAATTAGCAAACTACCACTTCATACAAATAGCTATTTATAAACAAGTCGAGGAAATCAAAGACTAAGCAAATCATCAATTTCAGCAATTAAGCTCCATTACCTCGCAGTAATAAAGAGAGAAATTTACAACTCTTATATCTCACCTAACTTCAATTTATTCACACAAATTCAGCACATAAGAAATCAATAATCAATCAACAACTCCACATCCACAAAAAGTAGTAATTTTACTCCAATTATTTAACAATTAAGCTAAAATCAGTTAAAATCTTACCGCTTCCTGTGCTTTTTCGTCTTGAAATGCTCGTCCCTCACCGTAACATTTGCAAAATATCGACTACACACATAAACAAAAAGTCATTTTTTTTTCAAAAAAAAAAACAGTAAAACTCACTAAAATATAAGAAACGAACAATTAATTGAGCTTCAAAAAGACGTTTTTATATTACTTGCAGTGTATAATGTGTAAACACTAATTATATACATATTATACATGTGTATTGATTAAACACACAAAAAAAGTCAATTTTTTTTAAAAAATAATACAAAAACCCGTAAAACTCCTGAATATTTAAGCAACGAACAATTAATTGAGATTCAAAAAAGTTGTTATATTACTCACATTGTATACACATATTATACATGTATATCGACTAAAGACATGAAACAAGTCAAAAAATTAATTTGTTTTCTGAAACACAGTAAAATTCACCAAAATTAAAGCAACGAACAATTAATTGAGCTTCAAAAAGAAGTATTTATATTACTCGCCTTGTATACATGTATATCGACTAAACACATAAACAAAGTCAAAAACTTCAAATGCAGCAAAATTCACAAAAAATTAAGTAACGAACAATTAATTGAGCTAAAATCAAATAATTAGGAGTATTTGATATTACTTTGCGGTGTCTACAGTAGTATTGACACTAATTATATACATAATACAAATTATACATGTGAATCGACTAAACACATATTATACATGTCAAAATCGTTTTCCTTGTAAAAGCAATAAAAATCACGAAACATTAAGCAACAAACAATTAATTTAGCTAAAATCAATGTAAATAGGACTGTACATATTACTCGCAATGTATACAGTAGTACTGACACTAATTATATACATAATACACATATTATACATGTATATCGACTAACCACAGACAAAAAAGGTCAAAATCGTTATTTTCCTTAATAAATTAGTAAAAATCACAAAAATTAAGTATAACAATTAATTGAGCTAAAATCAATTAATAAAAGTGTTTATATATTACTCGCAGTGTATACAGTAGTATTGACCCATTCCGGGAAGATCTTCATCGACCGGCAACTCTTTCCGTTGCTCTTCCGGTTTTTTGAGCTCATCGTAAACGACGTCGTCACCGTTTACAAGGAATTTAGTACGGCGATATTGTTTGTGTGAGTATCTTCGCTTCTTTACGCTCCTGTGTGGACACTTCCCTCCCATGTTTCCCTCTCTCTGCCAAATTAGGGTTTTCCGATTGATTTGTGAAGAAATTTGAAACCCTAGATTTTGATATCATAAACTCGTTTATATACTCCGAGGAACGACGCCGTATAAGCTGGTCTCACAGGACTTCCCGAGATATAATATGTTCCGGTCTGCCTAATTTATGTAGCACCATTTGATCGAACACGAAATTTAAAAAATAAGTGAATTATGTTATCAAATTGTCCTTGATTTAGTGTCTATTTTTGTCGACTTTTCTTCATAATAAATATATTTTTTAAATGAAATGGAACATAACAAAGGTATAATAGAGATCGTGCTATTAAATAATTGTCAAATAAGAAAATGTGACATTTATTTTGAGACAGACTAAAAAAAATGAAATCATGATATCAAAACAGAGAGAATATTTATTTAAGCAAATGTAAAAAAGATTAAGCAATAATTCTATTTTTATCTCATAATTCACGCGAGTTAGTTATACTACGTTATAATTAATATTCTTCATTATATTTGATTGATAATTATACTACATTAAATTGTTTTTATCATACAATTATATTACATTAATTATTTTAATCATATAATAATATCATGTCATATATTAAAACATGATAAAGTGATGTAGCACGGGGTAATGACTTTTGCTAGTAACAAAATTTATACTATAATTTATAACCGACAATATTACACATTGTAGAGTATATTCTGAGTTTGATTATGAAGGGGATATTAGATAACAAAGGATTAAGTAACCTCATGGATTAGCTCAATTTACAAAGGTTAAGAGACTTGAATTTTAGATCACAAGTTCGAGCTTTGGGTTAGAAAAACTAATTTTAATATTTAAGTGACGAAGGATAGAGGTGGGACCCACCATCTCCAAGTTTCGAACTTTGCAATTGACTCAAAAGATCTGAATTTCTCCATCATAAAAAGACAAAGGACTATGCTATAACATGTAAATTCAATGTATGACGATTTATTCATAACTTGGAACAAATATCAATACAAATCGAACTCTATTATTTTGCATACTTGCATTTCGTGGTGAACTTTAATGTTGCGCTTCTGATTTAATTTCGATGGACACCACCTAGTCTTGATCTAGTAGAATAACTCAGATATTTAAAAATAATTATATCATAGTTAAAGATAAGTTCGTTTGGATCAAGCGTTTACCGTCATGTCAAATATTATAGTTGACGCAAGGCAATTTTATTTTTTAACCAAGCCATTAAGAAAGCACCACAACATGACCATGACTCCAACTTAATCCATTACCTAGGCCTCACCATAGGTAAGATTTTAGCGTTACCCAATAATAAATAATGGAGTAATAATGTCAGTCCAAGCAGTGAAAATAGCCTCTTGCAGAAATTAAAGTTGTGTACAATAGACTCTTATGATCCGATTTTTCTCCGAAACCCGCGCATAACAGGAGCTTAATGCATTGAGCTGCCTTTTTTAATGTCAATCATCTTAAGCTAGCGCACCTGAACACTTATTATTTCTTTCGATGCCTACTGACTACTGCAACGCCTTCAGAAGGGGAAGATGGAAAATGCTATTTTGTCTGCAAGAGCACCAGCACCTTTCTGCACGAGTCTTCTTTGCGGTGCAGGTGCAAATGCAGATAAAAATGTGTCATCTTGTTTACAAAAGGAAATGTCTACATTGTTATTCCCACAACCTCTACTACACACATATATACGATAAAGCTAATGCATCAAATGTTCTTTTATTTATTATGATGGGGAATACTTGGATTAGATGGGCTCAAAAAGATGTAAGCTACACAACAAATTAAACACGTGAAGTGAAAGTAAACTTAATAAATAACGTTCGAGATATACAATAAGTTTTATTCAAGAAAGAAGCTTCTAGTAGTAAGTTTTAAAATAGAATTGATTCCTCCATCCTTAATCAAAGGGGTAGGGTTCGAGCTAGGAGTCTGAATAATTTTTGGTTAGAAATCGATTGTCCCTTAAGTAAGCTTGAATTCAAATTAGTCACTAATTAATGTATATACCGGACCTGGAAAAATAAGAAAAATAGCAATTGAATGGTTAGTACAATGGTTAGACAAGAGCCACGTGCTGAATAGGCTTGGGCAGGTGCTGGTTATTCTTGATGACCAATTATAAAATGACACGTGTTCTCACCAAATGGAGGCCCACTAGCTCCACCTGAAATGCCTCACTTTGCCTGGTGGATAGAATGGTGAGCATTGCTTAATGCAATTTCAACCAAAAACGTGAATATATAAATGGCAGCCAAATTGTTGAAATTTCTATGTCTTCGCAGGCGAATCCCAAATTTAAAATTGATATATTCAAATTAAATGTCTTCGCCGATGAACTTACCTCAATTTTGCTATAATGAATATAGACCTGAATATCTCGAATGTTTAATTGATGTCTAACACATTTATGTTTTATATATATATTGCTAGATTCAGTTGAACTCATTGACATTACGATGTATTCACCTCTATCACACTTAACCTTTGGATTCGAACTCTGAGAATGATTTTTCGTTACCAAGAGGCGTAATGGATTAAAATCTCTTTACTTTTAATTGGAGATCTCAAGTTTAAAAGTTAAGAATACAACAACTGTAAGAACGGATCGAGCCTAACTCAACCCCAAAAGCTAGCTTGTAGGGTGAGGATTGTTCAAGTCGAGTTCATGTTCCCATTCCATATCCGATGTTGGACTCTTAACACTCCCCCGTCCACCCAGACCTTGTTAACTGGAGCGTGAATAATATAATTTGGGGGCCCAACATCGGTGAACAAAGAATTAGAATGAACTTGGCTCTGATACCACGAAAGAATAGATCTTAGGTCTAACTGAACCCCAAAAGCTAGCTTGTATGGTGAAGATTGTCTAAGTCCATATATAGAATTCATGTTCCCATTCCATATTTGAGACTCTTAACACTCCCCCGCACGCCTAGACCTTGTTAACTGAAGTGTGAATAATATAATTTGGGGGTCCAACATCGGTGAACAAAGAATTTGAATGAGTCTGGCTCTGATACAATGTAAAGAATGGATCTTGGGCCTAACTCATACCTCCTCTTCACATGCCCAAACCATCTCAGTCTCACTTCCCTCAGCCTGTCCTCCACATAGGGCACTCCGACCTTGTCCTATATATCTACTTAAGAATAAAGCCTTTTAATGGATAGTTAAACGCAAGGGAGCGGTGTGTGTGTGTGTGGGGGGGGGGGGGGTTGAGCTAGAGGGGCAAAACCCCCTTTTTCTAATCACATTGTATATATAAGGTTGTATTTTTTTAATATATATAAAGGGCAGTCCGGTGCACTAAGCTCCCGCTATGCGCGGGGTCCGGGGAAGAGCCAGAGCACAAGGGTCTATTGTATGCAGTCTTACCTCACATTTCTGTAAGAAGTTGTTTTCACGGTTTGAACCCATGACTTCCTGATCATATGGCAGCAACTTTATCACTTGCTCCAAGGCTCCCCTTCAAGAGACTATTTTTTAATATATATATATATATATATAATAGATGATAGCCCCGTTGATGAAAATCTTGCCTCGGCTACTGATTAATTAAGCCAAAAAGAACAAAATCTCACTGTCCTGCTTTCATGGGCTGGCAGAAAGAAAGCCCAAATCCTTTGAAAGTTGCAGGTATTTCCAGTCCACATTAACTCAAGTCAAAAGACCAATTTGGTATCTACAAAGTTGCAGCAAATGTTAGATTGGGCCTGCATATGTTAGGTATTCAACTTTTCCTTGAGAAGGTGGAGAGGAAACAAGAAACATTTGATCTGCCATACATCACAACCACACACAAATTCATTCATATTTAATTAAATGGATGATAATATAACAAAACTCACGTTTTACAAGTTCAGTAGCTATATCAAATCTTGTAGAATTCAACACAAAGCAAAACACCAAAGAGCTTATTCTTTATCCTCTAGCTCCTATTGAACAGTCAGCAACATTCTCTGCAAATGCAGTTCACACTTCACAGTAGCGGTCTTCGTCAAACTCAGTATAAACCTGAAAGAAGGCCGAGAATAAAACAATAATGCGGCATCACGAGTTATCCTGCTTTCGTCAAGCATTTTTTTTGACAACAGAGGAATTTCTGAAAGTCAGCTGGCACCCGGTTCAAAATTCGTCCGAAATGAGCCTGACTCTCTACTTTTCTCTACTTAAATACCATACTTTAACTGCGACCGGGTTTGAACTCATGGCATGCACCCAACCCACACATCACGATTCATGCATTGGAACCAAAGCCCTGGGGCGCGAAATTCATTTGCTCTCAAAATGACATTACGAGTGCTCTAGATAGCACATCCACTTAACTCTGTACAAAAAAATTGTCAGCAGCTCTATGTAAAAGATACAATACCTTAATTGACACAGACAAGGCTCTCTTTCCTCATTGCTAAAAGTGCCAGATACTCTTTGGCACCATAGACAAGGATATCGTCTCCAAATTAGTGTTTGCCACCTGAGACAAATAATCTGTTTAGATGTTCACTGCCTTCATCATAATATCAGCTAAATGCAAAGATATGTTAAAACAAAGCTTTCCATCTAACTAACCGTGGGGGCAGAAGTGATTACTCTTCTAATTTGTCAGACAGGCATCACCTTGGTGATGCATCTGACATGAATAAGAAATGGAAAATAAGCTAATTAATACCTTGAAAAGCAGGAAAGATACATGAATCTGCATTTAGAAATGGAAAGAAAAGATCATATACTACAAACTTGATTATTCCTCATAGTAATTGCTAGTCTTAGGAGACGCAATGAAATAGACGCTCACCTGCAACACCAACATATATCGAAGACATATGAGGTAGGTAATTGTCTATTAGAAAGAACCTCTACCTCCCAAGGTAGGGGTAAGGTCTGCATACACTCTACCCTCCCCAGACCTCACTTGTGGGATTACACTGGGTATGTTGTTATATATTGTGTAGGTAATTGAACAACAATATCTCGGTAGCTAAACTACATATTCAAGTAGATATCCAGTCGTCCATATTTCAAAACAATGGTGAAACTCAACCACGTAAGTACATCTACTAACCTGCTGAAAGCCGTTATAGGTTCTCGCACAAGGACACGACAGAGGCCCAGCAGCCATGAAATGGAACATGTATAGAAAAACGCACTTGGGGCAGCAGAAGTTAGAGTAGTTTCATGTAGTAAAGGCAATGAATTTGTAATTTGTTATGCTTCCCACATGGTACGGAAAATGATAAAAGGTTGAATACAATGCTTATTCCTGAGACAGACCCTTTTGTTGTTTGTAAGGTCTTTTAGAAAGTGGCGAACTGGAAATGAATTAACACATGTAAAACACATAGATGTGCTACATTTCTTACTAAAGCATACCAACGCTCCTCCTCCACAATTATTAGAGGTCACATGATCTATCAGTCCAAGCAATAATCACAAGCATCACATGCACAAATCAATCTTTGACAATCAACAACAACTTCAGGTAAAAGAAGGAACCATCAACAACCAGTGTTGGTCCAACAAATTGGGATATTAAAATGTCTGATTGATCAGCCACATAGTCGTGATATCAGGTTCAAATTCGATGAACAGGAAAGTAAGGTATGAGAGGTAAAAGGTAGGTGTGACCATGCACCGCTGCTCAATTTATGAGTAACTGGAAAATAAGATGCAATCTTCCCATTTATTGAGGGGATACTATGGAAAAGAAGCGGAAATGTCAAGTCTTGTAACAAAATCAGCATTAAGGAAGAGCTAAAAGGTGGAGCATGCACAACACCACAAAAATTTAGAATTGAATTCAAGGCCATGATTCTTAAAACTACACTTATCATTTGAGTAGCAAGGGTTTACTCTGATCCAACAAAAATACACCATTCTTAGAAGTAACAAAAAATAAGTTAGGTTGCAATGGATGTACATTTCCTTTTTTCTTCGACAAGATTGTTTAGATCTAATTTAAAGCAATAGACAAAGCAGAAGATAGAATGCTAATATATTGGATTATTATCAAGTAACCCACAAGGCATAAGTTGTTTACTTTAATACTTCGATTATAGATGTCCCACCCTTAAATGTTTTAAGTTGCTAAAGAAAGAAAGAAACCACTTGCATCTGAAAGCATGTCAGATTTTCAAACATGAGGACTGCTGCACCATATCATCAATTATCACAATATTAGGACGTATATCCAAGACACATGTAATGAGCACCAAGTTGACAACATTACCCTACATGACATTACAGAAAAACCAGTTAGAAGTGTTTGAACAATATAGTCGATTCTATTCTAGCAATGGAAACTAAACCTCGGAAACAAACTATATAATAGTGGTTCGACATGTTATATACAGGAGTCAATAATGTGTTCCAGGGAAAACAGCTATTGCTCATACGTTGCTCACCAGAAACTAAAGAGATTATCCAACTTCAGTTGGGCATTTCATAAATGAATTAACCTCACCTTGCAGCTGTAGTAGCTTACAGGGATTGTTAACTTTATTTTTCAGTGTCCATATGCTTATTTATCCCTATGCGTATTTTTTTTATAACCATGGTGTCCGAGCTAGCTTGCGCGCATCTCAACTAATTCCGCGGAATACCTGCCACCTTCCACCGGCAACAGATACCAGGTAACTCTATCCACCAAGGCTAGGACAAATGGGAAAAAATTACCTAATGTTTTTGTCTCCGTTGAGATTTGAACCTGAGACCTCATGGTTTTCCTCCCATTTCATTGACCACTAGGCCACACCCTTGGGTGCTTTATCCCTATGCGTATTTGTAAAATGGTGATCCTTATCCAACAAACATAGATATGGTTGCAGATCTCATATCCTTACAATCTTGAAGTCTATAACTTAGAAAATCGATTTTTCACATAATCACATGGAAATAATATTGGAGATCTTAAGACTTCTTAGTTATATTAGGCATCTTGGAAGAGATTTCCAGGACAATATGAACTTATAGAATCTTAAATGCATTTGAAGTGGCTTAAGAACCTAAGGTGGCTGGTGCAATATTCTTTTTGTTATTTACTTAATTCCCCACAATTCACAACTATAACATTCCCGTTTTGAAAGGAATAAAGGTTGGAGTAATACAAAGAGAATAAAAAAGGTAAAGCATCAACAATGCCGAAATCTTTAGAAATACTTATGCAAACTCAAGACAAGATATTTATGACAAGATTAGGAAATATAACACATGCGGGACAAATAATAAAAGAAACGAAGAAGAAAAAGAAAGATCAAAGGCATTTTATGCATATACTGATGATGTATATTAAACTGAGAAAATTCAATCACCTACGAATTAATGAAAAGAAGATCAAGAATACTCATAGGGTTGAATATAATTCGCACTATCCGCCTACATCCTCATATACATAATTTACAAAGTTCTCTAAAAATTCAGGGTAAATGTTGCTTCAGGCAAGAATAAAAACAAGAAAAACAATGGAAGTGTCAATTTGTCTTTTGTAGTTAGCACCCACAAATATCAAACAATATCCTTTAAGAGTCAAAACCAAGATCCTGTCCTTTTAACACGGACTAAGTTTAGAGGTTATCAGTACACATAACCAAAAGATTCAGAACTACAAAAAAAAATTGGCGAGCTTCACACTTTGTTTTCAAAATACATCAATTTTATGGAGTGCCAGACGTAAATTGATGACATGTGCCAGTAAAGCTGAACATTCTTGTTTCATACCAAGTGACGTTTGGGAAAATACTTACCCACATCGGGTGCTTACACAAACCAAGTATGCCAACCTTAGTAGTTAAAAATTAGAGTGAGAATATATACAACTTAATTGTTGAAGAATCCCATATCGGTGGTTAATGGAATGGGTGGTCTCCTTATATGGACTTGAGAAATCTTCCCCTCAAGAGTGAACTTTTGGGGTTGAGTTAGGCCCAAGTTCCATTCTTTACATGGTATTAGCGCAGGACTCATTCCATTCGATGTTAGGCCCCCACATTAAATTTAAGGTGGGGCGTTGACGAGTCCCACATTGGTGGTTAATGGAATGGGTGGTCTCCTTATATGGACTTGGGCAATCCTCCCCTCATGAGCTAGCTTTTGGGGTTGAGTTAGGCCCAAGATTCATTCTTTACATTAACCATGATTAAGTGTTGAATGTATATATGAAAGACACATGTCTTGCATTTATTGATTTGGTGTGAACACCGGGTGCGAATAAGTTTTTACCGTGACGTTTGTCACAAACACATTAAATGCTACTTATAATTTTCAACTAACTTAACAACATTTTGGTGTGCGAAAGTTGACAAATTGAGTAACCAAATCAGTCAATTTAACCAACAATTTATTTCCCTAAACAAAATCCGACATAGCTTAACTAAAAATTTATTGCTCTCAACAAGCGGGACGTATTTAAACCAAACCTTCTACTTTCTAAAGCATTACTGATAGCCATGGATAATTTTAGGAAAGTCACCCTTCATAAGGTAGTTTATAAACATTTAAATAAAGCCAACCACTTACTAACATATCCATCATGACTTGGGACTGCAAGTATCCCACACAAGAATGGACAAGTTAGATGACGATGTTAGTCTTGGATGTGCTCGAAATGTGTTATGCCCCATATTCACATGATTCCAAATGACGTGTGTCGTCTTTGAGGCTAGATTTATGCATCACTTCATGGCTCTACATCCAGAAAAAAGAAGAGTTATGCCAGCTGTAAAGAACATCAAAGCGTACTTGCAATTATCATTTATTTGATAGTATGAGTTTGAAAGCAATCCGTTGATGTAGGTGCTGACAGGATAAAACAACATAGTCCTATTGAGCTAAGCATTTTGTTTCAGATCCAGGTCAGAATTACCACTAATACTCTCTAGAAAAAAACATGAAAACCAGAGTAACTTAGAAGCTAAAAAAACGGATATGGTCAATAGTGAGAGAAGATGACGAGTTATAATAAAGGTGGTTAAGAAGCATTTCGGTGAAATTCAGATTAAATCTCTTTTGCGCTTCTCTTTAAATGCGTAAATACATATAATCATTCAAAACTTAAATCTTTATTATCGAATACAATAGTTTAACATGTATACTTATGTTTAGACCCTCCAACAGCATTGTCGGAGGGAAAAGCCAGAATTCCAGCTAGCAAGATGATACGTTGCAGCACCTTCATTGCATGTAGACCGTGTGTCTTTCACATGGAAGAACTTTATTTAAATGGATTACTCAATCTATGACACCACTCCACCTCATCTCCATTTAGTGTCGTCACCTTCACCACAATCACACTTCATCTTTATTTAAAGCAACAAAACCTGCATCCTAAAGTTCACCACAATCGCACTCCATCTCTATGTACTTGCAGAGCAAGCTCGTTCCTTTCAACCCAAAGTGCTCTGCTCCCTTACTAAACTCTGAATTCAGGTCCTCCATACGGTAACTAGAGCACAAACCATGAGAAATCTTGTTTTCCAAGATCCTGGGATCAGAGTAAGCACCAATACCACTCAAAGTCTAAATCATGCTTGGGAGCGAATACGAGTTCCAGTAGTTGTGCCTGCTCTACACCTTGCAATGTATCTATGCATCGCGATGTCCATCATGCTCTTTCTTGAGCGTGTTTACATGGCAATAGTGATAGCAGGGGTCAAGTGCTTTGGAAAAAAAAGATATACCAAGTATAAGCTCGAGTCCGTAAAAGAAGACCTACAGAAAAACAAAAACTACCCAATGGTGTTAGTCCAAATTCCTATGTTCAACGAAAAAGAGGTACATACCTTCCAGAACATCTTAACCTTATTTGAGTAAACATCTTTTCTATTCAACTTCCAGAGATTTAAAGTTAAACATGATTATTGTTCAGCATTGTGTTTCAATTTTGCCTAGAAGAAACTATGTATGTGCCTGTTTCTAACCCCCTTTCTTTTATCTGATCAGTGGTTATATTGTTTCCATCTTGAGAGTAATTTTTAGAGAATAAATCACTAACATACAATGATCCCAAAAAAAAGGGCAGCCCGGTGCACTAAGCTCCCGCTATGCGCGGGGTCCGGGAAGGGCCGGACCACAAGGGTCTGTTGTACGCAGTCTTACCTTGCATTTCTGCCCAAGGATGTTTCCACGGCTTGAACCCATGGCCTCCTGGTCACATGGCAGCAACTTTACCAGTTACTCCAAGGACAATGATCCCAAAACTGAAATAAAATTTAGTCAATCAGTAATAGAAAATACAATTTCATTTATCACAACCACCAATAATCAAAACCTAGAAACAACACATAGTGTACAACCATATCCGAGTATCAAATGAAAGTTCATGGGAGGATTTTACCTTCAATGCTAGAGGAGAAATATTTGTTCTCCTCTCACCCTTTCCCTACCTGGCTTCCCCATACCCATACCATCCAAAAAAGAATTACTCCTACAAAAATGACAAAATTACACCAAAAATATCAGTAATTTCTTAAATGAAAAAACAGATGCCAAGAGATTACTCCCTTTTCATATAAATCCAAAACCATTAGTCGGACTTTACTGATTAAGCTGACAAATCTTTTCTCATGATATTTATAAACTTTTCCCTGTTGAGTACTGCAACAAAACCATTTAATAGTAAGACACCAAATAATAAAATAGATCTGAAGGTCAATGTTAATTGGCTAACAAGGTCAAACCAAGATGTAAATCAGGACATGGAAAGGAAGGAAGCTTATTGTCCATCTGTTTATAAATTCCAAAAGGAGCAAGATAGTTTATGGACATTTTTACCAGTTGAGTCTACCCACTAATTTGACTGATCACAGAAATTATATATTTATGTTAATCACCCAACACTGTTGATGACTTGTACATAGCTTAATAAAAAGATAAACCACAATGAGCATCTAATAAAAAACCAACGGAAACAAATCTAGATATTTTCTGTAGTTGTGCAATATAAATTAAATAATATATCAATAGCATATTGACTTTAAGGTTCTAGCCTCTAGCTTAGAGGTACAAGGAAAATATTTAGGAGCATACAAAATAAAGGCACTACTTTTTGTGTCTTGCTCAAAGAGGATTAAAAGTGGATAACAAGAAAAACACATCTGAAATTAGTCCGAGTGCTAACTAGAACAGCAGATAAATAGACATATGAACTTTCTCTACAAATGAAGAACCACTTTTTTTTTAAACTACTAATGTTCTCTACAAATGAAGAACCATTACTCATCTTATTGTTCTTTATCAGGTTTACAAGCTCTCAATTGGAGCTGTATGTGGCTTGTCATGGCCATCAGATAGGCTCATAGTGCAGGTTCTTGATGACTCCACCAACGAAGTTTTAAGGGTAACTCTTTCAACTCAACTTTATCTGAGAGCAAAATTTAAGAATCTTCTGAATCTCAATTAATGTTTGAGAATATATTTGCAGACATTAGTGGACTTGGAATGTCGAAAGTGGATAGAGAGAGGGATAAACGTGAAATACGAAACAAGAAACAACAGGAATGGCTACAAAGCTGGTGCTCTCAAGGAGGGTCTAAAGAAGCAGTATGTTGATGACTGTGAGTTTGTTGTGATCTTTGATGCAGACTTTCAGCCTGATGAAGACTTTCTTTGGAGGACCATACCATATCTTCTCGACAACCCAGAACTGGCTCTGGTTCAAGCCAGATGGAAATTTGGTAAGGCCAACAGCATTATGTCCACATGCACACTGAATAATTGGTCATTACCTCAAAAACAAACAAAATTTAAAGGTGTTCAGAAGAGGTAAAAATTTATGAATAGTGGATTACTATGTTTATGATAATAAACTGTGATTGTATCCATTTTATGATAAGAGTATTCTATTATGTTGTTTCCATCTCGCTCAAAGAACTTTTCATGAAAAAGATTCATCTAAAAACGAAAATTTCAATTCAGCAAAGCGTCCTTAATCTATTTAAAACGCAATGCATACATAGAGAAAGAATTAACAGCTTCAGTCGTATTTCTGTTTCTTACTAACTTGGTTATTAATGTAAGTGAAAATCTTTCCACAGTCAATGCAGATGAATGTCTGATGACTCGACTTCAGGAGATGTCATTAGACTATCATTTCAGTGTTGAGCAAGAAGTTGGCTCGTCAACATGCTCATTTTTTGGGTTCAACGGTAAGCAAAGTCTCAGATCTCACTCCACATACAGGCATTCAACAGCTAGAAATTATTTTGAGAATGTAATTAGCTTTTCGGATTGAATTGTAGGGACTGCTGGCGTGTGGAGAATTCGAGCAGTGAATGATGCTGGTGGATGGAAAGACAGGACCACAGTAGAGGACATGGATCTTGCAGTCAGGGCTAGCCTTAAGGGTTGGAAATTTGTATTTGTGGGCGACTTAGCTGTGAGTTCATAACTACAAAAATTCTTATTTATGGAAATGACTAGAAGCCTCTATGTATCAGATGCATAACATTGTTCATTTAGGTCAAGAACGAACTACCAAGTACCTTCAAGGCTTATAGATTTCAGCAGCACCGCTGGTCATGCGGCCCAGCTAACCTCTTTCGCAAGATGGTGAAAGAAATCATGTTTTGTGAGGTGATACAATTTATTTAAATTATGCATACTATAAAAAAAGAGGAACTTTTCCGTCAACAATCACACCATACCGTTTCTTTGAAATGCAGCGTGTATCAATCTATAAGAAGTTTCATCTCATCTACGGCTTCTTCTTTGTGAGGAAGATTATTGCACACTGGGTTACTTTTTTCTTTTACTGTGTCGTCATCCCAGCAACTATCTTGGTGCCTGAAGTCCATCTTACAAAGCCCCTAGCTATATATCTTCCAGCAACTATTACCATTCTTAATGCCGCTTGCACACCAAGGTATGTGAACTCACGAAACTGAACTCAGAAATCCTCCTTTTGTTTTTCATTTTTACATCTTTCAAGCACAATAATTTAATACAGCTTTAGTCTGGTTTCCTCACAGATCGTTCCATCTTCTTGTATTCTGGATCCTATTCGAGAACGTCATGTCTCTCCATCGATCTAAAGCAACAATAATAGGACTCTTAGAAGCTAGCCGAGTAAATGAATGGGTTGTAACTGAGAAGCTGGGGAACATGATGAAGCAAAAGTACAGTACCAAGGCATCAAAGAAACCAAGATCGAGGATAGGTGAAAGGTAATCGTATATCCATACTTAATCATTACATCTGAAAGTTCATTCAGTCCTAAGAAGTTGGTTAAACATCAAAGTATTCTCTATCCTGCAAATTTCTGACTGTAACCTGCACTATTGTTTGCAAACAGGATTCACGTCTTGGAGCTGCTAATGGGAATGTATATGCTACACTGTGCTATATACAACATGCTATTTGGAAATGATCACTTTTTCATATACCTGTTCCTGCAAGCAGGAGCTTTCTTCATTGTTGGAATTGGCTATGTTGGAACATTTGTCCCCAATTAGAAAGTCTGGTGAACATAGGATGCCACTGGCATGCAGGACAAACAGTGAGAACCATGCCCCAGCTAGCAGACTACTAGTATGCAAGTGCTAAATTGTATAAAAACAATAGGCCCTACAAGAGCTTAAAGGTTTCAATGTAATAACGTGTTTTATTATCTTAATATATTTGCAGAATTGACAGCATGTTCATTTGGCTGTTCAAATAACTTTTGCTACTCTTCGTCGTGTTATCAGATTTCCACTGCATAATATGTATGTAGTAAGTTATGAAAAAGATGAACATTAGTATTGTGTTTTCATTTTTACTTATCAAGAAAGATACTTTCTATTCTTTTCTGCAAGAAAAAGGTGAGCAGGTGAAACTTAATGATCTAGGTAAGCATATTTTACTTCATTTAACCTGTGGATCCAAGAACCCCCAAATTTTATAAACCTTACATGGAGAAAGGAAAAAAAAAACCAGGGCACCTAAATATCACAAAAGAAAATGGGGAAATGACAATGAAAGCCATAAAGCAAAGATATTCCTCCAGCTTTGGCCATCTTCATCTGTCAGTTGTCTGTTAACCACGAGAATTTAATGTTTTTAGAACTGGAAATCTTCATTAAGGATGAAGATGATCTGGAAGCTTATTCCTTTATGCATCATTTAGACGCATAAACAGATAAAGAGCACGAATCACTTCTGATATTGTGCACCAGAACAAATAAATACAGATATTGATTTCGTCTTTATATAGACATAAAGTATCAGTCGAATCTCATATTAATACTCAATCTCTAGCAATTTGTATCATACTCATTCCAATTTGGTAAAAATGTATGACTCCATTCCATTTCTATACAATTTTCAGAAATTCAAATTCTTTAAACTAGTTAAATTTTAAACTTTGATCTAATATCTTCTCTAACAATAAACTTGTGAACTATCATTTCAATATTTTCTTTCGCAATCACTACTATAATTATAATTAACTTAACATCTTAAACTTTGCGTTCAGTCGTTATCATGATAACACATGAAGTACGCCGAGCAGCATTAACAATTTCTGATCGCAATAAATTGTTCGATAGTGTATCATTCATGAAAAGATGTACCTCCAAAAGTTCGAATACTTTGTTGTCTGAGGTTATTCCTTTATGCATTATTTAGATACATAAACAGATAGCATGCAAGAGCTCGAATTTGCTTCTGATGTTGTGCCACCAGAACAAACACATACAGATATTGATTTCTTCTTCATATAGCCATAAAGTATCATTTCGTTATTTTTATTTTCATATTGCTTTGAATTTCCTGTCTGTATCTGACCTTCACATGCTGTGGGATTTTACTAGGTATGTTGTTGTTGTTGTATAGCCATAAAGTATCAGTGGAACCTCATATTAACACTGAATCTCTTCCAAATTGTATCATACTAATTTCATTTTGGTAAAATGTATTACACCATTCCATTTCTATACAATTTTCAACAACAACAACATAGCCAGTGTAATCCCACAAGTGGGGTCTGAGGAGGATATAATGTACGCAGACCTTAACTCTACCTTTGTGGGGTAGAGAGGTTATTTTCGATAAACCCTCGGCTCAAAAAAAAAATCCACAATTTTCAGATTCAAATTCATTAAACTACTAAATCTTTGAACTTTGACATAATATCTTCTCTAACAATAAACTTTTTCTACTTTTACTCTAATACTCCCTCTGTCTCAATTTATATCACACATTTTCCTTTTTAGTCAGTAAAAGAGAACGACACATTTTCTTATTTGACAATAATTTAACTTTAAACTTTATCTTTTAGCTTACCGAGATGATCTATAACCACACAAATATCTTTGATTTATTTTAGACCACAAGATTCAAAAGTCTTTCTTTATTTCTTAAACTCCGTGTCTAGTCAAACTAAATCGTATAAACTGAGACGGAATAGGAGTATAATATATGAGTACAATCAATTTAACATCTTAAACTCTAATTTCAGTCAGATAGCGTTATCATGCAAACATATAATGTACGCCTAGCAGCACTAACAATATCTAATCGCAATAAATTGTTCCAAAGTGTAACATTCATGAATAAATGTACCTGTGAAATCGAAGAGACCCGCCGGAAACCGATCGGGTCAAAGCCGGGTTAAGTTCACAAATGGCCATATCATAAGGGTCGGGTCGTCTTGATTTTTTAGCCCGTTTAATAAAAATTTAAAAAATAGTTTTCGCTTCAGAAAATTAGTTAAGCAAAGTTTTTGTGCATAAGTGATGGATATAAATTTAGGATATTTCAAACAATTAATATGCTCAATTGGGCACAAGATTTGCCTTGTGACAAAGGCTAAAACTTGTGCCTAATTTGTTGCGCATGGAACATAAGTATGACATAAATTAATTTTATCTATAAGACACAAATTTAAAATATTTCAATACAACAACCCCCTCAATTGACTACAACATCTTCCTTACGACAAAGGTTGAAACTTATGCATGATTTGTCGTGCATCGGACATAAATTGTGAATATAATTTATTTTTGTAAGATAGAAATTAAGAATATTTTAAGATGGTAAGTTTTGCTTTATATAGGTAAAAATTAAAACTTATGTCTCACGGACAATAAAAGTATTTTCTACCGATTTTTTCAAATTAAGATTATTTTGTAAAAAAATTATTAAGCGGAGATAAATATTCAAAATCGGACATTTTTAGAGACACCATGTGTCATTTCCTGCTAAATGGGCAGTCCTGTATCAGAAAATGGACTGTTATATTAGACCTTATCCTACAACTTCAAATCATTTGGGCTACTTGGTTAATCGGGCCAGTAACATTACCAGCCCAGTTTGTTAGGATAATTTGTGTCATATTATTTCTTAGAAATACTATTACTTGTAAAATTTGTTCACATAGAAAGTCTCTAGTCAAAGATCATTTTTTTTGAGTCGTCTTTAATTTTTGTTCATGTTTCTCATTTAATAAAAATTTATGGGCCAATTATTCTTATTCTTTGGTCTACGAAAGTGGAGATTCTGGATTCGATCCACAATAGAGTCGAGATAAAATAAATTTTGCAAGATAAAGTTTGTCTTGTCGGATAAGCCTTGTCCGGCATAAGTTCTGTAGAAATGAAGTTATCCAACATAAGTTATGTATTAACTAATGAGCTTGGTATAAATTTATAGAAACTTTGCCTTGTCCGCCATAAGTTACGTAGAAATGAAGTTATGTCGGATAACTTAATATCTACAGAATTTATGTCGGACAATTAAACTTTGCCTTGCGAAATTAGGTGATAGATAAGGGTAAGCTGAATTTATTTTTTTGTTTTTTCAATGTTAATGATATTTTCGATCATTTTTTGTTACTTAAAGTGTCGAAAGATAAAATTAAAGACTAGCGATTTGAGGGGGGAAATTAAAGACCACCCCAAAATAGTGGCATTCGTGAGAATTGCCCGTCAACGATCTATTAATTTGACCTCCAGGGACTTGAGAATTTATTTATCATTTGAAAAAGTGTCAAACTTGCCTTTAAAATTTGTGATTTAATTTATATTTATCCTTCGTTAACTATCAGCTCATAAATGTCTCTAATGTTATGTTCTTGAACAATTAAAAAGGTTTAAATATGCTCCATGCACGGACTGTGATAGCCACATATGGATAAATGTGGACTTTTTTAATCGTTGAGATATATATTTAACCTTTTTAATTATTCATGGGTATATTTAGACATTTTAAAATTCTTTCAAGAAAATAACACATTAATTTTTATAATAATTTACTCATTGCGTAACTAATGGCTAGTACTAAACATACCCATTCAAGAGAGAAATACTATGACTTCAATTTTTTGCTCTTCTTATTAACTCCTATTCAAATTTCAAGATATTTGGTTGAAAGTCAGTTTTCAATGATTGTCACAAAGAAGTTATGGTTATAATACAACTATGTATAATTGACCAACTTAAAACCTTAAATCTTTATGAAATTATCACTTCTCATATTAGGTTAGGCCTCTCCAGTTTGAGCTTGGACCCCGGAAACACTAGCGATTGACAGTTTATATGGGAATGGTCGCCCGAGTTTCTCGAGCCTAGTATCCCGCACCTCGCGTTCATAATATTTACATCCACCCGTTCTCTAGTGTACTTCTTTCATGACATGCTATAGGCTAATTTTGTCTGTGAATCCTATTAAAAATTTGTCATGGACAGGTAGGAACTGAATAAAGTGGTAACAACTTTATACTCAAGGTGCTTACCTATCCTTTTCCAAAGAAGATGCTTCATCATCTTGGAATTACTATATATTGCGCATGGTATGAGTTCTCTTAAATGTAATGAAGTATAAACATAATTCTATTTTAAAAAAATGAATCCAAAAAAGAAAAAGAGTTAAAAGGACATATCCACACATTTTAATAACTGAGCCTTACAACCACTTTTCTTTGCATGCCAGTGGTAGTGGAGCAGTTAGTATTACAAGATCTTTTTTTAGGCTTGGACAATTTGCTACATGAAAGCTACTTTCCTCTCCCTTGATTAGCATAATAGTAAATATGACAAGAAAAATATTTACTTCTACTAAATCAATTATCAGGGAGAACCGTTCAAACTGAAACACAATCTTGCTAAGGGTGGAATGATCCAAAATAGTTATTTTATGTAATCATTGACGTACAACCCAAAACTCGATGGACAATTAACCTGTCGAGTTACCCTTCTCTACTTAAAGACTAGATTTTGTCTAATAGGGTTAGAACCCATGCGCCTGATCGGCACAACACATGTTGCATTGACCAAAGGGCTGAGGGCGGAATAATCCAGATAGCTCTCTACTGCTGCTTTCTCTTCGACTACTCAAATGAAAGAAACACTGCATCAAAAATAGCATACATCCATACTGAAATAAGCACGATATAGACAGACCAATTCAATAACAGAAAAAGCAAGGAAAACAGAAAAAAAGTAGTACTTGACTTAATGATCAACTCTGCTTAATGAGAAGAGGAAAATGATCCAATCGTACTATGAGAAAACTAAGATGCTGCAAACTCCATTACTAGTAGCTCCTTTGGATCATTCCCAAAAAAAACACATTTCATTTTATCTTGAAATGTCATCCTGAATACAGTACCAAAACATCCCATACGTTCGCAGCGTAGTAGCACTTCACCATCCGCAAACATATGTTTCGGTCTGGCAGAATAAAAAAGATTAGCATCTCATATTGTAATCAATTCAGTCCAAGATTCTTTAATATCATAGGCTTTCTGAAAGAAATAATCCCCTTGATTATTTTCATTGATTGAATAGATATATATACAAGTTACAAACCTTCTTCTACCATAATTCTAACTATACAATATGGTAAGTGTATATCCTAATTATGGTAAGTGTATATCCTAATCTAGGTAACAAATATACTACAATATACACACAATATACTTTCCTTAATATACAAGATTTGTCCATGATTTTACGCTGCCCTCACTCCCGTGATGGGGCTGCCCTCACTCCCGTGATGGGCTGCCCCGGCCTCTGCCGAGAGGCCCAATAGCGCAGCTGGGCCTTTGCTTTTTGGGCCGTTCTTTGCCTTCTTGTTGTTGATCTGCTTCGATCCATTAATATATATGTGATATACACTGCTTTGTATATTCGGTGTATATCACATGTATATTGCTTTGTTTAACACACCCCCGCAGTCATAGCGGGCGGTTTTCGAATGATGAGACTGTCCCTAAAATCTTCAAAGAGAACCGCTGGTAGACCTTTTGTAAAGATGTCTACAATTTGATAACGAGACGGGACATGGCATACGCGAACTTGACCCTTTGCAACCTTTTCACGGACAAAGTGAATGTCCATTTCGATATGCTTGGTGCGCGGTGTTGAATCGGGTTACACGAAAGGTAGATGGCACTAATGTTATCGCAATATACCAAGGTTGCCTTCGAATGGGACAATGAAGCTCCAAAAGCAAATTACGTAGCCAACATGACTCGGAGACTACATTCGCTACCCCTCGATATTCTGCCTCTGCACTGGAGCGTGATAGAGTTGCTTGACGTTTTGCCGACCATGAGACCAAGTTGTTGCCAAGGAACATACAAGAGCAAGTCGACCGTGCGGTGTCGGGACAACCACCCCAATCGACATCCGTGTAAGAGACAAGTGTGGATGTAGATGAAGGATACAAGTGCAACCCATAGTCCAGTGTCCCCTGGATATACCGAATGATGCGTTTGATTGCATTCATGTGCTCAACTCTGGGATCATGCATGAATAAACACACCTGCTTGAACCGCATACGTAATATCCGGTCTGGTAAAGGTAAGATCTTGGAGAGCCCCCGCAAGATGCGATACGGGTCGGGTCCTCGTATGGTGCACCCGTTTGCGGCACTTAGCTTTGGGTTTGCATCAATCGGCGTGGAAGTGGACTTACGGGATGACATCCCCCTCTCGATGATCTCGGCGACATACTTCCGTTGAGACGAAAACAACCCACCCGAATGACGTTTGACGACAATTCCCAAAAAATAACTCAAGGACCCCAAGTCTTTCATAGCAAATTCAGAACTGAGCATGGCCATGATAGACTGGCGCAAAGCATCGGAGGAGGCAGTCAAGATGATATCATCCACATACAACGAGAATATAGGCCAATGACGAACCACGACGGTAGATGAACAAGGAATTATCTGACCTGCTGTGAGTGAACCCAATAGTCGAAACAAAGTCAGCAAATCGTGTATACCAGGCCCGTGGGGACTGCTTAAGCCCATATAATGATTTCTTCAACAAACAAACATGATTAGGGCGGTTGGGATCCCTGAAACCCAACGGCTGATGCATATAGACTGTTTCCTTGAGATCACCATGTAGAAAAGCATTCTTGACATCCAACGATGAATTGGCCAAGTCTTTGAAAGAGCCAAGCTAAGCACGGTGCGAATGGTAGCCGGTTTGACCACCGGACTAAACGTCTCACCACAATCAATTCCAACTGCTTGAGTCTTACCATCACCAACCGTCGCGCCTTATGTCGAGCAAAGACCCATCGAATTCTCTTTATGAGCAAAAATCCACATAGACCTGATAACATTAATACCATATGGACGGGGCACCAACTCCCACGTCTTATTAGCAATAAGAGCATTATATTCATCAGTCATAGCAATTTTCCAATTAGGGTCATTTAAAGCGGACACAGGATTGCGGGGCAAGGGGGATTTAGAGACATCCGAATGTAAATTAAAATGTCTCTTAGGTGTAAAAATACCCCGCTGACTACGAGTGACCGGTCTATGACTCGAGGAAGAATTAAGGGAATTTTAGGAATTTTCTTGGCTCGGGACGGACGGCCAGCAGGCAGTGGGCCTGCTGGCTCAAATCGGTACATCTTTGGATTCGGCTTGGACCGGTTCCGAATTGGGCTGGAGTGGCCCAATAGCCGGAATTGTTCCGGTGGGCGGATTGGTTGGGCGTGGCGATGTGTGGGGCCAGCGGCAGTGGGCCCGCTGGAGGATTTTGGGTACGGAAGATGTCCGAAAAATTCTGAATAATATACGGGGATATATGGTCATCCAAAAAATTATACGACTTAGGTTCGGGAGTATGAACTTTCGTAAATGGGAATTGAGTTTCATCAAAAATGACATGGCGATTGATTATGATTTTCTTGGAGGATAAATCAAAACACTTATAGCCACGATGATTCGATGGATAACCCAAAAACACACACGGGGTAGACCGAGCCTGAAGTTTGTGAATTGTGGTGGATGGGAATAACGGATAACACAACCACCTAAAAATCCGAAGATGAGAATACGAAGGGTCCTTATTATATAGGATTTTGAGGGGGGAGGAATATGTCAGACCTTTAGAAGGAAGTAAGTTAAGCAGAGATGTGGCCATTTGTAGAGCATGATGCCAAAAATATGGAGGTATGGAGGCATGAATTAAGAGAGTTCGGACAATGTTATTGATGGAACGAATTTTGCGTTCGGCCTTACCATTTTGTGGAGATGTATGAGGACACGAAAACCTAAAATTGATCCCATTATTAGCACAAAAATCCCGAAACTCCCTATTGTCATATTCTTTCCCATTATCACATTGAATATTTTTTATGTCTCTTTCGAATTGAGTACGAATGAACGCTCTAAATTTGATGAAGATGGAAAATACTTGAGATTTATTTGCAATTGGAAACGTCCACAAAAATCTAGTATAATCATCTAAAAAGAGAACATAATATCGATGACCCACTGAACTTAGAACAGGAGACGTCCATAAGTCACTATGAATAATGTTAAATGGCATAGAAGTATGAGAATTGGAGTCTACAAATGGTAACTTAACAATTTTTCCTAATGAACAAGACTGACAAATTGGAGTACGACTCGTACCCTTACAAGAAATAAAACTATTTTTATCTAAAACTATAAAATAGAAGATCCCGGATGACCCAGACGAGCATGCCACATGGAAGGAGAGATGGCTACAAAGGCTGACGGCAAGGTTTGACTCGATGGACTGAAACCAGGCATGATAGGATACGGATCCCCCTACTATCACACCTCATGAGATGACTCCCCGTCTTGAAATCCTTCACAGAAAAACCAAAAAGATCAAATTCAACGGAAACGGAATTGTCAGTAGTGAACTTCCGGACCGACACTAAATTTTTAATCAATTTAGGAGCATGTAAAGTATTTTTCAAGAGAAGGGGTGGATTGGGGGGAGACAACGTTTTCTGACCATAACCTTGAATTGGAATAGAGTTGCCATTACCAACAATTATACCCCGAGGGGTGCTCAAATTGGAATAAGAGGAGAGAGTACCTGATTCAGAAGTCATGTGAGTAGTTGCCCCGGTGTCCATGTACCAATTTGGGTCCGGTTGAGTCAACCCCAACGTGTGCATCGCGGCCTCGATATCGGTCGAGTGGGGCTGCGCGCATGATGGGCTGCGGTGGTCGGGGCCTAAGAACTCCCCGTCCGTGGTGCACCAGGCCGTAGGCTGCTTTGTTGCTACCGTTGTTGGGCCACGCGGCCCCACTTGGGTATTGGGCACAGGTGTTGGCCACCAGCCGGCCGTTGGAAACTATTCTTTTGGATGGTACGGGTTCCACTACCATGGGCCCCACTGCTAGGCCCATGGCGGTGGTGGGCCACTGTACCCTGGCTGGGACCCACCGCCTGCTTGTTGACCACCGAAACCGCCACCAGAACCGCCGCGTTTGCCCCCGCGATTTTTGTTATTATTTTTGTGATTATTCTTGCCGCCACCATTATTATGGTTTTGGCCCGAATTGTTAACAAAACCCGAAGGACTAGGAGAGGACGCCACCATGACAACTGGGTTTGCTCCGGTAGCCGCCTTTTTAGCCAAACCGGCTTCTTCCAACGTCAGCATGGAGCGGGCTTGATGGAAGTCGGGAAGAGGGTTGCTTTGGCGAAGGAGAGTTCCAACACCATTATAGGCCTCCGAAAGACCGGCAACCAACTGTAGAACTAGATGATTATTTGTTACTGGTGCGCCAACATTACGGAGTTGATCCGCCAACTCCTTTAGTTTCTTGCAATATGCAGAAACGTTCGGAAATTCGTCCATTCGAACGAGAGAGAATTCCTGCTCGAGTGTGACCACACGGGAATGTTGGTTGTCTTGGAATATGTCACGCAATCTATTCCATGCAGCCATAGCCGTGGTATCTGGCTCAATAATCGTCTGTAGAAGGTCCACCGAAATAGTGGCGTATATCCACCGAAGAACGGTAGCATCAAGTGTAATCCATAACTCCGGATCCTCCGCAGGAAGGGGTCTAGCGGGAGGAATGATGTGATGAAGAACTTGATAAGATATAACGTGAATTTTAAACAACTCCGCCCACGTTGCATATTGGACGTTTTCCATCTCAAGGACAATAGGGACACTTAGCTTGATATTGGAAACCGTGAGGGCAGGGTGAAAATTGTTCTTAGACATATTGAAAGAACAAAGAAGAAAGAGAAATTTAAGAGAGGTGTTTTTGAGAGCGGAAGACGAATTTTGGAAGAGAAACCCGAGGAGGGGGGGGTCTCGGCCAAAGGGAGGCAAAAGTTTGAGAGAAAAAAAAAACTTTTGTTTAGACCTAGTCTCTTGATACCATGAAAGAAATAATCCCCTTGATTATTTTCATTGATTGAATAGATATATATACAAGTTACAAACCTTCTTCTACCATAATTCTAACTATACAATATGGTAAGTGTATATCCTAATTATGGTAAGTGTATATCCTAATCTAGGTAACAAATATACTACAATATACACACAATATACTTTCCTTAATATACAAGATTTGTCCACTGATTTTCTGCCCTCACTCCCGTGATGGGCTGCTGCTCCGTGATGGGCCCTCTCTGAGAGGCCCAACACAGTGGGCCTTTGCTTTGCCTTTGGGCCGTTCTTTGCTGCTTCTTTTCTTGCTAACTGCTTCAGTCCATTAATATATATGTGATATACACTGCTGTATATTCAGTGTATATCACATGTATATTGCTTTGTTTAACACTTTCATTACCCAAAACTTAAAAGTGCGCAGCCAGAGATTATTATATGTAGAATAAAAGCAAAGCATTCCTCCCAATACTGAAACACCATGGTCGATGATAAACATGTCGGGTATATAGCACATTCGCTCCAACAACTGTATCTCGTATAATATTGTGATATACCAAGCCAATGAAATGCTCCATGTACAAATGGCAAATAATCCATACTAGAATCCCTAACACCGTAAACACGACAACGCCAGTAGGATAATTACCTATTCTTCTCCAGGAACCACTTTTTAGAGAGAGAATTTCAACTGAAACATTGCGATGACGATATGCATTCAGGCCAACTGCAAGGATCTTCACTAGTTGCGTCATATCCCAATCCGCATACACAATCCATCAGTGAAGATTTTGGATGGGGAAGTTCTATTGATTATCTTGTGGAGGGGTTTCAAAGAAAAAGGTGTAGATTGATTATACCAGACAATGCAGTTCGAAGGGCAATCAAGTTTTTGTTCGTCCTCAACACATTTGAACCGAAGAAGAGACCGCACAGGTAACCTGCTGAGGATCTCCATCATTGTTTCCTCTTTAAAGTGAATTCCCATGGCCTAGATAGGACAAGTAGAATGCTTTAGTAGTTCATTTGTTGAAGATGTTAAATATTCTCACGGGCACAAACACACACAAAAGTTGTAATGAATGTTAAATTCTAGTAATTTATAGATCAAGAAATAATTAATGTCAAAGAGCATAACTATGTCACTTGCCATAATATTTTACTTTTTCTCCATTGCTAATCTGATTGAAAAGATTAGTTTTTTTTTCTATTTACAATGGATTTCTTCTTCTTCTGTATTTTTGGATTGGAGGATACTGACTTCTTCTTATTCTTTTGTGTCATCTTTCTGCAATGCTACAGTTTCTCTTTTTCTCCTAGGGTTTATGATATGAGTGTATTATTAATAGGGGAAATGATGAGTTCACACTCAAACTAATCGGGTTTCTTACTTTATTTAAAGTAAAACTAATAGGAGTATCACCTTATTAGAGATGGCAATGAGGTAGGTGGGGGTTGAAACTTTTTTTAAAGAATTAGTGAGGGTGCAGTTTCCCTCCCTTCACATTAAACTTGTAAGGCTTTGGAAAGCCACAAAATTATCGCACCAGTGTGGTAAAACTACCTAACATCCATTGACGAACAAAAATTAATTACTCCTCCGTTTTAAAACCATTGACCTACTTTCTTTACTAATTTGTCCTAAAAAGATTGGTTTATTTTTATATTTAGAAATAATTTAACTTTATGAGATCATTTACAATCACACAAATATCTAAGATTTGTTTTGGACCACACATTTCAAAAGTCTTCCTTTATTTCCTAAATTTTGTGCCAAATTAAACTAGATCAATCTTTTTAGGATGAAGGGAGTACTATATATATAAATTATAATATTTAATTACTCCATAAGTTATCACTTGAGTGAAGAAATATATTCTTATTAATCCATATATTAATATTAATCACATATGATAATCAAACATCAGCTGATCAATCAATAACCAATCATAATTTTATAGAATTGTAATTCCTTTCCTTTTTAAGTCTAGCTTTCTCATGAACTGGTTAGTTTTCTTCTATGAAATTATATTTTGATAAACTGAACGTAAAATTAATTGTAGAATTTCTTTTTTGGTATCAAACTTAGTTAAAAGAAAAAAAATTAAAAATAATTATGCTGGTGGGTTGAAAACATCAAAATTTGCTATGCTGGACGGATTGGAGTCTTTGCGGGTTTACGCGGGTTTGTCTCGCAACCGCCCCGCCCCACACCGCACCATTTGTCATCCCTACACCCTATGAGGTTAAACACGAGTGACGAGTCTCAGGTGTGGAAGTATTCTACACACGCGTGCTACGTCAGCGCTACATCATCACCAATGTCAGAAATACAATAAATTTATATTTTGTTTATTTTTTTCACTAGTTTTCCTTTTTTCTTCATTTACACGTTTTTTCTTCTCTAACTACCTGTCAGCCACCACCCAACACCAAAGAAATCCGGAAAGTGCAATTCGACGGGAGAAACCTTGACTGAAAAACGAACGAAAGTCTTGACGGCCACCCGAACATAGACCCTTGAACCCCATTTGAAAGCAACTTTTCCTATTTATGTTGTTACTGTTATTAAGTAGCAGTGATTTAAGTTCCCCTTGTTTTATCAGATTATATAATGAAAATTATCTCAACTTCCTTTGTCCATGAAAACATTATTGCGATCATTTTATCTAATGAGAAATGTAGTCGATTTATAGATTGTGGTTTGCTTTCTTTGTCTGGTAACACTCAAATTCAATCAGGTAGTTTTATATTTGTATTGAGGTACCTTTGAATTTCCATGTGCATGGTAATTGAGAATAGATTAAGTACTAGTACTAAAAAATGATACAGTTGACAAAATGAACCAAGTCTATTGATAATACAAATGTATAGTCCTGTCTTTGAAACTGCTATCCAAGATTTGTTTCAATTGCAAATGTATTGAAAGTTTCTTTTACGAATGCAACCACAGACGGTCATGCAAGCGCTCTTCTCCTCCACCAAACATCTCATCAACCCTCTCACCATCACGGTAGAAATGAAAAGTTGGCGTGTAGCGAATGTTCTGAGTCGTCTCTGGACATTCATCAATATCAGCGTACACGAATGAGAGTTTTGGGAACTTTTTGCTCAGCTCCTGAAATGAAGGAAGGATCTGGTTGCAGACACGACACCTGCAAATTAAATGCAAAAAACAATGATTGTTGGTACAGAAAAATTAGAATGTCAAACACTTTTATTAGTTGCTTGATCATTTGATGTCTTTCACAATAAAAAACGCATCTTGTTGTCACCGTATAACTCCATAGTTTGGTTTCATGTTGCAACATTATAAGTTCCAGATGCCCACAAGACAATCAAGCAGACACAAAAGTCATCTTAAACTGAGAAGCTGCAACACTTCTCTTCAGATGGTGGGTTTCAGACTTGCTTAAAGGATTCTGCTCTACCAAAAAGGTGCATGGTAGAATCAAGTTAAGATAAGTTAATTTAATAACGGAAAAAAATACAAATACAGTGAGAAGATCCAAACAGGGAATTAGCAAGAATCCCCAGTGACAACGACTAAAAACATCCACTTTATTGATATCTACTTAGTTCACAGTCGAACATCTTGTAGAACTAGTACACGATGAAAGAGGACTTTAAGAAGATATAGAGCCATGGCCTCGTACACTAGGACTAGCACTAGTTTGATGGAACCAATCAAACAAATATGTTATTCAAAAAAACTTTAGCTTGTACGCAAATACAGCAGGCCCTTCCTAAATCCACAGCAAACTAGGGTAAGAAAAAAAGAAAGATGAATAGGATGGACCCACCTGGGATAACAGAAAGAATCTGGCAAACTTTTACTTCAATCTTTATGCTAGTGTAAATATCAAGATAATAAGGGGAAAGAACACAGAGCAAAAGCCTAACACTTCCAACAAAAGAAAATTACAAGATTAGGCTAGAACTCAGTCCCAAAGAGATTAGGCTAGAAATATGGGGAAAATCCAAGACCCATATAAGAAAAAGACCAAAAAAGAGTTATAGTGAACTAGTGACTTACCAAGAAGCTCCATAATTGATTACAGCCTGCAAAACACAGTGAGCAAAAGCTTCAATTCATTGTTATCCATGACTAGAAAAGCTTGTTTCTTTCAAAAAAAAAATCTGTGGAGAAAACTTTGCTGACCGGAGCTTTTTCCATTCTGATACTGTGAAAAATGTCCTTGAGATTTTCGTCACGGGTGGCTGTCGTCAAGTTCCCTTGTTCATTCACCGGAAGTTTTCCTCTCTCGGCTTTCTCACCCTCTTCACCCATTTTCACTTTCTTTTCTGAATTATCAAAATCCATTACTACTCCCTCTATCCCAACTAGCAAACAGTGGATAGTTTAGGGTTTTTTAGGTATTAACTCTTATAAAAATTAATGTTCGGTTGACAGAAAGAACACCCAAGAAACAACAGTGCAACAATACTAAAAGACAGTTTTCTATAGTTGGTATTCATATCCAATCATCATGACAACCAGAGCAAGGACAGAGAAACTGTTTACATGTAATTAAAGACCAAAAATAAAATATTATACCATAAAGTAGGAATGAATCTTTAGATGCAAAGATTAAGAACGTTTGAACAATACCAATATCTGTTATTCTGAATGTGGCTTTCTTCTTTATCCAACGTCAACAAATTTGGTCTTTTTTTTTTATCATGGGAGCACATGAATATAATCTCTCTGCAAGATTGAGATTCAAGTACACAGCAAGTCCGCACAAAAAGATATGCACCAAACATGGAAATGCAAAGGACTAAAACAAGTCGTGCATTTTTCTAATGGAAATAGGGAAAACAAGTTCTATAAGTGATATTCCAAGTTTACTTCTCCTCCCATCCACTCAACGCCCCCAACCCCCCCTTTAAGCATCCCACCCCCACCCCCCACCCCATCCCACCCTCACCCCCCACCCCATCCCACCCTCATAGTGTTTTGCTAGATTACATAAAAATGCTCTTGGCATTATAATTTTCTGCTTGCTTACCAAACATTAGAAAATAAGTAAGAAATCACTTGTTTTCCACGAAAACATTTTTGTTCATACCAAAGACACCCCTAGAGACATGTAAAAGTGTATACTCAGCAAACATCCAGAAAGAACATCAACACTCCTCAATCATATACAGATAAGAAGCCACGGTTTACATTTTTCCTTTTTTTTTAATTGTATCCCATCAATACATAGAGTAACTAATAAATGCAACATACTCTACATTGGTGATGAAATAATCCCACCTTTAAAAGACGATTCAATTAATAATCAATAATGCTTCAACTTTAATGCATGTGATATACATCTCTGGTCCTATTTCCAGTCATTTACTGCTTACCTCGGGAAACATTTTATGCATTAGGCAATATAAACTTCCTAGTTCTAATTATTTATTTTGATGCAAGACCAAGGAGAGGAGATAGTAAGATTAGCTTTTGGTCCAGAAATCCGTTTGGTTTCTCTAATCAATCAAGCCAAAGGTTAGTTAGGATTAAGGCTGTCTAACGGGAAGGGACGATTTTAGGGGGATGGAGCGGCACAGGACGATTTCTTAACGGGATAGGGGGACCAGGACCTTAGCGGGACGAACCCCTCGGCACGTCCCATCCCACTAAGCTAAGGGGGTGGTAGGGGGCCTTCGTGGATTTTTTTTTCAATTTGTATTAATTTAAATATTTAAGCACGAAAAAATTATAAAAAGATGATAGTGTAATAAGACTACATGAAATTTAGTAAACGAACACAAATTTAAAATAACCTTCAAACTTAAACTGATAACATTGCAAAACAAACGGAATTTATCTAATTTAAGTGGGACGGGACGGGATGATTTTTTAACAGGATAGGAGAACCGGGATGTTAGTGGGGCGGGATGAACCCGTGGGCCATCCCATCCCACTAAGCTAACAGGTCAGGATGGGACGGGATATCCCGTCCCATTAGACACCCTTAGTTCACTTAGGACTTTCAGCAAACACTTGATCTGCAACTTTAACTATATCCCTTTTAATCCCAACAAACATAACTAAACTAGACAGAAAATGAAACTTTTTGGTGTTTAACCACTCTTAATCATATAAAAATGAAAGTTAATCAAACTATCATCAGAGAAGGCAAATAGCAATTTAGGGCCTTAATTTGAATAGATAAACAAAAACTTAAAATAAATGAAAGATATAAATTGCAAACTAACCAGTTCACAGGTATGTTGATGAAATAGGCTTGTCAAAAGCTCAACTGTGACTTATTATAGGAATTTAAATATTTCTGTATTAAATTATCTATTTTTTTTATTTTATTACGTGCAAACCTCTTTATAATAGCATTTTATATTCTAATATTTTAAATTTTTATAGCAAAATGATGTATAAAAAATATATAATATAATATAACGTGAAATGTTGTTATAGAGGTCTTACTGTTACAACAGAGAGATTTGACTGGACTAGTAAAATAATTTATAGCTATATAAATATTTATTACTTATTTTGAAATATAGATTTTAATTTTTATTTTTATTTTGTGTTCAATAAACTCAAGACCGTCATATAAAATGGGATGGCGGAAGTAATAAAGAAGTAATTTCATTCCATAGCATATTTGCCTATTATCTTTTAAGGTGCAATTACCTTTTTAAAAATTTTGTATCCGTAGCTAGTTAAGAATTTCATAATTAAAATTATTATTGTCGCAAGTTTAAAGAAATGATCTTGAATAATATTAAATTAAATTTAAATCAAGTAAGTGTCGATGAAAAAAATTAAAAATATTGACAAGAATAAAATTGATATCTCAAACTTCAGAAAACTAGTGTTTGTTTCAAACATTCTTGCTCGAGGTTTGCCTTGCAAAAGTTGGCTTTGGCAAGTCAAATTTTAGCCGAAAATATCATAAATTTATGGCCAAACTTTAAATGTGAATTTGCAATTTTGGTTGCGTACTCTTGAAATTAGTTCTGCAACTATGGTGAATGGTAATTCCTTCGGATTAAAAAAAGTGTCAATTTATCCATACTATTTTTTAATCAAAAATAAATAATTTGACTAAAATATCTTTAATTAAATAGGTATTCAGATTTTATGACCTAACACTTAATAAAGAAAAATCTGAAAAAGTAAGGTTAATTCTTTCTTGATTTGGAAAGGGAACACTCTTTTTTACTAAAAAAATAAAGGCTCATTGGACACTCTTTTTTATCCGAGAGTTAGTTCCGAAATCGGTTGTGTGCATTTGGCCCCAATAATAAATATCTCAATCCAATGATTTTCAAACACAAATTGCTATTTTACAAAATTTATTGTCTCAAAAAGCACTTTTACGAAAAATACAATAAGCAGATTTTATCAATGCTATTTATCCAAATTTTTTCCTTTGGAATTCTTGAAAATTGCTCTCTAGTCTCTCTACCTTAACATTCCCAAAAGTTCCAACAACCATTCTTCAACCCCGTGTCAAAGATTTCAATTTTAATCCATTAAGCAGTTGTTTAATAGTTTCCGTGGCTAATAGACACCATGTGTTCAACAACCATTACAAAAGGTAGCTCAGTTTAATTTGCTACATTAAGTTCCCGCTATATCGAGAGTTGGAGAAATGACCAGAGCATAAGGGTTGTTGTAAGCAGTATTAGAACTATTTTCACGGCTTGAACCCATGTTGCAGCAACTTTACAAGTTACGATCCAACCCTCCCCTTTAAATTTCAAACTTTAATGCATTAAGTAGCAGAATTGTTTTTGTTTAATAGTTTCCATGGCTAATAGACACAATGTGTTCAACCACCATTACAAAGCTTCTAAAACTATCTCTCCATCCACACCTTTTCCTTATACAAAATTGCACAAATATGACACAGCTCATGAAATTCCATGCACATTTCATCACAAATGGACTTTCCAATAATACCCTTTTCCTCAGTTCCATTCTTTCATTTACTGCACTATCTCCTAATGGAAATTTAACATATGCCCAGTTGGTGTTTAACCAAATTAATTCACCCAATATTTTCATGTTTAATACTATGATTAGAGGTTATGCTTATTCTACCTTCAATAATAATCATCCAAGTAAAGCAATGCCTTTTTATGTTAAAATGTTGCAATATGGTTTTTTACCTAATAATTATACTTTCCCTTTTGTGATTAAAGCATTGTGTAGGACTAAAGATTATATTTTTGGTGAAGCATTGCATTGTTCTATAATTAAATTTGGGTATATTTTGGACCTTCATATAGCAAATTCACTTTTACATATGTATGCTACTTTTGGGGTTTTTT
The DNA here is from genome assembly GCA_034509755.1 of Anisodus tanguticus. Lineage (NCBI taxonomy): Eukaryota > Viridiplantae > Streptophyta > Magnoliopsida > Solanales > Solanaceae > Anisodus > Anisodus tanguticus. The sequence continues at coordinate 3,371,081 of CM067555.1, read as the reverse complement.
CCAATGAGGTATTGAAGGTGTTCGATGAAATGCCTGAAAGAGATGTAGTTTCTTGGAATGTGATCATTGATGATCTTAGTAAAAATGGTTGTTTTAATGAGCTTTTGGATGCATTTAACGAGATGTGTCTATACGGGGTTGAGCCTAACTCGGTTACACTTCTTGTACTTGTCTCGTCTTGCTTGAAAATTGGTGATTTTGGTTTGGGTAAGTTGATTCACTTGTATATAATAAAGAGAGGAATAGAAATGAGTGAAAATCTTGGAAATGGGTTGATTGATATGTATGCTAAGTTTGGAGATATGGAGTCAGCTGAGAAGTTGTTTGATGGTATGCAAATGAAAACGGTTTTCTCGTGGACTTCACTTCTTGACGGTTTTATACAAAAGGGCGAACTAGAAAGAGCGTGTTCAATTTTTAATAAGATGCCTAAGGATACTACTGCTTGGAATGTCATGCTTAGTGGGTATTCCGAGGCGGGTGACATGAATTCAGCAGAGACAATCTTTCGAGCAATGCCAGATAGAGATTTAGTCTCGTGGAACACTATGATTGTTGGCTATAGTCAGAACAAGAAGTATCTGAAGTCCTTAGAGATGTTAACGGAAATGCTCAGGTTTGGATTGGAACCAGATCGGATAGCATTAGTCGGGTTGTTCTCAGTGTGTGGATATGCAGGTAAGCAGTGGCGTAAGTACTAGAGTAAAGGGTGGTCAGTTGAACACCCTTCGTCAGAAAATCATATTGTTATATAGAAAAATATATTGTGTTTATAAGTCAAAAATCACTTTTTGTACATATATATTAAATCTTGAACACCATTAACGAAATTTCTGATTTCGCTACTGTGCAGGTGTACTGCGTATCGGTGAAGCCATCCAATCTTTTGTGGAAAAACTTAACATAAAGGAGGAAGAAGTCGAAGTAGCCTTGTTGGATATGTATAGCAAGTGTGGTGATCCCGAGAAAGCTCTTAGAGTATTTCATCCGATATTGAGAAAATCAGTGTTGGCTTGGACTAACATGATCGTCGGACTAGCAATGAATGGTCTTGCAAATGAAGCTCTTATGTTCTTTCATCAAATGCGTGATGAGGGAATAAATCCTAATGAAATAACATTTTTAGGTGTTTTATGTGCTTGTAGTTATGCCGGTTTTGTACAAAAAGGGAAATGGTTGTTCAATGCTATGAGTAAAGTACATGGAATTACACCAAGATTTGAGCATTATGGTTGTATGGTGGATCTTCTTGGCCGGGCCGGTTTGCTTAAAGAAGCAGAGATGTTTATTCAAGATATGCCTGAAAAGGCTGATGCTGGCATATGGGGTGTCCTATTGGGAGCTTGTCGAATGCACGGGGAGGTTCAAATGGGTGAAAAGATAGCTAAGATAGTGACTCAAATGGACCCGTATCACTCGGGGCGTTACATTCTTCTCTCCAACATTTATGCTGCAGAAAACAGATGGCTTGATGCTGAAAAAGTAAGGAAGAAGATGAAAACTTCAGGTATACGCAAAACTCCAGGGTTCAGTTTGGTTGAGATGAAAGGTGAAATGCACCAATTCATAGTAGGCAATCGTTAAAAGACTTAAACTGCATTGCTTATGAACGATTTTAAGATCTGTATTTAGTTTGTTTTTCCAATGTACAATAAAACATGGAAATCCATTGTGGATACACAGCTTTGAGCTAACAAAATGACACAGAAAATTTAGTTTTTCGACTTCTATCCTCGTGATACTCTTCTTTCAATAAGACATGAGATGATTCAACCAAAACCTTAGTATAAAATATAATTATATAAGCAGACATTAAAAACAGATGAGGTGCTTCACAAGGAGCTAAGAAAGTGACAGATAGTAACATAATAACCAAGTAAATTGCAGATGAAAAACTACTAGCACAGAATATTTAAGAGATACTGTATAACAGAAAGGCTGTTTGATCCCAGAGTTTCATTAAGCTTCAAGTAATTGTGTCTTAAACTGTATGAAATAGTAAATATTGGCATTAGAGTTGCAGTTGAGCTGATATTTAAGCTACTCCTTTCTCTTTCCTCTTTCCTCTTTGAACCCTTTTTTTTTTGCTGGTGAGCCCATCCTTCTCTCCTTTCATTGTCCCGGCGGAGTCTTCAAACCTTTTTCTCCTTTTTAGCATTTGTAAGTCCAAAATTTATAGGCCATTTTAGGCCCATATAACTTGGATATGCAAGCCAAGAGCAACAACCAGGGCAACTAGGATGGTCACTTGATTTCGGAGAATGCACCAGGGTGAAACTTTTCACACAATGACCGAGAGGCGGCTTCTATTCTTGATAGATCCTACACAGAAACACAACATATCCATTCAACTTCATTTAAAAAAAAAAACTTTAAAACCATGTCATACATGATATCTTGAGCATGAGGTCATTACCTTCCCTTCAAATGTAATTATAAGAGGGCCTTCTCTTGATTTGCGATAGCCTCCTTCATATCCAAGAAAACAGGTAAAGTTAATATAACAGAAAGGAGGGAAATAGTTTAGCGTGCAGCAGGGGAAACAAACAATTTACCAATGTAAAGATCAGGAAACTGAGCACAAAGCTTTGACAGAGGTTGAGCAACTTCAACCTGCAATACAGCGTGGCACATAATGGTTATGCAGTGGGACAAAATACGGAAGAGTAAATAACCATTTGTAATGGCACTATGCTATAACTGAAACTACATACTAACAGTAGTGGGGAAAAAACCACTAGTGATTAATTATAATGACACTCAAAATGAAGTAAAGAAACCACGGAAGAAATGAACTGCAGCCAACCATTCTAGAAGGTTATCCAGGAAGTTAATTACTAGAAATGATATTGATGAACAAATAGTTATATTGTTACAATAGGAATCTGTAATGATGAGATAGACCTGCATGTGTTTTCCGTGATCAGATAAAAATGTCTATGCCTTTACTAATGCCTAAAACTTCAAGTAGGATAAATCTTTCTATAAAAGCTGTTTTATTCAGTTACCAGCCTCCAAATGCTTTCCATACATGGTACAATTGGTTATGAGCAATCCACCATGAAGATATAAATATTGCTTTTACATATGTACATGTGACAGATGGAATTGATGCCCAACACAAAACATTCTCTTATATCTAAGGGTTCCTGAGAACTCACATCAGAAAGAGTTGTTGCGAAGCATTTTGATACAAATGGATCCATCAGTTCCAGGATGCCATTAGATTTTGCCAATTCAATCAGACAATCCCATTGCCAATCCAGCTCTACAACATTTGTTGCAGTGAGAACAATCACATTATGGCACTTGATCTACAAAGGCAATGCACATGGTCAAAAACTTTCTACTTCACAAGCATGTTAAACAAATAGGTAAGAGGCATCAACCAGGAATATGATAAGACATAAAACATCCCCATGAAGTTAAAAGATTAGAGAGGGAATAGAACAAAGAAGGAAATTGAGGTAAAGACAAGGTAGGTTCACCATCAGCGATCAGATTTTTACCTTCCAAAGGCAAATAAGTAGAGCTTAGAACAAGGAAATTTACAATCAAGCAGCACCACTTGAAATATCTAGAATGAAAAGTTGCATCACTAACAGAGAAAAAGAAAGTAGAATTATAGGTGTATATGCCTAGTCAGATGTATAGAGTCAGATTCAAAAAAATTGCTGGCCAAACCTTAGCAACAAGAGGAAGAATCTTTAGAAGATCTATATTTTAGATAATGACTGCAGTGACACAAGCAAAAAGTATGCATGTAGGTAAAACTAAACAAGTCTCAACACTCAAGCCCCCTCCTGCGAACAGAAAAACTTAAAAGAGAGAAAATAAAAGGAGGAAAGCTGAAGAATTGTATCTCTTTGCCTAGTCAGATGTAATAGTGTCAGATTTAAAGAACATCATTGGCTGGACGCAAGTAGTATTTTTATCAAGACAAGATTAACGACAAAGAACTATACTAACCAAACTATAAACATCAAATACGAGAAATATGCATTTTATATGTGTGGCTGGTTCCTTTACTTCAAATATAGCTCTTCTGTTATGAGAGAAAAAGTCTACTAGCTGCAACAAGCATCTAATAGATGTTTCAGACTTGTCAAAAGAGACAAATTCACCACTAAAATGATTTATCCATGTCGACCTAACTGGATCGCTTTACTATAACACTACTATTCTTTTATATATATACAAAAAAAAGGTTTATAGCTTGATACATTCAGCCGGTTTGGACTTTTTTTGTTGGATACTTGCAAGTAAGTAAAAATTAGAATTGATTCACTGCATAAGTTGGATAGCATTATAAATTCTCTGAGATAAAGAAAGCATCATTAGCTAGAAAAAGAACTTAAAAAATAACCATCATATTTTAGATGATGGCCAACATACCAAAGGCACAGGCAGCTGTTCATGATGCAACAATTCTGTAATACCCTCAGGCAACAGCGCCATCTGGAATAGGAAAAGAAACAACAGTTTAACTGTGAGTGCTACTCTGGTAATGTAGCTAAAATTGTTCACAAATATAATCTTACACTAAGTTGCTCGGACTCGGGTGCGGGTATCAGATACGGGTACGTATCCGAGTGTCGGATTCAGCAAAATCTAAATTTTAAGATTCGGGGGTGTGTATCCAGGTATGGATACGGGTGTAGGGATTCGGCTAAGAAAATTCAAAATTATAAAAAATAGAGCTATAAAGATATATCGCTGCTATTGTCTACCATCCAAAGGTTTATTTGAAACACGAAGCAGCAAAAATGAGACAAAAATACTATAATATTGAAGGTATGCCATTTCCCTTCTCTTAAATCCGTTTTATCTTTAATTTTGAGAAATCAAATCTCAATTTTTGCCCTAAATTTTCGATGTACTCTGGTCAAAGTATCCGAAGTTAGTTGACCGTATCCGGAACGTATCCCGCACCCGTATCCGGTACGGAGACAGAACTTAGATCTTACATCCAATGACATAAGAAATTTATAAGTATTTTTATATTCCTTGCACTTAATTCATTTGTATCTAACAGAATCAATTCATTGACCACAAAGATGTTGCATAATTTTTATTTTTTTTATTTTTTTGATGTTGCATAATTCCAAACTGCAGTTACTGAGAGCATGCATCTCAGTAGATGCATGAAACACAACTGAAAAGATTGATTCATACTGTAGTACTTAGAAAAGTCATATCTCCAAGCAAAGTTTGTGGAGAAATGTATGGAAAACTCCAACACCAACTAAGGTAAAATGCTTTACATGGTTGGTACCAGAAGGGCTTGTTTGACACATGAAGTTCTGAAGAGGAAGGGGCTAATTATTGTTTCCAGATGTCTATTATGTGGGAAAGCAGAAGAGACCAATAGTAATCATATTTCTAGTCTCACAGAAACAAAGTGGACCATGTGTGAGAATACTGCAGACCTGTTCAGTTGTTGGATCAGGAGAGGAGGAAGCAAGAGTCAGAAGATATGGTGGAGGATAATTCCACATTGCATCTGGTGGACTGTGTGGAGAGAGAGGAATAGTAGAAGTTTCGAAGATAGGTCCAATTCCATTCAGAAAGTTAAGTGGAATTGTATCGTATATTATTTTTGGTGTAAAGAGAAAGGTATAGAGGAAACAGAACAGCTTGTAGATTTGTTAGGATCTTTGTAAGTACAGTTTGTAGATTTGTTCGGATCTTTTTTTGAAGGTCTCCAGCATATTCTTAATGCTGAGGAATACAACTAACAGGGCAGCCGATGCACTAAGCTCCCGCTATGTGCACGGTCCGGAAGGGCCGGACCACAAGGGTCTATTGTAGGTTGTTTTAAAAGAAAGTGATCTCCAAAATTTTCCTTCTCCAATTTGTATCAGATATAAAATCATAAGCTCAGGTGATTAGGTGCCTCGGATGTCTAATATATTGTGTATGAGAACTATGCTGAAAAGCCTTGACATTATTCAGCTAATTTTCCAATCAAGATGCAGAAATGCAATTCCAAGTCTCAAGAAGAAAACAAAATTCTGGTTATGTAAACTTGGAATCACCATCCTACCACAAAGCTCTTTCATTTATCTTGGGATCCCCTAAACTTGCCTCCATTTATTCGGTGCATACTTAACTATTGCTTGTCTTATCCACCCCACTCCACCCCCGGCGGCTGACGTTGTAAGAGCGCGACTATGGCCTCTTTTAAGCACGTGGGAGTCAAGGGAAAAAAATAAGCTTCCAGATAGGGAATTTGCCAAGCAGTGTCTTGAAAGCGTGATGCGGAAAAAAGTGACAAGGGACCTAGCGCTTTAAGCGAAAAGCGAAGGTGCAATTTTAGAAGGAAAAAAAAACAATGCATAGAATAAATAAAATAACTAAATAAACAAGAACTCAACAGAAACAATATCTATTAGCAAAACCAAAGCCAATAATCATCGACTTTGCTTCCATAAGCCCAAGCTGGGTCTCTCCTTTGGTCAAATATGACAAAAACATTCCATGTGGCTGGTGTGTGTTTCCCGCCTTCATAAAGTGAGACCATCCAAGGGGTGATAGTGTCAAATTGTCAAGTCCAACTGAGTAAATAGGACTACCAATAGTTTTAAGTATGCACTGAATAAACTGAGCCAAGTTCAGGTGGATCCCAAGTTATTATACCTTTTACCTTCCAATCAACTCCTAACAGAAGGTAAGGAGAAATTTCTTAATACCAGTGCATTAGAAGGTAAAACTGAAGCACCAAACTTACTCTATTAGCAAAGCTACGAGGATGCTATGTCATTCTTGCCTACAGTATAACTTTAAAGAAAACCTCTAACCTCGTTCTTGTCACCAGAGCATTTTTCTCCTATGAGGTGCCTCAGATGTTCTTCAAATTCTTCATCAGGAGCCTGTAAAAGAAAGTAACAGAGATTTGACACTGAAACATCAGCAAGAAAGCGGAATATTAAAAACATATCTGAAAAATATTTCATAAATAGTCTGTTAAACATGCAGAATGACACAAGAATTTTTTAAAATTGTAGAACAGTTCTGAATATTTAGAAATTAGAAGTATTTAAAAGGTTATAGTTGTGTTTATAAAGTTAAAACTATAATTAAAAACCATATACACAGCTATAAAAACACATAATCATAGACATCTATGCATCAAATACATTTACCAATAAAATATCTAGGTGACTTTACCATCGTAATCTAAAATTTGATGTTTGAAAAGAAACACTGAGTAAGTCTATATTATGTACCATGCGAACACCAAAAGCTTTTGCAACTCCTGCTACGGTAACATCTGAATGCAATGGACCGATCCCACCAAATAGAAATACCTGTAGGAGGACAACAATTTGAAAATCTTATGCTTAAAGAAGCCGGGAATATTTTATCCCCAACGAGTACAGACATACAAAACTATTTGCAGACTGGTCCACAATATAATCCATATTGATAAATGCTTACCATATCATCTGTGGACTTCCGTCTCTCTACTTCCTCGGCTACAGAATCTATCTGAAATTGAGAGGATGAGATTACAAATAAGGACTAAAATAAAATTCAAATCGTTGAAATATCGAGGTGGAAATAAAAGAAAAAGATGCCGCTTCAGGAAAGCAATTACAATGGACTATTATAGCTAACAATTGGCTTTGGGATGATCCAATGATTCTTTTCCAATTATAGGGCGATATTTCCAATTAGAGAGAATTTGAGATTTTTATTTCTAGCTTAGGACTCTTCTTTTAACTGTTTGAACAGTTCAAGCAGACATAGCAAAGGCTTCCAAATACATATTACTTACATCATTTCGAGTGACAGTAACTCGCGATACTGCCCAACCAATAGAATGGAGCTTTTTACACAACATAGAACCCAACTTGTCCTCTACAGTGCCAAACCTGAGCTATGGAACCACGAGAAAGATATATGATAAGCAAGCAGATGCAGAGAGCAACAAATATTATATATTAGGTTCAGAATGAATATATATTCACTTGTCTCCAAGTTTATTAGATCTCTCCTCAACTCCCTGACTTTAACATAGAGCAAACTGAAAAGAAAGACTATATTTTGCATTACAAAAAAAAAAAAAAAAGGGCAGCCGGTGCACTAAGCCCCCGCTATGCGCGGGGTCCGGGGAAGGGCCGGACCACAAGGGTCTATTGTACACAGTCTTACCTTGCATTTATGCAAGAGGCTGTTTCCACGGCTTGAACCCATGACCTCCCGCTCACATTGCAGCAACTCTACCCGTTACTCCAAGGTCCCCTTCATATTTTGCATTACACTTAACCACACAGTAAACTTTTCCTATTGACATAGTATATCACTCAAAGAAAACGTCAGCTTTGACAAATGCACAGAAATTTGACAGTGTCTCCTTATGTCCATCCAGTTACCAAAAAAGTATGTCAAAAACTGTTAATGACACACATCAACTAGAACCCAAGACCAAGCTCTGCCCCTCAAGTCACTGTCTTGACTAAATGCCTATAGGAAAATTATATGTATCATGACAGATCAATTGAAAATTAAAAAGACGAAACAAACAAGAAGACAATATATGGCATAAATACAACAAAAGTTATCAGATAACGAGAAAAAGCCACTTAGAAGAGCATGTCAGCATGATACCATCAAAAACAAATTTCAAGCAACAATAACTTACAAAATTTCATCCCCCACAGTAATAATCGAGGCAGTAAGCATGCTACCGGAATTCAAATTCTCCATTTTCAGTCCATTGCTAATAGAAGATGATTTCCCACAAACCGCAGAAGAGTTCTTCTTTGCTCTTCCAGCTCTTTCTAATCTTCCATCAGCGAGTAAATAGGCCGGTTTAAATTTCTCTTCGTTACTGTCGGAGTTCCTCGTGCACAAAAGTGCATTGGGAACAGTATCATGAATGCTCCCGATTGAGGTATACCTACAAGAGCAGTAAAACAAATAGATGCTCAAATCAACGAGGGTACCTCCGGAAGTTGGAGTTCAAAAGTATAATTTATGAATATTGAATAGAACTAATCAGAGCAACAATATAAGGATACTAGTATAAATCCCAAAAATTGAAGGGAAAGATTAAGTCATCTTTTTTCGAATTGCAGGATGATGAATCCAAATGATAAATTTTGAAGTAACACATCAGAAAATTACCCCTGATCATAAAGACTGCAGTACTGAACCTTGCATACCAATAGGAACGCCCATACATCTCTGTCACAACAAACTTTGAAGGTTAGTTATTTTAATTCATCCAATAGGAGAAACAAACAGTAAAATGGAAGATCGAGGTCATTAAAATTACACAGAAGCATGGCAGATAGAGCAAAAATATTGCTAAAATGAACATTTTCATTGAAAAGCCATACAAAACCCTGAGTGAAATAAGTGATGAAGCCAATTCAACAAGGGTGGGTTATTGAAAGAAAATGTCAACCACATGACTAATAGTTTGTTAAGAAATGAGATAATGACTAAAATGGGGGAGGGAGGGACCGGTATGCAAGGAAACATCTTCAGACTAATCTCTCTATTCTTTAACTCTTTCCACCATCCACCATCTCCCTCAATTGAAAGCAACTTTTTTAGAAAATCAAGATAACCAAGGACATACGCTGGCCCTCACTTCTTTATAAGTGCAATTCACTGATAAGGAAAAGAAAACATGTTATGATGCCTTGACAATGGATTGGCCCGGATATCATGATAAGTGGTCAATTGGAACCATAAGCAAACTAGTCTTATGCTTGTCAATTGCTGTATTTTAATCAATTAACATCCTATGAGTCTGTTAAGCACCTATCCGTAAAAATAACACCAAAGTCCAAACAAAGACCACAACCAGTCCCTGAAATTAGATTTCACATTGTCCTTTGTAGGTAACGAGCTACATGATTGATAATCAACAAACGAAGTCTTTTTCCTTCCTGATCTATTTGACCCTCTGTCTTTCTGGGGTCGTGTTCTTCATTCATTTCATCAGAAAAGCAGTTCTTTTGTGCATCAATGCCTCAAAAGTGCTTTCTTTAACACTTAAGTACAAATTGTTCCCCTGTATTTAGAGTCAACCAACTTGCTAAAAAAATAGTTCAAGTCAGCCATTGTCTACTTTTAACATTTTCTTGTTAACTCCATTTGGATTAATTGGTTTAAAATCCTGGTCTACATATACAACCATTGCTTTCTTATACTCCTTCAGCAAATAAGCTTTGATCTCAATCAGATTGTCAATGGACTTGAAAGCCAGTATGCACTTCAAATCCTCCAATTCAGGGCTACAAATACTTCTATCAGTATTTACTTTCATCAGGTGAAGAATCTTACTTCATCCATCCGTCACTATGCTAATAATTAAGAATAACTTTCTAGCTGTAATACTCGCTTAATTTGTAATACAGCTTGATGAACAATAGATTTTACTAACTTCTCTTGCATGTGTATAGAGTGTATATGAAGCATAGTCAAACCTGTATGACCAGTCCAAAATTGGGTTCATCCTCATGAAAGGTGGCCAGCCAGGTGAGCTAGGTGAAAATTGCTCTTGACCTACCTGCAAAGTAACGTTCCATAAGCAGTGGTCAGCCACAAATCATATTGGTCAAGATTTAGAAGGTTATTGACTAGTTGGAATAGTTAACTAAATATTTACTGCAGTAGGATCTCCGATTCGGACACCAAGAAAAATAGCTCGGATTGGATTAGCCTTTAGCAGAGCCTCTAGACCTGATTTAAAATCAAGTCTAATAATATCCATTTGTATGTTGTAACTGCAAGAGAAGGGTAATCAAGTCAAATGGTTAATAAAGGAGATGACATCATCTACGGAGACAAGGTAAACTAGCATTTCTCGCATACATGGATGCAGCTTCGTAAGTAAATGAGTTGATTTCAGGGAAAGCAGATGGACTCTCGAAATATATTGTCCGTATTGGGAAGGTCTTTCCACCATCAGCTGCATCTCCTCCTGAATTATTTTCTTCAGCTTTATGCAGAAAACAGCCTGCCCTCAGCAGGTGAAGCAAAACCTGAACCGCAAAAATTCATATTTTTGGCAAATATTATGAATAACTAATTATTAGACCTTTGTGGTCCGGCCCTTCCCCGGAACCCGCACATACCGGGAGCATAGTGCACCAAGCTGCCCTTTTTTTTAGTTATTTAGACCTCAAAACCAAGAAACGCATAAAGTACTTACAGTAGAATCTTTCCCTCCATTAAAGCTCAACGCAACCTCTTGTACACTGTTAAGTGAGGGACATAAGCAGTGTCAAAAAGAGGAAATCGGAAAATGCTTAGCCAACTTCACATTAAAAGGGAAGAGTAATAGTGATAGCTCTCAAATCAACTCATGTTCCCAAGACGCAAGTCCCAGTGGTGGAATCAGAAATTTATACAAGGGGATTCAAAAAAATAATCTAGAATGTCATTTATAATTTAATCATATGACCTAAAGCAATTTTGAACCCTCTTTACCACTATACTTGAATTTTTTCAACAGATCACATATAACCAAAAACGATCATTTTACTCTATTTGCACAGTGTAATTTTCCAACGTTGAACTTGACACTACTTAGTTCCACCACTGGCAAGTCTCTCCTTCCTGTTTTGTTTAACCCATTGTCTTTCACCTATCTTTTAATAAAACAAAAAGGATCTCTCATCTCTCTCTAAAAGACAAATAATACCATTCTCCAAAAGTCAACTTAACATAAATAGTATTGTTCTTTGTTATTTTTGAATTTAATGCGACACTTTTATACCTTTTCAAATCGTGGAGTTAGTTTCACATGTTTCTGCCAAATCCAAATATAATAACTCATTCAGATTTTCTTATATATATGTGAAATTTCAGCTAGGTCAACACAATAAGGATAGAGAGTATAGCTTATGCATCTAAGGGTGTGGACTTGCGTTTGATGAAGTTGGACAAAAGACCATGAGAGACCAAATTTACTTTACTGGTAAGAGAATGCAAGCACCCAGATGAAATGTCGACAGGGGCGGAGCTAGAAGCCCGGATACGGTTCGGTAGAACCTAGTAGCTTTTGTTCAAACTGTATATTTGTCTTAAGAAATTCATTCAATATGTACAAATATTAAGTTTAGAACCAAGTTATTAACACTTGAAACTGTCATTCTAAAATTCAGAACCCATAAAGTTGAAATCTTGGCTCCACCTCTGACAGTCTAGGTGCGCACATGCTAGCCTAAACACCACCGTTATTTAAAAAAGGAAGTAAAACATTAAAAATTCAATAACTTCAAATAAAAAGTGAAACTTTGTGTATTATTGCTCAGCCAGCACAATATAAGGTTCTACATAAATAATACACTCTAACATCACAATGCTGTAAAAAAGGGCAGCCCGGTGCACTAAGCTCCCGCTATGCGCGGGGTCCGGGGAAGGGCCGGACCACAAGGGTCTGCTGTACGCAGCCTTAATTTGCATTTCTGCCAGAGGCTATTTCCACGACTTGAATCCATGACCTCCCGGTCACATAGCAACAACTTTACCAATTACTCCAACATCACAATGCTGTGAACTTGAAAATTTGAATTATATATTATACTCCTATCCAGAGCAAAATAATACACATTGATTTTTTGAAATTACACAACTTAGAACAGATTAATAAAGTGAATCTATATTAACTAAAACTTTTCCAATTCTACATTCAAAAAGCATCCACAAAAATATAAGGTTGTACGAAAATAATCAATATATATATTAAAGCTGGGAATGAGAGAGGTGATGTGGCATGTCTCTAAAGCCAAGAATGGTATTTATCTTTTTTGTCAAATTTTTGACCTTTTTCCCTAATATTTCCCTCAAATATTTGTTGAAAATTAAAGTTACCCTATCAATAAGTCTATAATAATTGTCCACATTCATTGCTCAATTAAGAGTCCATATTGAAAGAAATTATGTAGGATTTGTATTTATCTATTTTCTCAATTTTTTGACCATTTTCTCTTATATTTTCCTTAAAATATTTTTTGAAAATTCCATCTCCATAACTCACCCCTCCTAATTTTCATAACCTATATATTTATTAATCTCAATAACTCCCATGACTTTCATTTTCATAACCTCCAAAATTAAACATCATAAATTTTGCTATCAACTAGCTAGCCGAAAAGTCTCCATCAGAAAAACAACGAAGACGGGAAAATGTTCTAAATTCAAATATTCAGGAAAGGTATTGATGAATGATTCAATTTCAGTTTCTAAAACTTCTCATTTTCTGGTACTAAATGAGGAAATTGATGGTGATCTTACAGACTATATTTATGACACCGGTGAAGATATCTTTTTTCCCTCTCATCAGTTTCGCCTTACTCCTTAGCATACTTTTTCTCCTAAGCACGTTCTGCGTGACTTTACCTACTTTGCCATCTCTTCATCCTATGAAGAAGCTAGCCTGGTGACTCTACAATTGGAGCTTCTAATTAAATTCAATGCATTTGATAATTTCTCTTCTTTTCGATTTTATTCTTTGGTCATTCACTGTATGCATCTATCATCTATGGACTAATTTCTAATTTCTTCTATTAATTTATTTCTCTATTTTGACCAGATGAGTATTCTATTAGTTATGTTTGTTATAATTTGTTTGACACATATCATTTAGAATGTAGAAATTCAGTTGGTTTAACTGATTTTGTAAATATTATTAAATTAAATATTCTATTTATAATTTTGTGTTCATCATCATACATTACTCAATCTCTTTTGCTTTAAACAAGAAGTATAATTTGCTTTTTCTTTTTATACCAAAACTGTAAAATATTAGATTAGTCCCGGGCTGGCCAACGGGGCGGGTCGGCCCAGTCCCGCCCCGACCCCGCCCCTGTGACGCCCCTACCCCGCTTAAAAAAAAAAATAAAAATAACGGTAACGGGATTCGAACAGGGACGGGACCTGGGCTAGTCCCGCCCGGGCCCGATAGCCCCGTCCCGCCCCCTGTCCCACCCGATCCCCTTCCCTTTGCACAATATAACCATTGCACAACGGCCATTTTATATTTTGGCCGTTGTGCAACGACCATTTTTGGTCTCCCCCTCCCCCCCCAACCCCCCTACCCCATTAATATTTATTTTTAACCCCTAAGTTATTATATTTACGCTTTAACCCAATTTCCCAACTATAAATACCTCATTTTCTCTTCATCTTTCAAACAAATCTTTCTACAATCTCTCTAATCTCTCAATCTATCTCTCTACAAGTCTACATTGTCTACTAAATATTCAATTTTATTTATTCATTTGGGAGTGAAGTTGGCAACTAGCGTGAGGGTCATCCATCGAGCAAAGTTTCAATTTTCAACCTCTCGATGACACGTCGACGAGATCATCCATCGAGCAAAGTTTCAATTTTCAACATCTCAATGACACGTCGACGTTACGTCGGCGTTTGGTACATTCGTTCCTTCATCAAATTATTATTGTTTCTTTATTTTAATTAGCACACTTAATTTCATTATCTTTAATTATTTATTAGCATATAATTAAAATGAAAGGATTTAGAGGTATGTTTAAGGGTAAGGGTAAGGCTTCTTCTAGTAGGGGTAACAAGGGCAGGGGTACTTCTTCTAGTCATCATATTCCTAAATGGGATGATTTCCTTGAAAATGAATTTTTTCCTGAAATACCATTAGATTTAGACGAGGAGATATTTTCTGCAACTCAACAAAAATTTAATTTAGAAGATAATCTAGATGACACACCCACTAACCTAGATGACACACCGACTAATCTAGATGACACACCCACTAGTACACCTCCAACTGGAACACCTCATATTCCCCCTAGTATGAGACGATGCCCAATAAAACGAAAATTAAAATCCGATGCATGATTTTTTTTAATAGGGACGAAGAGAATCAAGTAGTTAGATGTCAAATTTGTAAAAATGTTTATAAATTTAAAATGGGAAAGGTCAGGGTGGGAAGGGAGGTTTATTGAGACACGTACAAAACTTTCACAAAGCTAGGTGAGACCAATACCTGGCTGAAAAATTGGGTGCGCCAATGCCCTCTCAGTCGGGACAAGGTTCACATACTGTCCCGGACCAAGTACAGGGTCAAATTAACCCTATGACGACGGGAATTGTAGGCCCTAAATACGATAACCATAGAGATAGGGAAGCAATAACAAAATTAGTTGTTGTGAAGGGTTTGCCTTTTACATTTCCTTCCTCTCCTGGTTTTATTCATTACATTAGAGATATGTATAATCCTGTTTTTAACGGTTTTCCTAGATCAACTGTTAGGAGAGATGTATTTAACTTTGCACATGAATATCAACAGTATTTACACTATTCCTTATATTATTTTCCTGGTAAAGTATCTATCACGTCTGATATAGGCCGTAGTACTAACGACTATGATTATTTAACGATAACATGTCATTGGATAGATTATAAATGGTCTATGCAAAAACGTATTTTAGCGTATAGATATATAGATGATAGGCATAGTGGTACTTTTATTTCAGAAAATATTTATTCAGTTTGCGATTATTATGGCATAACTGATAAAATTATGACTATTACGTATTTTATTCAGTTTGTGATTATTATGGCATAACTGACAAAAACGTATTCTAGAGAAATTTTTTCAAGCAACAAAAGAATTTTCCGGCATATATTATCCTACTATTTCAACTATGTTGTTTTATATAGCTCTAATATTTTTATTACTTAGTGAATATATGAAAAAACCAGCTTATAAGGCACCTATTAAAAAATGTTTATCAAATTAAAAAAATATTTTATTCTTATTCCCCCTATTTATATTATTGGTGTTGTATTAAATCCGACTATTAAAATAGACTATAAAGCACTAATTGAAACTATTTATGATTGTATAGCAGTACTTCCACCTCCAACTCCAAAAAATCTAAATGACCCACCATCTATTGAACAAACTAAAGAAGAAGTGTTGTCTAGCATACAAGATGAATGCAAAAAAGTATATAGGCATTACCAACAAGAAAGTGCTAGCAACCAACCGGCTTCCATACCATCTTCTTTTTCTTCAACACAACCTAAAAAAAGACATGTCGTTTCTGCGGCTAGTATTGAAAGCTTAGACATAGAATGTATAGTGGTAACACTACTAACCAAGTTAGCGAGTTTGATGTTTTTGTTTTGTAGGGTGTTGTACCGTACCAAGCAGTTCTCAATGAAGAAGGACGTGAAGACTTTGATGTTTTTATTACACTATCTTGTTCAATTATTGAGGTGTTTCTATATATATTATTTTTTAAAATTAAGTGCAAAAAAAAAGCGGAAAAATCAGATCCCGTCCCGCCCCGATAATACCGGTCCCCTTTTCCGACGGGACGGGACATCGGTGGATCCCGCCGGTTCCGGCCCGCCGAGACCCGGTCCCGCCCTACCCCCGCCCCGTTGGCCATCCTTAGATTAGTCAAACCAATAGTGAAGAACATTAATCGTGACTTTCAAATTTTCTCAATTATCTCCAACTCCAGAGCGAAATTACTCGGGAGAAATATATCAGTAGGAGACAAAGGTATAGTTTTTGCATCAAAAAAATTATGAGAATATATATATTCCAAAAAATATATATGTTAGGACATAGAATAAGAAACTGGAAAGAGAAGTTGTTCTGCCGTAAAATTGTTTACTGAAGGGTGAGGATTAATTTCACTAGGTGAGAATTTTTCATCTCCCTAACCAATTACTAAGGAAAGCCTAAAAGATTCGATCATTACTGGACTTCTCCTATTCTTCACTAAAGCAGGAAAACCAATTCCTAGTTTTTGATGACTACACTTATGAATGTATCTTTGATATCGTTTGATTGATAAACAAGTTATACCCAAATTATATCGATAGAATCAGAAACTTCTCCAAATGCACAGAATTAATTGATATCATTTAATTTATGTTGGGAGTGTTCTCACCTTAAGTTTTTACATGAATTTATTAATTTCTTATTTTTAGAATTTGAATATTAGGAAAATATTATTTTGTAAGTTTAATGAGATTTATTACGACCGCGTGAAGCGCGGTCAATTCCCTAGTATACTATATAATCACAATGTTGTGAATTTGAAGGAATTTTATCCATCCATGGCGAACAATTCCATTAATTTCTTTTTATTATCTTAAATTGCATTACTTAGAACAAATTAATACAGTGAATCTACATTGTGTGAGAGAGGTGAGGAGCTAGCCTTTCCATCTCCTTTTTTTTTATGACAAGGGAACTAAATTCCGCTCCTGTGCAATAGCCCGCAAATCACACAAGAGAGATAACTCACTCTAGGCAAGCCATGTGCGACAAGCTCAACCCCGAAGTCTAATCCCCTGCTGTCATAGGCAGGGGGTTTCAAATATGAGACGTGCATTATGGAAGCCTCATGCTCAACCAACTGAGCCACCCTTGCGGGTAGCCTTTCCATCTCCTCTTCTCCTTGTCTTAGTAGTAGTATATAGGTATCACGTAGAACATTATTCGTGTATGTGTATTACTCCATTTATACTTTATCTGGATATTTTGTTGTCTTATTTTTTTTTGTAATCCTGCATTAATTACATTCTTTATGAGCCGAAGGTCTATTGGAGATAGTCTCTTTGTCCCACGAAAGTAGAGGTAAGGTTTGCGTTGTGCATCCTACCATCCCCAGACTCCACTTTGTGGGATTACATTTGATATGTTGTTGTAATCTACATTAACTGAAAACTTTTCTAATCTTATATTCAATTAGAATCCAAAATCTGATAATGATACGTGTGAAATCAGTATACATTAACTCAATTAACATGTTAAATCAGTATAAATTAACTCAATTAACGTGTTAAATCAGTAAAAATTAACTCAATTACTCCCCTTGTCCCAATTTATATGACACACTTTTCTTTTTAGTCCGTACCAAAAAGAATGACACATTTACTTATTTGACAACAATTTAACTTTAAGCTTAACGAGATGATATATAAAAACACAAATATCTTTGACTCTTTTTAGACCACAAGATTCAAAAAAATTCATTTATTTCCTTAAAACTCTATCCCGTCAAACTACATCGTATAAATTAGCACCGAAGGAGTAACGAACAAAAGATGTGTAGAAATGAACAAAATTAGATGAATTTGGATATATACTTACGGATAAAGAGCAAGTGCTCTTTTAATAACGTAAATAGCATTATTATACTTAGTCTTCAATCTTCGATCATCACATTCATTAATTGCTTTATCGATCTCCATAAGTTTGAACCCTTCTGCAAAGAAATTAGAAGTTCTAGATCACCGAAGACTAGTCGAAGAATAAAGTATTACAGAAACAATAAATTGAAGGGGTTTAATTGGAAAAAAAAATTACCTGGGTTTTAAGGGCTCAAACAGATGAGATTGAAGATTCAATGCGCTCCACAGATTATATATCTGTTTTTTTTTTCTTCGAAATAACCAAATAAAAAGACAGAAGAAGAGGAGACTAAAATGGATTTGGCATTTTGCTTTTAATGTGAAGAGCACATACGACATGTAATTGAATGACTTAGGCCCAATATCTAAAAGCTAGTAGGTAAGCTGAGCAAGTTAAATTCGTGTCATTTCATATCCGATGTGGACTCAATATTTAATAAATAAATTAAATGAGTAACGTTTTAAATAAAATTATCTCAATTTATGTGATAATTTTCAATTGCATGAACTTTGCCTAACATTTTCAAATGTATTTTCACCAATTGAATATATGAAAAAAGTTGTAACTTATAGTAATTTTCATGTAATTTTCAAATATATAAATTTTAATCTTAAAATGTTGAGTTAATTTAATCCAATTTAGCTTCAAAGTTTAGTCAAATTAACTCTTGAAAAGTGAAAAGTATCACATAAATTGGGACAGAGGGAGTATCACGTTTGGTAGCTGGGTAGGAGGTAAGTTATTTATGTATAAAACTAATACGGTGTTTGGTTTGTAATAGAAATCCGTATAACTAATACATGTATAAATAAATTATGAGGATTATACGGGACAGAAGGTGGAATAACTAATTCATGAATAACTAAAGTCTGCCTAACTAATCTTTACGTAAAATTAGACATAGATTCCCTCATAACTAATCTTTGCATTACTAATACATGCATAACTCTAACCAGTTATCAAACTAATTGTGAAGGGATTTTTCAGGTATAGCACAAATTCACATGGTACACGACACTTTTGAGGTTTGATGTGGCGTAGCACGACATACAAATTTGTGTAGGCATAGACCCAAAGCGGATAAGGTAAAAACTTAACCGTATCGGGTATTTACACCAAAATAATGAATGCAAATTATGTGTCTTTCATGTACATATTTATCATTAATCATGATTAAGTGATATGATTTTTTCAATTTATTTTTTAATTCTTAAGAATAACTTTAATGATTTGATATAAACATTCAATGCGGATAAGTATTTCAAGAGGACAATTTATGTGTCATCATAGACTTGAGTTATCACACTATGACTTGGACATATGAAAAAAATTACCTAATACTTTTAGCTTCGCTGATATTTAGACTTGAAACCATTAATCACGGCTGAAAAAAAATGAAATTCCTAGCATGTTTCCACATGGTAATGGTCAGGGTCAAAATTCAAAGTACTACACTACACTTTGAATATTTTATCACATCACATTTTTTTAAAACAAGAAGATATTATATTAATACTAAGGAAGGTTCAACGGGGTACACCCCATATTACAAAACATTGTGTCACTTAGGACACAACATTTTGGACAACCATAGTCCATAGAGATAGTTCTACGTGAATGGTTGAGATAAGTTCGAATTATGTGTAGTGACACTTCTATTCTACCAACTCCACTATGATGTTTAACTTATGAGAACCTTTTTTATGATGGTGTTCGAAGTTAGTTTATGTGTAATTCAATTAATTTTATGAGATACTTGCTATCTCATGATTTGTTCGAGTTACGAGAAATGTCAAATGTCTATAATGCTACAAGCAAGTATGTAGGTTTAGATATACGGATTCGACGAAGTCTTGTATAAAAATTAAATTTAAATCTCAATAACTAGCATTTGAGTTTGTTGTCCTAAAATCATAAATCTGACTCTTGCTATAAGGGGTCATTTTTAAAAAAAATTAAAAGACAAATTCACCTCAAGCTTTGGCTTATGCCCACCTGCGGTGTTGGGGGTTTGTCATTTACCTCTACCTCGTATATTAAAATTTAAAGGCGTGATAAGGAATAGTTGAAAAGATTGATTGAGATTCCTTGCACGGTTCCACGAAGATCTCTACGTATTTGTCCAGGACAAATAGTTCGATACTTCGACTGTATTGTATCAGGTGAAGAAAAGGAGATGGTAAATTTAGTAGAACTCTAACCTACAATATTCTGAAAATCTCTTTATTAAATATAAATCACGATTGACAAGGTCACAATTTGAAACTCACTATGGAAGCTTTTTTGAGTTACATCCCTTTCTTAAACTAAAAGAATATGTTCCCTTAATTTTATTGATGAATACAACAACAACAACATACCCAGTAAAATCCCACAACGTGGGGTCTGGGGAGGGTAGAGTGTACACAGACCTTACATCTACCTTGGTAGGTAGAACGGCTATTTCTGGGAGCCCCTCGGCTCAAGACAAAGCATAATCACAATCAAAGGAAGCATTGCAAAGCAAGAGAAACAGTCAGAGACAAGAAATTAAAGTTGTATGAACATGATGATAACAAAATTGAATACGCCATGGTAGCGCATCTGACAAAAGGAAGCAGTAGCTAACACAAATAAATAATATAAACAAAGTACACTAGGGAACAAATAGCAGCAGAAATCAAACTACAGGGACTATAAAGTAATAATGCGCATATAAGTGTGATGAGCTAATCGGGCCTCCAGTAATAACACTACAAGTATCATTTTGTGAGCGTAAGTAGGACTATGCTCAACTACCTACTACCCTTCAACCATAATATGTGTCCTCCACAACCCCTTATCTAAGGTCTTGTCCTCAGTAAGTTGCACCTACGTCATATCCCGTCTAATCACCTCTCCCCAATACTTCTTCTGTCTACATCTACCCATTCTGAACCCATCCATAGCCAACCTCTCACACCTCCGCACAAGGGAATTTGTGTCTCTCCTCTGCACATGCCCGAACCATCTCAACCTCACTTCCTGCATCTTATCATCTACCGAGGGCACTCTCACTCTGTCCCGGACATCATTATTTCTAATCATATCTCTCCTTGTATGCCCACACATCCATCTCAACATCCTCATCTCTGTAACTTTCATCTTTTAAATGTGTGAAGTCTTGATTGGCCAACACTCCACCTCATACAACATAGTCGGTCTGACGACCGCCCTATAAAACTTACCTTTAAGTTTTGGGGCACTTTTTTGTCACACAAGACTCCAGATGAGAGCCTCCATTTCAACCACCATGCCCCCAATACGATGTGTGACATCGGCATCAATCTATCTATTCTCTTGAATAATAGACCTGAGGTACTTGAAGCTTCCTTTCTTTGGGATGACCTGAAGTCCCAAGCCTCGCCTCTACGCCTGTCTCAGGGTCGCTCCCGTTGTTGAACTTGCACTCCAAATATTCTGTCTTGGTCCTACTCAACCTGAACCCTTTAGACTCTGGAGTCTGTATCCAAACCTCCAGCTTGGCGTTCACTCCGCTACGAGTCTCATCAATCAGGACTATGTCGTCTCCGAATAACATACACCATGGCACCTCCCATTGGATTTGTCGCGCTAGTCCGTCCATCACCAAGGCAATTATGAATGGGCTAAGAGTTGATCCCTGGTGCAACCCCATCATCACTGGAAAGTGCTCCGAGTCTCCTCTTACTATTCGTACCCTAGTCTTGGCTCCATCATACATATCTTTGATCACCTTAGTGTATGCCACATGTACATCTCTACCTTCCAAATATCTCTATAGAACCTCCCTAGGAATTTTGTCATATACCTTCTCGATGTCGATGAAAACCATATATAAGTCTCTCTTCCTCTCCCTATACTACTCCACCAACCTCCTAATAAGATGAATGGCTTCAGTAGTCGAATGCCCCAACATGAATCCAAACTGGTTCTCGGAAATAGACACGTCTCTCCTTACCCTTATCTCCGCGACCTTTTTCTAAACTTTCATAGTGTGGCTTAGCAGCTTGATACCCTTATAGTTGTTGCAACTCTGGATATCACATTTGTTCTTGTACAACGGGATCATTGTACTCTACCTCCATTCTTCATGCATTTTTGCCGTCTTAAAAATGACGTTAAACAACTCAGTCAGCCACTACAAACCTGTCATGTCTACGCTCTTCCAAAATTCAACTAGGATCTCGTCAAGCTCGGTCGCTCTTCCCCTGCGCATCCTACGAACAACACCCTTAACCTCATCAACCTTAATCCTTCTACAATACCCAAAATCCCGATACCTACCAGATTGCTCCAAATCTCCCAACATGATGTCACTATCTTTTTTTTCGTTCAAGAGTTTATGGAAGCAAGACTGCCACCTCTGCATAATATGAACGTCCTCCACCAGTTGAGCCCTCCTCTCCCTCGCCTTGGCTAGTCTGTATAACTTCCTATCTCCATATTTCTTATCTAATTCCATATACATGCGTTCAAAAGCCACCGTTTTCGCCGCCATAACCACAAGTTTTGCCTCCTTCCTCGCCATCTTATACAGTTTCCTATTCGTCCACTTTTCCACCTCATCCTTGCTTTTTACCAGTTTCTCATACGTCGCTTTCTTTGCTTCCACCTTCCCTTGAACTACACCATTCCACCACCAGTCCCCTCGATGCCTACCACGGCTACCCCTCGAGACCCCAAGCATTTCTCTAGCTACCTCTCAAATGCAACTGGTCATCTTGTCCCACATACCGGTCACATCCCCACTACTCCTCCAAGCCCCCTTAGCCATCAACCTCCCCCCTCATATCATTTGCATTAGTTATGGTCAAACTCCTCTATTTGATTTTTAACCTGTCATCCACAACCCTCTTCTCTTTCTCCACCATGATCTCCAAATCCATCACCAAAAGCTTATGTCGGGTTGTAAGATCCTCACTCGGAATAACCTTGCCGTCTTTACAAAGACCTTGGT
Source organism: Anisodus tanguticus (assembly GCA_034509755.1). Taxonomy (NCBI): domain Eukaryota; kingdom Viridiplantae; phylum Streptophyta; class Magnoliopsida; order Solanales; family Solanaceae; genus Anisodus; species Anisodus tanguticus. The sequence continues at coordinate 3,347,964 of CM067555.1, read as the reverse complement.
CAACCTTCCTAAGGAGCAAAAAGTCTATCTGAGTCTTAGCCGCCGAACTACGGAATGTCACCAAGTGCTCATCCTTCTTTAGGAACCTCGAATTAGCTATCACCATCTCAGAAGCTCTGGCGAACTCCAAAAGTGAGACGCCACCCCCATTCATGTCCCCGAGGCCAAAGCCTCAATGCATATCGTCATAACCCCCCTAGAAGTAACCTGATATGTCCATTGAAGTCCCCTTATATAAATAACTTCTCAGTGGGTGGGATACCACCAACCACCTCGTCCAATTCCTCCAAAAAAATGCCTCTTCTCCTCCTCGCCCAAGCCCGCCTATGGTGCGTAAGCAATAATAATGTTCATAGTGAATCCTCAAACTACCAACTTAATTGTAATCATCATATGATTGACCCTCCTAACCTCTACCACTTGATCCCTTAGCTCACTGTCTACAAAAATGCCTACCTCATTCTTATAAATCGACCTACTCGAAAACCATAACTTATACACGTCTAGATCTTTAGCCTTAGGTCCTACCCATTTGGTCTCCTGGACACAGGCTATGTTAATCCGCTTCTTCCTAAGAATCTTAACTAGCTCTATGAACTTTCCCGTTAAAGTCCCAATGTTCCAAGACCATATTCTCAGCCTAGCATCACCCTTACCCCACTTACCCTCTACCCCTCGTCCCCATCCCCGACCGAGAACATGACCATAATCTACCATCAGTTACCAAAGCCAATAAAGCAAATATAAAATAATTGACTACTCAAATATTTACCCTAAAACAAGAAGGGAACCAAGTGAAAACACAAGTTAACAAGAATCTAGAGGCAGGTAAAACCACTACGCCAAGAATGCAATAACTAAAGACAAGAACGGTAAATGCAAGAACGTAAAGTCACGAATCAATACAACGAAGCAGCAAATTTAACAATACGGATAAGGACAAAGAATGAATACGGGCAACCGGAGGTACCAATTCCAGATGAATCGAACATGTTTGCCGGTGAAAATCATTGTTCACCGGTACTGGAAGTATTGTTCACTTGAGTTTTCACCAAAAAAAGTCGAGTACCTGTGTAGATCGAGGAGAATAAAAGAACAAAAGGAAGAAAAAAGAAAAAAAGAAATATATGAATTGGCAAATAATCAATAAGGGCGACTAGAGGTACCAACTCCAGTTGGGTAGAACCTGTTCTCTGCCTGAAAAGTATTGTTCTCTGCCTTGAAAATATTGTTCATTGCTAGAGTACTATTCAATGCTGGAGTACTATTCACTGTCGGAGTTGCTGTTCGCGTTGGCGTCGGAGCAACGTAGTAACCTGGCCTTTGATTTGAGTGTCAGAAGAAGAAAAAAAGTCACCGAAAAAAAGAAGATGAAGAAGAAGAAAAAAATGCTAGAAAAAAGTCACCGGCGGCGTTACCTAGTCACTGGCCATAGTAGGTTACCTAGTTGCAGGAGTGGTTACCGTCGGAGAAGGGGTGGGGATCTGATTTGTTACCGTTGTGTTGGGAAGAGAGAGAAGTGTGAGAGAGAGGGAATGATTTAATATATATATAAGGTTACATAAATATTTACTTTGATAAAAACTAGATAACTAATTAACCTAATTACAAAATGATTATAATTCTACATAAAATAAGAGATATACAATTAATGAAAGAATATTGAGAAATATTCTATTACACCCCCGCAGTCGAAGCGGGAGGTTCTCGAACAATGAGACTGGCTCGAAAATCATCAAATGGTAGGGTGAGCACGGGTACAGGGTACCCAAATATCCGACCAGAACCGACACTAACGGGTAGGTTCTAGGTAGATATATTATAATAACGGGTAGGTTCTGGGTAGATATATTATAATAACGGGTAGGTTTCGGGTAGTAAAATTAGGAACCGATCAATGTCGGGTCTGGTTCCGATTCCGGCAAATAGAGACAGTGTACCCGGATCCAGAATCGATACCCGAAACCTATGAAATATTAAATATTTTTACTTTTTAATTCCATTATTTTTTAGTTAATAAAAAAAAGAAAAAAAAATGCCATACTAAAGTACACCATTTAAGGGGGGGAACAAATGCAGAACAGTCACTTTCACCATCAAGAAATAAATCAAATAATACAAAGTGACAATCATAAGCAGAGAAAAAGCCAAAAGCGGTAGAAAACTAAAAAACTAATTTTTTTAAACTATGTACTCCTTTAAGTTATTGAAAAAGAAAGTTGAAACGAAAACCAAAGCAAATTTTTGAAACATTCTTGGGATATTCCGAAAGGATTCTTTATGGATTTTGTGGCACTGGCTTTCAGAGGATAAGCAGACGTTTATTCCTAAACCAAAGCTGTTATACGAAGGCATTATTTTGAACAAAGAAACACTGATTTCGGGTACTCGAGAACCTACCCGGAATCGCAGGATCCGGGTAGGTTCCGGGTAATGATTGCTATGGGTAGGTTCTGGGTAGTAAATTTAGGAACCGATCTTTTACTAGGTAGGGTCCGGATAGTTCGAAAAAGTTAGGGTACCCGGACCCGCTCACCCCTATCAAATAGTATGCGCGGAAGTCCTTCGGTGAAGATGTCGGCAATTTGATATCTGGAAGGAACATAAAGGACACGAACTTGACCACGAGCCACTTTTTTGCGAATGAAATGAATGTCCATCTCAATGTGTTTAGTGCGCTGATATTGGACGGGATTACCGAAAAGATATATCGCACTAATATTATCACAGTAGACTAGTATTGCCTTTTGAATCAGCAAAGCTCAAGTAGAAGGTTACAGATCTAATAAGAATAAAAGATGATGTTGACAACACCTTTATATTCTGCTTCTGCACTGGATCGGGACAATTTAGGTTGCCTTTTGGAAGACCAAGACAATAGGTTATCTCCGAGGAAAATGCAATAACTAGACGTGGAGCGTCAGGTGTCAAGACATCCACCCCAGTCAACATCATAATAAGTAGTAAGATCAGTGAGCGAAGACCTGTATAGATGTAATCCAAAGTGAAGTGTATCTTGGACATATCGTAAAATACGTTTGAGGGCATGCATGTGTGCTCTCGTCAGACTGTGCATATGCAAGCAGATTTATTGCATGACATATGATATGTTTGGTCTCGTGAATGTGAGGTACTACAGGGCCCCAACCAAGCTATGATTTTGAGTCAGGTTTAAATATGAATGACCGGAATCAACGCTGAGCTTGGAATTAGTGGCTATATGCGTGTGTGATAGTTTGCAAGATGTCATGCCTGCATGGTCAAGGATCTCTTCGGCGTACTTCTTCTGACATAGAAATATCCCGCCAGAATGTTGAGTGACAGAGATGCCCAAGAAATAACTCAGGGGGGGGCAGATCTTTCATAGCAAACTCATAGTAAATGAGAGACATAATGGACCGGCGGAGAGCATCAGATGATGTGGTAAGGATAATGTCATCAACATATAATAATAAGTAAGCCATGTATGTACCCTTGTTATAGATGAACAGGGAATGATCGGATCTGCTGTGTGAAAAGCTGATAGATGAGACATAATCAGTGAATCGCTGGTACCATGCTCGAGGAGCCTGTTTTAGTCCATAGAGATATTTTCGCAATAGACACACATAATCTGGATGAATAGGATCCCTAAAACCCGTAGGCTAATGCATATATACCATTTCATGAAGATCCTCATGTAAGAAGACATTCTTGACATCAAGTTGATGAATGGGCCAATACTTAGATATGGCAATACTAAGGACGGTTCGGATGGTTGAGGGATTTATGATCGAGTTGAATGTTTCATCACAGTCCACTCCCACCTGTTGAGACCTGCATCACCTACAAGACGAGCCTTGTACCTCTCAAAAGAACCATTAGATTTCTTTTTATGTCTAAAAATCCATATCAAATGAATAATGTTAGCATCAGGTGGATTGGGTACTAGGTCCCACGTCTTATTATCAATAAGTGCATTATATTCGTCAATCATTGCGGCTTTCTAATTAGGGTCGGACAAGGAATCCTTCGGGTTACGAGGGACAGGGGAAGGGACAACTGAAATAGAAAGATTAAACAACCGTTTAGGTTTATGAATTATGTGCATGGCACAAGTTCCATAGTCCGAGAGTATGTCTCAGGATGTGGAACGGGAGTGGGTTTTGCCGCGGGACTGCCGGGAAGAGGATGAAGGGCAGGGGTGACAGTACTGGCTGGCTGAACCTCGGTTTGCCGAGAGGTGGCTGTGGAATCACCTTGAGATGGGCTGTTCCAGGCCACCGTCGACAAAATCGGCTGGGCAGTTAGTCTCAAACTGGCTGAAGTGGTGGCGGGTGCCGGGGTTTGGGACAGCGGACTATGTAAATGGTGAATTAGAAGAGGGCTTAGGCCATCATCTAGGAAGTCGTAGGAATGTCGAGGTGGCGAGTGTAGAGAGGCAAATGGGAATTGAAACCCATCAAATAGGACATGACGTAATTTTACGGCTCGATAAGTCATAGCACGAGTAACTACGATTATTAGCAGGGCAACCCAGAAATACATACGGGGAAGATCGGGGTTGGAGTTTGTGAGTAGTCGGATGGAGAGGGTAACAAAGACATCAAAAATTACGCAAGTGTTGGTAAGAGGGGTTCCTACGAAACAAGATTTGAGTGGGTGACCGTTGAGCTAGAGACTTGTTTGGATTATGTTTAGGAGATATGTGGCCATGGAGAGTGCATAATGTCAGAATTGATAGGGAATTAAGGCGTGAGCAAGTAGAGCACTAATTAGGTTGTTTATGGTTCAGATTTTCCTTTCGACTTTATTATTTTGGGAGGATGTGTGAGGGCAGAAAAAATGAAAGGTAAGACCATTTTTGGAGAAAAATTGATTGAATTGGTTATTATCGAATTCTCTGCCATTGTCACATTGATAACATTTAATGCTCTTTTCAATTTGTGTTTTTACGAAAGCACTAAATGAAGAAAAAATGGTGTAGACCTGAGATTTATTTCCAATTGGAAAAGTCCATAGAAAGTTGGAATAATCATCCAAAAACAACACATAATATCGATGGCCAGCCGTACTCAAAATAGGGGATGTCCACAAATCACTATGTATGATATCGAAAGGCATTAAAGTATAATTTGTGGATGCAGAAAATGGTAATTTGACATGTTTCCCAAAAACGCAAGATTCACATATACGAGTCTTAGAAATACGGTTGCAATTAATAAAATTATTTTTCCTAAGAGAGCGTAAAATAGAGTCTCCCGGATATCCTAATCTATAACTCCATTAGAAAAAATGAAAGAGCAGCAAAGGTTGAGGAAACTGAGGCTGGATTGTTGACGGCGTTTGAAATAGGATAGAGATCTCTCGTGCTGTCGTAAAATCCTTTACAGTAAAACCAAAAAGATCAAAGTCAAGGGAAACCCAATTGTCAGTTGTGAAACATCGTACTTAGATTAGATTCTTAATGAGTTTAGGGGCATGAAAAATATTTTTTAAGATTAGTGGTGGATGTGGTGGGGATAGGGAGGAATAACCATAACCGCATATGGGAATGCCTTGTCCACTAGTAACAATAATATTCTGATTTAAATTACTCAAATTGGAATAAAACGAGAGAGTATCTTGTGATGCCATCATGTGAGATGTGGCGCCTGTGTCCATATACCATTTTTCATCTGGAGTGTTGAGTGACATTGTACTCATAGATTCCTCAATGTCAGTCGATACATAAGTCGATGGTGGGGGGGCCTGTGCTGTATAGGCATGTTGTGGACGTGGGCCAAATATGTTAGGTTGGGCATGTCAGTTCTGAGGTGGAGTCCACGAGGATGTCGTATACGGGCAAGGAGGCGACGCCCACACGGTCCACGGCGGGTAGGCAGCCCACGACGGAGGCTGCTGCCACTGCCGCGGTCACTGCTTGTTATTGCTGGACTGCCTACTTTGGCGGTTGTTACTGAGGAAGTGGATCGTTGCGGGTCCTCTGGCCGACGGTTCTGGTTGTCAGACCGGGGGGCCCAACCGTTAGCGGAGGGCCCGATGGTGGTGGAGAGGGTGGCGTCGGCAATGCTGACTCGAGTGGTATTACACTTGATTTTCCGGGTTTCCTCAAGGATGAGCTTCGAACGGGCCTCATAAATGGAGGTAACAACCTGCATTGCTGAATGATGGTGGCAACGCTGTCATAGGATTCGTTCAAACCTGCAATAAGTTGCATGACCAATCGCTGATTAGTAACTGGTATGCCAACGTTGGAGAGTTGGTCGGCAATCATCTAGAGTTCCTAACAATAGGCAGACACGTTTGGGAAATTGTCCTGATGAACGTCCTTGAACTGATTTTCAAGGTATAACGCTCGTTGAGTTTTGTTGTCGTGGAAAATATTGTCCAAAAGTTCCCAAATTTAGCGGGCAGTGACATCGGTCTCAATGATGGTGTGCAACAAATCATTAGATATTGTGCCGTATATCCACTAGAGGACGGCTACGTCCAAACGAGACCAGAGTGCATCATCAGAAGTCGAAGTCGATGGTACGTTTGTGGACTTCAGCGTGGGAGGGATGATGTGGCCGATAACTTCGTAAACACGACAATGGATATTAAAAAACTCCGCCCACGAGGAGTATTAACCCTTTTCCATCTCAAGAGTCACATGGATGAAGTTTTTAATGTTGTTTACGGCAAGTGCTGGATGAATTTGTCTGCCATGGAAGAGGAAATTTAAGAGAAAGAGGAAGGCAGAATGGCAGGAAAAACTAGGGTTTCGTCATGGGAAAAGAGGGGGGCGGCCGAAAGAGGTCGACGGCTAGGGTTCCGATGTGGGCTAGGTGCCAACGTGAAAAAATGTGGCGGCCGAGAAGGTGTATCAGCGGCTAGGGTAGGGTTTGTAGTTTTAGGCTACGGATACCATAAAGGAATATGTTCCCTTGATTTTATTGATGAATGATTTACAATATATATAAGGCTACAAGAATTTTACTTTGATCCAAACTAGGTAACTAACTAACTTAATTACAAAAGGATTATAATTCTACCTAAAATAGGAGATATACAATTAATATAATTTATGAAAGAAATGGAGATATACAATTAATACAATTACAAAAGGATTGAGATTCCTTGCACGGTTCCACGAAGATCTCTACGTATTTGTCCAGGACAAATGGTTCCATACTTCGACCGTCTTGTATCAGGTGATGTAAATTTAGTAGAACTCTAACCTACAATATTCTGAAAATCTCTTTATTGAACATAAATCACGATTGACAAGGTCACATTTGAAACTCACTATGGAAGCTTTTTTGAGTTACATCCCTTTCTTAAACTATACATGAAGAATGGGAAAGTATGCTATGTACATAATATTGATCCTAAGTGTTTGTCATACATTCTTTGGCTATAATGAAAAAACTTGATTATTCTGAAAACTGTCTTATGCATAATCAAGATATTCCTCATGGATAGGTGTTAGTATTACTTTGGATACTAAAAATTGTGAAGAAGAAGAAGCGATTCAGTCGCGGCGTTGCTGCAACTGTTGTGTTACACAATAAGTATATATATTGGTGTTGATCAATATCATCATGTCCATATGAATTCCAACAAGATTTTCTACGCATGGATGAGGCGCATGGCAAGAAAAAAGATATTTGCCAATATAATTTTTTGTTGTCATATGTTGGATGTTGTTGTCAAAAAGTATTTTTGGCAACAACAAAAATTATTGCATGTCATTGCAATAACCTCCGATGTGAAAAGTTTTACATTTTTTAGCAATAATATATTTATTGTTGGTAAAATTTTATTGTCAATTCTATATTTCTTGTAGTGGCTGAAGAACATGATTGGAGTACCGCGAGATTTGCATACTGATACAGTGCCTAGACGAATCCAAATCCATTGTGATTGTCGTACTGTTCGTAGTTTGATGGCAGCCTGTCTCAGAGAAGTTACGTCATGTTAAAACTTAAATGTAGTAGGGCGTGAATAGCAAATTCCTTTAGAGTTGATGGGCCTATTTAGTATCTACATAGTTTATTGTGAAAATTTCATGGCATAGACTATTTGGATGCAACCATTTAAGCCGTGGCCAGTATTTTTAAGTTTTGTGCGTAAATAGACAATAATGGGAGTATAATGCTGACATGGGTTTGCTACTTGTTAAGATTGATAAAAGATCTTTGTTTGTTCAATGATGGCTACATATCTCAAACCAAATGGGTGATAACAAATTGAACGTGTTGCATTCAAAGTTTGAGTAACAATATATTTTAGATGTACTTTTACTGTTTCAGAACGAAACTACAAACTCTTGACCTGCCTAGTTTTGACGGGAAAAGATTAAATATTTAATAAATTTTACACCTAAACACATAAATGTCTGAAGTCCAATCATATATGTCTCAACTTCATGCATTAAGTGCTTGAAATTCAGCCAAAAGTATCGTAAGTTTGGCCTTGGCGAGCCAAACTTTTAGAAAAAATGTCGGAAGTTTTGGCCTTGCCAAGGCCAAACTTCATACGTGAATTCATGAAGTTATTCCGAAATGGTTAAATTTACAAATTCTTATACATAACGTCCCCCACTACCGCCATTGTCGCGGCCGCCGTCGCGGTTCTTGCCACTATTTTTCCGATTTTGACCCTTTTTGCCGCCACTCTTGTTACAGTTTTGACTAGAATTATTTGAGAACTAGTGAGTGTCATCGGACGTGGCCATCATCATGACAGAATTTGCTCTGGTAGCTATCTTTTTAGCCATATCGGCCTCTTCTAATGTGAGCATGGAACGGGCCTGGTAGAACGTGGGAGTAGATTACTTTGATGAATGAGTGTCCCAAAGCCATTATAGGCCTCGGATAGGCCTGCAACCATCTGAAGAACAAGACGATCATTTGTGATGGGCGCACCAATATTTGAGTTGATCCACCAATTCCTTCAGCCTTTTGCAATAGGCTGAGACATTCGGAAAATCCTCTATATTGACATGGAAAAATTCCTGCTCAAGAGTGACGGCACGAGAATTTTTGTTATCTTGAAATATATCACGCACCCTATTCCAAGTGTCCATCGTCGTGGCTTCGGGTTCATTAATTGTCTGCAATAGGTCAGTAGAGATAGTGAAATAAATTCAATGGAGTACTGTAGGATCAAGAGTCGTCCATAACATAGGGTCATCATCGGCGGTAAGCACCTTCTCCTTGCCTGCTTCCGTGGGGATGATGTGATGAAGGACTTGATGCGAGCGTGAGTGAACTTTAAATAATTCCGCCGACGTCGCGTATTGGACGTTTTCCATCTCAAGAACGATAGAGATGTAGTTCTTGATGTTGGATACTGTAAGGGCAGGATGAAACATGTTATTTGAGGTAGACATGATGAAAGAACGAGAGGAGAATGAGGGATTTGGAAGAAATAAAATTTGGGAGAGAAAAAAAAAAAGTGTCGGCTGGACGCTTGGATTCCGAGAAGGAAGAGGGCGGCGGAAGGTGTTTGGGAGAAGGTAATTTTTCCCTATACTACTGATACCATGAAAGAATATAATCACTTGATTATTTTCATTAATGAAAGAGGTATATATACAAATATACAGTATCTAAATATTAAAAATAAATCTACCTTTTCCTACTATAATTCTAACAGCTTTTCCTAATACAAGACTAATATCATAATTACATTTGTACAAGAATTCTACAACTATGATAATTTAATATACACAATTCATTCCTTTGATATACACGACTTTGTCCGTGGTATATCACGGCTTCTGTCAGATAAGAAAATATGATAAGAATTCTAACGAGCACAACAAAAGAAAACTCTTGAACGCAAAAAAAAAAAAAAAAAAAAAAAAAAAAGGAGAAACATATTATATTATGCATAAATGTGACTTATATTTTTCTTCACCTCTGCTTGAAGATGAGGTTCACCCAATGAAAGAAGAAAAAGACATATCATCACTATCAAATCAAATTGAGAGAAAATTGAAATTTGTTTTCATCATTTGGTTATCTTATCAATTGGATACCATATCCCATACGTTGGATCTTTTGTTCCTTGATTAGTCCCGATAGATAAGATAAAATCGGAAATACCCCTTATCTCATACTACTCTCTCGATACAAAATCTAATGTTTTGAAAAAAAAAAACAATACAAAAAATTCTCATATCGAATTCGAAGTGCCATGCTATTATTACTTATTTCTCTTCAAATATATTCGTGAAAAGTCACAGTAAGGTGGCCACCATATTAATGATATATGCTACTAATAAGAGTTGTGCGAGGAATATGATTCTTCCCTCCTTTATCAGCCTTGGTATAGAAAAAATCCCGCTAGGAAGCACAATTCCCTCTTAAATCGGCTTTAGGTGGCGCAGATTTTGATTAGTCGGAGGGCTAATGCAGAGACCGGACAGTGAGTGGAAAATAACAAGAAAAAAATATATATGTTGCTAAGTTTTCTATGAATTTTGGTTGAAATTTTCAGCGAATTTTTCTATTTGGAATAACTTGTTAGTAAATGGCTCTTTATTTCTCTTGCAACTTATAAACCTTTTAAATCACTATCTAAAGATCCATTTTGACCAAATTAAAAATTTTACGAGAAAATGTTAGACCCCGGTCTAAAATTTTAAAAGTGATTGCAAACGTTAGATGACAGTATAATATTTTGTATGTTAGGTTGAGCACATATGAGCAAACATTATATCAGAGTCTAGTGTTATTCGGAAAAGTAATTTTTCAAATTTTATTTATGCACAATTTTGAAAAATAAAGATAAAATCTAAATAGTGAAGGGATATTTGCCTAAATATTACACAATTTTACACCATACCACCTTTTGTTATCAAGAATATCATTTCACTTTAAAGTTATCTTTAAGACACATGAAAATTGATTTTTTAAATGACGTTGCATGCAATTAACATTACTGTGCCCACCCAAATTTGATTGATTATTATGCAAATTTCTATGAAAAGTAAACACTAGTTCCACATGAAAATTAGTGAATGTTAACTTCTGATTTATACAAATGTCCCCCTTTTAGGTTATTATTTAGACTTTGTTTCTATTTTAAAAACTAGTCCAAATGCCTTTGAAAAATAATCCTTTCGAACAACATTATAATCGAGTCTAATGTTTGATTATATATTAGATTGTAGTCTAACGTTTGTAATAACTTACAAAATGTTCGGTTTATTTCAAAAGAAATTTTTAGATCGTGATCTAAAAAAAGTCATAATTTATATTTCTTTTAAAATACTACTAACTATGCTTCTAATTATTCGAAGAAAATTGGCACTATCACACCTTTTGTTATCAAGAATATCATTTCACTTTAATAATTATCTTTTGACACATGAAAATTGTTATTTTTCTATGATGCCGCATGCAATTGACATCACTGTGTCCATCATCTTTATCAGCCACCCCCAAAATTGATTGATACATCATACATGCAAATTTCATATATTTTCCCCTTTTACTATTAGTAATATGCTAATACTATTAGATCCTTTGAGACCCGTATTGCAACCCAATCGTGAAAACCCATAATGCTTGATAAATTTGTGTTATTTATTTTTCTTTATTTACTATGTGTGTGATTGTGTACTAGTTAACCATCGATATGTAATAGTAAAATTATTTCCTTTTCTAGGAAACCCAAAGTGAATTTGCAACTCCTAGGTAGATTCTCTAACCTCTAATACATCCAAGTGAGTGTTTCTCTACTTTATTACAATAATGCAAATAAATTTCATTTTCAAGAAAATGTGCACTTTGCATTTTTGGACAAATAAATCCCTCCCAAAGACATTAAGACTAAAAGTGTGGGGCATCCAAAACCTACTCAATTTTATTTGATGGAAAATAAAATAGCATATAATATATCACAAGAAAAAAACAAAATAGACAACCATTTTTTATATTAAGATTTGTTATTTTGTGAATATGAAAGCCATGAAAGATTTGTATCTTTGATTTGAGAAGCATCTTTAAAATTGTTCAATGTCCTATTTATAATTATCAAAGGAATCCCAAGCTTAAAGTATTAACTAAATGGGCCCATACTCCCACGACCTCAAAGCCATTTTGGGCCTATTCATCTGTCGGCAATCGGGGCCCACTTTCTTTATTTCTCCATTTCCACTTTTGAAAAAAATCTTAAATTTATAATCGAGTTTAAACTTTATATTCTGATTATATAAAAAGAAAAAGTTACATAATCAGAGAACTTTTAAGATACAAATTAAACTTATAAATATTGATACTGTAAATAATTTTACACTATCAAGGAAATTATTCTGGATATGACTGGTTGATATTTTACTTTTCAGATTATCAGACTTGCAATAAGGTTAGCTAGACTAACAACCTGAAAAAAATTAAATATATAATGATGATGATTTTCATATCATGCTCAATAAATAATTAAATGTAGATGTAAAATATAAAAAAGTTATTTTTATCTGATGCATGTCTAGTCCTTCCTGAATCTTGATCACAATTATACCGATAACTTTATCTTTGAATTCATTTTATTTTACATCCACCTACTAGTGGAAGATATCAGGAAAAATAAGATGGATTTATAGCTTACTAGAAGAGAGCTAGACGTCAGGGATTAAAGGTCGTAAGAGAATAAGTTGCTAATGGTTCTACAATTGCACAAACACATGAAAAAGAATTATGAAAATAAATTCATAAGGTAATTACAAATAAGTTCTTCGATAAACACATAACGATAACCTAATAAAAAAGGTAATTAACTTCTCATAACAGGTCAATTATACTAATCACATTGAAAAAATATTTACTCTATATATATATATATCTTAAACTTTGGTGCGAATAATTCTACATTTATCTAAATCCAACGGCCGACAAAACAGTGGAAAAACAAATTATCCAAGATTTGGTCTAAGAAAGAGTCTATTGTGAGGAAGAGATTTAACAAATACTGTTGAGAATATAATCAAATATTAAAAGTGTGTTCTATCTAACAGCTTAAGCTTTTAGATCAGATGGTCACACACTTCAATATGGTATCAGAGCAGACCAAATGTCCTGAGATCGAACTTCACCGCCACTTATTCTCAATAAGAATTTTCACGTGTTTGGACCATGAAAAAAATCAGGCCAACACGTGAGGGGCATGTTGAGAATATAATCAAATATTAAAAGTGTGTTCTATCTAACAGCTTAAGCTTTTAGATCAGATGGTCACACACTTCAATAAATACAATAATCATTCTCTCTCTTTGGCTCTCAGCGCACGTTAGTGTAACGTACGCCGTTGGTGGATGCCATGCCATGGTTAGAGGACGAGGGTGGCCTAGGAAGGTTCTTATTACAAGGGTAAGCAAGTTACCCCAGCTTTGATGGATACGAGTGCTTCTACCTCTTCTGGGCATAGTGGGGTCGAAGAGGTTGGATATGAGCATTACCCCTCCAATGGTACATCCTATTAGGGTTGAAAACTTGTGGCTTGGAAAAATATTTGTTTACCTAAATTTGTGGGAGGTCTTAACATTATCAATATTCAGTTGTGGAATAGATCTGTCATTGCTAAAATATGTTGGGATCTAGCTTACAAAACTGATAAATTGTGGATTCCATGCTTTTTATATCAAGACAGATCAGGTCTATACTGCATCTGTTCTCAATCAAGCTTCTTGGACAAACATTAGCACAAGTTCAGCTTCTGGATCAACATACTAGAGTCTGTATAAGACAGGTATATAGAGACTGGTGCTAGGCCACAGGTTGCTTGGAAGAATTTGATTATTGGCAATAATGCTAGACCAAGAGCAGTAATCACTGTTGGTATTTCTATGGTACTTTATAAAGCAGTACGGGAAGTAATAACTATTACAAATGTTCGAAAGGATAAATAAATGGTCAATCTTCAAAACGCCGCAAGGGTGTTGTGTCTTGAATCTTGATCACCTAGCAAAGCCAACGTTGAGAAGCTACGCAAGCTTGTTGTGTCTTCAATCTTGATATCCGAAATCAAGAAATAACTAAATACGGACGGTTACAACGTTGTGTGTTGAGTCGAGGATAGCCCTCTATCCTTAAGACAAGATTGCCCCGTATATATGCTTTTACGTTAGCGGGCAATAGTCTCCCAAGATAAAACAACACTATAATCTCAACACTACAAAGCCAATAGGTTGAGCACATCGAAGAAAACAAATATGACTCGACTTGTTTGAAGATATGGAATAGGAAGGAAGAGTTTCTCTTTACTCTTCTCTTTTGTCTCTGTGTATATAGTGTGTCTCGGTAGTGTATATATTGTGTATACGTGAGGGTTTGGTCACTTTGTTTTTCCGCCACTTGTTTTTGCGAATTACAGACCACCTTGGTTTGCGAAATTACGACCACCTTTGGTTTGCGAAATTTCGTGGTTTGAAATAAGCTATTTTTACGTATCTTTCCGGTGCTATTTTACTGCACTGTTTGCTGCTCAATTTTCTTCCCGTTTTCTAGTCTTTTTTCAGCCAAATGAAGCTCAATATATAGCATGAGGAGGGGCTGTCCAACAGCCACAAACAAGGCTGTAATGGCCCTTAAATGAGGTCATTAAAACGACCAAGTAATGGCTATTAAGGCCTTGAAGAAGGCTGCCCAAATGCCCCAGTAATGGCTGTTAATGGAGGAATTAATCAGCCAAATAATGGCTGGTTAATGCTCCAAAATGCGATCCAATATTTACGAGAAAAAGTCTCCGAAGAAATGCGGGGACCAAACGTAAATATTGAAACTTCGTACCAAATCGTACATATAAAAGAATTACCTCCAAATACATATGAAACTTCGGGGATCAAGCGCATCCGGCGAGTTCTCTGCGGTCCAAAAAGATAATATCGAGAAAGGCCCACGGCCCACGACCCGCCCACGACCCACGACCGTGGCCGAGAGCCGGAGCCGGGCCCGGGCCGGACGGGACGGGCGGGCGGCGGCGCGCGCGCGTGTGTGGGCTTAGCCTTGAACCCAAACACATCTAGGTCTTCCCTCCTTTAAACACATGGGATACCCGCCGGGGATCCAAACCCTTTACCACATTAGAGACTTATATAGAGAGCAATTCTTCCTATTCCCACCGATGTGGTAGATTTTCCCACACACATTTCCATGTCTCAAACACCTTACTTCGTGGACCAATATCTCTTTCATTTCTCAACGAAATTAGACGATTCTTGGCCCTACGGTCATCTACTCACTTCGTAGATCATGCGTGTGCGAAGAGACAAGGTCTCCAACATGCGAAACACTAGTGTTTAATTCATCAAAGATGGGTGGACGCATCTCCCCGCCAAAGGCTAATTTCCAACAATCCCCTCTATGAAAGAGAGATTGTGGCGCACGCCAAGGTGCCTACATTTCGACAATCTTTCGGCGAAAAGATATTGCATCGGGAGAGGTAGCTTACGCTTTGAACCTTCCCTAGTTGAATACCGTCGGACTTACTTCTTTGCGCGGTGAACGTGATGTCTTGAACCGTCGGTGTTTAATGTAAGCCAAGACAACGATATCAACACAATAACTCTTCTTATTCATTTTCCTTCTTACGTTTAAATCCGTTGTGGCCATGGACACACTTGGATTCTTAAGTGCGTTCATTTGAGTCGGCCATCCTCGCACTTAAATAGGTGATCTCCTACAAGGTATCTGCTATACCCCCCTTCACAAGTGTTAGGAATCATTAAAAGTTCCACAACTTTAACCTCGGCCGTTTGAGGATCTTTTAAAAGTTTTGGAAGCTTAACCTTTACCCACCATGCGAGCGACACTTTAATGTCTATCGCGGGAACGACTTTGGATTCATGTTTCCGTACGAAAATCATCATCCGAAGTGCTTCTTGCTTCCACCGAAGCGCTCAACCGAACCTTTTGCCGCTTAGTTTTCCCATTGAACCAAATTCTTGGGATCTCCAATCGGTATGGTTGGGTTTCCACCGCAAAGGTTCGTATTGTTTGGGTTTTAAGCCAATTCCCCTAGACGAGGCGAGAACACTTGATCTCGGATAGTCCCTTAGTTAGTAAACAAGGATGTGACACCGTGATGATCAAGCGCCATACGGTCTTATGTCTCCGACGGATCCTAAAAGATATGTCTAGACGCCGTCATCCGTGTCCTTCTGAAGCCGACCGGCTAGCCACGGTGTATAGCTGCTTTGAAGACACGTGTATCTCCCGATAAGGGACGTCCTCTAAGGAGCCGTGAAGTTACTCAACTTCTTTCATGCTTTGTATAAAGCGATAAACTCGATTCCATCATGAATCGGCCGATGCAAGTTTGCTTAGAGGATTTTCCAAGACCCACCATACACATTTGCTTGTGGCTTTGGTGTTCTTCGGATCGATGTCCGGTTGCATCAACTTGTGTTCTCCCGAACCGCTGGACATCCGAGAATACTATAATCGTAGATAAGCGAATAATTCGGATATCGTCATATCGACTTAACGCCTTTCTATTGATCATGTATTGAAATCATCGGTGAACCTTAGTTCAAGCGATGCCTTTGTAAGACGATACCGGGTCGGTTGTAGTGTGTACAATACATTGAACTACACGTGACACGAGCATATCGCTCCTTGTCTATGGGTGCACCATGATTCCAATCGGTTCTATGATTCATATCCATTGGTGGCTTCAACGAGGCTATCAACTATCGACCGATCCGTTAGATGTCTTAGAAATCCAATTCCAAAGATGTCATCTGTGATACCCATATCTTTCATATCGAGACTTTGTTTCAATATGACTTTTACTTTTAGGCTGTTGATTATCCAAGCTTGTTGGCATTCTAACCAGTCAATGTTTACGTGGTCGAGATTCATTGTTCTGTTTTATCTGAAACTTTCGGGACCAAAATGTAAACATTTCGGGGACCAAAATGAAAGTTCGGGAAGAAGCCCAACGGTCAGGCAAACCAAGTCGATTCTCTTCTTTCAACTCTACGGTTGGGAAGGCTAATTCAACACCCATACCATGTAAGATTACAATGGCCCTGGATGTGAAGCTACTCACGAGGGGAGCACTTTTTACAACCCAAAGGTTCTTTTCCGGAGGAAGATCAACCATTACACAAGTATGGTTCTATATGATGAAATATATTTCTCTCTTTAGCTTCTTTCCAAAGCGGCGCTTTTGGAGATAACAATTATTTGTTAATTGTCAATGGTTTATTCTCAACCATACAAGCTAGAAGGTATGGAACAAGTCTTTGTCCCCTCTTTGCTCCTTCTCGGTTCAACATCTAGAATCCACGAGTTACTGCGGATCGGAATATTAAGTTCGGATAGCCGGCAACTTTCGAGTCATGTAGATACGGAACGTCTAGTTCGGACGATCGAGCCCTCGCGGGTTCTTGTTAACCTTGAGCAATTACTCCTTTTCCTTTTTCAAGGAAAGCTATCTTCAAAGAATTCGGTATTATTTGACGCCAAGAGCGATCAACACTACTGTTATTTTGCGGATCCGGTGGATATGTAATCTACGGTCTTAGGTACAACTTGACCTGTTTCATTATTCCAACTTTTACCAAGCAACCCCACATAAATTGGGCGTACGACTTTGCGCTTGGCTAACACCATTGGACTAAGGTGAGAAATGAACAGTCGTTTAATGAACGATGCTTCACCTTCTCCCCCTCTATCACTACGAATTTCTCAATCCGTAGGCTTAGTTGATTTTCAACTTCTGCTTTGTAGCGCTTATCTGCTTCAACAACTTCATCTTTGCTTTTCAACAAACAAAGGATTCCATACGTTGTACCATCATCAATGAAGATCACAACGTACTTGTCTCCCCCCTATTTTGTATAAACTTCAAATCACCCAATTAGGTGTGACTAAGTTCTAGAGGAGCGGTGCTTCTTTCGCTATTCCCTTGACGGAATTTGGAAAGGTGATTTTGCCTCTTCATCTACCTCACATTTATTTTGAGGGTTTATGTCGACAGAAGGCAACAATCTCAACATCTTTAGCTTTTGAATGACTTGCTATTTAACGTGTCTTAATCTATGATGGCATAGATGCACGGATTACAAATATATCATTCATTTGGCTACGAACGTCTTTGTACCATTCTTAGTTATTATAGACCTATTGGACTAGTCTCAAACTAGCTTGACCAACGGCGTCCCTTAAACCAAGTTAGGGAACATGTATCACCTCTTTTTAGAGTGATCCATTCCTTGAAGTCTATTGAGGACAACCTCTCCAGACCCTTTGAATTTTAGAGGTGGCGTTGCTTCACATGAACAACCTCTTGCCGTGGTTAGGGCGTAACCGGATCATATGAGATCTGGATGCTGCAGCCCACTCCGGTTGCTTTGGCGGTGAGTGTCCAATTTCTTTTACTGCCTTTCTTTAGGCCTTCGGATCATTTAAGACACAGGAAACTCGGCCCACCACACTAGGTGTCCTTTACTTTTCCTATGAAATGAATTACGCCCCACTCCGGTCGCCGGAGGCTTTATATGACCGAGTGTCCAATATCATCATATCAAAAGAATTTTGGCCCACTCCCGATCGCCGGAGGCTTTGTATGACGAGTGTCCAATATCATCCTATGAAGGATCTTACGCAAATAGTATGACGGGTTCTACATCTTTAACTTTTAGACTCCTTCCGTTAAGATTGGTGCCCGGATAATTCTTGGCGCTTACTTAAGAGTGGTAACGATTTTCGCACGGTTAGTGGATCTTTCTCCATCGTATGTGCGAACCTACTTTACACACTTTTAATCACTACACTTAAAAGAACGGATCTTTTTAAGTCGTTTACAAAATCCAATCTTTAAACGGAAAAGAAGATGAGATTAAACTTCGATTTGTTAAAGCGTAAGGAATATAAATTATTTTCATATTCCTCCTTACTTTAATCCATTTTTAATCGGACATAATTTAATCTTTATTCTTGACAAGTAAGAAAAACTACTTATCCCAATTTCGAATTACGGCTCACTTCGGTCACTTCATCGGAGCGAGTGTCCATTTCCTTCTCACCATTATTCGGATCTTTTGTTTGGGATAGATACGGGCCTTCTGTTTGCAAGATAGAAGTACATCTTCGATCTTCTCCTCTTGTCCCGATTGACATCCTCGGGCTCTCGAGAGCGCTTGTTCCCACCGATCTTGGTAGCGGTGACACCATGAACACGTTCATCATCATCACTCTCTTCTACCGAAAAACCATTGCCATATCCAGATTTGGTCACACAACTTTTGACCGACATCTTTCGAACACTAATAGTATTACAATACAATCTTGTCTTAAATTGTTGGTATTTCTATGGTACTTTATAAAGCGACGGGAAGTAATAACTATTACAAATGTTCGAAAGGATAAATAAATGGTCAATCTTCAAAGCTACCGCAAGGGTGTTGTGTCTTGAATCTTGATCACCTAGAAAAGCCAACGTTGAGAAGCTACCGCAAGCTTGTTGTGTCTTCAATCTTGATATCACGAAATCAAGAAATAACTAAATACGGACGGTTACAACGTTGTGTGTTGAGTCGAGGATAGCCCTCATCCTTAAGACAAGATTGCCCCGTATATATGCTTTTACGTTAGCGGGCAATAGTCTCCCAAGATAAAACAACACTATAATCTCAACACTACAAAGCCAATAGGTTGAGCACATCGAAGAAAACAAATATGACTCGACTTCTTTGAAGATATGGAATAGGAAGGAAGAGTTTCTCTTTACTCTTCTCTTTTGTCTCTGTGTATATAGTGTGTCTCGGTAGTGTATATATTGTGTATACGTGAGGGTTTGGTCACTTTTTTTTCCGCCACTTTTTTTGCGAATTACAGCCACTTGGTTTGCGAAATTACGACCACCGGTTTGCGAAATTTCGTGACGAAATAAGCTATTTTTACGTATCTTTCCGGTGCTATTTTACTGCTGTTCTTTGCTCAATTTTCTTCCCGTTTTCTAAATCTTGTTTTCAGCCAAATGAAGCTCAATATATAGCATGAGGAGGGGCTGTCCAACAGCCACAAACAAGGCTGTAATGGCCCTTAAATGAGGTCATTAAAACGACCAAGTAATGGCTATTAAGGCCTTGAAGAAAGGCCGCCCAAATGCCCCAGTAATGGTGTTAATGGAGGAATTAATCAGCCAAATAATGGCTGGTTAATGCTCCAAAATGCAGTCCAATATTTACGAGAAAAAGTCTCCGAAAATTGCAGGGGACCAAACGTAAATATTGAAACTTCGAGGACCAAAGCTTGTACATATAAAAGAATTACGGATCCAAACTGTACATATGAAACTTCGGGGATCAAAGCGTACATACGGCGAGTTCTCGGTCCAAAAAGATAATATCGAAAGGCCCACGACCCACGACCCACGACCCCCACGACCCGTGGCCCGAGCCGAGACCGGACGGGACGGGACGGGACGGGCGGGCGGCGGCGCGTGTGGGCTTAGCCTTGAACCCAAACACATCTAGGTCTTCCCTCCTTTAAACACATGGGATACCCCTTGGGGATCCAAACCCTTTACCACATTAGAGACTTATATAGAGAGCAATTCTTCCTATTCCCACCGATGTGGTAGATTTTTCCCACACCACATTTCCATGTCTCAAACACCTTACTTCGTGGACCAATATCTCTTTCATTTCTCAACGAAATTAGACGATTCTTGGCCCTACGGTCATCTACTCACTTCGTAGATCATGCATGTGCGAAGAGACAAGGTCTCCAACATGCGAAACACTAGTGTTTAATTCATCAAAGATGGGTGGACGCATCTCCCCGCCAAAGGCTAATTTCCAACAATCACCATGTGGATGCAGTTGCAGAATAGTCTAGCTACTACAGACAGATTGGGGCTATGTCAGATGAAACTAGAAACAAGAGATCATCTATTTGTGTTCTGTGAGTTCACTAAAGCAGTATGGAGAAGACTTTTTACATGGATCAAGTCACCTTTCTCCACTAGTGCTACATGGGAGTCACACTTGGATTGTTCAGAATCTTATATGCAGAGTGCATTCATGCAGTGTGGCTGGAGCGTAATTGAGAACAAATCCAGGCAGAGTGATCAAATACATTGCTTTTTATGTGTAATATGACAGCTCCTGAGGGTCTTAGAACTAAGCTACATCAGTTGATGTTTTAGTGTTTCATTTGTACTAACTGTTGTAGCTTTAGAGTTTCTATTTTGAGATAGCAAGAGTGTTTTATCTTGCTATAGCTTTGTAATTCTCCGCTTGGTGATTAATAAAAATGTTAGTTAAAAAAAAGGCTATTGTGATGCAAAGTACAGTCCTATATTGGGCACTCACACATGTAGTCAAAACACATAACTAAAAGTCAACCTTTTCTATCTGGCAATTCAAAAAATCACGGATTTTTTTTTTTATGAAGGAACCCGCAGCCGCTTACTCTCTCGAGTGCGCACAGGGTAAACCCCGGACTGACGCAATAGCCTACAAACCACATCAGCCGATTAACCACACTTGGCAAGCCATGTGTGATAGGCTCAACCAAGAAGGTTTATGCAGGGGATCGAACTCGTGACCTTGCGGTCCCGCGCTCTACTGCTACACCAACTTGGCTACCTTGCGGGTTCAGATTTATGAATCCTCATAGAGGGGTTGGTTTATAAATATGTCAAAAGAACAAAAGAAGAAAAAAACGTGGAGGTAACATGCTTGGGATTTATTGCTCATTAGTCAGTAGGTTTTAACATTTATTGCCAACAATATGTCGCCATACATTTGATCTCTTTTTTTATTTTTTATTTTTGTTTGGAAGATATTTTGTCTGTCTCAAAATAGTGGTCATATTTTACTTTGAAGTCAATTTAACTAACCGCAAGATAATTTGATTATATTAATTAACTATTTTAAAATTTAAATTTAGATATTCGAAAATGATATGAAAAGTGTTGTAAGCTATAATTTTCTCATTTAGTATGCTGAAAAATATATCTTAAGATATTGATCAAAACTTATGTAATTTGAATTTTGAAAAGCGAAAAGTGACATGTATTTTGAGACGGAATAAGTTACAATCAATTTATTTATGAAAGTACAATAAAACCTAAGTTCAAAAGAAAATTTCATCCCTATTCCTTCCTTTATTTAAAAAAATAAATTATTTTCTTGTATTCTCTAGTCCTGGCTCCTTTGGAGATGCTTGGAATCTAGGGGTGTGTTTGTGGCTTACATCAGGGCAATTAAGGACATGTACGAGGGTGTCAAGACCCGGGTTAGGAAAGTCGGAGGTGATTCAGAACACTTTTCGATCGTGATGGGGTTGTACCAAGGATCAACCCTTAGCCCGTTTCTATTTGCTTTAGTGATGGATGAATTAACGTGACATATTCAAGAGGAGGTACCGTGGTGTATGCTATTTGCAGACGACATATTTTTGATTGACGAGACGTATAGTGGAGTTAACGATAGGCTGAAAGTTTGGAGAACGACTTTAGAATCTAAAGGTTTTAGGTTAAGTAGGACTAAGACGGAATACATGGAGTGCAAGTTCAGTGACGCGACACACGAGACAGATGTGGAAGTGAAGATCGAGGGACAAATTATATCCAAAAGAGGAAGCTTCAAGTATCTTGGGTCCATAATACAAGGGGACGATGTGATTGACGATAATGTCACACACCATGTTGGAGCAGAATAGATGAAATAGAGGCTCGCCTTCGAAGTGCTTTGCGATAAGAAAGTGTTGCTTAGGCTGAAAGGTAAGTTCTACGGAATGGTGGTTAGACCAGTATTGTTATATGGGGTAGAATGTTGGCAATTAAGAACGCCCATGTCCAGAAGATGAAGGTAGCGGAGATAATGATGCTTAGATGGATGTGTAGTCATACTAGGAGAAATATGATTAGAAATTAAGTTATACAAGACAAGGTTGGAGTGGCCTCCGTGGCAGACAAGATGAGAGTAGTGCGACTGAAATAGTTCGGGCATGTGAAGAGGAGGTGTGAGGATGTGCCAATTAGGAGGTGTGAGAGATTAACGGTTGTCGGAGTTAGGAGAGGTAGAGGTAGGCCGAAAAAGAATGGGTGGGGGGGAGGTGATTAGATATGACATGACCGTAGATAGAAAGATATATAGGTCGAGGATTATGATAGAAGGTTAGTAGGTAATTGAGTTTTATCGCGATGCGTGTGAGGGAGGTGGAAGGATAGCCTTTCCATCTCCTCTTCTCATTTTCTTAGTAGTAGTATTTAGTTATCGCGTAGAACATTTTTCTTATGTGGGTATTACTTCATTTGTTCTATATCTTGATATTTTCTGTTGTCTTTTTTTTTTTTTTTTTTTGCAATCTTGCATTGGTTACGTGTTTTGAGCCGAGGGTCTACCGAAAACAACATCTCTACCCCACAAAGGTAGAGGTAAGGTATGCGTACATCCTAACCTCCCCAAACTTCACTTTGTGGGATTACACTAGGTATGTTGTTGTTGTATTCTTTAGTCCTGGATAATGGCACTTTAAGTCTCTTAATTATTACTTAGTAAATTCTAATTTTAATCGTAGTGATATATGAAAAAGTATATTTAACTTACAATTACCTGAAATGTGCTTTTGTGATCCTTCGTTTGTGAATATTCATAAATTTCTAGAACTATTAACTGTTTCACCATTTAAATATATATTCATGTGTTATGTTAAGTTTGTACATCTACTTCATATTGAGGGTAATATATTCTAAAAATAGTTCAATTATGATATATTTCCTATAACGGAATCGACAACACACATTTTAATTAATTTAAGATCAAAAGTGTTGAGTGATATATCACAAGTACTAAAATAAGAATTTACTAATATATTGAGGGGCCGAAAGTGTTATTATCCATTTCGATTAAAAAAAAGAATAAGTATGGTGAATATTCCATTGGTCGTTAAACCTTTTTCTCATCATCCCTATATCGATAGTTGTGGTAATAGTAACGTGATTTGATATTATGCTAATTTAAAATTATTAGTAAATAAAACGACTTCTCCTCTTTTGAATTCCAAACAATTCGATTAGGGGTCAGTATCTTTAATTCAAACAAAATAGGGTTCGAAAAAAATTGACTCTTTTTAAATTTTTTATTTTATAACTTTGTTTATGTTAAATTGTTAATTACATTGTCAAGTGGAAATTCTTGCTAGTCAAAGTGGACAACAAGGAAGCTTATCATAATAAATTGAGTTAGACATCTTATTTTGTTTTACCTCTTTTTTCCTTTTGTCAAATAAATTTGACGTTTCTCATTGAGTAGCAAATGACGCAGGCAACTGTTAGTAAAACAATTTTATATGATATTGTACTATTAATATTTGTTGAGTAAAGTTTCCACCATCAATCAATATGAATTATGAGGTTTCAAATTTCCTCCTCCCATCAATTATATATCCATATTAGATTCCTTTTAAATGCTAAATATAAACAAAAGAGATCGAAGCTTTCACAAGTGTGAAGTCCTATTGTTCACCTGTGGCTTCTTTCTTGACGATTGCAAGATTTAATTTAATTTAATTTTATAAAACATAGTAAATAATTTTTTGTATCTGCATTTATTAGGCTGTCCTTAGGTATATACTAGCCTTTTAGAAGAAAATGTGAACGCCTACTTAGATATAAGTATTTTCTCGATGATAAGAAAAGATTATGTTTTGTAAAATATCCACGTTCGTGTCCAATATATATGTTTATGTAATTATATGTTCCCTGCACGAATGTGTGCTATTTTTTTCATTTTTTAAAAATTTCAACCAGTTGGAGGCGTGACATGAAATAAAAGTAAAAGATAATATTTTGAATTGTCTAAAAATTAAAACAAATTGCAATTTTATGATGCCATAGGCAATATCAACCTATACAAAATATCCGAGATTATTGTGATTGTAAAAATATATTGTTGATGCAAATAAATTAGTTTCTCACCCTGAGTTTTACTTTACAGCTTTCTTGGATGTGGATTGGACAAGCTTTTTTGACATTTTTTTTGTTTTTCACTCGATGTCTGAAACCGATATTGAAGTCCGACTATATTTGAATTCGCGCCACGTAGGGTCATTTCTGAGGAAAACGCTCCCTACTAAGAATGCCTTACCCGGGACTCGAACCCCCTGACATTTCTATTTCTACATTGGATTTGTGATTTAGTATAGAAATTAGAAAGGCCTTTCAGTTGTGGTGAATTGTTGACATGAATTGTTGACAATGACATTAGTCTTACATTTGGTCTCTGTGAACAGTTGATGTGGAGTGTAAATCAAACCTTTATCCGAAAGCAATAATTTTTATTTATATATGAGTTAAAAAGTATACTAAATAAGTATAAACAATTGGTTCCACGTTCAGTAAATCAAAGGAAACGTGGTAGCAAGGGAAAAACTAGTAAGACAGGAAGGGTTAAATTGAATCTCTTTCTTCAATATACTCCACAAAATAGGACTTCAAAAATTGTTATATATAAACGGTTGAATCTCCTTGACACGAAGAAGTTTATTAAAGTAGAGTGGTAAAGGAATACAAAAGTTGCTTAAAACCATACACCCAAGTCTCGACTATGACACATGTTAATATTTTTTTGAATCCTATTATATAAATTCTCGACTTTGAAACTCCCGTGTACAACATATTTTTAGGCTTCTATTAGTAATTTCTTTTACCATTAATATATTTAAAATAAACATATAATCAACTTGAAATTAATAAATATACACTGTAGAGATTTTGTTGGGTTGTTGCACGCAACGGATATTGAAAACTTGTTTCAAACCCAATAAACGTAGAACTGTTTGACTATAGGGTAATTTAAAACCGTAAACATAAGACTTGAATGGTACTTACATGTTTACAATATCTGAAATCTTTATTAATTGTGGGAGCACACGCGAATGCCCTTTCGATTGCAAGCTTCAAGCTTCAATGTATTCCTCCTTTGGAAAGCTAGGAAATCCGGCAGAGGTTCGAGAGAGTGTTTTGATTCTAAGTCTCTAAGACTTAGAATAATGATATGAAAATCAAGTGTCATGAATAATGAAGTGTAGGTCTGTATTTATAGGTGAAAAATTAAGTCAAACCGGATTAGGGTTTGACCTTGGGCATGGCCCAAAATTCGAGACAAATTAGGTCATGGCGCCGCGGCCCTATGGTGTGGGCTTCGCGGCGCTGACGTGGCCCTATATTGTCTCGTTTTCGCACATTCTTAATTAAATCCAAAATCCAATTTTGACTTAATTAAAACAATCATTATTCATTTAAATATCTCGATTCTAAATCGAATATTTAATATTCTCTCAATACATCCTTAGATTGAAAAGACAATAGACATAGTGTGACCCTACATGCCTTCACATATCGACATTAATCAAATTAAGGTCTACGCGGAACTCCTAGACGGCGCCGCAAGACGAACTCAATATGTGAAGTACGTTTACACGAATCCAATAAACTTAACCTCCATGTGGTAAGATAAAATCCTACATTCACGACACACCCGATTAAGCTTAGGATTTGTCAAGTGTCTATCCAAATGACTTAATCATTGTATCTCATCTATATTAGTTGACAACTAGACCATATTCTAAATATGTCTATTGCGTTGGCCAACGACTTAGTCAACCTAATATCACTGAGAATCTGAGTGTTCTCTCGAATATACATTCGAGAAATGAATCCTAATATTGGCTCAACTACCACCTTTAATTCACATCGTAATGTACCCAATACAAGCAGTATTTCAACCTATAAGACATTTGAGCTTAGGACATTATCAAAGTATATTACTCTGTAGACAAGGTGCGCATTGACCTCAAGTCTAAGGACTTCTATCTCCCACACGTTGATCATACTTTAGACAAGTATAACAAATAATATATCAGCAGGGTATACCAATACTTTCAAAGTATCCATGTGTCCATCACGAGTAGCCATTATTCGTAGCAGGTGAGACATACTACATCCTCTAAGGATGTGATGCAGACCACTTGTCAACTTATCACATATCATCGATATTCCATTCTCGATAATCATTAGTCGAGGCTATTTTAAGAGTTACGTTATAATATTAATATCTCACATTATTAATAACAACGTAACCTCTAGGGATGCATATTATAGAATATTATAAATAATCAACTAATAATTCAATAATTGCAGATGCCAAAATATTAATCTCCATTAATAATAATACGAACGTGTATAAAGTACATTTGTCCTAATACTGATTGTCTCTAGGACATACATATACTTTCATACCCCTCATTTTAAAACGAGACGAGAGTTTGACTATATATGAATTCTATTTAACTATTCATTCTAATACAATTTCATAATTACCATCAATAAGTTAAATCACTCACTATCTTTAGCACTATATGGTTCACTTTCATAAGTCAACCAAATTAAAATTCATTGTATCTGAATATCTGAAAAAGAATTGATATGTACCCAAAGAAAAGGAAATTCACCAATGAGAACTCAATAGGGATACCTCCTATATACACCGAATAACAAAGGTATCTGTCAAAAGCTATGGTGGGATGGTAACTACCAAATGTGTATTGAATTCTTCAAAGATAGTGTATTTTTTAAGGATATGATACGGGTATAACATCAGAGGCTGAAATAGGATTTTGAGTTTATAGGTTCTGGAACATTCCAGAAAACACAACTTAATCACTAGGTTCTTGATAAAATTATTTTTATATATGGAGTGGATGATTAAATATAGATGCAGAGTTTGAACCAAAGTTACTACGTTTTGCTAAACTCCTAGGTGTGAGGTGTAGCTCAACCGTTATGTGACAATATTTTTAGAAAGTCTGAACAACATATATGATAGATATTGTTTCATTTTTAACAAAATATCTCAAATTCGGGTCCTTAAGATGGAGCTACCTTGATAAGGAGTATTTTATTCCCTAAAATGGAACTTTCTGCTCTGGATTCAGATTAATTAAGCTTCAAATTGATATCAAACGCCGCCGGATGAAAAACATAAAAAGACATATGAAAGGTTCCGTTGTTATCTATCAATCAAAGGAACGACATGATCATTATTCACCATTTACATCACCATGGCTAAAATCAGAAATTGAACCCACAATTTGTCCTTCACTTATAGCACACTGACACTCATAATATAGTAAAAATAAAGGTAAAACTACTACTACTACTACTACTAACAATTCACTAATTTATATTTGCTTTAAAGGCAAGAGTGCCTCACACAGTACTCACACACCAATATTGCCTTTTGTTGCTGTTGCTTTCATTTAGGGACAAGACATAAATCATTGAACCTCTAGAGCCAATTATTTATTTATTTTCCTAGTGCAATTTTGTATTGTTTATTTTTTATTAAAAAGTACATAAAGACAATAGAGAAAGGGACACATTTAATAGATACAATTCTAGTTCATCTACCTCTACTTTTTTTTCCTTTTTTAGATCTCATCATCGTCTTTTAGTTGCTACATTTTCCCCTTGAATTAAAATTAATTAACAACATTTCTCTTCAAATGATATATAATTTTTCAATTAAAGATACATTTTAACAAGCTTCAGAAATTCTAACAACGAAATTCATAAATAATATCAAAATGTAACATGTGTTATTTGAATCTCGCAACTTAAAGCAACCTTTGAATCACCTTTACCGTTACAGTAGCTTGACAATTTTCTTTTATAAAAGAAATTCAATAATTATATATATACATAATAATTTGTTACCTATAAATATACATAACATTTTCTTATCAACAAAATTCAATTAAACCCTTTTTTAATTATGTAACTCAGCTACTGACCCTGACACTAACTTACTCACATGTTGAAAAATCATTATACAAATCTTACTTTAGACAAAAAGAGAAATATCTTACTGTTTAACCACCATAAAAGAGAATAACGAAAAAGAACCAATGAAGTAAGTTTTACTTTTGTAACTACTATACAGATCCCACTTCATTTTTAATCGGAGATTTTATATTTGAACTTTAAAAATGAGATCTTCTTTAATAAAAATATTTTACTCCTAAAATAAATTTTACGATAAGTGTGAATAACGATTAGTCCGTCCCAAACTACAAAATTAAACAAGAATTAGTGTCGAATAACTTTTGTTATTAAACAACAAAATTCTACGATAATCCTATTTCATGTCGGATTAGTGATGGATCATCAAAAAATCTCGCAATTTAACTGTCACACCCCAAATCATAACCTGAACGTAACACGATACTCGGTGTCTGGCTGCATGTGACCGAGCGAACCAACTTCATTTTTAATCGGAGATTTTATATTTGAACTTTAAAAATGAGATCTAAATCAACATGTGATATCAAAACATACTGAAAGAGGGATTAAACTAACACATGATGAGGTACTAAAAGTCTGAGTGAATAATCATTAAGTGTGAAAAATACTGAACATAGTAAAAGTGCCAACACGACAAACATGAAAATTTGATAAACTTTGTCTAACCATTACTCTAGTCTATGAAGCCTATGAAAAGTATTGAGATGCTAACTGTTTGCCGGGAGAAGGCCCCCGACATAACTGACTGTCTGTAATAAACTTTAAAGACTGCAAAATAAATAATAAGGTCCCGAAAGACAGGGGCTCACCAACTCAGCTGATACCAGAGATCCTAGCGTGCAGATGCGTCGTCCTGAAAGTCGTTACCTGCACCGTGAAGTGCAGACCCCGAGCAAAAGGAACGTTAGTATATTTGAATTGCACTAGTATGTAAAACCAACTGAAAGAAAAATTAGTTGTGGAGTGCTCGGGAAAGGTCAGCCCCAAATCAATAAACAGATAATGTAGTGAAACTGAAACCGATAACTGATAACTGATAACTGATAATCTTCTCACAGCTGGCCGTGCAACAAGGGCAGTAATAATGCCTTTGGTGCGCGGTCGGGCACCTGAAGGTCACTTCGCGCAACTGGTCGCATAGACTTCACAATGTTTAGTACAATGGGTATAACATTTTGTGCAGAGCTCCGTTTAGCCTCCACCATATATGGTTGGAAAGCCATTTCAAAGATCTACAACTTTCATGTTTTAAGATTCTCCAGATTCACAACTTATAAGCGGGTTATACTCGCTTGAAGGGAGGCCTAGTGCAAACTTTCTTGAAAACAAGCTCCGTAGAGTAGCTTTCAACTCTAATTTTTCCAAAGTCTCTTCTTGTGCCTTTATTAGTTTCCAAAACTCTTACTACTCTCCTCATCGAGGTTCCATTATGTTCCCATCATACGAGTTAAACCTTAGTCTGAAGGTACAAGGTGTTACATTAACGACAAATTATTGATGAATTTCGTTGTTAATTCTTTTTTTGTCAATTAAGTAGATATCGATCGGATATTGAAGGGAAAACCAAAAAAAAAAAAATACTATAATGACAAATTAAAGACAGGTCATAAAAAATTCCATTAGCAACGAATTTTATAGCTAATTCCTTTTTTGTTATAGCTAAACAGATACTGATCGAACAACCTAGTGGAAAACAAAAAACTACTAAGTATAATGATGAATTAGTGACGGGTCGTCAAAAATCCCATTAGCGCGATAGCTTAGCTACGACTCTCACAGCCATTTCCTATTTTCTCTGTAAAGCACATATCAAACACCAAAAATATACTCCTAAATATGTGTTGGGGTCCACTCATCTTGTTATTTATATCAAACTGTACCACCATGCTCTTCCTCTTCAATATACACCTTCCTTTCAACACTCTCTCTTGTCTCTCCACTCTTTGCATTCATTCATGTACTTCTTCTTCACTTGAAGTCTTTTTTCTTCATATTTTCCTTCTTTCATTCAAAATGGCAACAATTGTTTTCCTCCCATTTCTCCTTTCCCTCATTTTCCTCCCTTCCACTAATGCTGGATATTGGCCACCTTCCCCTGGCTATTATCCAAGTACAAAATTTAGGTCCATGAGTTTTTATCAAGGATTTAAAAATCTTTGGGGTCCTACTCATCAAAGTGTAGATAACAGTGGCATTAATATTTGGCTTGATAGAAATTCAGGTTTTTTTTAATTACTTGATTAGTACACTAAGTTGCGCGGACTCTTCAATTTCGATGCCGCATTCATGTCGGATTATCCAAAATTACACTATTTTTGAAGAATCCGACATGCACCCGACCCGTTCACATATTTGAAGAGTTCAAGCAACATAATTAGTACTAACTTACTTAAGATTTTCTATTTTTTGGTGGAATTTTTGTTTCTCATTGATTCTTGACTTGATGATGTATAGGAAGTGGATTCAAGTCGGTTAAACCGTTTCGATCCGGGTATTTTGGTGCTTCCATTAAACTCCAACCCGGTTACACGGCTGGAGTTATTACTGCTTTCTATGTAAGATTTTTTTTTTTTTTTTTATGTACTAACAATTATGCTGCTGGGATTATCTTAAAAAATGCATTATTTTTTGAAGATTCGACATGCACTTGTCGATATTTTTGAAGTGTCCGAGTATTATATATAAATTGACAATGTAGTATATTTTCGTCCCAATTTAAGTGACATCGTTCGACTGAACACATAATTAAAGAAAAAATGAAGACTTTTTCAGCTTAGACATTAGTCTGATTGTAAATCATCTCATTAAAGGTAAAATAAGAATTTTAAAGTTAAATATGGAAAGGCGATAATCTTAGGTACTAAAAAGGAAAGTGTGTCACATAAATTGGGGGAAGAATTAAAAAATATTATTATTCATTTTTTCCTTTGATATGGTTAATTTTTAGTTACTCTATTTAGTTGATTAACTCATTAATTGTGGAATATTTGGCAGCTTTCAAATAATGAAGCACATCCAGGGTTCCATGATGAAGTGGACATAGAGTTTCTTGGAACAACATTTGGAAAACCATACACATTGCAAACAAATGTTTATATTAGAGGAAGTGGAGATGGGAAAATTGTAGGAAGGGAAATGAAGTTTCATTTGTGGTTTGATCCCACAAAGGATTTTCATCACTATGCTATCTTGTGGAGTCCTAGAGAAATCATGTAAGTACTATATATAATTTATTATATGAGTTACGTTTATTTTATTCTTTAATTCAATTTAATGATAAGGAAATATTCTACCGACAAAAATCATGACACTAAAGTATGGTTGTCCTCCAATGAATTTAATCATGGTTTCCACCCAATGAATTTAAGGACATATATGTTGTATTTTGCTTGCTTCATTTCTCTTTTTGCATAGATATGGGGACCATGTTAAGAGGATAATTTATGTTGCAGTCCTTTTCCCTATAGTAGCTAAAAGGTCCACCATTTTTCACCCAGATAGATTGCATGCGTATGTCCAAAATACATTAGCCCCCACCCCACAAAAAGAAATATATAAGTCTCGGGAGCTTTTGAGCAACGGTAAAGTCGTTATCGTATGATTTATAGGTTAGGAGTTCATTTCCTAGCTAGAATCTAACATTGATTTTTGTGTCTACATCACATCTCCTCGGACCCTGCGTGAACGCGAGTTACTTCGTGGAATAAGCAAATGAGTGTTATTTTCTTTTGTAAAATTTCATAAATCTAAAAAGTAACAATTATATAGTTTTGTGTGAACGTGAGATACTTCATGAGATAAGAAAATACATGTATTAATTTGCCTTTGTAAAATTTCATAAATCTAAAAGCTAATTAAATTGTTACTTTGATTGATTTTATTTAGATTTTTGGTGGATGATGTGCCAATAAGGAGGTATGCAAGGAAGAGTGTTGCAACATTTCCACTAAGGCCAATGTGGTTATATGGATCCATATGGGATGCATCTTCATGGGCTACTGAGGATGGAAAATACAAAGCCGATTATAGGTACCAACCATTCTACGGAAAATTCACGAATTTCAAGGCGAGCGGTTGCACCGCTTATTCATCGCGGTGGTGCCACCCTGTTTCCACCTCGCCATACCGGTCTGGTGGCCTTTCTAGGCAACAACGTCAGACCATGAATTGGGTTCGAAGTCACTACTTGGTATACGACTATTGCATGGACTCTAAAAGAGATCATTCCCTTACACCTGAATGTTGGCGTTAAATGAAGCAATTCTATTAGCGTCCACTTCAACGGACAAACGAAACTAAGCAAATTGTTAAAGCGGTGGATGTAAAAGTACATCGATGCAAGTGTCAATCTTTCATAGGATTAATTGTCTTTTTTTTTTTTTTGTGTGTGACGTACCTTTTTCTGTCATTTTATTGGGTATGGGGGGGGAGGGGGTGGGGGATGGAGGGGAGGGGACGGGTCCCACTTGTGAATAGCAATTGCAAGAGTAGTTGAGCGTCCAAGCCTATAGACTCCAAAATGAAAAATTAATAATACAAGAAAAATGAAAACGGTGTGTCTTTTTATTTATGTAATTTTGTGAACACATTAATTTACAATTTTTATTACCCAAAGAAGAAAAGGAGAAAAAAAATACATAAAAGAGGGTGATGGACAATTTAGGACTATGCATGGATGGTGGGGTATGAGAAACGAGTGCATTTACTTTGCTATTTGTCAATAAAGAAAAAAGTCTTTTGTCTCTATTTCTTTTCCAATAATTCTTGTTATGTCTAGTCCCTTTTTGGACATCACATCTACAGGAGTGAGTTATGAATATATTTTTGTTTATGCCAATCTTCTATTTGGTACTCCGTTTTTATTGTCCATGTTTTGTTAGATTATATGTAACATCTATTTCGACCATCAGGAAATGGGATAGAATTGATAGGATCCATCCAATTTTAATTAGATGTATCAAATTCGAGTCTTGATCATGAAAAAAGATCATGTTAGGAAATATTTTTTATTTTAATAAGTCTTAAATAATGAGAATCTGAATTAGTGGGACCTTAATAACGTGAGTACCAACACCGAGTGAAAAATAAAAAATAACATGTGACATTCATTTTAAATATCTCTTTTTGAAACATTTAACGTGTTGTTTATATGATAATTACTAAAACTACAAAAATATGATTTGAACAATCATGACAAAACAAAAGAAACATATTTAAATGAAATAGTTAATAGAAATGTTGATTCAAACTTGTTGGTTTATGAGATTTACAAAATAAAATAAGCGTATATAAAATTTGAATGGGATGGTCAATGTAAGCCCAAACTTGTGATTTCACATATACAATATTTTTTTAAAGATAGGACTATTAAGTTTCAAAATATATAAAAGTAGAGTGCGTAGTTACCCAGGAACTAAATAAGAGAGGGTAAATTAGATTAGTTGCAAAACTGGGAGGACCAAATCTCGATTTAGTTCAATTCCCAAGGATCATATAGTTGTAATTTACTTTATGTGGGAAATGTAAATGTTTAGCATACCACTATTCTTCTCTTTCCGCATATATTAAAAAACGTGTTCACACTTAATATATGTTCTTTTTTCGTACATACAATATATAATCAACCATGGTAAATCAATATGTATATTCACCTCGACATATTACTTCATTATAACAAACAAATATGATTTAATGTAAACAAGTGTGAATAGATATTTTTTTCTTTTAAGTATTTATTGAGCGTAAAATTACTTTTATTACACATTAGTCTTAGTGTATCTTGCTTTATCTTACGTTTTAAAGAATTAATGTCCCCAACTAAGTTCTTAATAATTTCAAGCCAAGTACACAATTTCTTGATCTTGTTAGTGGAAATATAATATATTAATTATACGAGTTTCACAAAATAAATGATTTTGACATAAAATATAAAGATATATATGAAAAACAACTAAATTTTTAATAAATATTAAATTATGAACTCATAATTATAAAAGTACAATATGTTCAATACTATGACGAACCTTAAGGTTTGAATTTATCAGATTTAAATCCTTCCTAATCTTGTAAGGTGCTTGTAAATTCAAACTTTTTGGAAGGTTTTGGCATTTAAAAATAATCTTGAGCCACTTTTTCAAAAACTATTTTGGTCCAAGCAATTCTTTTCGAAATAGTAGTATATTTGCTTAGATGCCCTAAAACTCTCAAATAATTTAGAGCAGACCAAGTCAATTAGTATGTCTTCAGTGAGGCCCTACAACTATTTCTTACAACTCATTTTGCACCTCCAAATAATTATCATATATTTGTCTTTTCAAAATAATGCGATGAGTCCCTCTAAACACTGCTAATGAAGTGATTTAGAGAACATTTAAAGGAGAACATATTTAAATAAAAATATATTAAGATGAAACCCAAGACTTGTTAATTCAATAAAGAACAT
Source organism: Anisodus tanguticus (assembly GCA_034509755.1). Lineage (NCBI taxonomy): Eukaryota > Viridiplantae > Streptophyta > Magnoliopsida > Solanales > Solanaceae > Anisodus > Anisodus tanguticus. Next base: position 3,312,725 of record CM067555.1, on the reverse strand, counting down.
TTAAAGGAAAATATATTTGTTAAGACATCAGAGTACAAGAAACATATTCATATTCACTTAGCTTTATAATAGGTCCATTTTTTTTTTTTATTTTTCATCAGGTGTTCGTTATCTACTTTGGGTCTCGATTAATTCAGATTTATGTTGTGCAAGACTCATTAAAAGGGAGAAACACTCCCTACTAGGATTGTTTTCACTCCCAACGCTCGAATCCGAGACCTCGGATAAAAAGCGAAAAAATCTTATCTATCTTATCAGAATTCGGGGTGATTAATAGATCCGTTATTAGTAATGTGAAAAACATGTATGAGATGATTAATTTTATTTTCAACATATCATGTGAAATTAATATTTTTCCACCCATATTCTTTTCTAATCATTCAAAAGCATATATTCTTGATTTTTATCCTCCAAAATCTAGCTAGACTTTTGCCTGCAGCAAATGAGCAATGATTGATTAAATAAAGGTATCTTAGAAAAAAGGGGAATAATTTTCTTTGAGCAATGTGTCTTATATGGGGATGCAACTATTTAAGTATCTCTAATAATGCATTCTAATAATTAGTGCAAAAAGTTATTGGAAAGTGACTAAATTACATTATGGCGCTAATTTTCTTGTATCTTCTGTTTTTTTTCCCTTTTCTTTTTCACTTTTGAGTGAATCTTCACTTCACTTATATAGTTGTACGCATCCTATGTCCAATACTTTATTCTTTTTCCCACTTCTGCCCCATCATTACCAATTTTTTTTGTTTCCCATCCTGTATTAAAGAGTCTATTCCTCATCACGCCAGTTTGTTTCTACTGAGATTAAAACGCTTGAATTTAAATATAAGACTAGTTGTATTAATCGTGGTGCTGAGTGGTGTCAATTGTGATTAATAGCTACTGGTAATTGTTGTTGACATTACTGGTTAATGGTGGTACAGTAATAGGTGATAGTGGCGGATAGTTATGGTAGACTAAAGAAGAACTGGGGGAGGTGATTAGATAGTAAATGATATAACTTTAGCTCTGAGGACATGATCGTAGATAAAAAGATTTGGAGGTCGAGAATTATGAGGTAAGTGAGTACTTGAGTTTTGTGAGAGAGGTGGGGGATTAGTCTTTCCATCTCATCTTCTCCTTGTCTTAATGGTAGTATTTCAGTATCACGTAGAGCATTATTTTTATGTGTGTATCATTTCATTTATTCTTTATCTGGTTATTTTACTGTCTTATTTTCTTGTAATCCTGTATTGACTACATTCTTTATGAGTCGAGGGTCTATCGGAATTAGCCTCTCTGCCCCACAAAGATAGAGGTAAGGACTGCGTACATTATATCCTCCCCAGACCCCACTATGTGAGATTACATTGGGTATGTTATTGTTGTAATGGTGATTGATAGCGGTGGTTGATAACAATAATTGACAGTAGTGGTTGATGATTGTTATAACAGTAGTGATTGGTGGTGATGGTAGTTGTGACCAAGGATGGTAATAATTGATAATGACGGGCGCAGTGACAGAACAATGATAATTGATAATTGTAGGCGACGATGATAGTACTGGTGGTTAGCGGTGAAAGATGAATAGAATAGCAGTGAAATGTCATATTTGCACAATTTAGTGAATGAATAAAATCTTGATGATATTAAATTTTTGTTGTACGTCTTAATTATCATATATATTATTGAGACACATCTAGTTGAGTCCGACTCTAACAAAAATCTCGCGGCCGATGGCTGGGCACAATAATATAATTAGTCTCCTTATGTAATTGTATCTCTACCCTAGCTTGTATCTATAAATATAGAGTTGCTTGTATTCCAGTTGATATGTGTTTAACAGAGCAACCGTGTAGCTTCTACCTCTATCAATATTGTTTGATCTAACATGGTATCAGACGCTAAATTGACCTCCTCGGCTTCTTCTCAATTTTTAGTAATTCCCATCTCTTCTTCCCCCTACAACACTTAATCATGCTCATCACTCCATATTCATCAAACTATCGGCTATAAATTACTTATTTTGGCGAACATAACTGATGCCTTTTCTTCATGGCCAAAACCTCCATGGTTATGTCGATGGAAGCAACCCATGCCATTCGTCCTTAATTTCTGTCGAAGGTACAACCACCATTAACCCAACTCCAGCATATACACCGTGGATACAACAAGATGAGATGATCTTGAGCATGCTAATTTCGTCCCTCTCCGAAGAAACATTACCTCTAGCCATTGAACTGAACACTTCAAAAGAGGTTTGCGATGCCCTCGTCGCTGCTTTATCGTCTCCATCCAACACATGCATCCTTAACCTTTATATGCAACTACAAAACCTGAAGCAAGATGACCTTAGTGTCACTCAATATTTACACAAGGCTAAACGCATCTCCGATGAATTAGCCGTTGCTGGACGTCCTCTTTCTCTCGTTGATCACAATATCTATATCTTAAAGGGGCTAAGATCTGAATTAAGGACCTCATTACTACACTCTCTGCACGACCCAAACCAGTTACCTTTTTCGAGCTCCACAATCTTCTTTTGAACCACGAATTTATTAATGGATCGTCGATCTCCACACTATCTCTTTCATTTACTGCCCAAGAGGATTCCTCCAACACACAACCACCCTCAGTTAACTTTACCCAATGCAACAATACTTCTGATCGTTCTTTCAACTCTAGTTCCAATAAGGGCCATGGAAGATCTAATAGAGGATGGGGCGGCATAGGTGGTCGCTCCTACGATTCCTAGAATTATTCACCAAACGCACAAACATGGCAGTCTCGAGATCAACGCCAAAAGTGTCAAATTTGCAATGGGACTAACCATATGGTTGCAACTTGTTTCCAACACTACAGCCCCAATATGAGCCCTGCCGCTTATTTATCACACTTGTCTCTTCCACTCCTCAATGGTTCCCCGACGCAGGTGCTACACATCACATTGCCCCGGATCTCACTAACTTTCATCAAGTTGAAGACTATAAGGGATCAAATCAAGTTCATGTTGGCAATGGACATAGCCTTCCCATTCACCATACTGGTAATTCTCTTCTCCGCACTCCTGCACGATCATCCTCCCTTAAAAATATTCTTCACGTCCCTTCAATCACAAAACATTTACTCTCTGTTCAACGCTTTGCTCATGATAATGATGTTTTCTTTGAATTTCACCCTTATTATTTTCTTGTTAAGGATTGGGATACCAAGACACCTTTTCTTTCTGGTCAGAGTAATGGCGGTCTCTACACTCTACAATCATCTTCTCTAATGATTAAATCCCACCCGTCAGCTCTCTACTTAGTCAAGGCTTCACCATCCTGCTGGCATCTCCGTCTTGGCCACCCGCACCATAGAGTTCTTCAGCAAGTTCTTAGAGAAAATAGTTTACCTTGTTCTAGTTCTAGTTAGTTCTAGCTTTAATAAAGTATGTGAAGCTTTTCAATTAGGCAAATCCCAAAAATTGTCTCTCCCTTTGAGCATTAATAAAAGTTCTTCCATTTTGCAATTATGGTATGTTGATGTTTGGGGTCTTGCACCTCTACTTTCATCTAAGGGACACACGTACTTTCTTGTTTTTGCCGATGATTTCACTAGTTATTCTTGGGGGTATCCAATTGCGCTTAAATATGATGTTCTCATTGTGTTTCATCAATTTGAAGCTCTCGTCGAACACCAATTTAATACTACCATTAAAGCCATTCAATCAGATTGGGGTGGGGAATTTCATTGTATATCCCAGTTCTCACGTATATCTCATCATGTTTCATATCCCCATACTCATGAACTACAAGGTAGAGTTGAAAGAAAAATTGACACATTGTCGAAACTGGTCTAAGCCTCATTGCTCATAGCTCGACTCCTGCCCTTTACTGGCAATACACTTTTGAATCTGTTGTTTTCCTCATAAACCGCCTACCCTCAGTTTCTACACAAAACTTATCTCTATATGAATTGGTTCATCGTTCCAAGCCTGATTACTCATTTCTCAAAGCATTTGGTTACTTGTGTTTTCCATACTTACGACCTTACAACAAACACAAGTTTGATTTTCGGAGTAAACCATATGTATTCATTGGCTATAGTTCTAATCATCTCGGTTATCGTTGTCTTGATCGTTCTACTGGTAGACTCTATATAGCACGACATGTTCTATTTGATGAAAGCAAATTTCCATTCGCTGAAACCTCCATTCTCGGCCCTCCTCCACTACAGCAATCCCATTCCACCCCGTGGGCCTCCTTTCTAGTCATTACATGTTGCTCACAAGTTGTCTCGCCGAGAACAATTCTAATAGAATATTTTCTGAATATTCTTTCATTAATTGTATATCTCTTATTTTAGGTAGAATTGTATTCCTATTGTAATTATATCTCCTATTTTATGTAGAATTATATTTTCTATTGTAATTAGGTTGATTAGTTACCTACTTTAAATATTCTTGTACTACTATATATATTGTACATTATTGATTAATACAATCAAGGAACATATTCATTTATGATATCAGTAGCCTAAGAATACCTCCACCGCTGACGACCATAGCTCTCGACCGCCACCCCTACGAACCCTAGTGTTTCTTTTCAACCATTCTCTCTCCCTTCTCCTCCTAAATTTCATCTTTCATGGCTGAAAAAACCAAATTCGATCCTGCACTTGCAGTAAATAATATCAAAAACTTCATCCCTGTCACCCTTGAGATTGAAAAGGGTCAATACTCCTCGTGGGCGGAGCTTTTTAAGATCCATTGTCGTGTTTACGAAGTTATCGACCACATCATCCCTCCTACACCGAAGTTCATAGACCAACCCTCCAGTGGATATACGACACAATCTCTAATGATCTGTTGCACACTATCATTGAGACCGATGCCACTGCCCGCCAAACGTGGGAACGTTTGAAAAGTATTTTCTACGACAACAAACTCAACGAGCGTTATACTTTGAAAATCAGTTCAAAGACGTTCATCAGGATGATTTTCCAAACGTGCCTGCATATTGTCAAGAACTCAAGATGCTTGCCGACCAACTATGCCGCCCCATATGACGGCGTTGCCACCGTCTTTCAGTAATGCAAGTCGTTACCTCCGTTTTATGAGGCTCATTCGAAGCTTATTCTTGAAGAAACCTGAAAAATCAAGCACAGCACCACGCAAGCTAGCATTGTCGACGCCGCCCTCACCACCACCGTCAGACCCTCCGCCAACGGCAGGGTCTCCAACTCCGGCAACCAGAACCGCCAGCCCAAGGACCCACAACAACTCGCATCCACCCGCAACAACCGCAGGAGCAAGCAGTTCGGCAAGGGCCACGCCAGACGGAATTCCAGAAACAACGTCGGCGGGAAGGGGCAATCGCCGCCGGCAGGAAATAGCCAGGAGCGACCGTGGCAGTGGCAGCAGCCTCCGTCATGGGCTGCCTACCCACCGTGGGCCGTGTGAGCCCCACCGTCATGGACCTCTCCTCCTTCCCGATATCAGATTGCCGACATCTTCACCAAAGGACTTTCGCACATACTATTTGATGATTTTCGAGTCAGTCTTAGTATTCGTGAACCTCTCGCTTCGACTGCAGGAGTGTAATAGAATATTTCCCGAATATTCTTTCAATAATTGTATATATCTTATTTTAGGTAGAATTGTATTCCTATTGTAATTAGGTCTCCTATTTTAGGTAGAATTATATTTCCTATTGTAATTAGGTTGATTAGTTACCTAGTTTAAATATTCTTGTACTACTATATATATTGTACATTATTGATGAATACAATCAAGGAACATATTCCTTTAGATTCCTTCTCCAATTCCATCTTTGTCCACCTCTATATCTTTACCTTCCCGCACCTCTCAATCGAACACTACTGCCGGCTCCAACTCAACACCCGCCACTAGTATGTCACAACCATCCTCTTCTGCCTCGCCATATCAACCCTCTAGCTCACCTGCCAGTTGCCCTGTCATAGCCACAGTCCAAACTCAACATACTCACACGATAAGGCTCCGTCACATGCCACTTTCTACAAATTTAATCACAGCTACACATGACTCTCTACCTTCGCCTCTTCATGTTGCTGAACTAACCTGCTTCACTGAAGCAAATAAATTCCCAGAATGGCGTGCGGCCATGGCATCGGAAATTGATGTGTTGCTACGCAATGATACTTGGTCCTTAGTCCTCTATAATTCCTCCATGAATGTGTTAGGGTGCAAATGGGTATTTAGAGTCTAGAGAAATTCATCGGGTGATATTGAGCTCTACAAAGATCGTCTTGTTGCAAAAGGATTCCACCAACTCGAAGGACATGATTATTCTGAAACATTCAGTCCTGTAGTGAAGCCGACCACTATTCGAATTATTTAAACCAAGTAACTGCACAACCAGCAGTATTGACATACATACAGACATGCAGTTTTCCTTCAGTTAACACAAGACCAAACCAAGTACTCATTAACTAAATGGGCATCAAACAACATAGACATGTGCAGGTAGGTTCAAGGTCTTAGTTTAAACAAACACTAAGCTCAATGGTCTATTCCTGGCAAACAGGGATATTGGATATAGATTCACTTAGCACATAAGCATGTAAGTACCAAACATATACTCAAGTTCCTAGTTTTCATTGAATTTGAAACATGGCATAAGCAGGCTACTCAAACAGACTCAGTTGACATATATAGAGGTAGGACAGGACTATGAACCAAGGTCATTCAAGACATGTCATCTAAGTATGAATATGATTCACCTAGGCAAAGGAAGTTTTCAGCCGACATGCAGGGTGTTCATATTGAGGCTACCAGCTAACAATCCTAAAAGATGGGCAGTCATGGACTCATACAAGGTCAGATGCTTTGTGTATCCATCTAGGCTAACATATGTGGTAAATCATTCAACAGATTTCAAACACTTATGAATAAGGGCAGGATAAAGTGGCAGGAAACTAGCATACACGGCATAGAACAACTCCATACAAGGCTTTATGCAACATACCAATAATTTTATGAACTTAATACTATCTTAAGGGCCCCAAGATGGGTAGATTCACATACTAGCAGTTCATGATGTGGAGTGACATAAAGATGTAGTTCTGAAATCAACAGTAATGACAAACACATGCACATGAGTTACTAAAATTCATGTAGACAAACTGGATTGACCTCAATAACTATATCAGACCTAAACCAATCATCAGATTAACAGGAATGGACACCAGGCATAGATCGGCAAGTTCAACGAAACAGCTAAACAAAATGCAGTTCTCATATCAGGTTTTAACCCTCTTTTGATCCCCAATCAACATAGACATGACAAAACCACATAAAGTACCAAAGTAGACATACACAGGCTCAGTGAGAAAACAAACACATATGTACAGGGTTCCAAACTACTATATTAGAATCATTTTACCATGGACAATCTATATATTAACCAAAAACAAGCCCCAAATACTCATACATTATACATTAGCTCAATTCTTATGACCAAATTAGTTTAACCCAACATATTTGGACATCATATAACTAAAACAGCTTATGTTTAACTTAAACAAACCTTAAATTAACACACTAATCAACTTAGAACTCTCTGAACCGGTCACACATAGTTTAAACAAACTTTGAATTAGCCATTAAGTTAACAAAATAGCCTATACATGATTAAGCAACTCTTAAAACTAACATGCTATACATTATTTTAACTACACATGCTATTTTAAGTCATCATGGAACACTACCAATTATCCAAAAAACAGGCATATTTGCACTGTAAACCATATTTGACCCAAACCAACTTAATATAAACCCTAACAGTATAAAATATCAAACAAACATACTAATCTAACCACAAAAACACATGATCACAGATCATATAGCATAATTTAAGTAACAAATTAAAAGGAATGGGGGTTATCGAAAGGTCGAAGGGTAAGCTTGTTCTTTCTTTTCCGCACCTCGAAATTAAATGCGTGCCTTGTTGAGGAGATTGGGCCGGGTCTGGGCCATTTCGCCTGGGCTCAGCCGAAATTAAAAAAATGAAATGGCCCACTCGGTCTTTTAATAGCTTAGTGATAAATGTGCCCATCAAGAGCTTCAAATTAAGCCTAAATTTGATACTAATTAGGATTTATGAAAATTTAAATCATACAAAATCCTTCTTAAGTTTTAAAAACATGCTTTGAAAAAATGAGATGTAGTTCCATTATCGTAATTAATTAGATAATTTTTCAATTTTAACGGAGTAAAATATCGATTTCTTTTAAATTGAGAATTTCAAGATGATTAATTTCATAATTATCTTTAGAAAATTCTGAAATTGGAATTAATGATCAAAATGATATGAAAATAAGACATGATATACAATAAATATATTAGATGATATATTGTCAAATAAACTGACAAAATACTTCTGGAATAATTTTGTAAAATCATATTCGCCTCGTAAAATGCAGAGTATCTTTTCTCTAGTACATATGAACACCTAGTGATATCTTTTCTCTACTACATATATTCCTTGATTTTCCAAACTTTTTAAAACAAGTTTGATTACAACTTAGATGTTCCACATTTCCCTTTTTTCGTTGAACAATCAGTCAAAACATGACACGTTATAAATTAAAACTATGGTTAATTTCATGGTTTCGTCTTTATTTTCCTCCTATTCCTATCTGAGCTTGAAAAAGAAAGAAAAACAATTACACACAAATTGATCTCCTTTACATTTTAATATCTCTTTGGCACCATTTTACATTTCCCATAGATAATATTTCAATATTTACAAGTATTAAAGTTCAATATCTGCAAACGCTACGAATAATTATGTGAACGTAATCTCTTAAACTTTTAGATGAGATAGATTAGATACTTCAACAATTATTATCCGAAAGCAACCACTAAAGGATGTAGTGTTGCGGATGGGCCTGTATGTTCCATCATTAATCAAGGGTTTCGGGTTTGAGTCCTGAAAAAAACCTTGGTAGGGAGCCCTTCCCCTAAATGGGCCCTACGTACCACGAATACGGATTAGTCAAGATCCAATACATATCTCGAACACGGGATGAAATTTTTTAAAAATTACCCTAAAGCATAAGATATTATGAATAATTATGTGTAAAAAGAATAAAAAGTCTCATATTCAAAGTGTCAAACATGACGAAATTAATAGGAATTTCGACTTTGGGTGGAGGCGCATTCCTATAGTACTATTAATCATCAAATCTTTATTCTAACTTTATTATTATTTGAGGGGCCAAAGACAAAAGGATTTTCAGTAGAAAATCAGACAAAAACCAAGACAAAAAGAGACATACCAAATTAAACCAGCAAGGATTAATTTGACTTATATCTAAACCCTTTTATGGTAGCACCCTTTTCTATGGATAATATTTTTTAAGACCCCATATGTTAATTATTAAAAAACCAAGCACGTTTCAGATGATAATTGATTAACAGATCAGGAAATTGCAATAGCAGTGGATTGACAGGATTTTTCCATTTTTAATTAAATGTCGAGGTTCGAACTCTTAGTATAATTTATTTTTAGTAGTAGTACTTTTCCTTTTAATGAACCTTACGTTGTGCGAATTCAAATCAAGCCCCATACAAGTATCACAACATTAAGTAAGACAAAAAATTACTTCAACAGATCAGGAAATTTCCTATGGATGGGTTAGAGTCTCTCCCTTCTTAATTAAAAGTTTCAGGTTTAATTTTTGGGTATAAAAAATATTCTAGTAGGGGTAGTGCTTTCCCTTTAATAGATTTTATGCGGCTCAAATTCAAGTTAGCACGGGGGATTCAATACAGATACTGAATAAAAACAACAACATACTCAGTGTAGTCTCACAAAGTGGGGTTTGAGGAGGGTAGGATATGCGCAGACCTTACCTCGATCTTTATGGATAGAAAGGTTATTTCCGGTAGACCCTAGACAGATACTGAATATTGGATGAAAAAAATCCTCTAAAAAAACCAACATAGAATATTATAGAAAACTAGTAAAAGAGATTGAATATATAAATGTTTAAGATGGAATATATAAGAACAACCAAATGAATTTATAAAGATTTTAGTTCTTGTTTTTTTAGTATTAATGGAGTTTGATCTCACGATTTGTGGATAGGTTGTGAATGCAAAATGAAGGGGCTTTTGTCCCACACAGGAATAAAGAAGAAAATTTTGTGGTTATAAATATAAAAGATACTTTTACTGTCTCTTTGAAAAGAGTTGAGAAGAAGGCAAGTCTCGCACTATTTTCAACGTTTTTCGTAGCGGCTTGTCAAAAATATATCAGTCAATCATATTATTTGACCAAAGCCGAGCAACAAAGAAAACAACGTGACACGTATCTTCTCTCTCAATTATTTTTAAGAAATAGTAAAGTGTCTCGTGTTAAACATCATTCACACCAACAATGTGCTTTATTTTCTTCAGAATATAATTGACAAGGGTAATTTCACGTATGCTTGATGTGATGTGAAATTACGCACATTTGATATTGTTTTCTTAAGCTTTTGTACTCTTTAAGTCCATTTGAGGTCGTTTTTTATGTGTTTGTGTTGTTTTGTAGGATAAGACTTTCGAAGATAAAAAAAATGGGCAAAAAGAGACTAATGACACAATAAAGCCTAGTATGCGAATCGCAGGTCTACTGCAGGAGGTGACAGTGGTGGAGAAAAGCTGGAGTATTGGAAGCATCACTCCGAGTCACTCCCGAGACGCGTGACGTGTTTGCGAGCTGCACCGCTATAGCAGATGATAAATCCCTAAAGCTGAGAAATGCTCAAGCTGCGATACAAAAGGGTGGCGTGTGACTTCATCTGCGACTCGCAGATGGGGCACGCGGGGGTATTTTTGTTCAATATTGGTGCACATTTTTGGAATGTATAAATACTCTTTTAGGATTTTTGAACTCAAGAATTCTTAATTCAGATTTTATCTCTCTTCATTGAAAACGAAGGTAGTGGTTATTGAAGCTTTTAAGAAGGAATCTTCACCTTTTTGTCTTCTTCTTCAATACTTTTGTCCGTTTTCAATGAATACTTTAGTAGTTAATGCTTTTATCCTTATGAATATGAGTAGCTAAATTTCTTAGTTATGATTGTGGGATCAAAATGTATTAGTTATGTACTTAGGTGTTAATATCTATACTCCATTTGTATGCCATTGATGTCCTTTACTTACTCGTTCAGCTTTAATGTATTTTAATGGTGGCCAATCTTAATTGTGCCTTAATATCTTTATTTTGATCCGAAAAAAAGTAAAGATTAGAAAAAGAGTAATTAATAAGGATTTGAGACTTTAAACCCTATCTAATAGCTTGAGTTAGGAATAGAAAAGCTAATTTGAAATTAAAATGGTTGTTTATATTTGCACATTATAAGACTTGAAAAAGTTTAGTAATGAAATTTATCGATTTGGTTGGAAACCTTCGATTAACTTAAAAGAAACCATTGTTTATGACGTCTCGGCATATAAATGAGTTAAATTGTATACCCAACCGCATTACTTTCTATTTGGGACCACAACCCTAGTCATTTTACAAAACAACGCTCGAATTCTCTGAAACAATTAGTGACACGACATCAAATCAACAAATCATTATACTTGTTTCCCTATAAATTTAGGCTTTAAGTTGAGCGTTACAGTTAACAAGTAAATTTCTTCATTGTATTCTATGTGGGTTTCGATCCCAACCTATTTAAAAGGTGTAATTTAGTCGACAGCTTTATACCTATTTTTAAAAGGTGTAATTTAGTCACCACTTTATACCTATTTAAAAGGTGTAATTTAGTCATATCAATGTTCACTTTAATTTTTATTTTATTACACTAAAATCATTAAAATGATTGTTTACAAAGAATCCTCCTCTTTTCAATTACTTCCATTGAATATTTATATCTTTATTGTTGGCATTAGCAAGAATGAAAAATATTTATTTTGATGATTGATAAAGTGAATGAATTAGGTCTGTGGACTTGATCTATCAAAAGGCAGATGCAGTACACAGTTGAATGAATCAAACACAGAGTAGAAGTGAAATGAATCAGGTCTACAAACATGTTGCATATCAGGCACAAATGCAAGACAGAGTTGAATGGACCAGATGCAAGGACTAGGTCCAAGAACGTATTCCTGCTCACAGTCCTACCGCAAGTAGAATTTGTGGTTTATGGTTAAGACTGGGCATACAAGGCTGCAGAATTTCTTACCATACTTATCAAGATATTTTATAGTCCTACAAGGAAACTGAAGATGCGTGAAGATGCAAGAATATCAAACCAACTCAAATCCTATTTTCCATGATGAGCCGTATCATGTAGCTACGGTTTAGGGCAAGCCGACGTATTGAAGACCAAAAGCTATATATATACAAGTCTTGCTGTTAAGAAAGTTACACACTCACAAAGAGAAAAATCAGAATATTTAGTGAATACAGTCAATGTTTTATTGAAGTATTCTGATTCCAGAAGTGTCGCCTAATACAACGAAGGAGATTAAAGAAGTTGTGTTACAGAGTTTATGTTTACAGTTCTTGAGTCTAGTTTTGTGTATTAGGATTGAATAATGAGTTGTACATTTATCAGCTTTCATAGAAGCATAGTGTTAGGTATAAATGTTAGTCAAATTCAACTTCAAGTTGGGATAACTTGGAGTGGGCTTGCTAGTCTAGCGAGATTAGTAAGATAAGAATTAGAGTTTAGTTCCTAGGTTCTAGAATTTGTAACTTGAATTTGCACAAACTCACGTTGTAGTGGAGTTTGGGTTAAATCCTACAAAGGTGTAGGTCGTGATTTTTCTACCCTTGTGAGCCGAGTGGTTTCCACGTAAAAATTGATATGTCTTTGCTTTACTGTTCTTTACTATTCCACATACGCTACACTTAGAACAGGTAGAATAACGTGTTCTATCCTATATGCGAAAATTAGATATCGTGTAGGATAGATATTTGGTCATACAGAATATCATTCATGTTTTTTCAACTTCTGAAGATTTGGTTTTGTATGAAGATTTGGTTTTGTATGAAGATAGTAATGATCATCCGATGAGAAAATCTACCCAGTGTGCATACAAAAAGAAGCTGAAATATGTAACTTTATTTAGGAAATTGCTCTTTTTGAAAGAAATAACGTTTTGACGTAACCAACTTATTAGTAAATAAATTCCTCTAAATTGAATTTTTATTCTAAAAGCACACATCTTTAAAAAAAGAAAAAAATCCATGTGTACAGTGTACATTTTCTGAAGTTCTTAATTTAAACGATGATAATTAAGGACATTCAAGAAAAGATAAAAAGGAAATTATACAGCTAAAGTTGGATTATTAACAACAAATCCTTTTCTTAGCAAACTAGTTCCTATCTGATATCCTCCGTGTTATTTTATGTGTCTTTGTTTTGCAAGAAGTTTAAGATTAATATAATGTATTTTTTAAAATAATGAGGTTTTAAATATGTTATGACATTAATATAAGAAAGTGCAATTAAAGTAAAATAGAAATGTTAGAACTATAGAGTTACTATGGCATCATTGTTTGCACTTATTAAAAATATAACATTTTAATTATTTAGATTTCAATTATTAAGTACATTTCTTTATATATGAATTTTAATAGTTCGATTTTTAATCATTATATTGTGTTTGTTTTCTTATTTTATAATTACTTAATGGGTTTTATAGACATGAATGACTAATACCTCTAACAAAATTTAATGTTATTAAGATGTTATTCATTCAAGGATTTTCTATGAAGATGATGACATTTCAACAGTACTCGCGACTAATCACACCCATCGCTCGTGTCACGCTAAAAAATTAATCCTGGATGCAACAGTCATTCGATGTCATGAACAACATCTAGAAGCACCTTATAAGTTGAATAATCGCTAATATCTTTTTATAATCTTTCAACATTCACTTAGACAAGCAGTAAATAGTTAAATGTAAGCATGCTCATATTTATTAAAATATGAGGAAGACTACTATAAAATACTCAATCGTAAAAGTAGCAACCCTCAATAAGTCATACGAGATTTTCAACATCTGCCCATAATGACTCTCTATGGAGCTTCTAGGATAAACAATACACGTGTCTAATGTCACACCCATTTTTTTACCATGGTTCGCGACGTAATAGTTAATTCCCCGGATTGATAAATGTTGTTGAGGAGTCGCCACCTAATTATTCTACGGTGAATTAGGGCACCTAAATGTTAACTAAAATGCTGCAAAAAATAACTCCGATTTTATGGTCTGCGAAACTAATGAGATTCTAGGTAAGAGTTCTTTATTATCCTAAATGGAAGGGCTTATGCATCCTTTAAGATCCGCTAACTTGCAGTTATCCGGTCAAACTTAGGTTAATTATTATACTAAGGAAAATGCATGTTTTTTACAAGTATAAAATTAAAATAATGTTGCATGTAGTTAATGAAAGATGCATTTTTGATAAAGTAATGATTTTTTCTTTTCGAGGAGTTTTGCAAAAGTGATTGTGATTTTTGGGAAATAGGATCCGAAAAGTATGCAACTATGCATGACATTGTTTATAAAAAATACATATAAAAATGGCTTTTTAGATAAAAACATGCGTTGTAAGATATTGTTTATAAAATATATGCAAAATAGATTTTCGGATAAAAAAACATACATTTGTATGGTATTGATTATAAAATATATGCAAAGTTGAAAAAGTATGCATTTGGATGACATTGATTATAAAAAATATAAGGTAATTTTTTGGGTAAAAATGCATTTATTTACAAAAATACATGCAAAGTGATTTTTCTGAATAAAAACATACATTTGTATTACATTATTTATAAAAATACATGCAAAGTGATTTTTTTGGATAAAACATGCATTTGTATGGCATTGATTGTAAAATTAATTTTAGATAAAAGTATGCCTTATATATAAAATACATATTTTTTGCATTTTTGATAGCAAAGGAAAAAAGTGAATTACTTATAATGCGAAGATATGATTTATATGAAAGTTATTTTTTGAATCACAAATAAGATATAAATAAAATGTCATTTGTATGGTTAATAATGCGAATAAAAGATGACCAAATTGTTTTGAAAATTTTGAATAGTTTCAAAAATAAGCTAGCGTTTTGAAAGTATGAGCAACGAACCTAAAATAAATAAACTAACGTTTTGAAAGTATGGGCGACGGGCCTAAAATAGATAAACTAGCGGTTTCTGATTTTAAATCTACTCTTTCTAGATTATTAATTCTAAGTCTACCTATTCTAAATATTTCAATAATTACACAAGTACAATAAATAATATTACAATACAGAATAAAATAAAGCTGAATTAAAGAAAATAAAACAGCAACAAAATAAATCATCTCCGATGGGTATCTTGTCTTCTTTAACTTTCATAAATGTGTCTTGCAAGCAGTCAAGAACAAACGGTTAGAAACAGTTGAATATAAATAACTTCGGGTCCGTATCCAAAACAGTAAATGATTAGATTATGGAGGGCTCAGACTTAAATTTTAAAAAGATCATTCCAATCACGTCGTGGTTGCGAACATATGACTCGTTGGTCATTTTAGTTGCCTTGCCTACCGAACATGTTGATCTCTCGAATGAAAAAAGATTTAAGTTTCATCCTTGCCCAGAAGTTTTTATTTCCGTCGTTCCAACTGTGGAGGCCTAAAAAATCGACGGATATTTTTCATCGGCCAATGTAGTATCATGTTCAAATCAGTAAATTATACCCAAAACAGCAAACCGAAATCGGGAACCATTTTCCAAAGGGACGGCCTCAAATTCAATTTCATTGGCCTAAGTGTAGTATTTGTTCAAATTAGTAAAATAACAAAATAGCCGTGAATGGATATTCAAATACCAAAATAAACCAACAGTCTGCGATGAAAACATCTGACCAGAATTTTGAACCGAAACAAAATCTGCTTCTAAAAATCCGACCCAAGACGGAATAGTGACCCGACCCAAATTTTGGGTCGTTTCACAATCAAAACGAGGAAAGAGATATCCAATTATCTCAACCTTATGAAACCATCCAATTACTTTCTCAAAATTCCTTGAGAAAACACAGAGAAAGAAACTTCAAATATATCCATATTGGATTAATCCAAATAGGGATAAAACCCTCACTAAGGAAGGATTAAACACCTCCATCCTTGTTGTTCTACGTGATGCCGTTCACAAATTTTGAAGATTCCTTATTAAGTTCTCGTTGAGTCTAGTCTCGCACACAGACCAATATCTTTTGACTGTTATCCAAATTTTTCAGTCTCTTTAAATGACAAAAACATCCAAAAATCCCTAGTCTTACAAATCAAGACTCACAATTACCAAACGCTTGAAGGATCGATTCCCGTAGCTATAATATACCGTATCCATTACAAAGCTATGACTTCAGCTTTTGCGACAAAAGTCAGATACCACAGTAAGAAAGGTGAAACCCTTCTTCTACAAACCGATCTTTCCAGATCTAACACCGTCATACCAAGACCCATAAAATGGAAGGATATTTCCTTACCAGACGAATGGATCTTAGAAGGTGTTGTAAAGCCTGAACCTCTTGAGACTTCCCAACCAAATACTCGTCTCAGAGAAATTACCCAATACCAGGATGGTAGAGTCAGTCTATCATTCCACAGAAAATCTACGAGCAGTAGATACGATGACTCCAGTTCAGTAGAAACTCTCGACTTGGGAAGAGTTTCTCAGATCCCTTCAATCATCAATACTCCCTACAAACCGAAACCTAGACGTTCTACGTCTGACATACCCAATCTACGAAACGTAGATTACTCAAACGAAATACCGAGACCCGTTTACGAAAATCCAGCTGTTAGAGAAAAGACAGAGGACCTAGAACCTACTAGTCCGACTTTTTCTTCCCTCACAGAAAACCTAGTAAACGAACTTGGCGTTTTGCAAAAAGGTTTCGAAGTAGACAAGAAATTCCTCCAAAAAGATTTTTACGAAAAATACAACCTAGAAAAAAGAGTTTGGTTTTTCAAAACTTTTTCAAATACTAGGACAAAAATCCAGGAAGAATTTTACAAATTTGTTAATGAACATAGGATAAATATCTTGTTCTTTGACTGGTTTGAAATTTATTCCGCTGAAAACTCCATTAATTACCCCTTTTCTAAAACGGTAAATCCCGTTACGACTAGAAACAAAACACCGGAATGGGAAACCCTAGCTGATTCTAGGAAAGTCCAATCCAATCACCCTCCTTTACAAGGCATCAAGCATATTATCCACGGCTGCCCTGTAGAAGCAATCCCTCACAAAAATCCTGCTGAGGATGAGAAAACAAATACCAAGAACATTCTCGCTCAAAACAATTTCACCAATATCAGTCTGAATTCCTTAGGAAAACAACTCGATCGGGTGGAAAAACATATAAAAACCAATCCTTTAGTCACCATAGATTCCGCGACTAAAGAGACAAAACCAAAAAACCAAAAGCCTATCTTCAAACCCTTTCAGGTGTCCAAAGATGGCGTCAAGAATATCCACCAAAATAAGTCTGAATTTATTCAGGCAATCCAGGATCAATTGAGTAGAATTGGGACGTCCAACAGTTCTAATACAGAACACGTCGTTCTCGATACTCCTCGCCTTCCCAACAAAATCACTACTCTTGCCAACAATTCCGACAACAGTAGCACTTCAAAACGATCCCGAAACAAAAAATCTTTTGTTAACCATATGGATTGGCAACAACCAATACAACAGGTCCAACAACAACAATTACAAATTATTCCTGCTCCTGACCTAGGAATAGTAAAACCCCTTGCTCAATCCCGATTCAATGCCTCTTCCATTTATGATTGGAACATAGATGGGATGACCGAATACAATATTCTTAGCTTCCTCCAACAAATGACCATGGCAGCTAATGCCTACAAAACCCAAAACGGTACGCAAGATAAGACCATTGCAGAACTGCTCATCGCAGGATTCTCTGGTCAATTGAAAGGTTGGTGGGATAATTATCTCATTGACCAACAAAATGAAGACATCCTAAATTCCATCAAAACCGACAAAGAAGGATTACCAATCCTTGATGAACAAGGCGAACCACTACAAGATGCCGTAGCCACCTTGATTCTTACAATCCCTTTAAATTTCATAGGAGATTCTTCGCATTTGAAAGACAAAAACGCCGAATTACTTTCAAATCTCAAATGCAAACAACTCAGCGATTTCAAATGGTACAAAAATACCTTCCTAACCAGAGTTATGCTCAAGGAAGATTCCAACCAGCCCTTTTGGAAAGAGAAATTCCTGACCGGATTACCTACCCTTTTAGGAGAAAAGGTTAGGAACAAAATCAAAGAAAATTGCGGTAAGCAGATGATACCTTACGGCGAGTTTACATACGGACAACTTGTCAGTATAACTCAACAAGAAGGTTTAAAAATCAGTCAAGACCTCAAGATTCAAAAACACCTCAAACTGGAGCTAAAGAAAACTAAGTGCGAACTTGGAATCTTTTGCAAACAAGTTTGATCCAAATTTTTCAAAACCTTCTTCCAAACTTGCACGGGAGATTGTATCAAAAACAAGTAAATCTCTTAAGAGTACTTCTCGAGGTTACAAAAAGAGAGATTTCAAAGAAATCCAACGAAGAGTATTACAAAAATCCTTACAAAAATACTCAACGTTTCAAAAAACCGAATATCAAAAAAGCTGATTCCAAATACAAGAACATTACTTGTTACAAGTGTAACAAAAAAGGACATACATCGAGATACAACAAAGTAAATACAAGAATTGAGACTCGATGACGATGTCACCCAGAAAATCTCCCATCTTCTCATTGATTCCTCCGATTCAAATGCCGAGTCAGAACCTGACTACTTTTCTCTGTCTTCTGAAGACAACAAAGCCCTTCAAATTGATGAACTGCTTACAACAAGTTCTTCTGAATATTCCGATAAGGGTAAGGGAAAAATCGTTTGTGTTTTAACCAAGGATCAAGAATTCATGTTAGAAATGGTTCAGCACGTAGACGTCGAACACCAAAAGGATTATTTGAACAAACTCCTCAAATCTTTTGCCGACGAGAAAAAAGATTTCAAATATCAATTTTGCCAAACACCTCCAAAAATACCTACGATTTGACAAAAATCCTGAAAAAGGGTAAAGGGATACAAGAATCCAAGGAAACCCCAATTTTAGGACTCCAGAGGGATGTGAAACAAATCAAAGTAGAGATCAAGGCTCTACAAGAAAAACAGGATCAAGACTCTCATCTATTGAAAAAACTCCTTTCAAAAACCCAGGATAAATCTGAATCCAGTTCTGAGCCAGACTATTCCGACTCTGAAGATCCAGGCGAACCTCCTGACAACCCTTTCATTGAAGAGGTCCCACAAGAATTCCTTGCTGTCTTACGACAGATCACGTCCAAAAAATACCTTGTTCAGATAACTCTTAAATTCCCAGGCAATTTTAGGATTACTACTATTGCTCTTTTTGACACCGGTGCAGATTTGAATTGTATAAAAACAGGTTTAGTACCTAATCAATTCCATGAAAATACCCAGGAAACTCTAGCGGCCGCCAATAATACAAAGCTAGAAATCAATTCCCAGACCAATGCGTCTGTTATCATTAACGGAGTTTCTATTACGACGTCGTTTGTCTTAGTAAAAGACATTCACAATTCAGTCATCTTAGGGACACCATTTATTAATCTTATCACCCCTTATAAGGTCGATAATGATTTTATCTCTTTTGATTCCAATAGAAAGAATTTAAAATTCCCTTTCTTGAAAAAACCTAAAACTAGAGACCTTGATTTGATTAAAAATTATTCTTGTCACCTAGGAGAATTAAGAAATAATTTTTATCAAAATTCTGAGTCCCTTGCAAAATACGATAAATGTTCCTATGAATTATTTGATTCCTTTGCATATAAAAAACTTTTGAAAAATGCATTCAAAAATAATTTTTACAAAATTGTTTCTGATAGTTTTTTAGCCAGTGGTTTATCCGAAAACAGGAGAAGAAACCCACAGGTTTACAAAACCAGCAACAGCACAGAAATACCCTGTCAATATCCCTATAAAAATCCACAGACTTCCAATACCGAGATACATCGAAAATGTCCTATCAACATCGCCTTTGCCGCAATGTCCGGGTTTCAAAGAAAAATATCCGTAAAGGACATGAAAGAATCGGGACAAGATCGTTACCATGCGATGTGCGGAGCATTACTCCAAAAAAGAAAAGAAGAATTACCTCCTCCGCCAATAAATACACCCGTTGTTACCGACAACAACAATCAAATTCCATGGCTCCGAGAAACCCTCAAAAGAAGAAAAGAAAAATTCCCTGAAAAACCGTCATGGTATGACATTGTAGTGAAAGAAGAAAAGGAAAATATTGCTTTGCATCCGCACAAAAAACACCGAAATGACGGCGGAAAAACTCCTACAACTCCTGGCAAATTCACCAGAAGTACATCAGGCATTGATGCAACTCCAAAATACCAAACAAGAAGTTGCCCAAAGCTCGGGAGAGGAAAAAACCTCTCAAAATTTTATAAAAATCGAGAAAGGAGAATCTTCAAAAAACCTTTCTCAAAAACAATTTTCAAAAAATCAACTTGTGGTACCACAAGTCCCCAAAAATCCGCTCCCACATTTTTCGTAAAACCATTTTTTCAAAATATTGTAACTCTTGAAAAAGGATATTTTAATGAAGACCCTTTTTTAGCATTACAAAATTATTTTGGACAAAAGTGTTTTTATAAATCATGGGATATTTTAAAAACCCCATATTTTTATCAGGCTATCCTGGAAATATCAGGATCAGCAACAATTAAAAATAATTTTTTCAAGAAAAACCCGGATCCCTCTTATTCAATTTGCAAAATTCTCAGCGTAATTGCTCCTATTGATTGGGGGAATGACCTGTCACAACTACTAAATTTCCCAGACACCCACAAAAATGAACCATTCTTTGATATTCCTTTTAATTACTGGGATTACCAACAAGCTTGGTTCAATTCATTTTTTATACAAAATACCAGCCTAAGCCACACTTGGCTTTTTCATTTTGATACCTCATGTGCTCCATCACAATTTCCAACATGGTGGAACTCATGGTGGGAACAATTTGGATCCACCATAGACATACAAAAACCAGAAGTCACTAAATCCTTCGGCCTCTTTAAATCCCAGTTCAAACCCTCCGAGGACGAAAAAAGATTTGTGCCTCTACACCTTTTTCACACAAAATTCCACTTACCATGGGTTTTTACATGGTTCGTAGACTATTCGGAAGATAAAATTCCTATTATCCGAAGAAGGTTCAAAATTTGATGGTGGGATAGCTTTAAAATACCCAAAAGTCTCGCACCACCAAAAGTCCAGGGAATGGTTAGATACCCAAAAACCCATTCCCTTACAGGCGTCCTCACAAAGGTCACCGCACCACTACAAACAAAGGAGCAAACCCAGTTCCTTTCACAAAAATCCCGAGATGGCTTCAATGCTTGCAGCAGACCAAAACTCCGGAAGAAATGCAAGCCATAATTATGAAATTTGCACCATCTTCATCCAAACAAGGCTCTTCGTCAGAAGAAGAAGAACCAGAGATTGAGAATGAAGACAGTCCAGTATTTGGCAATAGTGGATTCTGAACAAAATTGCCAAAAGAATTCAAAATACCCGGAGTGGAATTCCCCGACAAAAGAAGATGCCCGACAAAAGAAAGTGCAGGAAAAAGCCACTTTCAAAAAGAAAAAGCAAAAGCAAAGATTCTCCGCAATAATTCGAGAAAATGCCAAAAGGAAGAACAGTGATTCTCCACTCGGATGAATAGTGACGCGGATGAATAGTGATGCGGGTGAATAGTTAAATGAATAGTCAAATTCCTATTCCTATGTAAAACTCCTATAAAATGAGACTCCCCCTCCCATAGGAACACAAGCTTTTTTCTTTCAAGTTTCTTCTAAGTTCTTTCATTGAGAGTCCTTACAGAAATCCCCCTTTAGGTTAGGATTAAAATACCTTAAATACCTTCTCTAAATACCCATATGATTCAGTTCATATGACCCATATCATATGACACATATCATATGATCCAAATACCCCTGAAATACCCAAGGTTCATCTCCTTGATAATTATCTTTGTAAAATTCCAATTTTATATAAATACGATTATGGACGGTAATACCGCCTAATCTTTTAAAATACTTTATGCATTTAAATTCTTTAAATTCCTGCATTAAATACTTGGCCGGTTCAACCGCCTATTTGATTTAAATTCCTGCAGAACCTTGTGATCCATGGTTTCCATAACTGGAACCTTGAATTGTAAGTTGTACTTTATTTACTCTCTGCATTCTTCAATTATCCTTTAATTTATATATATATTGAATTTTCGTTATAACCAACAAGTTTGAAATATATATAATCGAACACAAAAAAAATCTAAAATTTCCTCGATCCGGATCGACTTGACCGATTACGATTATCGATTACCCGACCCGAATCAGTTTTTCTCAAAATTTTAGATAACCAACAACAAAATATTGAAGACAAAAATCTGGAAATTTACTCGACCGGGCTGACCCAACCCGATAGAACAATGAACATTGACCAGGATTTCTGGTCGACCCGACCAGACCCGAAATCGAACAGTGAAGAAGGCAAAATTCCAGATTCTTCATCACCAAAACCTAATAATATTAACTTAACATTTTCGGACTCCTTAAGATGAAGAACACCACAAAAGAAAACAATACAAACCTTAAGAGAATCTTAAATTTTGAATTTCGAACTTCAAGATTGAACCCTAAATTTCGGCTTCCCAAAATCCTCCTTTTTTTTAACACCGAAAATCAGCCCCCTCCAAATGAATAAACAAAGGGGGGTTTTATAGATGGCTTAACCCCCCAAAACGAGTTTGAAATTCAAATAAAAGGGTAAAAAAAAACATGATTTTGGAAGCGATTTTGGAGGTATGGGTTGCGGATTTTACGGGATAATGGTGTGGATTGAAGTGATGGGGGTGTGGTGGTGTCTGGGGTTGGTCATGGCAATGGGTGAGGTGACCGGCGATGTGGGGGTGTGGGGTATGGGGTGCGGCGACTAATGGGGAGGGTGAAAGAGTGTAAGGTTTTGTTTGGTTTGGGGATTTAGGAAAATAAAGGGGAGATGGGTTTGTATCCGGTTGGGCTTGGGGTGTGGGCCGACAGGTTTGGTTTGGAGGGTGGTCAGTCGGGTCAATTTTGTGGTGGGTTGGTAAAAAATATTTTGGGTTTAAGGAAAAATGAGTTGTGGGTTAAAATAAAAAAAAGTTTAAAAATGTTTTGAAGAAAGAATGTAAAATTATTTATATAAAATATAACGATGTGATAATAAATAAAAATATAATATTTACGGAATGCTTAATGTTTAATTAGAATAACAAATGCGATGCATTTTTGCGAAAATAAAATAACATGGAGTGTTAGGGTAAAATTATGATTATGATTTTAAAAGGCAAATGATAGTAAAATGTGAATAATAATAATAATAAATAATGATATAAATGAGAATAAATAACGATATTAAAAGCCTTATATATATATTAAAATTGTTATGAAGTGTTAAAATATTTAAAATTGCAAATAAATATCGGAAAAGATGGGACAAAATTAGGTGTAAACATCTAACATCGGAACACAGCCCGAAAACTAAAATAAATAAATGAAGATAGAGAGGTGTCCCGAGCATGTGGGCTCACCAAATAGTCTGGAGAGCAGCAAGTTCTCCTATTCCGCACCCGTATCACGAACTTGCTCTTCTTTACCTGATACACCATAAAAACAACGATGGTATGCATGAGTATTGGGTACTCAGTGAGTGTCTCCGGGACAATGGTTAATATAACAAAATAATATAATAAGAATTGGTAAAACCGTGTCAATGAAAACTGTTCAAAATTCAGAGATATAATAAATCATCAAACTTAGTAAAACCATTAGTGGAAACCATTATAGAAGAAATAAATCCACTTCAACTTATTATGTCATTTACCACATTTATGTCTCCCATTTATGAACTCAAGATCGTCTGTAAAATAACTCACGGACAGTCACATTCATGCTAATACAGGCCCAAATCAATATAATGAAGGGATGACCACATAAGGTTCTCTAAACTGAATAAAAGCACCATATCCGGGCTATCAGCCCACGATGGCTATCTTTCCTCCCGAATAGCTAGGGAAAGACCACACCGGGGCTACTAATCTTTGATGACCACTCTTCCTCCTGAATGTCTAAGCGAACCCCACTAGGATCCATAGTGACTATCCTTCCTCCCGAGTAGCTAAGCCAAGCACAAACAAAATAAATCATGGCATAATAGTCTAATCACAATCATAATGTGACATTCCATATATTCGGGTTAAGTGTGAAGGAATTAAATGAGTGTTGATGTGTCAGTTTAGTTATGTAAATCCTATGGATGAATTCGAGTGATAGATGGTCGTTTTGAAGTCAACCCAAGTAAGGGAGTTAGTAAAAGTTCTTAAATTTGTCTAAGTCTGAGGTAATTTTCACCTTTGCCTAGTTTTCGGATAGTTACGTTGGGAATATGAGAAAAATCAAAACATGAAAGTTGTATATCTTTGAAATACCTTTCCAACCATATATTGTGGAGTTAAATTTGAGCCCTGGTTTAGGATTTAATTCCATTTTACTGAGCATCAGAGCCCTCATGCATCGCACGAGCATAGCGCAAGAAACTTGTTTCTAAAATCTCACTGTCAGTGGAACATGCGATGGGTGTGTGACACACAAGAATATCACAAGCCCATTTGTTCCATGGCTCGACCTATTTTACTAGTTCCGAATTTTATATGTTCAAAACCTCTTCATAACTCTTTCTCACTTCGTTTTAGATTAACTTTTGGAGGAAAATAACCATATAGACCTCTCTCAAACCCTAAGGTGAGTTACTAATCCATTCATATCAATTATACAATGAATTCATTCTTGTTTGATACTAGTTCATCTTTCCAAACCCTAGATTCTTGAAAACTCAAGGAATGAGAAGAAGGGGTGTGTGGGATTTCGTCTAAAAGGTAAGACCTCTTATTTTTCTGATATTGTTAAATATTATTAGGCTATTATGAAGTATATTATGGGATTAGGATCCACGAATGATTCTTATGAGGTTGAAGAACAAGTTCCAAGGCTTGGAAAAATCCCTAGTTTTCGAATTAGTGAGAAAACTCGTAGAATTGAATAAAGTTTTAATCTTTCTCATCTAAATCCATTGTAGAGTGATTGTTGAACCTTAGATATTTCATTTGATAGCATATTATCGGGATTGGAGGTATGTCTCTTTTGAAAATCCCTTTTGACTATAAACGTGATTTGTATGTCTCTTTTCGAACACACTTTTCAACCTTTAAAAATGGTTTTTTTGGCAAGGTGTCATGTGAGTGAGGGGAAAGCCCTCATGGAGCCTTAGGTGTATTATAATATATATATATATATATATATATGTATTCATGATTTCTCTTATCAAAGCGTATTGAAACTAGTGTATAAAGCTATAAACTCTAAATGTGATTTACCCGATAAGGAACGGATTGAACTTGATTTTTGAAAGCTTGGATATTTCATGTATTTTTCTTTATGAATATGGTTTATTGAACTTAGAACTTATTTAATGACATGAACTTGGTTTTTAAACTCATAAATTACTTGACGTACCCTAATAACGAGATGGTGAATATAATTCATAATAAGTGATTCGGCTTCTATGCTATGATTGTGATTCGGCTATTTTGCCATGATTCTATTGGTTGTGTTTGACTTAGCTACTTGGAAGTAAGGGTAGTCACTATGAATACTAATGTGGTTTGCCTATCTATTCGAAAGGAAAGGATAGTCATTGAGGGACAATAGTCCTGGTGTGGTTTGCCTAGCTATTCATGAGGAAGGATAGCCATCGAGGGACAATAGCCCCGGTGTAGTTTGTGTAGCTATTTGGGAGGAAGGATAGTCATCGAGGGACTATAGCTCCAGTAGGATTTTTTAGCTATTCGAGAGGGAAAATAGTCATCGAGGATCAATCACCCCGATGTAGTTTTGCCTAGCTATTCAGGAGGAAGAATAGCCATCATGGGTGACAACCCCGATGTGATGCTTCTATGCGGTTTTAGGAAACCTTAATGGTCATCCCTTCATTCATTGACTTGGCTTATATTGACATAATTTTAGTTGTTCGTGAGTGACTTGATGTTGATCTTAAGTTCATAAATGGAAGACTTAATATTGAGAAATAGCATAATGGATTGAAAGTGATTCAATTCTCTTTTAATGATTTCTCTAAGTTTGGTGAACTGTTTTATCTCTGAATTTCGAACTGTTTTACTTACATCATTTTACCACTTAATATTATATTATTTTATATTATTTATTATCCCGGAGACACTCACTGAGTACCCAGTACTCAGGCATACCATTATTGCTTTTTATGGTGTGTCAGGTAACGAAGAATAGCAGGTTCGTGATTGTTCGTGGGGCACCGTTCTATCTTTATTTTATTAGTATTAGTTTTCAGACTACGTCCTGAAGTTAGACTATTTCTTTTTATCATCTTAGAGGTTTCATAGATAGACGTTGTTTTGTGGGTATTTGGTTAAGGTCGTCATTCGACTCTCATGGGTGTTGCTACATTTTTTATAACTTATTTATGATATACTTTCGCTAATTTTGTTTCGTAAATTGTGACCATGATCTTTACTTAGTTATTTATAACTTAATTGAATTTATTAATGAAAGACTAAGCACGAACTTGATAGTATTAATTCATAAGGTGTTTCCGGTGTTGTTCATAGTTTCGGATGTTTGTTACGTCCAGGGTCAGGTTTGGGATGTGAAACATAGCATGAAAGTCGAATGAGTCATTATGGATTATGTTCATCATCCCGTTAGTAGAGGTATACCAATGTCATTTATCGATTTAGAAACCAAGTTCAATCAATAATCAATTTCAATGAACCCATTCATAGAGCAAAACACATTAAAGATTAAGCTTTTGAAATCATGTTTAAACCATCCCTTATAGGGCAAAGCATATTCAACGATTAACGTTTCATAGCATAGTTCCAACCATCCCTTTATAGAAAAATCATGCATACATATAGATAATATAATACACGTAAGGTTCAATGCGGGCTTGTCCTTCGCGCACACGAACCATTGCCGAAGAAAATATTTTTTAAAGTTGAAAAGTGTGTTCGGAAAGAGACATACCTTAAGTACCGCTAAAAGCTAGCAAACATGTTTCTCCAAATTCAATAATAGTTCTACAATAATTATTAATGATAAAATTTAGAACTTTAATCAAATTCCAAGAATTCCTATCCTTATCGAAAAACTATGACTTTTTTCGTGCTAAAAAACGTGTTCTAGATCCCCAAGAATTCACTCGTGGATTCACATCACTTCTATTACCCTATATTAGTATAAGTCCCTTAAATAACATCATAAAGGGTCAAAGGTCTTACCTTCAAGAGAATTCTCAAATGTTCCCTCAACTTCTTTTTCTTCAGTTTCAAGAATCTAAGGATTTTGAAGGATGAACTAGTGTTAATTTGATGTTAGATTGATATAATAATGATGAAAATTGATTAAAAAATTACCTTAGATGTTTTGGGGAAGCTTTAGGGTTGTTTTCTCTCAAACAGGCATCCAAAACGAAATGGAATGAAAGGTTTAAGAAAATTTCACATTCTGGCTTTTTTATACAGGCGGAACCGTTCTACTTTTGGCATTCTGTGCCACATAATGGGAAACGCTGGAGCATTTCCAAACGCATAACAAAATAGAATACTTGGTACTTTCGGGGTTAAAATGCATCCAAAATGTGCTGCAAACGCGATCTGTGAGGCATATCGGTCTAGTGGACTACTATGTGACTTTTCATTAAAATGGTCATAACATTTTACTCATAGGCCAGTTGGAGATCCACCTTATATAGTTGGAAAGGTATTTTAAAGGTCTACAACTTTCACTAATCAAGTTTTCCCAAATTCTCAATGAATGTTCACGGATATGGGATGGAAGTTAGATCTATCGTAAACTTAGTCGATTCTATCGAATCTTATGCACCTCTATATTAGACTTGATCTTAAATCAACTATTTTCATTCAAACTCATTTTGATGGGACTTCGTATGTCTAATGTCACCTAAATACTCATTTAACATATTCACACCTAGTCCATATTTACTGAGTGTTACATTATCCCCCTCCCAGGATCATTCGTTCTCGAATGAGAGTTATGGCCTAAGATTTCCACTAAACCTCAAGTTTACAGATCATTTCTTCAAGTTCTGATGTATTGCAAGCTATCATTTAATAAAACACTGCTAACATCCTAACAATAGTCACGTGATCCTCGTTGGGATCCCCACAACTACATCAAACAAGCCTAAATATGAAATAAGGGATTCACACATTTAGTCTATATTATCGCACATTTTTTATGATCAAAAGATTCAACACATACCTGGTATAGGGAATAAGTGAGGGTATCTTCTCTTCATGTCCTCCTCCACTTTCCAGGTCGCTTCTTTGGTATTATGGTTTCGCCACAGAACTTTAACCGAAGCTACATCTTTTATTCTCAACTTCCTAATTTGTCGATCTAAGATTTGCACAGGTTCTTCTTCGTGAGACAATCCCTCATTGACTTTAATCTCTTCATGAGGCAGGATAAGAGAAGGATCAGGTTTATACAACCTTAACATAAAAATGTGAAATACGACATGTACCATATCCATCTCGGATGATAATTTCAACTCGTTGGCCACGTTCTCAATCTTCTCACAATTTTGCAAAGTTCAATAAAACAAGGGCTGAGCTTACCCCTCCTACCAAACCGCATTACTCCTTTCATTGGTGATACTTTAAAGAATACCTTGTCACCGACATCAAACTCCAGCTCCCGACGCCTTATGTTTGTATAAGACTTTTGTCGACTTTGAGCTGTCTTTAGTCATTGCACAATGAGATTCACCTTCTCGATTTCTTCGTGAACTGAATCAGGACCCAATAACTCTACTTCGGTGGGTTCAAACTACTCAATTGGAGATCTACAATGCTTCTCATAAAGTGTTTCAGAAGGAGCAGTCTCAATACTCGCTTGATAATTGTTGTTGTAAGCAAACTCTACGAGAGGTAGATGTTCATCCAAATTACCTCCAAACTCAATCACATAAGCACTCAACATGTTTTTTAGAGTTCAATAGTCCTCTCTGTTTGCCCATCCTTTTGAGGATGGAAGGCAGTGCTCAAATTTACTCGAGTTTCTATACCTTTTTGAAATGGTTTCCAGAAATGAGCAGTGAATTACGTACCTCTTTCGGACATGATGGATGTCGGAATCCCATACAATCTCACTATCTCATTCAAATATAGCTTGGCATAATTTGCTGCAGTAGTAGTCGACTTTACATGCAAAAAATGTGCGGACTTTGTGAGTCTGTCCACAATCACCCAAATAAAATCAAACATGGCCATTGTGCTAGGTAAACCCACTACATAGTCCATATTAATTATCTCCCACTTCCATTGAGGAATCTCGATATTTTGGGCCAGATCACCAAGCCTTTTGATGTTCGACCTTCAGGTGCCAAATATGACCAGCAACACAGATCATTTAACCCAATAAAAATATAGCCTTAATGTACAATAATTCTTAATCCACTACGAGAGACCCTCGAATGTTCCCTTCATCCTAACCTTTGGTACTTTAAACATATCACATCTTAATTAATCTCTTAAGCCTAACAAGATTTTGGCAGAGTTTTTCCTATAATTAGGACTACTTCATTTTCTATACTTGTCTTAATTTATTAACAACCACATCCTACAATCACCATATATCCACCAATCACCTACAATCAGATTCTAGCAACTATGTACCACCTATCACACTATACACTACATTCAATGTGAGCTCCATAACAACCTTGTTCACTTGGTTAGCAGTTAGAGCCATTTTCGGGAGGCACGAACCAACTGACATGTTAGAATGATCCTAGAGGAAGTTAAAGCTATGTTGCACAATCTAGAATCAAGAAGAATGAGAAATACTTATAAATGTCCTGGGAGTCTTTCAATCATGTTGCACAAGGAAGACTCCACTAGACACAGCTCTACAGTCCGAGACACATCCTAGGACACATTCAAACCTAGGCTCTGATACCAAGCTTGTCACGCCCCAAAATTCACCTGAATGCAATAAGCATCTGATACCATGAACAACATCGGAAGCACATTATAAGTTGAGTAATCACTAATATCATTTTATAATCTTTCAACATTCACTTAGACAAATAATAAATTGTTAAACGTGAGCATGCTCATACTTATTATAATCTGCGGAAGTCTACTACAAAATACTCAATCATAAACGTACCAACCCTCAATAAGTCATATGAGAATTTTAATATCTACCCACAATATGATTCTATCTATGGAGCTTCTAAGATAACAAACACAAGTGTCTAACTTCGGAACGCAACCCAAAATAAAATAAATAAATGAAGATAGAGCGGTACCCTACGAACGAGCATGTGAGGTCACCAAATAGTCTAGAAAGCAACAAGTTCTCCTATTCCACATGTGTATCACTAACCTGCTCTTCTACGTTACCTGACACACCATAAAAAACAATAATGGTATACCTGAGTACTATGTACTCAGAGAGTGTCTCCGGGACAATGATTAATATAACAAAATAAATTAATAAGAATTGATAAAACTGTGTCAATAAAAGCTGTTCAAAATCTAGAGATAGAATAAATCATCAAACTTAGTAAAACCATTAAAGAAGAAATAAATCTACTTCAACTTATTATGCCGTTTATCACATTTAAGTCTCCCACTAATGAACTCAAAATCGTCAGTAAAACAACTCATAGGCAATCACAGTCATGCTAATTCAGCCCAAATCAATATAACGAAATGATGACCATATAGGATTCCCTAAACCCATAGAAACACCGCATCGAGGCTATCTGCCCAAGATAGCTACCCTTCATCCCGAATAGCTAGGCAAAGACCACACCTGGACTACTAACCCTCGATGGCCATTTTTCTCCCGAATGGCTAGGCAAACCCCACTAGTATCCATAGTGACTACCCTTCCTCCTAAGTAGCTAGGTCAAATACAAATAATAGAAATCATAGTGTAATAGTCGAATCACAATTATAGCATAAAAGTCAAATCAATCATTATGGATTATGTTCATCATCAAGTTACTAGGGGTATACCAATGTCATTTATCGATTTTGAAACCAAGCTCAATCAATAATAAATTTCAATTTAACGAATTCGTTCATAGAGCAAAACACATTAAAGATTAAGCTTTTGAAATCAAGTTTAAACCATACATTATATGGCAAAACATGTTCAACGATTAAAGGTTCATAACTTAGTTCTAACCATCTCTTGATAGGAAAATCATGCATACATATAGATAATATAATACACGTAAGGTTCAATGCGGGCTTGTCCTTCACGCACACGAACCATTGCCAAAGAAACTGTTTTCAAGGTTGAAAAATATGTTAAAAAAGAGATATACCTTAAGTCATGCTAAAAGCTAGAAAACGTGTTCCTCCAAGTTCAACAATCATTCTACAATGATTATTAATGATAAAGTTCAGAACTTTAACCAAATTTCAAGAATTTCTATCCTTATCGAAAAATTAGGGCTTTTTTGTGCCCAAAAATGTGCTCTTGATCCCCATGAATTCATTCATGGATTTCCATAAATTCTAATACCTTATATTAGTATAATTCCCTTCAATAACATCAGAATAGGTCAAAGGTATTACATTCAAGAGAATTCCCAAACGTTTCGTCAACTTCTTTTTCTTGAGTTTTAAGAATCTATGGATTTTAAAGGATGAACTAGTGTTAATTTGATGTTAGATTGATGTAATAATGATGGTAATTGATCAAGAACTTACCTTAGATGTTTTGGGGAAGCTTTAGGGTTGTTTTCTCTCAAAACGTCATCCAAAATAAAGTGGAATGAAATGAAATGTTTAAGAAAATTTCACGTTATGGGCTTTTATATACATGCAGAGCTGTTCTGCTTTAGCATTCTGGACCACACAATGAGAAACGTTGAAGCATTTCCAAATGCATATCAAAATAGAATACATGGTACTTTGGGGTCAAAATGCATCCAAAAATGCAATGCAAACGCGGCCGTATAACGCGTTCTGCGAGGCATATCGGTTCAGCAGACTGCTTTGTGACCTTTCAGTAAAAGAGTTGTAACTTTTAATTCATAGGTCCGTTTGAGCTCCACCTTATATTGTTGGAAAGGTATTTCAAAGGGATATACAACTTTTATTAGTGAAGAGTTTCCAAATTCTCAATGAATTTTCACGGACACGGGCTGGAAGTCAGACCTATCATAAACTTAGTCAATTCTATCGAATCTTATGCACCTCTCTATTCGACTTGATCTTAAATCAACTATTTACATCCAAACTCATCTTGATGGAACCTCATATGTCTAAAATGTCACCTTAATACTCATTTGACACATTCACACCTAATCCGAATTTACCAAGTGTTACAATTCGTTATTATTAACTATCACCACTCATAACCACCATCCTCGACTACAACCATCACCACCACCAATTATCACCTTAAGTTATCATCACCACTAACCACCATTATTACAACTAACCACCATTATTATCATTATCATGCATGTACATCATCAATCACCATGATTAACCACAATTACAAATCACAATCATCATTAATTACTACCCGTAACCACCAACATCAAACATCATCATTACCAACCACCACCATCAGTCTACACCTACAGGCCACAACCACTATTGATATTCTGATTAAGACGTTTTAATTTTAATAAAATAAATGAGATCTAAATATTAAAAAATAGTAAGATATATAAATTAAAATGAACGGATCATTTATTAATATTTTCTTTTGGAAAATATAAATGAGGATATATTGTCACCCTTTGTCCGAAGGATGTATTATTGAGAAATGTTTCTTTTGAGCAACTCAACGAAAAAGTAGAGATGGCTTTAATTTTGTCCACATTAGCAAGAATTTAATGGTTTGGGAATAATTCAAACAAATGGGGTCGTTTGATGGGAAGCTTTTTAATTAATTCATACTAATAATTGAAAATAAATTTATGGAAAAGATAGAATGTCTCAGAACATATAGATACCGTTATGCAGAGAAGTCAATATCACAAAGCTAGCATTCATTATTAATTCAAGAATTCGGAATTTTCCTTATTTTAGCATCTTGTGGAGATTTTTGATGTTATTGTGTTGCAAACGTAATAGCATTTTTGGTTCCTCATTTATTGATAAATTTTAATTTTAGTCCTTGTATATTTGAGTAAGTATATTTAACTTTCAATTAATTGAAACATGCGCTTTTGATCCATTTGCTTGTAAATATTCAAACGGATTTACCATAATTATCAATTGTTTTACCATTTAATTATCCATGTGTATGTTTAAACTTATATTGTTACTCCATATTTGACAGTAATATAATTTTAAGAATTATTCAAATATAACACATTTCCTACGTAAAGGAACAAAAAAACAAACTCTTCAATTAATTGAAAATTAAATATATCTTTTTGAATATTATGAGAACTAAAATTAAAATTTATGTATAATTAAGAGATCAAAAATGCTATTGTCCCAATTAAGATAATATGATCTGATGTTTCGAGAAAAATAAGAGAGGTGTAGAGCATATATAATAATGATATAGTTAAGGAAAATGCATGTTTAAAGTATGAAGTTAAAAAGATGTTTGCAAATAATTAATGAAAGAGATGCGTTTTGTACATATATGCATTGGCATGGTATAAAAGAAAAATACATGTAAAGTTTGAAAAAATATGCATTTGTGACAATAATAAGAAGAAAAACAAATTATTTATAATGCCAAAGAAACATTTTTTTTTTTTGGAAATCATTGAGTTGCAAAAATGCAAAAAGGATAAACTTTGTATAATTAATAATGCGAATAAAGATGACCAAAGTGGTTTTTGAAAATCATTGAATATGCACGACGAGCCTAAAAATAAATAAACTAGCGGAGGGTTTCTATGTTTGAATTAACTGGGCCTATAAATAAATAAGCTAGCGACGGGTTTTAACTACCTTACTAATTATTCATTCAT
Organism: Anisodus tanguticus; assembly: GCA_034509755.1. Lineage (NCBI taxonomy): Eukaryota > Viridiplantae > Streptophyta > Magnoliopsida > Solanales > Solanaceae > Anisodus > Anisodus tanguticus. Next base: position 3,278,509 of record CM067555.1, on the reverse strand, counting down.
GGCCTAATTATTCTAAATACCCTAACAATCACACAAGCATTAAAATAATTATTACATGCCCAAGAATAGAAATGACGAAATTAAAGAATAATAATAAAAGAGGAACTAAGGCGGATGACGATATCATCTAGCCCTATTTGTTTGGAAATCCCGAGGCCGGAGAATGCAAGGAATGTGGGTGCGAATCTTCGTTTGACAATAGCCATGATGAGTCTCATAACGAGACTCTTCGTTGCTCCCGGTACATTTCATGTAAATGAAAGAAAAGAAAAGGATTAGTGACGGAATATGAGAATATATACAAAAAAGTGTAAAATGAATAATTCATGACAAGTAGTATATTGTCGGGCCTCGACCCAACTGGTTAGGTTCAGATGCGCAGGTATAGGAGGATAGGCCCATCACACACATCTTTTGGATTTTAAAAGGGAGGAAAGGAAGGCAAGCCCAATATACACATTATTCTAATCCCCTCAATTTCCAACAAATATACAAGCTCGCATTTAGCATATTTAGCCATATAAAGGACTGATATACATGAAATATTCTGAAATATGCATGATATACTTGGGGCATTTCATTTCTAAAACTCAAAGAATACAACATGCTTAACTTCTCCTCATTCATACTAGATCATTTTTAGGACAGAGCAGATGCACATGAATATCTCAGAAACTGGAAGCAAGCAAACATGCATCCTAATGGGAAATCTATATGCACCATTCAATAAGAGGATGAGATCTTTGGATTTCTAGAAAGCATCTGCCTATACTATGTTCCAAAACCATTTATCCAAATTATGCTCTATGCATATATACCTATATGATCATGGATGCAGATCAGATAGATGAAATAAAAGGTCTTAAAATTAGCATAACATGGTTGGTTCTATCAAAACAATGAGGCTAGCACATGAGCCATTTAATGAATCAATACACATGATATATCACAAGAGTAAGATGAGGGAGTATTATATGCTGTCATGGGTGTCTTTTACACTTAGGCAAGTAAAAGGGAGATACATAGAGTCAGTTCAAGAAGATATAGTTAACCAGTCATAGTATCTTAACTACTTAGACCAGAATTAGATTATGTAGAGTCCTAATCATGTTTCATTTTTTACTGAGCAGAAATGACATTGAGGTCAAGGCATGGGAATAGATGATAGTTAGGTCTAAGGCAGTGCAACTAACACGACGAAAGAACATACATAAACAAAACAGTGTCATATCATAGCATACAGAGAATCACATGGCTAAAACATCAGTAGAAATCCTGAGGTAGAGATTGATAACTATCACAACATTGTCATGCTGTCAATTCCTGATTTTTAGAAACAGTGTTGATACCCACAGCAAGTTCACAATAACACAGGTACTAGACTAGCAGTTTACACAGCTTAGCAGGCATATATATAACTCAGACAGATTGAATCATGCTATCCCTTAATACTGGAACATATATTCACAGCTATATTGGGCAACAGACCCCTAAATTCACACATATTGGACTAACACATTCGTAAGTAAACAACATTGAACATCAACTTAAGAAACAACCCAGCTATAACAAATACAGGATTTGGAGAAAATATGCTTAACATAAGAAGGCTAACAAGATTCACGCTGACTTTTATTTTAAACAAGTGCACTGCTAAGGTATTTGGCACAATATTTCAATAATCAGACAATACATGTCAATCACAGGCCATGGAACATAATTGCAGTAGCCCATATATTATTAAACTAATATTAAATTATCCTAACAGTCCACCCCTAGTTAAACAAATGACATTTTGGCTTTATTCTAGCTCAAAGTAATCTGTACATGACCTAACTAATCCCCTAAACCATTTTACCTATATAATCATGCTAACAGTTACTATAACAAACATCAAACAATGATCAATATCAATTAAAATAGGCTAATCAGTCATACTACACATAATAATATATTACATAATAAAAGCTGAAAATTAATAGAGGAATGGGATTACTGACCTTCTCCGGGCAGCGAACCGAGGCGTACTTTCGAATCATCGAGTCCGCTCGGAGAAGTTGTATTTATGCGATTAAAAAGAAGAATAAAGCTTAGTATTTTGTGGCTTTGTCGAGCCCGAAACGAGAGTAGAATGAAGGATTTTCCGAGTCGAAACTCGTTCAAGAAAGGATTTTTGTTAACTCTTTTGTGAAACCATAAGGCAGGTCGATTTTGGCAAGAGCTAAAAAAAACAGAGGGCTTTTTTCCGAAAATCAGAACCCCCCATTGACAACCCACAAAGGGTTCTATTTATAGCTGGATTTGAGAGCTTAACAGCTAGAATTCGAAATTCGAATTCAAAGAAAATAAGGGAAAAAGTGACGGTTCTTCACAGATTTCGAAAAGGAAGAGATTATGATAAAGAGTATGGATTTATGCCTTTACCCATCGAATCCTTGAAGGTTATTCTAGGGGCACACTGCAGCATGCATGCATCGCCGGTCTTTTCGACTTGGACGAGCTATTCCAAGCTCTGAGGTTTGCAGAAAAAGGGGAAAGGGGACTGGCGATGTGAGGGCTTGATGGTGGCAGTGGTGTTGGTGTTTATCCGGCGGTTTGGAGGTGGAGCCGGCGAAGGACCGCCGGATTTTGGAAGGGTTTGGGTCGAAGGTCGCCTGGTTTTTTTTGGCGTCGCTGGTTTTGTTTTGATTTTGGGCGATTTGTTAATGGGGGGTTTTAATTTGGGATTGGGCTCGGGTCGGCGGGTTGGACTTGGGCGAGTTTGGGTTGTTCGATTGGGCTGCGGAAGGTTGGGTTAATGGAAGTGGATATTGGGCCATGGTTGGGGAAGACTTGGGCTGGTGGGGTTTTTGGTTTTGTTTTGGGGACGATTTGGATTTGGGGAATGGGATATGGGCTTCGGTTAGTGAGGTTAAAGGGAATGGGTCGTTGGGCCAACCGAGTGGGCTTTAATTTGTGGGTTGGTATAGTGTTTTGGGTAGAAATTATTTTTGGATTGGGAAATAAAATGGGTTAGAAATTGTCTTGGGTTTAAAAAATATAAAAGGGGTTTAACATTAAAAATGCTTTGAAGAAAAATATAAATTATTAAAAATAAGATATAACGATGTGATAATAATAAAACAAAATATTTTCAAGATGTTTAATGCTTGATAAAAAGTGGAACGCGATGCAATTTTGCGAAAATAACATAACATAGAATATTAGGGGAAAATTATGATTACGACTTTTTAAAAAAAAGGCAAATGATAGTAAAACATGTGAATAATAATAATAATAAATATATAATAATAGTGATATCGAAAATAATAGTATATGTATATATATTAAAATTGTTTTTGAGGTATCCGAAAATATTTAAAATTGCGAATAAATAGGAAAAAGACGGGACAAAATTGGGTGTCAACAGATGCCCCTCTTTGGCCGGAAACGATGAAAGAATTTTCGGACAAAGAAGTTGACCGAGTAGCCAATTTTGTCCTAATCAGCGGGACTTGAAGGAAGATTAGGGGTGCACTTGGTAAAAATAGAATCCCGAGGGGAGAGAAGTTGTAGAAGATGGTGCAGATTCCAGAAATAATGCCCCGGTGTCGAGTTATGATGACACTGGTTGCAGATGTGACAAAACTATTGAGAAAGAGCGGATCGACGTTCGAAGTAGGTCGTTGACCAATTTGCCTCGGTTCGCCGTAAGAGACAGTTCCACGTTGTGATGAAGTTCCTGCAAATTAAAGACTCCTGCAAACTAAAGCTTAAGATATAATTAGTGTATAACTGCTAGGAAAAAAAAATTGTAGAGAATATAACTTGGAAATACCCGCATTAGGAGGTGGGCACCTGACTGAAATTAAAATACCCGCATTATAAGGTGGGTGCCTGACTGAAATTAAAATACCCGCATTATAAGGCGGAGCGCTTGAAATGACGTCGTTGGATTGATGTGTTGTGTTAAAGACGTCGTTGTAATGTTGTTGACGTCGCTGTAATGTTGTAAAAGACAGTTGTTGTGATGCCGTAACGTCGAGGACGTTGTTGTAATGTTGTTTTGCTATAAAAGATAATTGGTGTGCTGAAGACGTCGTTGTAATGCTGCTGACGTCGTTGTAGTGCTGTAAAAATAATTGTTGTGTTGAAGACGTCGTTGTAATGCTGTTGACGTCGTTGTAAAGCTGTAAAAATAGTTGTTGTGTTGAGGACGTCGTTGTAATGTTGTTGACGTCGTTTTAAAGCTGTAAAAATAGTTGTTGTGCTGCAGTAACGTCGATGACGTTGTTGTAATGTTGTTTTGCTATAGAAGATAATTGTCGTGCTGCCATAACGTCGATGACGTTGTTGTAATGTTGTTTTGCTGTAGAAGATAATTGTCGTGCTGCCATAACGTCGATGACGTTATTGTAATGTTGTTTTGCTGTAGAAGATAATTGTCGTGCTGCCATAACGTCGATGACGTTATTGTAATGTTGTTTTGCTGTAGAAGATAATTGTCGTGCTGCCATAACGTCGATGACGTTATTGTAATGTTGTCTGTTGTAAGAGATAATTGTGCTGAAGACGTCGTTGTTGTTGACGTCATTGAGATGCGGTAAAAGATAGTCGAATTGCTGAAGACGTCGTTGTTGTTGACGTCGTTGAGATGCGGTAAAAGATAGTCGGAGTGCTGAAATAACGTCGATGACGTTGTTGTAATGTTGTTTGTTGTAAGAGATAGCTGTGCTGAAGACGTCGTTGTTGTTGACGTCGTTGAGATGCGGTAAAAGATAGTCGAAGTGCTGAAGACGTCGTTGCAAGAATGTAATGCTGATGTCGTCGTTGTACGGACGTAATGTTGATGTCGTCGTTGGAAGAATGTAATGCTTTTGTTGTTGTAGGAGATGTAAGTGACGTCCTTGCCGCCGCTTCTTGTAATATGGTTCCACGTTGTGCTGAATCTTCTGCCGATTCAAACTCATGTGGACTGTGAATTGAAATGTCGTCTTGGCATGGGCGAAAATGTGATGCGACGTCTTTGCCGTCGGGAATGCTGTGTTGAAGTTCCTTGTGATTCGGAATAAACATATTTGTGCGGACATAATAGTCGTTGGGGGAGGGGCGGTATTCGCGTTGACTTTGTAGCTTCTCGCTCTTGATAGTTGCTCATTTCGAGCCGATTCTTTTTGTTCACCGATGTTGGACCCCCCAAATTATATTATTCACGCTCCAGTTAACAAGGTCTGAGTGTGCGGGGAGTGTTAAAAGTCTCACATCGAAAATGGAATGGAAACATGGACTCCTTATATGAACTTGAACAATCCTCACCCTACAAGCTAACTTTTGGGGTTGAGTTAGACCCAAGATCCATTCTTTTATCTGGTATCAGAGTCAAGCCCATTCCTTCTTTATTCATTGATGTTGGATCCCCAAATTATATTATCCACTCTCCAGTTAACAAGGTCTGGGCGTGCGGGGAGTGTTAAGAGTCTCACATCGGATATGAAATGAGAACATGGACTCCTTATATGAACTTGGATAATCTTCACCTTACAAGCTAACTTTTGGGGTTGAGTTAGGCTCAAAATTCATTCTTTACACGTGCCACCAACACCACCACCACTAGTCTACACCTACAAGCCACAACCACTATTATTAAAAATATGTGTATTCCGATTCAGATATTTTAATCTTAATAAAAATAAATGAGATCTAAATATTAAAAAAATATTTTTTTAAAAATATTAAAAGAAAAGTAAGACATATAAATTAAAATGAACCGTTTGTTTTGGAAAATATCGATACAAATGAGGATATATTGTCACCCTTTGCCAGAAGGATGTATTATTGAGAAATGTTTCTTTTGATCAACTCAACGAAAAAAATAGAGATGGCTTTAATTTTGTCCACATTAGCAATAATTTAATGGTTTGTGAATAATTCAAACAAATGGGGTCGTTTGGTGGGAAGCTTTTTAATTAATTCATACTAATAATTGAAAATAAATTTATGGAAAAGATAGAATGTCTCAGAACATATAGATACCGTTATGCAGAGAAGTCAATATCACAAAGCCAGCATTCATTAATTTAAGCATTCGGAAGAGTCCTTATTTTAAAATCTCTTGTGTGTATCATTATCCATTGCTTTATTTATTTTGTATCGTGCTAATTTGTTATCTTATTTTTCTTGAATTTCTATATTGATTACGTTTTTTTTTTGGCCGAGGGTCTATCGGAAACAACATTTTTACCTCACAAATGTAGAAGTAAGTTTGCGTACATCCTACTCTCCTCAGACTCCATTTGTGGAGTTACATTGGGTATGTTGTTGTTTTATATTTAGTCTTCAATTAATTGAAACATGCACTTTTGATCCATTTGCTTGTAAATATTCACAGATTTACCATTATTACCAATTATTTCACCACTTAATTATACATGTATTATGTTGAATTTATATTGTAACGACATATTTGACTGATATAATTTTAAAAATTATTCAAATATAACATCTTTCCTTCCTAAAGGGACAAAAACAGACCTTTCAATTAAATTGAAAGTTAAATGTATCTTTTGAATATTATGAGGACTAAAATTAAAATTTATTTATAATTGAGGGACTAAAATACTATTATCCCAACTAAGATAATATGATCTGATGTTTCAAGAAAAAGAAGAGAGGTGTATGGCATATAAAATAATGATATAGTATCATCTTATCACATTTCATTTTCATACACTTAAGAAAATTACAATTCCAATGTTTTTGGCTTATTCACACGTATAACATGGACAACCACATAACAAAAAACTCTAAAATAACTCCTCTGAACTCATATTCTTGTCAGTCTTTGCTTCTATCCTGATTGAAGTTGGGGTGATGGGAAATCACTTATATAAGTTATAACCATATATATAGTAGTCGTATCACTTCAAATTTTATTTTACATAATATTAGAATAAAATGAGTTTAAATGGAGTAATATAATATGAACGTTGACAATTTTTGTAATAGTTAAGAAAGTCGCACAACATTTTTGAAATATTATATAAAGTTACTAAATATTTTTTTCATAAATAAAAAGTCACTCAACATTGCCTAAGTATCATGCAAAAAATATCTCCTTTCTTTTCTGTCAATGGCTTTTTGAGCTACCGGGAAATTTTGATATCCCGATATAATGACTATTTTTTAAAGACAATACTTTAGTCAGTGACCGCTCTAGTTTTAGGTCGGAATTTAGTATGACATCCATTGTCCTACCATGTAGACTGAGCCATATATACTTCCAATGGCTACTCTGTCCTAATATGCAGAATGACACATGCGTTAATGGCTAGTTTATGAACTATGAAGTGAGACCCTACGAGTTTACAACACAACTTTTGCTTAAAAAAAACTAGATATATTGCCTTGATTGATTACCTCTAAAATTTGATACCACATTACAAATTTATCCATGTAGGGAAAAGCTGAATAAACTTGTAATTGTGTTTGAAATGATAGGTCTACTATCCCTTCTTGTTTGGATATGGTCCATAATCTATATCATGTAATATATGTGTCATTCATTGCTACCCCTTTTTATATCCTTTTTGAGTCAACAGGCATTTGAGAGTTATTAACACAAGTGGGAAAAAAACTGTTAAATTGACTTCTAACATGTAAATGTCACCAAAATGTTAAGAGTTAGTCAGTTAGATAGTGCTTCCAATGTAAAAATAAAAGTAAAAAAGAAAAGGCTATCAAAAGGTGGTTCTAGAAGGTTGGTTATGGGTTTATGTGAATTTAGGTACTTATTTTTACTTAGACCTTATAATATACAGTATTAGGAAAGTTATCAAATATCTATAAATAATTAATTGTGAATTTAATTATTAGTGTAGTATTAACTTAAAGTTGTAGTAGAAATTCATTAACTTCAAATTTTAAATGAGGTAATGATAAAAAATAAACCTCAAGTATCAAATTTTTTCAAGTTTTTCTACCTGAACTATCAAGTGTTTGCGCTTTTCTATCCTAATTATCACCAATTATTTATCAAAACACATCTTTGAGCTTAGACCAAGTGTTTGAATACAATCGTCAAAAGGCGCGTGACAACTTAATTTGCCCATAAAATTTCGTCCACATGAAAGCTGACTCATAAATTTCGATGTGCGTTATAATAAATAGTTAGTGATAGCTCAGATACGGAACGCAAACAAAGTACAAAAGAAGTAGTTGGTGACAGTTCAGATAGGAAATGCAAACACCTGATAATAGTTTAAGTAGTTCACCTGAAGTGCAAAATAAGTAGTCCAATCTTAATTCAAATCATAGTGTTGCAAGTATGAATTATTAATTGTAACTTGTTCTATTCTCTTATATGCATAATAAACATAAGCTAAGGAAATAAAAAATTAACAAGCCGACCTTAGCTCAGTTGGTAGAGCGGAAGACTGTAGTAGGCGCTGTAATCTTTAGGTCGCTGGTTCGAATCCGGCAGGTCGGATTTTTTTTTTGTGTGTGCATGCATAAAAGAAAAATTATTTATAAATATCTTTCTTGCAAAATTAAGCCAGGGCTATGTGGTTAATAATTGCAGATCGGATACTTTGTCTCTCTAAGGAACATTCCCTCGGTGGTTGGGTAAATATCAGCGAGCATTCTGAATCTTTAAGGGGGTGTATTAACGACATCCATAATAGTGGATGAATCGATGAAGGCGGGTCAAGAAAAAGATTGGTAGACTTTAGGTTGATAAGCTTACGAACAAGAAATGTACATGACACTTAGATGAATCACATATCGAAATAAAAGAAGAAAGTGAATAGAGACATAATACAAATTCACATGTTACATGTACTTTTGGACTCAATAGTAGCATAGCCTAAGAAATAAATCAGTGAAATTTATCGTGGCAAAACGGACAATACATGTAGAAATTTACACCAAATGAGCTTAGAAATAGATGATCTTGAAATTTTGACCCCTGCTTGACATATGGTAAACCTTCAAGGGCAAAAGTTAAAAAATTTTTGAACTTGAAATTTTACCTATGAAACAAGTGGGGTCAAAAATTCAAGATCATTCACCTCCAAAATTATTCTTGTAAATCACCTAATACGTACAATAAGCTTGAACCGTAACACTAAACTCCCAAAAGTCTTAATCTTTGAATGGACGTTTGTTTGCTCACGTCTATCCTTGTATGGTGCACAGCCAAATCATAAATCTCAACCTCTTTCTGATTTGAAAGATTAAGAGGTTATTATCATTGATTTATGCCCAAAGGATGTATCAGTTGATAGGAGTAGTTATTTGGGGAGACCGAAGTGACATAAATTTAAAAGCAATTTCTTACAAGATTGGAATTTGGATAGAGAACAGTACGTAAAGTAATTACATGTCTATAATCGCAATATAAAGTTTCAATGTTTTAAAAATATCCTACAATTATCATCCGTTTACGCTCCATAACATGAGTGATTTTTTTCTAAGATAAGGTGACGTTTTTATGAGCCTAAAAGATTATAATGTGCCTCCAAGAACATATCGTCGTGAGTAATAAGTACTCCTTCAAGTTTAATCAAAGATCTCAAGTTCAACTCTTGCAGGTTACGAAATCGCCTTTTTATTCTACCACCAATATAAAACTTCCGGGGTAAATTCGGATTTAGTTGGGCCTGAAAGCAAGTATCAAATTCAAGCTTTGCTAGTTACGAGATCGCCTTTGTTAAGAAGATTTCTACTATTAATATAAAACTTTCAAACGCGAATCCAAATTTAGCCGGGCTCGAATGCAAGTACAACACCAGTTGGAAAACCAAAAAATAGAAGATATTTTTCATTTTCATACTATTTTACTGCATCAGAAATAAAAATAAACATACCACCAAGCAATGTGATGGAATAGCAAATATTCTTCTACCGTTAAAACAGAAATTTCGGATTCAAAACCTAAAGAATGAAACCCCTTTGGTAGAGAAAGAAAAAACACCCCAAGGTTGGGTTTTTACAATGTGAATCTAAATTTAATCATACCAATGATTCTGGACACCAGATTGTTATAAGGAAAACTCAGTGCACAAAGCATCAATGTTAACAGGGTCTAGGAAAAGGCCTCACACCAAAGGGCGGGGTGAGGTGATGTAGACAACATATCCCAATTTAAACTTAATACACAAAAAAAGAGATATGTTTCTCCATCAAAAACTCATTTAGATGTCAAAAGGTGTCTTTCTTGTACATAGCTCTTGCCTTCACCCACCGATAATTTATTGGAGTGTTTTTACACTATCTGCATTTTAACTAGTTATAGCAAGTTTGTACTCTATATTTCAAGTTAATCATATGAAACTTGATAAGATCTACCTGTCGTTGCAGGTCAATTTTAACTTGTGTTAAATTACAGAGAACTACAATGTGTAAAACTTAAACTTAATTAAATAACCGTTTCTATAACCTGACTAAGCTCTCTGATCCCAAAAAGCTACAAAAGAAACAAAGATGCTATTTCTACACTATAGATGCCAAATATACAGTCAAGAATTCGGTTCCCATAGCATCCAACGTACTGGTGATTCAAGGAGTCTTCGAAGCCACCTGCAATAAACTTCAAATCAAAATGACTGGAGACTGCAACATCATTGAGTAAATAACATAGGCAGTAGGAACTAATTATTCTGCATCTACATAAATCACAATATTGATAACAGACGACATCCAAATTTGAAACCGGGAGACTAGACATTACAAAATACTTGCAGTACACACTAGGGCCGGATCCAGCATGTTGCGTGCGGGTTCACCGAAACCAAGTAGCTTTTGCTAAAACCCTATATATATGTATTAAAATATTCACTAAATATCTATAAATATTTGATTGTGAATTCAATTATTATCGTATATTAACTTGAAGTCATTGTAGGAACCCAAAAACTTCAAATGTTGATGCCTCTGGACTACACACAATAGGTATTAAACATGCATCTGGGAAACAGTTCTACTGCCCAGAGGCTAAGATGAGGCAATTAACTCTAGCACCAGTATAACAAGAGTCTAATTTGGAGTTCTGATGAACCCGTTGAAATATGCCGGCAAAACTTTAATGCATCTCCCACCAATTCTTCTCTCTCTCACACACACACATGTTCTTTTCCACCTTAAAGGCATAGAGATTTCAAGCAGAAAGAAGAGAAAGGCCATTTTGGACTGTAAACGTAAACATAACTAAAACAATCAAAGACAGCAAACAGGCTATGAAATGTTACCTTTCTTCATTGGAGCTTAAGCGAGCAAAGCTGCAATTTATCCTCACTCAAACAACCAAGCAGTCCCGAATTTTGGAGGCGTGCAAACCTAACGTCACGAATAGGGCGGTTAAGAGATTTAATACGCTGAGCCACATTTAAAGATGGCAATTCTTGCAAGACCAGTTCCATTGTTGCTTCATCGCCAGAAGCAAACACAGGGTTCTTCTTCCCTCTATCAATTATAGCAGATTTTGGAAGTCGAATTCCACTCACTTTGGCACAAGAAGCTCCTAACTTCTGGTATCTGCTACCCATTCTCCTGTAAAGAACATGAGAACCCTCTACCGCTTGCTCCATTGTCGAAACTGGAGTAGGCAATACTTGAGAAGCAACCATGTCACCGGAGATCTCCAGTTTAGGACGGAAAGAGGCAACTATGTCATCATTTCTATCTCCACAAGCGAGAGATATACAGATTCCTTGATTCTCCAACTTAGGGACCAAGCATGGCCTTCAGTGATAAATGAAAATCTATAATTAACATGGAATTCGCAAAACTACTAGAGAATATCAAAGAGCTTCAAGATAATAACTCTTTTAGAGCAGGTTGAAAAGTCATCAAAACCATACAGTCACTCTGCCCCCCTCCTAGCTTAGTCAAACAACAACATACCCAGTGAAATCCCACAATGTGGGGTTTGGGGAGGGTAGAGTGTACACAGACCTTACCTCTACCTTGGTAGGCAGAGCGGCTGTTTCCGAGAGACCCTCGGCTCAAGACAAAGCACAAGCCCAAGCAAAGTACCACAAACATTTAAACAATTTATTTTTTGAAAGCAATCCTACTACTAGGGAATAAGGCAGAAGTTCAAGAAAAGCACTCTTTTAGACCAGTGTGAAAAGTCAACTAAAATCACATAATTAGTCCCAGTATGATCCACATCTACTATCATTTAGAAGTTCTTATCAGAGAGGGATGTAGAGTATTAGTACCAGGTTTATCAGAACTCAATACTTTCGGCGCGGAGCATAAATTTGTGTAAAAAATTGTGAAAATTGCAACAAATCGTAGATATGAAACCATAACTTTAAAAATATAATGGGTTTAACGCTAGAAATAGTAAATCCTGAATCCATAAAGATTCAAACCTGAATCCGCCTCTTATTCTTATCACTTAAAATCATTAGAGGACAATATAGTTGACCTCCACGATAAACAATCTCTCAGACCAGCTTTAAAAGTAAACTAAAAAGTGCATAGCTGATCCCAGAATGATCTACATACATGTAACAGATGTTCTAATTACTTACATTGCCATACTGCCCGCTAACAATCCACTCAACTCCTCTTAACATGATTCTGGACATAGCCATGCATATTCAAACAATTTATCAGGAAAGCAATCGTTTCTACTACTAGGGCTAGCACATCGAAAATCAGAGAACAGTTGGCATATGAGCAGAAAAGTTCTGCATAAAAAGGCAGAAAATTTTGCCTCTAGGAAGCTTATATACCCTGGATGTTTGTAAAAATAGTTGATTGAACTGTGAACAAGGAAGGGCCTAAATATATTAACAAGGTTAAAGTCATCCACTATAAAATGTAAGATTGTACTCTTGACAACTCAATTAGTGAAATTTCTTTGCAAAAACATCAAGATTCTTCCTAGCAAACCAACTCCAGGGCTTTGGTCTAGTGGTAAGAGCACAACACATGATGTGGGTTAACCACACATCACGATTTCGAACCTTGCCGCATACAAAAGCCTGGCATTTAAGTGAAGAAGGGTAAAGGGGAGGGCTCATTTATCTAACGAATTTCCAACTGTCCATCAACTGGTCCATGGGGAACTTCAGTTATCAAAAGAAAAAAAATCCTTCCTAACAAACCTTAGCACTAAGGAGTAAAGCCTTGCTGTAGCTTCAGATTGTGGAAATTTAAGACACAAATTCATGTCATTTCCACAATAAACTAAGTCAATAAGAAATCAATAACCAAGTTAAATCCTTGACATTAGATGAGAACCTTGTCGTTCCACTAAAGAGTATCTTTTAGACCAGACTGAAAAATATCTGAATCATCCAACTCTATTTAATTCTATCAGGAAAAGGAAAAATGCAATAACAAACAACTTCAAGGAACAAACTATAATCAATCACCTCCCATGTATCATCACTATGACACTGTCTGAAGATAATCTATACGATCATTTTCTGACCTATCTTTTGAGATATTGGTTAACCATATCGTACTAGCAACTTAACTGCTTTACCATAACAAAAGCTTACATTCTCAAGAACCCATAACCCAATAAACAGCTGGACTATCTGGTGAGCAACAATTTGCATTTAACACAATTGCTCTTAATCTTATCACAGTATGTAAGCTATTATAAGAAAGATACTGAGTATGGTATGCACCTTCTTAAGCAATAGCTCTTTGAAACAGGAAAAATGGTCAATCAAATGTCTTCAACCATTTCTTCTTCTATACCATCCACTAGTTTTTCTACTTCAATCTTTTGTACAGGATGAAATGAGTACCTAAAATGTATTCAGAGACCAGAAAATGCAGGCTTCTTCAAAAATATTCCTAATATCTAAAATTTTCAGTTAGGCTCCTTTAAGAATATTCCTAAGATCTAAGTTTGAAATAGTTAATGATTACAATTGTCAAGTTACAGGAATAATCTATTGAGAGATATTCCAAAGTGCAAATACTCTTGAGTCAGTTACGCAGCAAAGATCATCGGATCCTAACAGTTCCAAAGCTACAGCAAGGGATGGTGCAACTCAGAAGATATTAGATATTAAGAAAAACTTGTTTACCTCAAGAAGCAAAAACTAAGTGAAATTTAGAAGCAAACATACTAGAACTCACATTTCGTCTCTGCTACCAAAGTTCCAGTGGCACAAGCCTACTGAAGATGCAGAAAGAACACTTCTAACGCTGGCACCAAGTGTAGGATCAGTTGAAAGGGAACAAACAGTATGAACAGGATTTCCTGTCAACCCAGTCAGAGATTCCACTGGTATCGTAGTTTGACGCCGATCAAACTGCAAAACCATGCCATTCTGCAAAGATAAAACTAAAAATATGACGCATTACTCGGAGAAAAATAAAAAGAGATACTAATTATTTTTTCTTTCAATGTGTCACCCGACTTGAAAGAGAGACTAACTAATTAAAACAAATAAACACTCCCTAAATATCAACTTGCTTGTCACTTCGGATTCTTGGGTGGTCAACTTGGCAAATTTTCCAAGCTAAATTAGGTATATATTCATTCATTATTTGAACATCAGATAATTTAGGAACTACATAAAAAGTACTATAAGTTGTAATTTTGCCGAGTCAAAATGAGAGGATAGATTAAGAATTATTAGTCAAAGATTACTTTGTTTGACTCGCAAAAAAAACGAAAACAACAACCATTTTCCAACAGATGGTTTATGTGTTAGGACCTGTAATCCGGCATACATGTAATGCGAATTGTTGAGATCCCACGAACATGACCAAGGAACAGTCTGCATATTCCAAATAGACAATAGAAAAAGGAAGAATCAAATTAACTTTGATGAATAGCATTAGAAGTTTAGAACAAAGTGAATACTCTATACATTAGCAACAAACCCATATTATTATCAGAAAGCACACTACTGAGAGTTAAAATGTCAAGATGCAGCAGTTGAATCTAAACAATCATTGGAGCAGGGCATTCGGAGGCATGCTATTATAGAGGCAGTGCTTTTTCCAGCTCAGGGGATGCATTTCTTACCTTGTAACTCTGTTAGCAAATCCATCTCTTTTTTTCTTAATGTCCAATAGAACCACCTCAATATTTTAAAAGAGCATTCCGTTTAAAGTTTTAAACATGGAATTGTCTTTGATGATTGTATGAAATTCCCCACGGGATCTTGAAACTTCTTTCAGTTACTTGACAACTTACAGAGATTTAAATAAAAGTTAAAGCAGCCTTGGACTTGATAAACTCCTAACCCGCCAATGAGACTTGGGAATTATGCAGAAACTTTTTAGTATTTTTGTTAAAAAGACAGAAATAACATCATATAACCCAATTGAGACATTGTGGAATAGGCTAAACCAATCTCTCTATGTATTAGGAGGGTAGGGTAGAGCAAAAGCTAATTGTTGTTTTAAAGAAAATTGCATTTTTTTTCAACTCTCAAGTTGTCAATTAAATGTAGCACTTCTACAGGATGAATAGGTGGTGTTAAAGATCGTCTTCTGATGCTGATAGTGAAGGTCCTCCCAAATCTAATAGGTCGCTCTGTAAATTTAACTGTGAAAATAAGGGACCTCATGAGGCCTTACCAGTTACCATAAAGTGTGTACACAGAACAGAAAATTACTCCATAAGAACTCTAATCGGCAATCATTCAAACAAAGAGTTTCTCATCCAGAGAGCTTATCAACCAAAATAAAATATCTAATACATCATCCAGCAACTCTGAGCAATTTTAGTTTTACACAAACATAACCAGTGAAAGAAAAAAAGACAACTATAAAAGAAGGCTTAGAGTTATTACCGGTAAGTCGTATGTCAGAACAGTATGGTTGTTTTCAGCACTGCAAAAAGAAAGAGAACAAATAAATAAGATACTTACCGGGAGGGTAGCACAAAACCGAAGTTAAATACTGTTTTACAGAAATTTTCGATCAAGTAAAGTAGATTTTGCTGTTATACAGCAATTATTTGGCAGAAAGTGGAGGGAGGTTATCAACCTAAGAACTGACAACTTCTTCCCTAAAGAACCCAAGAGTATGACTCTTTCATGAGGAGAAACATGCATGTCCTTGATAGTTTTCATGCTAGCAGGAAGCAGAATGTCTTCTCTTTCATGCGGATCTAAAAGACTAATCTGCAAAACGCAAAAGTAGACAAAGTTGAAGCACATATGCAGGCAGCAGCCATCAGAGAATTCCAATAAGACGACCTATGAAATTTACTTTAGTAAGCATATGCTGTCCTCCCATTCCAGAGAGCCTTCTGGCAATCATCAAATTCTCACCATGGCTGTCCACATCAAACAGGCGAGCACCATCAATCTGAAACTCTTTCTACAAACGGATAAAACATAAGGTTACTAACTCAACTAAACTTCAATCAATGGGGTTAATTGGACAACATATGCTAGTTCATTCCCAATATAATACCAGTAAGAAAATAAAAAGATAAGAGAGAAAATGAAGGCCATGTTTTGGGCCAATAAGCAGTTAAGGAACTGACCAGCCTGTACTACTATCTCGGACTCATACATAATATTGATACTAAGTAAGTGCTAACCCAAAGGTGAGCATATTTCCAGGGCATCTTGGTACATAAGTTGCAGTAAATGTGGAACGACAATTGATAAAGGACTAATGATTTCTCTGTTGATACTATCAGGTACACAAGTTGTGCCAGATGTAGAGCAATAATGGATAAAGGAGTAATGATTTCTCGGTTGCTACTATAAGAAATCAAACTTGAAAAGAACACAATTCCTAAAGCTCAATTCACATTTAACAAGCAGAGGAGATGGCAAACCTGTAAAACAAAACCATTCGCATATTCACGTCTTTCAGATTTAGAGTCGATATTGCGTCCTGCACGACATGGATAAGTACTGGAACTTCAGTGTGAAACGATGATACAACATAGCCAATAGTATCAATATCCCTAACCAAAGATTTCTCATGGACTGCTTACCAAAAATGCGTCCAGATGACCTGCTTTGCATGTCACTTGGCGAGCCCTCAGTAGTTCTCTACGAAGAACGGATATCCAGTAAGTAATATGCTGCTTTGGTTAACAAACGGTTAACAGAGATAACTATACCATTTACTAATGCATTGAAACTTGTTATTCAGAATTTCTTAAGACAAATAAACTACAGAATAAATTAAAAATCCAAATAAGAAAGGGCTAAATAAACTAACAAATGGAATATACACATTCAAGAGTATTTCTTATAAAGCCAAAGCAAGTATCTAATTTTACCAAAAAGGCATTGAAAGATGTCATATTCTGAAATATTAAAAGGGAATGTTGGCAGGAAAAGGAGGGACATGCTATGTGTTAAAGAAAATGTACCAAAGTCAATCTGGTCCTCCAGGAAGAGGCATGCAACTAATTTAACAAAGGGGAAAGAGAATATAACATTGGAATTTTCAAACAAGGGAAAAACAATGAGTAAAATACGGACAAAATAGGCATAATCAGTTATTTCTGCAAACCATAGATAAAATATTATAACAAAATTTACAGTGGGTGTTTTGGTAGTAACCATATAGCACACAAAGTGAGACATACCTCTTTGAGGTGCTCCACTTGCTTATGCAACTCAGCTTCTCTCCTCCTCCAATCAATTTCTTTCTTACACCAATCAGTGCACTGCACATATTCAATGTTGTTTTATAATCACCATGAGAACATGTAAAGAAAAATGTAAAATAGCACCTCCAGAGAGGTGAGAAAATTGTTCGAAAGTCAGCTAAGGAGAAGTATCATTGTTGCAGCTAATTTGCTACCCGACCAAGCATAAGTGACAGGTGACTTTTTAACCAATACAGAAAGAAAAGAAGCTATCTGTTACAAGCAAAAAAAATTGGATTTACATAGTGAAGCAGGTACAAAGGAGAGGAAGGGAAGGAGAGGGCAACAAAATTTATGGTTTTCTTCTCCAATTCAAGGCATTTTATTCTTTCCCTTTTGGTACAGCTTAAACGTTATGAGGGAAGGAATTATGTTTATCTTACGCATTTCTGTTTAATTTTAGATGATTGAAAACGCTAATGCAACTTCTTCACTGATATTCATCTTTCTCCTTCTGTTCAAACTAAGAAAATGAGAGAAAATTCCCTTACCTATAACAACTATATAAGATGTTTCCACAAACACACATCAAGTTTTTAAAATCTTGAACAACTTTGTCCATTTCAAAACAAACAAATATCTTCAACTGCACTGATCCTTTCTAAATTGAGGAAAGGAAAACCCCAGCCTAAGACAAAAAGGATAACCATCATTTCATCGTCCTTTTGTTTTTCTGTTTTCTTTTTCCTTTTTTGAGGAAGTGGGTGGGTGGGTTAGGTCAGTCTAATAATTTTGCCTCAAGTAGTTTGTGTTGGCTACATGGAAAACCTTGAAGGTCTCCAGTGTGAATCTTCAATTAGAGATTAGACCTGAGTTCTATCAAGAATAGCACTGACTAAATCTAAAATCTTCAACTTTTCTTACCTCTTTTTCAAGAGAAAAACATCTAGTTTCAAGTGACCGAATTTTCTGCAAAATAGAAGGGTTTGGATCACTATCTCATTGAGCAATATTCAAGATATAAGTGCCAAATTAAGACCTTCTGAAGCTCTTCATCAACAACATGAAGTCGAGAAGCATAAAGTACTCGGATACCCTTCACTGTGCATTTCTTATTACATTGAGGGCACTACAAAAGAACAAAAGAAAGAATGTGAGGGATGAACTGAAAAGGATCTTCAAATATTGTATAAAACAGGGATCAAATTATTATAAGAAATACCTTTCCTAAACTTCCTTTTTGTTGCAACCACTTTTTGATACACGACAAACCATATATGTGCCCACAAGGAAGACAACTGCAAAAGATTAAAAGGAGTCTATCAATCAATCAGCTAAACCTCAACTTCACTAGTTTGGCTGCCTGTATGCATTATCAATATACATTCGACTTTATTTGGGGTCAATATCATTCCATTTACTAAATAAGTTATGTTTTGCGTCAAACCAGGAATTCTCTAAAACCAGAGATTCTGTACATACCAAACTTATCCCTACAGATAAGTTGATAACTTATCCCGACATGTAAGTCTCTAACCATAATTTTAATTAGCTTTTACTTACATTGTATTATGGTGTTAGCTAAGTCCACATTGGTTTCAAGAGATGATAAAGCTTTAGTGACAACTGCTCTCCATGTATGTTAGGTCTACTTCATCTCCTCTTAACACCTTAAATCGTTATATTTCCGCACCTACTAACTGGTGCATTTCGATGGCTATGTAGAACATCCACAAACATATCAAACAGCCTTACATCACTTCATCCTTTATGTGAATCCGTGTTAATTGGGAGGGTGAAGATAGTTATTCACTTTCATGTGTCACGGCCATGTAGTAGTTATTAGAATTTGCAAGGATGTTATTATACTCAATTGAATTGAAACAAACTCCTAAAATCTGTAACACAACCCACAGACCCTCTAAATTTAGTATCCATTGTTTTCATCTTCAAAGAAAACAAGATAGAAGTCCTCTACAGCATCTCAATTTTTCTTTTCAAGTTACATCATTGTACTTAGTAGTTAAAAAAGAAGCTTCTTTTTACAAATCTCCCCTTTCTTTTCTGGCTTGCTGGCTGGATTTATTGGAAGTGCTTTCTCCCGTCTATCAGAAGGGGCCCGCCATCTATCTGACTTCAAAGATCCGCTAAATATGTTAAACAAATGAGATATTCTTTTATGAAAGGTAAAAGGTTTGTGCTATATCATTTCCCTGACACTTCATCTTGTCTCACTATTAAATGTAGATGATTCTAACACTGAAATGCATAACAATTCAGTTATGCTAAGCCAAAACTCAACATTACTATTATAAACTGAAATCTGCAAAACTTAGCTATGTATACTTCTTAAAATAGAACCAACTTCTTTCAAAATTGACAATATTCCAAATGGAGGGGATCGAATACTATGGATTCATATAGTTGGTCCAACCAGTTATTGATGCAGATTGTTGCTGATGTTGTATGCTGCTGATGCCATCATAATTAGTACCCCTCCATCCCAAAATATTTGACACTTTTTTGCTTATCGAGATTCAAACTACATGAACTTTGACCAACACTTTAAGATGGAGTAGTATCTACATGAAAATTTAGATATTTGAAAACTATAGGAGAAGTAAGGTCTGCTTACACTCTATACTCTCCGGACCTCACTTGTGGGACTACACTTTTTTTTTAACAATCACTTGTGAGATTACACTGGGTATGTTGTTGTTGTTTGAATTATTTTAATCCAATTTAGCTATTAAGAGTCAAATTGACTCTCCAGAAACAATATGTGACAAGTATCTTGGAACAGAAGGCGTGGAAAATATCTCTAGATTGTTGAATTACTATAATCCAATTTTACACTGAAAATTAGGACCCGTTTTTCCATGAGAATTAATCACTTTTTCTGGAGAACTTTTTCACTTTATTTGAAAATCAGCATTTGGCCGTGAAAATTCCAAAAAACCTATTTTCACTTTTAGTACATTCAAACAACTAAATAACTTTTGCAAAAAATATAACGAAACAACTCAATCTTCAACTCTAACTTCAAAATTTCCAAATAAAGTGAAAAACATTTGGTTTCTATGGCCAAAATATCTCTAGGTTAAAGTGCTAAGAAGTAAATTTACCAGATTTGGTGGTCACCGTCATTGGTCCAAGCTTCCATGCAAATAGAGCAAAACAAACCATCAATTTCACTTCGATTCCACTCCTCTCCTTCTTCCTTATCAACATCTTGCGACGCCGTTTTCGTCCTCGTAGCATCTCCACTTTCCACAGCATAATTATCCAAATTCTCAGCATTAATTGTTGAAACACCACGATTTCCGTATAAAACCCTACGTAACGTTGTCCTTCCAGTCTCCTCCTCTTCTTCGTCCTCGTCTTCTTCTTCTTCTTCTTCTTCTTCCTCTTCTTCTTCTTCGTCGAAAAGTTCGCCTTCGTCGCCGTCGGCGGCGATATGACGGAGAAATATCTCGTAATCGGGATCTGCAGCGTCATCGTCACTCGCCATTGCCCGTTAAATTATGCCCTTCGTTCACTCCTTTTTTCCCCCAATTTTGTGAGCAAAATTTGGGTACAAAAGTGCGTTTGCCGCTGAAAAAAAAGGGAGGGAACAAGTCCTCTTTTAATAGGGCGTAAAAGTTTGACACAAATTGTAACGTCTTAACTTCTCAAATAACTACGGTCTAGTCTAAACATTTGTTGTTATACTATTCCTGCTCATTTGGTACGAGGTATAAGACTTATTTAATTTTGGAATTAAATTTTATATGAATTTATTTTATATTTGGTTAAGATAAAATTACGATATAACTAATTTTAGGATTAGTTATTTTAAAATTGTAGTGTTATTTTTATTTCTGTTAGAGGTGAAATAACTAATCTCGGAATAACTTATTCTCAACAAACGATCCCTTACTACTATAACAATAAATGGGGTATGGATAGAGTAGATATGATCTTACGGTATTTTTGTATGGTAGAGAGGTTGTAATGTAACTAATGAGATAACAAAATAGCAAGAAACAAAACAATTGCAATAGCAGATAATGATACACATTAAAGAATAAGAAACATCTTAGTACCTAAAACATACTACTCGACAACATTCAGCTATCGTCTAACATTTTACATTAATCCTCGACCGACATACCACTCTATTTAAGATCATATTTTCAATCAACTGAAATTATGTTATATCTTGTCTAATCTTCTCCTCCCAATTATTCTTCGGTCTATCTCTATTTCTCTTAAATCCTGCTACAGCCAACATAATATATAATATAAGAAAATAATTCTAGCCTATCATAATACATGATATAAGAAAATAACTCTAGAAAACTTGACTATTACCGTGAAAGTAACTAATAAAAAATGACTCTGGTAAAAAGGTCTAACTGTTTTATACATTTGCACTTGCAAGAGCTAGAGCTATTGATCAATTCGATACCTAAATTTGGCATGTTATATACTCTTTCTGTTCTCTTTCACTAATCCAATATACTAAAAGAATATTTTATTTGTTCATTGTAACAAATTAAGAGAGATTTATTTCTTTTACCATTTTATCCTATATCACTAAATAACAATTTCTTAAACTTATTAGAGTACTAATAGTAAATGTTAATTTTTAAAGTGTAGTTAATATGTAAAATTTAGTAATTTTTTAAGAGTGTAAAATCATAACTGGACTAGTAAAAAAATGAAGAAAGTACAATAATTTGAAAAATTCCAAAACTAATTCAAACTTTCCAATTTCTCAATGACTTACATATGGTATTAATCGACCTCGAAAAGACATATGATAAAGTTTCTAGGGAGTTTCTATGGAGATGTCTGGAGGTTAGAGGTGTATATGTGACGTATACTAGGGCGATCAATGATATGTGTGATGGAGCCAAGACTAGGGTATGGATAGTGGGAGGAGACTCGGAGCACTTCACAATGATGATGGGGTTACATCAGGGATCAACTCTTAGCCCATTCTTATTTGTCTTGGTGATGGATGGACTGACGCGAAAAATTCAATGGGAGGTACCATGATGTATGTTATTCGCAGACGACATAGTCTTGATTGATGAGACTCACAGCAGAGTAAGCACTAAGCTGGAAGTTTGGAGATAGACTCTGGAGACTAAAGAGTTCAGGCTTAGTAGGACCAATATAAAATACTTGGAGTACAAGTCTAGAAACGTGAACGACCATGAGATAGGTGTGGAGATGAGGCTTGGTACTCAGGTCATTTAAAAGAAAGAAAATTTCAAGTATCTCGAGTCTATTATCCAATGGAATAGAGAGATTGATGACGATGTCACACATCGTATTGGTTCATGTGGATGAAATGGAGGCTCGCATCTAGAGTCTTATGTGATAAAAATATGTCACCAAAACTTAAAGGCAAGTTCTATAAAGTGGTGGTTAGACCAAGTATGTTGTATGGGACAGAGTGTTGGTCAGTCAAGACCTCTCACATTCAAAAGATGAAAGTTGCGGAAATGAGGATGCTGAGATGGATGTGTGGGCATACAAAGGGGGATAGAATTATAAATGATAATATCCGGGACATAGTGGGAGTGGCCTCGGTGGAGGATAAGATGCGGAAAGCAAGGTTGAGATGGTTTAGCATGTGTAGGGAAGAGGCACAGATGCCCCAGTGCGGAGGTGTGAGAGGTTGGCTATGGACGGTCTCAGAAGAGTAGAGGTAGGCTGAATAAGTATTGGGGAGAGGTGATTAGACGCGATATGGCGCAGGTGCAACTTACTGAGGACACGACTTTAGATAATGGGTTGTGGAAGACTCATATTAGGGTAGTAGGTAGTTAAGCGTAGTCCTACTTATGCTTACATACTAGTAGTTGTAGTATTATTATTGTAACTCCGCTTAGCCTATCATACTAATAGGTACAATATTGTTTTATAGTTCATTGTCCTTTGATTTCTGCTGCTATCTGTTGTTTCGTATACTTCGATTATCTTATTTCTCGGAGGTAGTTATTATTTCTTTTTTCAAAATGATTTATTATGACTTATTTGCTTTTGTTACTTTTATTTTCATACCACTTTAAATATCTTGTCAGTGTTTGACCG
This sequence comes from Anisodus tanguticus, assembly GCA_034509755.1. Taxonomy (NCBI): domain Eukaryota; kingdom Viridiplantae; phylum Streptophyta; class Magnoliopsida; order Solanales; family Solanaceae; genus Anisodus; species Anisodus tanguticus. Next base: position 3,254,895 of record CM067555.1, on the reverse strand, counting down.
TTTCTTTTGATTTTGGTTTTGCTTATGCTTTTTCTTGAACCAATGGTCTTTCAGAAACATCCTCTCTATCTATCAAAATAGAAGTAAGGTCTGCGTACACTCTACCCTTCTGAGACCCCATATTGTGGGATTTCACTGAGTATGTTGTTGTTGTTGTTGTAATCTACCATTGTTGACCATAAGAGACCTTTATCCCATGATATTTTTAGCTTTATGATTTACATTAATTATTTCTTTTCGTTTTTGAATTTGTGAGTGAAATTATAATTTCTTCTTAGTTTATGAAATCTTCATCTTCAATATGAATTTGTAAGCGGGCTAATGATTTTCTTTTTCTTTTTGTATACAATTTCGGTAGCTGCTTTAGGATCCGACTAATTTAGCTCTAACGACGCAATAATGTATTCCTTTATGAAAGCTTCTTCCCTATGAAGTTAGCTCCCTCATTGTAGATGGTTCAGTTACACTCAATGCTACGAAATGATTGAAAACTACGTCGCGACTATCACATGGACCATCAAAGATCATGGTGGGTGATAAATATCCCTTTCTTCTTAAAAAAATGTCTCAAGTTTGAGCTTTGGAGTTGGCTTTAGTAGGAAGCTGCATATCACCCTCAAAGTAAAACTTCTAGGCGTGAATCTGAATTAGTAGGGCCTCAAGGCTGGTACCGAACATCAGATGGAAAGAAAAAAAAGGACTTTTACAAGTCCAAGCCACTTACTACGAAAAATAGAAATCTAGCACACTTCATGAATACTCTTTCACAAACTTCATAAGTGGAATAGAAACATACAAAAACCTCTTATAATTAATCATCCAGCGATAATATCTTCAAAAAATTAAGCATTCCGAATATCCTCGTACCTTCTGAAATGTTTTACTAAAGTCAAACTGGTACAAGTTATGTCACTATCCCAGCAAAAAAAGAAAAAAAGTTATGTAAGTATAAGTACATAAAATCTGTAAAATTACACCCTTTATAACACCATAGGAACACACTCATATTCGGCGAATTTCTGATTTGGTGTTGATCAGCCAGGGCCAATTTTGGGAATGTCATAGTGCTCGCTCATGTTCGACAAGTACTGATTCAAATCTTCGATTCGGTCACGATGTGATTTATTAGCAGTCTTGGCCATCTTATGCATGTCAATCTTTTCTCTTTGTTCTATGTAGCTCCTCTCTGCAGGGGTTAAATTATCATCCCAGCGACCAGCATTTTCCTCGCCAATGGATTTAGCGGCATCTGTAATAATCTCTTCCTTGTTGGGATCATCAAAGGATACACTACCACCATCTATAACATCCAGTCAGAAACATTTAATGAAGTGGGAAGACAAGAGAAACCATATATCATCTATCACAAGCATACAAGACGAAATGTTTTTGTTCTTCTATCTAGGCCGGAACCAGCAGTGGAGCCAGAATTTTCACTAAGGGGAGTCAAAATATAAAGTAGTAAAGGGATTCAACGTATAGTATGTATACATAAAAGAAATATAACTATCTACAATGTAATTTTCCAGTAATGGAGTGTCATTTGACACCCTTTGGACAAAGGTGGCTTAGCCACTAGCCGGAACCATGGAGTATAACTTGTTACTCATCCAATAGTGTTTGGAAACAATGATTAAATGAAGCTCAACTGCTGGAATGCTTCAAACATTGGAGTTCCTCAATGTTCAAAAAAGGTTAATGTAATAAGAGTTGTTAAATGACACCTTCTAACCATACCTGTCATATCACTAAACTCGAGTTTATTGCCGAAATGGTCACTGAACTAATTATAAATAGGTGAATAAGGTCACTTCTCTTTCTCTTGTATCAGAAAAGTCACTTATCTTCTGCTATTTCACTCAAACGGATTTAATAGTTTAGTGACAGTTTAAGCAATGAACTCCACTAAAAGTGGCTATATATACCTTTGAGTGAAATAGCAAAAAATAAGTGACTTTTCAGATACAAAAGAAAGAAAATTGACCTTGTGTCCACCTATTTTTAATAGTTCAGTGCCAGTTTAACAACGAACTCCACTAAACTCTACCACACACTTCTATTAGAAGAGAGAATTTTAGGACTATTAGTTTGTACCACAAGAATAAACTGTTCAACCCATCATGGACTAGCTATCATCTATCAGTTTCATTGCACTCCAACTTGACAACTTCAATGCAGAGGGAGGGGCAGAGGAATCTGTACGGAGGAACAGTAATACAGAAAATGCAAGAATTTGTGCACTTCAATATATTACCACTCTTACCTGTTGAAAGCTCATTTCCTGTAACCTGGGAGATTTGACATAATCTTTCTTTTGTTTCTTTTTCTTTTTCTTCATTCCAGCAGCTTTTACATCCAATGCCTTTCCCTTTAGTTTCAACTTCCCGCCAACCACATTATCATATGCAGACATTTCTGTCAGGAGATTCCACAAACGTTGAGCTTTTCCAGCCAGAATAACAAGAACTGTACGGAACCACGCTATTGGGACTTGATAAGCTTAATATGCAGGAATTCAGTACATGACTACATGTCATATTTTCAAACTGAAAATCAGTATGTGGTACATCAGTAAGTTATGGTGCACAAATAATGCATACTACAAACAACAACGTACCCAGCACAAATAATTCCAACTACGGATATATTCATGCCCAGTGCTGGAGAAATGGTTAAAAGGAATAAGTAACCATCCAATCCGACCCATTAAATATGAGTTGGAAAACTGGCCATTTAAAAATGGATCAAATAAGGATATTCTCCATATTATCCACTAAAAATGGATATCCGGGTAGTAGATAATATGGATACCCATATTATCGATACTCATTTGTCTGTTTGTTATTTTTCATGAGTTCTTGCTTTCTGCGAGTCTAGGCTTATTTTGGCTTTTAGCTTGTGTTCACACCTAATCATGAATAATATGGATATCCATATTATGCGTCGGTTAACCATTTTTTATCCGTGTTAAATATGGATGGGTCAATATTTTATCCGTTTTTGTTCAACCAGTTTTCGACCCACCCATATCCAACCTGACCCGCTCATTTGCCACTTTTATTAAATCATGCCTACTTTTATCACATTGAAAAGCTATAAATACTTTTCATTCGTTATAGACACGCCTGATATTAGGTAAAACTGAATGACATAATCAATGAGGATTCATATAGCTGCCTCCGACTCCAACTAGCTGGGACTGAGACATAGTAGTAGTTGTTTTTTTGTTGTATACAATATGCACACACTTCTCCTCAATTTCAATTTAAATAGAACATATGCATCTGATAGAATAAACTCATTCTACTAGGTTCAGCTAAAAATCTTGGTATCAATCAACCATAAACCATATGAAAAACCTAACATAACATATTTTACAACAACAACATACCCAGTGTAATCCCACAAGGTGGGTTATGAGGAGGGTAAGATGTATGCAAACATTAACTCGACCGTATGCAAACATTAACTCGACCGGTAGCGGTAGAGAGGTATGTTTTCGAAAATAAGACAACAAACTATCCAAATATAAAGCAAGTGTAACAAGTTATTTGTAATAATAGTTAGTAATCCCAAAAGGGTATCCTAAATCCAGATGCATAGGCATATATTTACAATTTACATAAGGGAAAGACAATACTATAATTTAACACAACCCTCAAAAATAACAAATTACAAGTATTCATCTTTTATAATTGAAAAAAAAAACGAAAATTTGAAATTAAAAATCTAAAGAAGAGTACCTGAAAGTGGTTGAAACTTTAACTTCGGTTTCTCCTCTTCGAAGCTTTGCTTTTGAGCAGTTTCTTGTTTTATAGGCGTAAAAACTTATTTGTGCATGATAGTTTATTTTATATGTTGTCACATTTACCCCAGTTAGTTTAATACCCGGTGAGGCTTTTGAATTTTTTTACATTCATCCCAATTTTGGGACAATGAAGTTACATCCTTTCATATGGTAATAAATTTCATTTTGAAAATAAATAAAAAGGTTAATTGAACTTCTTTTATAATAATATTTTGAATGGTATGGTAAAATATTGTTTCAGAGAATATATAATATAACGTAACATAAAAATTAATTCTAAAAGAAAAAATTTAACTATTATAATAAAATATTATTATAAAAAATGATCGTTATAGAAGGTCTGACAGTAACTTGAAGTAAAATGATCACCCCATATAATTTAGGATGGTGCAAATACCCCTATTTTGGGGTGGTCTTTAATTTTTGCTTGACAAATTTGTGATCTTTAATATTTACCCTTCATCACTTTTCATGTAGAGCTCGCCATAGTTTATATTTCGTTCTCACAAGTTATACCGAATACACCAAAAATTTAAAAACCCAACTTAAAAATATAAAAATGGCCAAAATACATCAAACTCCACAAAAATAGGCACGAAAAAAGATGAAAGAACATATTCTCAAAAGGCATAACTCCTGTCTCTGAACACTACAACAAATTCTAAAAAAATTATACAACTTATGTCACATAACTTAATTCCTACAGAATTTATGCCAAGTGAGTCAAATATTCAATTTTCCGAAGATAAATATTATAGAACTTATTGCGACCGAAACATGTCTGGATATCTTCATTAAATGAGCACGAGGGCAAAAATTAAAGATCACATATACATGAAGGGTAAAAATTAAAGAACAATGATCGCACAAATGCCCCTCTTTCAAGTGGTCTTTTATTTTTGTCCTTCGCCTAAAAACCCCTAGATTATGGATTCGAATCCTTACTCAGTCAAAAATTAAAAAAAGTTTCACAAGACAGAGTTTGCATACAAAATATGTCTTAAGATAGAATTTGCTTGCACACTATGCCTTAGTTTGTCTTAAGATAGCAAACGCAAATTCTACCTAAGGCAAACTCTACTTTGCATGCGAATTCTGCCTTAAAAATTCAAATTTTATGTCGTGATTTTTTTAAAACTTTTAACTGAGCAGAGTTCAAAATACAAAACTTCTAATATTTTTTAGGGAAGGGCAAAAATAGAGCAATGCTTTTGAAAGGCAGTCCGCAGAAAAAAATGTTTCGGATCTCATTCAAAAGTCGACTCTTTGAGTAGACAAAGTCATCTTCTTCTCCACACAACAAACGATAAATCAAGAAAACAAAACAAAAAAATATCCTCAAACAAATCCAAAAATGGTAAGAATTAATCAAATCCATAACTTTCAATATCCTTAATTCAATTTCCACTAATCATTTTTAACCTTTTCTGAATTTTAATTTTTTTTTTTGCAAAAATTATAGGTCTGTGTAATGTGCTTAATACCACTGTTCCTCGTACCAATCGTTAATTTATTACCTGTTTTATTCCATATTATCATGGTAAGTTCCTTAAACTTAAATTAATATGTTAATTTTGATGTTTACCAGGTTAATTTTTTTTAAGGCAAAGATTTATAGAATTATGGGGAAGGAGTATCAGAGACCAGAAAGAGTACCTCCTGCTTGTCCTTTTAGACCATCAGCTAATAAATCGAATAATTCTGTAAGTTTTTTTAAAAAAATTATAAAGGTGTGATCTTTTTGTTTATAATTGTTTCGATGTGTTGAATTGCTTGAAAAAATTGTATAGCTAATAAACCTAATAATTATTTAAGTTGTTTGATTGTAAAGGTATGATCTTTTTGTTTATACATGTTGACTTGCTTGAAAAAATTGTTAGCTGATAAACCTAATGATTCTTTAAGTTGTTTGATTATTAGGGTGTGATCTTTTGTTTCAAAGTGTTGACTTGCTTGAAAAAATTGTGAGCTAATAAACCCAATAATTCCGTAAGTTGTTAGAATAGAGCGTGATATTTTGTTTCAGCATGTTGAATTATCGGAAACAACATTTCTACCTCTATGCTCTGCAAATCTCATTTGTGAGATTACATTGGGTATGTTATTAAATTTTTCATTGCTTGCAAAATCTTGTTCTTGTTTGGAAATTTATAGCTAGATAATCTTGGCTAGAGTGTTTGATTCAAATTCATTGGTGCGCCGTGTTTATGTATACACATACATACCTGAATAAGTGGAGTGGATTCGTATAGCCCTCTTTTAGGGTGGAATATTTTAGGCAAAGATTTATAGAATCTATGGGAAGGAGTATCAGAGACCGGAAAGAGAACCTCCTGCTTGCCCTTTTAAACCATCAAATACTAAACCCAATAATTCTGTAAGTTTTCCAATTACTAAGACGTGATATTTTGTTTATACTTGTTGGCTTGATAGAAAAACTAGTAAGCTACTAAACTGAATAATAATTTTGTAAGTTGTTCAATTATAAAGGCGTGATCTTTATTGTGCGCGCCCGATTTTTACCCAACGGTCGTGACGCACGGACGTTTTTCCTGAAGTTGATAAAATGCTTAAGGAGTCGCCACCTAATTATTCTCAGGTGAATTAGGGCTCCTGAATGTTAACTAAATGATGCAAAGTGAACTCCGATTAATGGTCTACGAAATTATGAGATTCCAGGTAAGGGTTCTCTATTATCCTAAAGGAAGAATTTAAGCATTCTTTAAGATCCGCTAACTTGCGATTATCCGGTCAAACTCAGGTTAATTATTATGCTAAGGAAAATGTATGTTTAAAAATATAAGGTTAATTAAAAGGAAGTTTGCAAGTAGTTAATAAAAGGATGTATTTTGACAACATGAAAATTCTTGCAAAGATGATTGCGGTTTTGAGAAATAAATTCCCGACATAAAATCTGAAATTGATAAAATATGCATTTGCATGACATTTGTTATATGTGAAAATAGATTTGTTGACAAAAGTATGTATTGTAGGGCATGTCTTATAAAATGCAATATGAAATTGAGTTTTTGATAAAAAAATGTGCATGGTTTATAGAATGCATGTAAATGTAATATTTTTTGACAAGAGTACGCACTTACATAGTGCGATTTATACAATACATCTAAACTTGATTTTTGGATAAAAACATGCATTTATATTGTTTATAAAATACATATCTTTAGCAATTGATAGTAAGAAGAAAAGCGAACTATTTATAATGCGAGAAATGATTTTTTATGGAAGTCATTTTTATAGCGAATCGGATAAAACAAAACCTTATTAGTATGATTAATAATGAGAATAAAAGATGGCCAAATTGTTTTTGAAAGTTTGAAACATGCGTAACGAGCCTAAAATATATATAAGCTAGCGACGGATTTCCAATTTTAAACTACCCGAGCCTAAAATAAATGAACTAGCGGTGGGTTTCCAATTTTAAACTAATCTATTAATCTATCCATTCATAGCCCAGCTATTCTAAATATTCTGATGACCGTACAAAATTAAATAATTAAATTACAACCCAATAAAAATAAAATGACGGGATTAAAGAATTTAAAGACAACGACTAGGCGGATGACGATGTCATCCCGCCCTATTTGTTTAGAAATTCAAAGGCCGGAGAATGTAAGGAACGTGGATGTGGATCTTCGTTTTGACAATAGCTATGATGAGTCACATAACGAGACTCTTCATTGCTCCCAATGCATTTCATATAAAAAAAAAAGAATTAATAGACGGAACATAAAAATATATACATAAGAAAAATGTGAATAAATAATTCATGTATCTGAAAATAAAATGCGATAGAACCTACACACATCCACATTTCATATATTCCAGACCCAGCAGCATGTATTTTCTATATATTTTTTAATGAAGTAAAATTCGTCTAACAAGGGCATACACAAATCTTATGTAAATGGATTTTAGGTAGGGAGTACATCCCAAATCAATAACTTGAAGGATATGACTAACACTTAAACAGAGATCACATGAAACTAAAGCAAATAGGAATCTCGAGCACCATTTTATTAATGTCCTATAGGCATGCTATCTAAATAAAAGATCAATACTTGAGTCGAACTTCTACATAAAACAACAAAATCTACCATATTTATTTAAACCCTTAAAATCAGATGGTTGATTTAAACATATTAAGGGGGCATACTTCTTTAAAGCAACAATTAGAAAAGTTTAAATCAGTTCCTTTTCAAAACTGTCAAAAGAAATATACTGGGGTCACATTTGGACAAAAAAAATAATTTAAAGAAATATCTAAGGCTATATTAAATTTCACATCAAATATGGACACCAAATGAACTGAACATTTCCGATTTCATGTAGATATCTAATAAAAAAAATAGTTTCTTAAGTTTAAGATATTTAAAACGTAAGGGAAACGTGGCTTTGAATTTTGAATAAGACTCGACTCGATACCTCATTTTTTATTATAGCTAAGCCAACAAAAAAGAAGATATCCAAAAAAAGTAGTAGTAACTAGGTAATTTACTCCATATTGTTTATATTATAACATGTATTATCTCCAGAAAAGAAGATATCCATAGTTCTTTAAAACATGTATTATCTCCATATTGTTTATATTATATTAAGATGTTGACAATCACAAACTAGGTAATTTACTAAAAAAAAACAGTGAATCAATTAACTTTGCTAAATATCAAAGTAGTAATAATCTATCACCGAGTAATTCTCAACATAAATAACTAATCCAATATACACACAATCATACCAAAAAAAAGTATTTCTAACTAAATTAGCTAATTATAACCGCACTACTTAACAAAATACTCCTACCTATTATCTAATTGAAGCAGAGCTAAACATATTTAACCTATTAAGCATGATAATGGGCTACATCGTATTAAATCAGCAACTAAACACAAATCAGTACCTTGAGTTTGTGATAGCTTACATGTCCAAGTCTTGCATACCACAAATCAATTGTTTTATTCTTTCGAGTCTTGTTTACATAAGCTGACTCTGCTGGCATTACATAGACTGACTCTAAGCGTCGTCCTCTCATCATCGGTGTTCCAGAGATTTCAAGATCTTGATAGATCTTGACATCTTGAGGTCTGAATGCGACATGGTGGCCTGATGCCGTTAGTTGCGCTACTGATAGTAAGTTTTTCTTCATCCCAGGTACATGGTAGACATCCTGGAGTGAAACCTCTTTTGAACTAAATCTCGGCATGATTGTTGTTTTTCGACGTAGCGATTGGTAGTCTTGAGTTGTTGGCTGTTACCACCACACGACCACCTTTGTACTCGGTCATGTTTTGTAGCTTCTCTTTATCTCCTGTCATATGATTTGAGCAGCCAGAGTCGACTATCCAATCATTATTGTAGTCGATAGTTCCAGGAACGGTAATTGCCAGAGCTAATTCTTCCTACTCCACTGCGAAAGATGCTTCAACGTCCCACTCTTCATCGCTTGTCTTTCCTGCATTTGACGTGGCTGCATTTCCTTCTGCAATGTTCTTCTTGAACCAAAAACTTTTAGCCATGTGGCCCTTTTTCCACAGTTGTAACATTTTTCATCAAACTTATTGTTATTCTTTGACTGGCCACCCCGGTTGTCTTTCTTTTGAGCTCCCCTTGATTGGGAGCTTCCATGATGATTATCATTGCCATCATGTTTTCTAGAATTTCTACTAGCATTTGGACGGGATCGACCTTTCTTATCACAGCTATAGAGTGCTTCTTCGCCACTCTTTAATGAGACTCCAGATATTTGCCTAGCCAACACTTCTTGGTCAGCTAGCAAGTTTTCTAATTCAACAAGAGAAGGTTGTTGGCCATTGTATTGCGAAGAATAAAATTTCTATAATCTGGCCTTAATCCATGAATAATAATTCTTCTAATTCTAGTGTCTGACATGTCAAAGCAGAGTCTAATGCAGAAATTTCGCGACAAAGAGATTTTACCTTGGTAAAGTATTGGTTGATCGTCATGTCGCGTTGTCTGATAGAGAGAAGCTCATTCACCAGAAGCTGCAGTCTCGTATCATTCTTCTTGGTGAACAATGTTGCGAAAGTATCCCACGCTTCCTTTGGTGTCTTAGCCGGCCTGATGTGCTCCAACATTTTATATTCAACTGTGGTCCGAATCGCAAACATGGCTTTGCCAGCTCTAATATTCCATTTCTTCAAAGCGGCTGCGTCTTCTAGTTGAGTGACCTTATTGCCACCAACGATCTCCCACAAGTCTTGGCCTTGGAGATATGCCTCCATATGCATCGACCACGTGCTATAATTTTAATTGTTAAGTTTATTGATTCCACCAACCACTTGAAGGTCACCCATCGTGTCTTAGCTAAAATTCTATTTTTACCAAGAAAGCTTGATTTCGACAACGAGCTCTGTAGTACTAAACCACACACGAACACTCTAAGAAACTCAACAAACGACTCTTTGGTATGAACCGACCTGACTCTGATACCACTTGTTAAACACCACAACACGTGAAAAATGTAATTACTTTATTATTGTAAAAGTAATTACACCAAGACTTGAACATTATAACTTTACCACAATATGCATCAAGTTCTTACTCTTTTATTTTTACCAACACTTGACACTCATACTTAAGCTTACACACATTTTAGACTCACTTGGACACTTTTTGGATGCACACTTGGGACTTGCTCTCACTTTTTGAGAACTTCTTACTCACTTAATTACAACTCAAATAGACCACCTCTATTTATAGGTGGTGATGGAAGAATCTAGTTAGAATACTTAATTACTACTATATTCTAGAATATTCTTCACTTGCCTTTTTCTTAGTGATTTATCACTCTTTTTTTAATAATCACTTTTATTCTATTTATTTCTAGAGTTATTCTTTCTAGACTTTATGAGAGTTAAAAAATAAAGTTATAGGTAATTTATAGTCATAAACTTTCATCCACCTAATACTTCTTGTTAGTCCACAATCTTCTTTCAACTCTCTAGACTTTGCCATTAAAATGATATAATGAAAAACGTTTTAAATAATCATGGCCGTTTTGCCGGACCTCGTCTCATACTAGGGGGAATAGGAGGTATTTCGGTTGAAGGTGCTTTTTGCAAAGGCGCGGGGTCGGGGTCGGGGTCGGGGCGGGCTCGGGTCTCGCGGGCCTCGGGGCGGGCTCGGGTCTCGCGGGACGAGACCTCGTCCCGTCCCGAGTTCGAGTCCCGCCCCCGTAAATTTTTTTTTTTTTTTTTTTTTTTGGCGGGCTCGGGACGGGCTCGGGTCGGGCTGTCCCGGCCCACGGCCACCCTCTTTTGAACTTCTCTTTCATCCTAAAGTTCTTCTTTCAACTCTCTAGAACTACTTGAACATTCTAGATTGATTATCCATTGTCTTGGATATTAAGTTGATGATGACTTTTAACATTGTGTACTACCAAGATCATCTTGGTTAATTTAGTTTGTGGAGATTTGGATACTATAAACTGAACCCTTTTTACATTTTTCTTGGTAACGTGTAAATATATGTTTAGAAGCACACGACATCTGAATTGTGTGTCCACCTTTATAATCTTTCTTCAGTTGTACTATGTGAAAGTGTCATTCTTATATTACTCGCAGAAAATGATGCTTTAATTGATGCCAACAGCGCGCTTAATGCCTCCCGTCTCCCTATATTATTGCTCTTGAGTCTTTGGAACTGTTCCTACACTGATGTATGCGATAGTAAGAGGGGTAAATTCAAGTGACTTTTAACTGTTCTTGCTCTGTTTTTCCTCCCTGTATCAGTAAAAAAAATTTCTTCCTCCAGAACCCGAGCTCATAGAGAAGTAGTAGTAAAAATCTTTTACATGAATAAGTGAGATATTTCAGGATTAAGTTTGAGATTAAATTTATACTTTGTTTGGTTAAAGGTATAAATTTATCTCTGGATATATAACCTAATCCGCGAACCAAACGACCCTTCATTAGCTAGTAAGGTCCAAGTACAAGGACTGAACTATATTCGCCGAAGAATGATTAGCTGAACACTCTTTATCGACAAATTTATATTGATTATATATGTCACTTGTCAGACATTACTTCTTATACATATATATTAAAACTTAAACATCCTTATCGGATTTCCTGATTTCCTCAATGTCCACTTGACTCGGATTTGAATTTAACTTAGGATTCCTACAAACGAAGATCTTATTTTCATTTGTATATATTGGGTATCCTTCTTGCATAACTGGTACAGTGGCAAGTGAAAATCTACCATAAAAGATTTAAAGATTTTGTGGGATCATTTACAACTGGCATGCTTGTACCTGCAATTTTAGGGACCATTTTGATGAATTTAATGTATATTTCGTTTTTTCTTGCCCATGACTTTTAAATTGTGGACATCATGTGCTATTTATTCAATTGATTTAACGAGATTCACCTTAGGAAAAATGTTATCTTTTGCCAAAAGGTGAAAAGGATAGGCTCGAGTCTTCTTTAGTATGATAATTTTAAGTTTATTATCAAGTTTATGATAGATTTTTAGGAGGACAAGTTTCAGTTTAGGCCATGTGACTGCTGTGACGGAGCCAAAATTTTCATTAACGAGATTCAGAATATAAAGAAGTATACACGTGAAGAAATAAGAGAATCCAACATCTACGGTACATAAATAAAAAATAGTTTCGACTTTCTATATACAATATAATTTTTTGACAAATTGAAAATTCGAATGTACCCCTTGTGTCCTTAGCTCCACCTCAAATTTGTGAGGTTTTAAGTAGTACCTTTTTACCTGTCTCTTTCTCTATGGTGCAAACTCGATTCTTGAGGATGACTTTGATCCAATATTGAGACTAGTATGCGGTATCTTTGTGTTCATACATCACTTTAATAAGAGAGAACAATTAAATGAGAAATAATGATAGAGTTATTTGGTATTTGTGTTGATGAGAGGTAGTATATATCTAATTGAACAATTGAAGTGACACATGTGCAAATCTAAAATTTAAACTTGTTGGGAGTTTTGCTCTATGGTACTTTATAAAGCAGTACGGGAAGTATTTAACTATTACAAGTATTCGAAAGGATAAACAAAGATTTTAATAATTCAACATGGAATCGAAAACTACAATCGTTACACAAGTAAAAACTGAAATTCCAGTTTTGTAGAAAACGGAAAAATGTAAATTGTTTTTCTTTGAGTCGAGTGTAGCACTCATGTCCTTAAGACAATATTGCCCCGTATGTATCCTTTATACGTCATGGACAATTTGTCTTAAGGACAGAGTGCTACACTCGACTCAGCAAAAACAATTTACATTTTTCCGTCTTCTACAAAACTGGAATTTCCAGTTTTTACTTGTGTAACGATTGTAGTTTTCATATTCCATGTTGAATTATTAAAATCTTTGTTTATCCTTTCGAATACTTGTAATAGTTAAATACTTCCCGTACTGCTTTATAAAGTACCATAGAGCAAAACTCCCAACATCTTAAGACAATATGCGTATTGTATTACTATTAGTGTTCGAAAGATATCGGTCAAAAGTTGTGTGACCAAATCTGGATATGGAAATGGTTTTCTGGTAGAAGAGAGTGATGATGATGAACGTGTTCATGGTGTCACCGCTACCAAGATTGGTGGGAACAAGCGCTCACGAGAGCCCGAGGATGTCAACTCGGGACAAGAGGAGAAGAGTGAAGATGTTATTCTATCTTGTAGCGTAAAGACCTATATCTGTCCCGGACAAAGGATCCGAATAATGGTGAGAAGGAAATTGACACTCAGTCTGATGAAGTGACTGAAGTGAGCCAGAATCCGAAATTGGGATAAGTATTTTTCTTACTTGTCAAGAATAAGGATTAAATGATAAGTATTTTTCTTACTTGTCAAGAATAAAGATTAAATGATGTCTGATTAAAAAAAAATAGATTAAAGTAAGGAGGAATATGAAAATAATTTATATTCCTTACGCTTTAACAAATCAGAAGTTTAATCTCATCTTCTTTCCCGTTTAAAGATTGGATTTTGTAAACGACTTAAGAAGATCCGTTCTTTTAAGTGTAATTATTAAAGTGTGTAAAGTATGTTCGCACATACGAGGGAGTAAGATCCACTGACTGTGCGAAAACTGTTACCACTCTTAAGTAAGCGCCAAAGAACTATCTAGGCACCAATCATAACGGAAGAAGTCTAAAAGTTAAAGACGTTGAGCCTGTCATATTATTAGGCGAGAAGATCCTTCATAGGATGATATTGGACACTCGGTCATACAAAGCCTCCGAGACTGAGTGGGCCAAAATTCCTTTGGTATGATTATATTGGACACTCGGTCATACAAAGCCTCCGGGACGGCCCAGGAGTGGGGCCAAAATTCATTTCATAGGAAAAGTAATGGACACCTAGTAAGGTGGGCCGAGTTTTCGTGTCCCGAATGATCGAAGGCCTAAAGAAAGGCAGTAAAGAAATTGGACACTCAGTCTGCCAAAGCAACTGGAGTAGGCCAGAGTATCTAGATCACATATGATCCGGTTACGCCCTAACCACGGGCAAGAGGTTGTTCATGTGAAGCAACACCACCTCTAAATTAGAAGGGGTTGGAGAGGTTGTCCTCAATAGGACTTCATGGATTGTGATCACTCTAAGATGAGGCGATACATATTCCTAACTTGGTTTAAGGGACGCTGTTGGTCAAGTTTGGTTTGAGATTAGTCCAACAGTGTCCGTGATAACTAAGAATGGTACAAAGATGTACGTAGCCAAATGAATGATATATTTGTAATCCGTGCGTCTATGCCATCATAGATTAAGACACGTTAAATAGCAAGTCATTCAAAAGCTAACGATGTTGAGATTGTTGCCTTCTTCGACATAAACCCTCAAAATAAATGTGAGGTAGATGAAGAGGCAAAATCACCTTTCCAAATTCCGTCAAGGGAATAGTGAAAGAAGCACTGCTCCTCTAGAACTTAGTCACACCTACTTGGGTGATTTGAAGTTTATACAAAATAGAGGGGGGAGACCAGTACGTTGTGATCTTCATTGATGATGGTACAACGTATGAAATCCTTTGTTTGTTAAAAAGCAAAGATGAAGTTGTTGAAGCGGATAAGCGCTACAAAGCAGAAGTTGAATATCAACTAAGCTACACGATTGAGAAATTCGTAGTGATAGAGGGGAGAATGTGAAGCATCGTTCATTAAACGACTGCTCATTACTCACCTCAGTCTAACGGTGTTAGCCAAGCGCAAACCCGTACGCCTAAATTATGTAGGACAAGGCGATCCTTACCGCTAATGTGATTCTCAACAGAACTCCGCATAAGGATAAGGATAAGGATAACTCTCCGTGTGAGACATGGAAATGATCTCACATACAAAAGTTGTGATGTGGGATGGCTTGGTAGAAGTTGGACTACCGAGACAGGGTCAAGTTCGACCTAAGATCGTAGATTGCATATCCACTGGATCTCAAATAACGATAGTGCTTGATCGCCTCTTGGCATCAAAGAATGCTTGAATTCTTTTAAGATAGCTTTCCTTGAAAAAATGAAAAAGGAGTAATTGCTCAAGGTTAACAAGAACCCACGAGGGCTTTGATGTCCGGAACTAGACGTTAAAATATCTACAGGACTCGAAAGTTCTTGGCTATCCGGAACTTAATATTCCGGATCTCGAACTCGGGGATTCTAGATGTTGAACCGAGACAGAGCAAAGAAGGGGACAAAGACTTGTTCCGATCCTTCTAGCTTGTATGGTTAATAATGAACCATGAACAATTAACAAATAATTGTTATCTCCAAAAACGCCGCTTTTTGAAAGAAGCTAAAGGGAGAAATAGATTCTATATATAGAAGCATACTTGTGTAATGGTTAATCTTCTTCCGGAAAAGAACCTTTGGGTTGTAAAATGTGCTCCCCTGTGAGTAGCTTAACATCCAGGGCCATTGTAGTCTTGCGTGGCATGGATGTTGAACTAGCCTTCCCAACCGGAGAGTTGGAAGAAGAGAATCGAGTCGGTTGCCGAACCGTTGGGCTTCTTCCCCGAACTTTCGACTTGGTCCCCGAAATGTTTACATTTTAGTCCCGAAAGTTTCGGATAAAACAAACACCGAATCGACCACGAAACATTGGCTCGAAGTTAGAAAGCCAACGGTTGGAAAACCAACGGTGCGAGAGTGAAAATCATATTGAAACAAAGTCTCGATATGAAAGATATGTGTATCACGATGACTTCTTAGGAATTGGATTTCTAAGACATCTAACGATCGTCAATAGTTGACGATCTCGTTGAAGCCACCAATGGATATGAATCATAGAACGATCGGAATCATGGTGTACCCATATAGACAAGGAGCGATATGCACAGTCACTTGTAGTTCAATGTATTGTACACACTACAACCGACCCGGTATCGTCCTACAAACGATCGGTTGAACTAAGGTTCACTGATGATTTCAATACATGATTAATAGGAAGGCGTTAAGTCGGATATGACGATATCTGAATTATTCGCTTATCTACGGATTATAGTATTCTGGATGTCCAGCGGTTCTGAGAGAACGCAGTGATGCAACCGGACATCGGATCCGAAGAACACCAAAGCCACAAGTAAATGTGTATGGTGGTTCTTGGAAAATCCTCTAAGCAAACTCGCATCGGCCGATTCATGATGGAATCGGAGTTTATCGCTTTATACAAAGCATGAAAGAAGTTGAGTAACTTCACGACTCCTTAGAGGACGTCCCTTATTGGGAGAAACCCGTGCCTTCAGCGGTTATACACGTGGCTAGCCGGTCGGCTTCGGGAAGGACACGGATGACGGCGTCTGGGCATATCCGTCGGGATATGTCGGGAGACATAAGGCCGTATGGCGATTGATCATCACGGGTGTCACTTCCTTATTTACTAACTAAGGGACTACCGGAGATCAAGTGTTCTGCTGTCTAGGGGAATGGGCTTAAAACCCAAAATATACGGACCAATACAAAGGAAACCCAACCTTACGAACCGGAGATCTCGGTAATTTGGTTCAATGGGAAAACTAAGTTGTAAAGGTTCGGTTGATCGCTTTAGTGGAAGCATGAGCACTTCGGATAGTGATTTACGAAAAGAAACACCAAATCCAAAGCGTTCCGCGATAGACGTTAAGTGCTATCTGCGGTATGGGTAAAGGTTAAGTTTTCGAAACTGTAATGATCCTCAACGATTGAGGTTAGGTCTTTGGGAAACTTTTAATGGTTCCTAACACTTGTGAAGTGGGGTATAGCGGGATACCTTGTAGGAGACCACCTATTTAAGTGCGAGGACGGGCCGCCTCAAATTGAACGCACTTAAGAATCCAAGACGTTGTCCATGGCCAAAACGGACAAAACATTACAAAGAAGAGAGTAAGGGAATTTGTTGTGTTGGTACCGTTGTCTTGGCTTACACTAAACACCGACGGTTCAAGACATCACGTTCACCGCGCGGTAAGTAAGTCCGATGGTATTCAACTATGGAAGGTTCAAAGTGAGGCTACCTCTCCTTATGCAACATCGGTCCGCCGAAATATTCTTGGAAATGAAAAGACACCATGTGAGTGCGCCAAAATCTCTTTCAAGAGGGGATTGTTGGAAATTTGCCTTTGGCGGGAGTTGCGACCGACCAACTTTAACGGCTTAAACACTAGTGTAACGTATGTTGGAGAATCCGGTTCTTCACACATGCATGATCTACTAAGTACGTAGATAACCGTAGGGCCAAGAATCGTCAAATTTCATTGAGAAATGAAAGAGATATTGGTTCACGAAGTAAGGTGTTTGAAGCATGAAAAGTGTGGTATTGTGTGTAATTCTCCCACATCGGTAGAGGAAGAAAGAATTGTTGTGTATATAAGATTCGAAATTGGTTTGGGGTTTGGGACCCCAAGGGTTATCCCATGTGTTTAAAGTGTTTAAAGGAGGGAGGACCTAGATGTGCTTCGGTTCGAGGAAAGACCACACGCGCGCCGCCGCCGCCCGCCCGTCCCGTTCGGTTCCGGGTTCCGGGTTCTCGGGTTCTCGGGTTCACGGACGCGTGGGGGTCGTGGGTCTTCGATATTATCTTTTTGGGCCAGAAAACTTTGCCGGAAGTACGGTTTGATCCCGAAGTTTCGGATATACGATTTGGACCGAAATTATTTCGGATGTACGGTTTGGTCCCCGAAGTTTCAAGATGTACGCTTTGGTCCCCGAAGTTCGAGAATTTCGACGGTCAAGACAGAAAAGCCAAGCACTCAATTCACCATTTATTTTGGCTGAATTACTCCTCCTATAATGGCCAAATCCGTTGGTCTTTCTCCCATTTATGTTGGTGACTTTACTACCTCCATAATGGCCATTATTTGGCTATTATGGAGGCGATTTGAGGCGATAAATCAGTCCATTCCTCACCTATATAAACACCCCCTTACACCATTGTTGAGCACACTTGATATGCACGAAAATACACAACCGAAAAAAATCTTCTTCCTACAACTTTCAAGCATCATTTCGTTACTCAATATTCTTCACGGTAGCTCTTGAGTTTCCTTTGCTCAAGGGTTCCATTGCTGTTTTATCTTGGGAGACAAATTGTCCATGACGTATAAAGGATACATACGGGGCAATATTGTCTTAAGGAATGAGTGCTACACTCGACTCGGCAAAAACAATTTACATTTTTCCGTCTTCACAAAACCGGAATTTCCGGTTTTTACTTGTGTAACGATTGTAGTTTTCAGATTCCATGTTGAATTATTAAAATCTTTGTTTATCCTTTCGAATACTTGTAATAGTTAAATACTTCCCGTCCTGCTTTATAAAGTACCATAGAGCAAAACTCCCAACATCAATACACTCGACTCAGCAAAAACAATTTACATTTTTCCGTCTTCTACAAAACTGGAATTTCCAGTTTTTACTTGTGTAACGATTGTAGTTTTCAGATTCCATGTTGAATTATTAAAATCTTTGTTTATCCTTTCGAATACTTGTAATAGTTAAATACTTCCCGTACTGCTTTATAAAGTACCATAGAGCAAAACTCCCAACATCTTAAGACAATATTGCCCCGTATGTATCCTTTATACGTCATGGACAATTTGTCTCCCAAGATAAAATAGCAATGGAACCCTTGAGCAAAGGAAACTCAAGAGCTACCGTGAAGAATATTGAGTAACGAAATGATGCTTGAAAGTTGTAGGAAGAAGATTTTTTCTGGTTGTGTATTTTCGTGCATATCAAGTGTGCTCAACAATGGTGTAAGGGGGTGTTTATATAGGTGAGGAATGGACTGATTTATCGCCTCAAAAGCGCCTCCATAATAGCCAAATAATGGCCATTATGGAGGTAGTAAAGTCACCAACATAAATGGGAGAAAGACCAACGGATTTGGCCATTATAGGAGGAGTAATTCGGCCAAAATAAATGGCTGAATTGAGTGCTTGGCTTTTATGTCTTGACCGTCGAAATTCTGAACTTCAGGGACCAAACTGTACATCTTGAAACTTCGGGGACCAAACTGTACATCCGAAATAATTACGGTCCAAACCGTATATCCGAAACTTCGGGATCAAACCGTACTTCGACAAAGTTTTCTGCCCAAAAAGATAATATCGAAGACCCACGGCCCACGGTCCGTGAACCCGAGAACCGAACCCGAACCGAACGGGACGGGCGGGCGGCGCGCGCGCGCGTGTGGTCTTTCCTCGAACCGAAGCACATCTAGGTCCTCCTCCTTTAAACACTTTAAACACATGGGATACCCCTGGGGTCCCAAACCCCAAACCAATTTCGAATCTTATATACACAACAATTCTTTCTTCCTCTACCGATGTGGGAGAATTACACACAATACCACACTTTCCATGCTTCAAACACCTTACTTCGTGAACCAATATCTCTTTCATTTCTCAATGAAATTTGACGATTCTTGGCCCTACGGTTATCTACGTACTTAGTAGATCATAAACTTTCATGGGTTAGAGTTTGAAATTCTACTATATTCATTTGATTTACATGTTTGAAATCTATTTTATACCAGTTTAATGAATTTTGAGCGCATATACTAGATTTGAATTAAAGTTACTGAGCTCGAACGAATCCGTAATTACTCCATCCGTCTCATATTACTTGGCTATATTACTAAAAATATATGTTCCAAATTACTTGGTCACTTTCTAAAAATAAGATAAAATTAATGAAGTTTTTTTACTTTACCCTTAACATTAATTGCTTTTTAAAGTAACCAATATTGATTAAAGTGCAATTAATTGGAGAGAGATAACGATAATGTAGTAAAAAAACTCTTCTTATTTATGATTTTTTAAGGGGCGTGTAAAAAGAAAAGTGGTCAAGCACTAGCTGGCACCATGAGTAAGTAGTGGTGGGTGGTGCCTTCTAACTCTAAGTCTGCAAAGTATAATTATTGTTAATATAGTGGCCTTAAAACTGTGGCTGCCATGTGTTTTCACAAAGTTGTTAAAAATGGATTTAAACTAAAAAATAAAGAGTTAAATAAATCATGGGTTGGTGAGTTATTGGTCAAAATACTTCATATAAGATCTTGGTTGAAATTTAGGTGGATATTTGTTGAAAAAAGGCTTTAAAGAAAGTTCTAAGAAATTGCTATTATAACCAAAGTTTGCCACTTCATATAGGAATTATATTTTAATGTTCCTTAAATTTTAATGAAAATCTAGTTAGTATTGTTTTATCAGATGAAGAAGTCAGGAATTTTCCAAGTAATTTTTTTTATTCTTACTTGGATGTAAGTACTCTCTAAGCTTTAGATAAATTATATTATGGTAAAGTTGCAAACCAGAAACAACACAGTACAGCTTGCATATTAATATCTAATAACCTAAATTCATTTCGCAATATTTTATTCCCACATATAATTTACACCCCTATTATTTTATCATCACCTTATCGAAAGGTGTCATCAATTTTCATGACAAGCAAAATTCCATACTGGGGGCTAAAAAGTTGTAAGCTGAAAATGAGTGGCCAATTTAGAAAATTAATTGTAGTCCATTTACGTCCGAAACTTCGGGATCAAACGTACTTCGGGCAAAGTTTTCGGCCCAAAAAGATAATATCGAAGGCCCGCGGCCCACGCCCGTGAACCCGTGAACCCGTGAACCCGAGAACTCGGAACTCGGAACCGGAACCGGACCGGACGGGCGGGCGGCGGCGGCGCGCGTGTGGTCTTTCCTCGAACCGAAGCACATCTAGGTCCTCCCTCCTTTAAACACATGGGATACCCTTGGGGTCCCAAACCCCAAACCAATTTCGAGTCTTATATACACAACAATTCTTTCTTCCTCTACCGATGTGGGAGAATTACACACAATACCACACTTTCCATGCTTCAAACACCTTACTTCGTGAACCAATATCTCTTTCATTTCTCAATGAAATTTGACGATTCTTGGCCCTACGGTTATCTACGTACTTAGTAGATCATGCGTATGTGTGAAGAACCGGATTCTCCAACATACGTTACACTAGTGTTTAAGCCGTTAAAGTTGGTCGGTCGCAACTCCCGCCAAAGGCAAATTTCCAACAATCCCCTCTTGAAAGAGATTTTGGCGCACTCACATGGTGTCTTTTCATTTCAAAGAATATTTCGGCGGACCGATGTTGCATAAGGAGAGGTAGCCTCGGCTTTGAACCTTCCATAGTTGAATACCATCGGACTTACTTACCGCGCGGTGAACGTGATGTCTTGAACCGTCGGTGTTTAGTGTAAGCCAAGACAACGGTACCAACACAACAAATTCCCTTACTCTCTTCTTCGTAATGTTTTGTCCGTTTTGGCCATGGACAACGTCTTGGATTCTTAAGTGCGTTCAATTTGAGGCGGCCGTCCTCGCACTTAAATAGGTGGTCTCCTACAAGGTATCCTGCTATACCCCACTTCACAAGTGTTAGGAACCATTAAAAGTTTCCCAAAGACCTAACCTCAACTCGTTGAGGATCATTACAGTTTTGAAAACTTAACCTTTACCCATACTGCAGATAGCACTTAACGTCTATCGCGGGAACGGCTTTGGATTTGGTGTTTCTTTTCGAAATCACTATCCGAAGTGCTCATGCTTCGACCGAAGCGATCAACTCGAACCTTTACAACTTAGTTTTCCCATTGAACCAAATTACCGGGATCTCCGGTTCGTAAGGTTGGGTTTCCACCGTATTGGTTCGTATATTTTGGGTTTTAAGCCCATTCCCCTAGACAAAGGGCGAGAACACTTGATCTCCGGGTAGTCCCTTAGTTAGTAGATAAGGAAGTGACACCCGTGATGATCAACCGCCATACGGTGCTTATGTCTCCGACGGATCGTGACGTATATGTCCAGACGCCGTCATCCGTGTCCTTCCTAAAGCCGACCGGCTAGCCACGGTGTAGAACTCGCTCGAAGGCACGGGTTTCTCCCAATAAGGGACGTCCTCTAATGAGTCGTGAAGTTACTCAACTTCTTTCATGCTTTGTATAAAGCGATAAACTCCGATACCATCATGAATCGGTCGATGCAAGTTTGCTTAGAGGATTTTCCAAGAACCACCATACACATTTACTTGTGGCTTTGGTGTTCTTCGAGATCCGATGTCCGGTTTGCATCACCGTGTTCTCTCGTAACCGCTGGACATCCGAATACTATAATCCGTAGATAAGCGAATAATTCGGATATCGTCATATCCGACTTAACGCCTTCTATTGATCATGTATTAAGATCATCATGAACCTTAGTTCAACCGATCTGTTTGTTGGACGATACCGGTGTCGGTTGTAGTGTGTACAATACATTGAACTACACGTGACCCGAGCATATCGCTCCTTGTCTATGGGTGCACCATGATTCCAATCAGTTCTATGATTCATATCCATTGGTGGCTTCAACGAGACTCGTCAACTATCGACCGATCCGTTAGATGTCTTAGAAATCCAATTCCTAAGATGTCATCTCGTGATACTCATATCTTTCATATCGAGACTTTGTTTCAATATGATTTTCACTCTAAGACCGTTGGTTTTCCAACCTTGTTGGCTTTCTAACTTCGAGCCAATGTTTCGTGGTCGATTCATTGTTTCGTTTTATCTCGAGACTTTCAGACCAAAATGTTAACATTTCGGGGACCAAAATGAAAGTTCGGGAAGAAGCCCAACAGCTTAGCAAACCAATTCGATCCTCTTCTTCCAACTCTCCGGTTGGGAAGGTCATTTCAACACCCATGCCATGTAAGATTACAATGGCCCCGGATGTGAAGCTACTCACAGGGGAGCACTTTTTACAACCCAAAGGTTCTTTTCCGGAGGAAGATCAACCATTACACAAGTATGGTTCTATATATGGAATCTATTTCTCTCTTTAGCTTCTTTCCAAAGCAGCGCTTTTGGAGATAACAATTATTTGTTAATTGTCCATGGTTCGTTCTCAACCATACAAGCTAGAAGGACCGGAACAAGTCTTTGTCCCCTCTTTGCTCCGTCTTGGTTCAACATCTAGAATCCCCGAGTTCTCAGATCCGGAATATTAAGTTCCGGATAGACAAGAACTTTCGAGTCATGAAGATACGAACGTCTAGTTCGGACAATCGAGCCCTCGCGGGTTCTTGTTAACCTTGAGCAATTACTCCCTTTTCCTTTTCCAAGGAAAGTTATCTCCAAAGAATTCAACTTTGACGCCAAGAGGCGATCAACACTATCGTTATTTGCGATCCGGTGGATATGCAATCTACGATCTTAGGTCGAACTTGACCTGTTTCGGTAGCCCATCTTTTACCAAGCTACCCCTCATAATTTGGGCGTACGACTTCGCGCTTGGCTAACACCGTTAGACTGAGGTGAGAAATGAACATTCGTTTAATGAATGATGCTTCACATTCTCCCCCTCTATCACTACGAATTTCTCAATCCGTAGGCTCAGTTGATTTTCAACTTCTGCTTTGTAGGCTTCAACAACTTCATCTTTGCTTTTCAATAAACAAAGGATTCCATACGTTGTACCATCATCAATGAAGATCACAACGTACTTGTCTCCCCCCCTATTTTGTATAAACTTCAAATCACCCAATTAGGTGTGACTAAGTTCTAGAGGAGCAGTGCTTCTTTCGCTATTCCCTTGACGGAATTTGGAAAGGTGATTTTGCCTCTTCATCTACCTCGCATTTATTTGAGGATTTATGTCGAAGAAGGCAACAATCTCAACATCGTTAGCTTTTGAATGACTTGCTATTTAACGTGTCTTAATCTATGATGGCATAGACGCACGGATTACAAATATATCATTCATTTGGCTACAAACGTACTGTACCATTCTTAGTTATTACAGACCTATTGGACTAGTCTCAAACTAGCTTGACCAACAGCGTTCCTTAAACCAAGTTAGGAATATGTATCACCTCATCTTAGAGTGATCACATTCCTTGAAGTCCTATTGAGGACAACCTCTCCAGCCCCTTCTACTTTAGAGGTGGCGTTGCTTCACATGAACAACCTCTTGCCCGTGGTTAGGGCGTAACCGGATCATTTGTGATCTAGATACTCCGGCCTACTCCGGTTGCTTTGCGGGCCGAGTGTCCAATTTCTTTCTTGCGCTTTCTTTAGGCCTTCGGATCATTAAGACACCGGAAACTCGGCCCACCTTACTAGGTGTCCATTACTTTTCCTATGAAATGAATTCGGCACCACTCCGGTCCGCCGGAGGCTTTATATGACCGAGTGTCCAATATCATCATATCAAAGGAATTTTGGCCCACCCGGTCGCCGGAGGCTTTGTATGACCGAGTGTCCAATATCATCCTATCAAAGGAATTTTGGCCCACTCCGGTCGCCGGAGGCTTTATGTGATCGAGTGTCCAATATCATCCTATGAAGGATCTTCTGCCAAATAGTATGACAGCTCAACGTCATTAACTTTTAGACTTCTTCCGTTATGATTGGTGCCCGTGATAATTCTTGGCGCTTACTTAAATGTGGTAACAGCTTTTCGCACGATTAGTGGATCTTTCTCCATCGTATGTGCGAACATACTTTACACACTTTAACAATTACACTTAAAAGAACGGATCTTTTTAAGTCATTTACAAAATCCAATCTTTAAACGGAAAAGAAGATGAGATTGAACTTCTGATTTGTTAAAGCATAAGGAATATAAATTATTTTCATATTCCTCCTTACTTTAATCCATTTTTAATCAGACACCATTTAATCTTTATTCTTGACAAGTAAGAAAAATACTTATCATTTACTCTTTATTCTTGACAAGTAAGAAAAATACTTATCCCAATTTTTGGATTCTCGCTCACTTCGGTCACTTTCATCGACCGAGTGTCCATTTCCTTCTCACCATTATTCGGATCCTTTGTCCGGGACGGATATAGGCCTTACTCTTGCTACAAGATAGAATAACATCTTCGCCTTCTCCTCTTGTCCCGCTTGACATCCTCGGCTCTCGAGAGCGCTTGTTTCCACCGCCTCTTGGTAGCGGTGACACCATGAACACGTTCATCATCATCACTCTCTTCTACCGTAAAACCATTGCCATATCTGCAGATTTGGTCACACAACTTTTGACCGACATCTTTCGAACACTAATAGTAATACTATACAAATATTGTCTTAAGTTGTTGGGAGTTTTGCTCGATGGTACTTTATAAAGCAGTACGAGAAGTATTTAACTATTACAAGTATTCGAAAGGATAAACAAAGATCTCAATAATATTTTCGACTAGAAATCTGAAAATTACAATATAACAACAAAAACTCGAAATTACGATTTTGTTGAAGACGAAAAATGGAAACTGGTTTATCTTGCCGTCGAGTGTGACACTCTGTCCTTAAGACAATATTGCCCCGTATGTATCCTTTATACGTCCCGGACAATTTGTCTCCCAAGATAAAACAAAGAATGGAACCCTTGAGCAAAGGAAACTCAAGAGCTACCGTGAAGAATATTGATTAACGAAATGATGCTTGGAAGTTGTAGGAAGAAAACTGTTTTTGTTGTGTATTTTCGTGAGCTTTATGAACTGTTATTTTTCTGTTCTTTGTGGTGCTCAACAATGGTGTAAGGGTGTGTTTATATAGGTGAGGGAGGGGCTGAAAACTGCCTCCATAATAGCCAAATAATGGCCATTATGGAGGTAGTAAAGTCACCAACATAAATGGTGAAAGAACCAACGGATTTGGCCATTATAGGAGGAGTAATTCACCAAAATAAATGGCTGAATTGAGTGCTTGACGTTTCGTTTTGACCATCGAAATTCGAACTTCGGGGACCAAACTCGTACATCTTGAAACTTCAGGGACCAAACTGTACATCTTGAAACTTCGGGACCAAACAAGACATCCGAAAGAATTCTCGGTTCAAACTGTACGTCCGAAACTTCGGGATCAAACTGTACTTCGGCAAAGTTTTCGGCCCAAAAAGATAATATCGAAGGCCCGTGAACCCGTGAACCCGTGAACCCGTGAACCCGTGAACCGGAACCGGAACTCGGAACCGGACCGGACGGGCGGGCGGCGGCGGCGGCGCGCGTGTGGTCTTTCCCATTCACTTATATTATGGTTCTTTAAACGTTAAAGTGCGTGATTTAATTGGATGAGTCATACCAAGTGGAGGGGTGCAACTCCGAATCCATACGTGACTGAATTCAGTCATTTTCTTAACCGAAAAAGTTTATTTTATCAGAATTTTTTGTTGACGTTTATACACAAGCAGTTGAAGTTTAAGCTATTTTTATCTAAACTTAAGAGAAATATACCTGAATTTCAATCATACGAAACTTCGAACATAAGAAATATAAAGGAAATAGTACTCAATGTGCATGTATAATAAGAAAATTGCTTAGTAATACGAGAAAGTTTTCATTTATTTTGTAGTTCTAATATTTTGGCGACATGGCTAAGTAGTAAAGACTCCAAATCCTTTTTTTCCGGTTCAAATTCAAGTATCGTCTGATTAACATCAAACTTGAAATATCTTCTTTTCTTGGGTTGATCTAATTTTATAAATACTTGGTTGCACATAAAAAAAAAAAAATAACTGGAGAATTAAATTCCCTGCAGTAGTGGGTCCTAAATATTTGTTTGATTTTCATTTAGATTCTTTTTTTTGGTTGTTGACAAAGAGTGTGTTAAAGGAGTGGTCCCTAGAGAATTTTAAGTCGTGAAAGCATAAGCTTTTTTCCAAACTCCACGTATAGCGGAAACTTAGTGCACCGGGCTACTGTGAAAGCATAAACTTTTCTCCTAAGTTATGGTGGTTCCACGTGCTAATTAGGAATTAGATTTCTCATTCTCGCCCCAAATACTCCCTCCCTTTAATATTTTATTTTTCAAATTAATTAAAGAAATTAAATAGCTTTGCTTTTGTTTTCGTTTAAAAAGAGTGGCCGAGTTGGTTGTGCAGGAAATCCCCGAAATGGGAGATTGCAGGTTTGAAAACCCCTACATATTTTCTCGATCGAGCTCGTCACACGAGGCTTGCTTGATGCAGTTTATCTTTTCACTGTGATTGACGAGCTATTACATTGGAGTGGGGTTTATCCAAAGCGTACTCGAAATAGCGACTGCGGATTACCTAGTTTACAAAAATATAAAATAAATAAATGAATAAATAAAATGAGTGATTTAGAATATTTGGTCCACACATCATGTAAGATATATAAATTTCATTATCACAAGGAGGGAGTTGATCAAACTGACTTTTAGGTATTTGGCCTTTGAGGAAGCATGAAAAGCTAGTACATTTTTTTTTTGTTTCCACTCAATATGTGGTATTCGTATTAGAACTTCGACTTATTTAGATTTGTGCTGCGTAAGGCTCATTTAAGAGGGAAACACTCTCTATCCATTTTTTCTTCCTCATGACTCGAACCTAAATTCCTATAATTAAGGATGAATGGATTTTATCCATTACACCACAATCTTTAATGGTCGTACATTTGCTTCTAATTAATTAGGTGTTCTTGTCATATTCAATCTTTTAAAAATAACTTAGGTATTCGGTCTTTCAGGGAGCATGACAAATTAGCATGTTTGCATATGTTGGAATTATAATTAAATAAGTGAAAGTGTACTCTCTCAAATAGTTTAAACTTTTAGATGAGATGACACACTTTATTACGAGAAAAAAATATAATGTATTCAAATTTAAACGCCACCATTATAAAAATGTTTTCACATGTTTTGTTCATGATAAAACTATTGAAGGAGTTGTCAGTTGTCACTTAATGTAATTAGTATTTAACTAGTGTAGTTAGTTTATTGTAATAGAATTAACTATAGTTAGAAGTCAGTTAGGCGGTATTAGAAGTTGTTAGTAGTTAGAGTGTATATATACATTGTACTACACACACAACAATTCAATTGGATCATTTCATTTTCCACATTGACTCATTTCTTGATTCTTCTCTCTAGGATATTAGGTTAAGCTTCATCTTTAAGCTAGCTCGAGATTGCTAAGAGTGAACTGCGAGGTCGATGTGTGAACCTCAATAAAAACTTTAGGCTTATATGTGAACAAACGTATTAAAAATGTAATACGAAATTTTTTCTTCTTTACAAGTTGAAGTTATTGTTTTTCAATTTTTTAAAACTAGATGTTCACCTTTTAGCTCATAAGTTTTCAACTCTCACGACCCTTTTTCTCTCTTTAATATCGACAGCTATCTAAATACAAGTTTAATTTCCAAACACAAATTTTCCAAGTTCAGTTTCAAGTTTCATGAAATTGAAATGTCATTTTACCTAAAAATGTCAAGTTCTAATTATTTCCTTTTTTTAGAATTATTATTTTTAATATAAAGCGAGATTTCCTTCCACAAAAGTAGGGGTAAGGACCCTCTCCAAACCCCACTTGTAAAACTACACTCGATGTGTTATTGTAATATAAAGAGAGATTTTTATTTTGCTCTATAAAGTTGAAATATATATACAAAATGATCGGGAGACAATATCCAATAAAGATTTGTATCAACATGAAATGTTTCTGAAAGAATATAATCCCTTGATTATTTTCATTAGTGAAGAGGTCTATATACAAATATACAATTCCTAAATATGAAAAATAACTCTACATTTTCCTACTATAATTCTAATAGTTTTTCCTAATACAAGACTAATACAATAATTACACTTTGTACAAGAATTCTACAAATATGGTAAAATAATATAAAACAACCGACATATGATATACACAGTTTGTCCGTGTATATCTTCCTTTATCACACCTCCGCAGTCATAGCGGGCGGTTGTCGTACACTGAGACTATCCCTAAAATCTTCAAACAGAACCAAGGGAAGACCCTTAGTAAAGATGTCAATAATTTGGTATCTTGAAGGGACATGCAAGACACGTACTTATCCACGAGCTACCTTTTTGCGAACAAAGTGAATATCCATCTCGATATGTTTAGTGCGCTGATGTTAGACTAAATTCCAAGAGAGATAGACGATACTAACATTATCAC
The DNA here is from genome assembly GCA_034509755.1 of Anisodus tanguticus. Classification (NCBI taxonomy): domain Eukaryota; kingdom Viridiplantae; phylum Streptophyta; class Magnoliopsida; order Solanales; family Solanaceae; genus Anisodus; species Anisodus tanguticus. Next base: position 3,225,641 of record CM067555.1, on the reverse strand, counting down.
AGTAGACCAAGGTAGCTTTATGAAAAGGAAAGTGAAGCTCTAATATAAGATTTCGCGGCCAACATGACTCAAACACCACATTGGCTACTCCTCGATACTCGACCTCCACACTGGATAGCGTTAAAGTAGCATGGCATTTTGCCATCCAAGTGACCAAGTTATCACCAAGAAACATACAATAACCAATTGTTGAACGTCTGGTATCTGGACATCCACCCCAATCAGCATTTGTATACAACACGAGAGTAGAGACAGAGGATGGATATAAATGCAATCCATAATCAAGCGTGCCATGTATGTATCGTATAGTGCGTTTGAGCGCATGCATGTGCTCAATCCGCGAATCATGCATAAATAAACACACCTAATGTACTGCATAAGTAATATTTGGTCTCGTAAAAGTAAGAAACTGAAGAGCCCCTGCAAGACTACGATAGTGGGTGTGATCCTCACATGGTGTGCTAGAAGTAGCACTCAGCTTCGGTTTGGTATTAACCGGAGTAGAAGAGGACTTGCAGGACGACATGCCAACTCTCTCAATTATCTCAGCAGCATACTTCTTCTATGATAAAAATAGACCACTCGCATGACGAGTGATAGCTATACCCAAAAAATAACTCAAAGGCCCCAAGTCTTTCATAGAAAATTCTGAACTGAGAAGGGACATGACAGACTTGCGCAAGCTATCAGAGGAGGCAGTCAAAATTATATCATCCACATATAACAGAATGTATGCTAGAGAAGTACCACGATGATAGATGAACAGAGAATGATCAGACCTGCTGTGAGAAAACCCAATAGTAGACACATAATCGGCAAACCTCTTATAACAAGCACGCGGGGCATGCTTAAGCTCATACAAGGACTTCTTTAGCAAATAGACATGGTGAGGATAATCAGGGTCCTTAAAACCCAAGGGTTGATGCATGTACACTATCTCCTTAAGATCACTGTGTAAGAAAACATTTTTCACATCCAACTGATAAATAGGCCATGCTTTTGAGAGAGCCAGACTAAGCACAGTGCGAATGGTTACCGGTTTGATCACCGGACTAAATGTCTCTCCACAATCCACGCCAGCGTATTGTGTTTTACCATTACCTATAAGACGTGTCTTATGCCTCTCAAAAGAACAGTCAGAGTTTTCTTTATGAGTAAAAATCTACATATAACGAATAATATTGACACCAGGTGGACGGGCACCAACTCCCACGTCTTATTTTCTATAAGAACATTATATTCGTCATCCATATCTATTTTCCAATTCGGGTCATAAAGGACGGAGACTGGGTTACGTGGTAGGGGTGATTTAGTGACATTAGAATTAAGATTAGAATGTCGTTTTGGTTTAAAAATACCACGTTGGCTATGAGTAACGGGCCCTTGACTCGAAATAGAATTGGATGGGATTTGGCTAACTCTCAGGTTGGCATTGGGCCTGATGGCCCAATAACGTGTGGCTGAAAAACTGGAAGGGGGGAACAAATATTTGAGCCAGAAATTGGGCAGAGAATCGAAACCAGAAACTGGACCGAGACTGGGAACAATACCGAGAATCTGTGGATCAATACTGGCCCAAGATGTTACTAGGTTAGTGGGATAAGTTGGGCCAGCAGGCAGTGGGCCTGCTGGCCAAGATTCAGTGACTAGACTGGGCAAATTTGAGCCAGCAGGCAGTGGACCTGCTGGCGGATTTGGGTCACGGGACAACTCGGATAAATGGTGGATAATATACAGCGAGAGCCCATCATCCAAAAAATTATACGAACTAGACACGGAAAATAACATGGCGACTAATTATAATTTTGTTAGAGGATAAATCAAAACATTTGTAACCACAATAATTAGACGGATAATCCAAAAACACACAAGTGGTAGAACGAGCTTGAAGTTTGTTAATTGTAGTAGATGGGAAAAATGGATAACATAAACACCCAAACACCCTAAGATGAGAATACGAGGGACCTTTATTAAAAGAATTTTAAGTGGGGATTGATATGCGAAGCCTTTATTAGGGAGTATGTTAAGGAGGTGGGTAGCCATTTGTAACGCATGATGCCAAAAAGATGGAGGTAAGGAAGCATGAGCTAGTAAGGTACGGGCAATATTATTAATGGTACGAATTTTCTTTCGGCCTTCCCATTTGGGAGGACGTATAAGGACATGAAAACCGAAAAGATATGCCATGAGTGTCATAAAATTCCCGAAATGGCCCATTATCATATTCCCGACCATTATCACATTGAATATTTTTAATTTTCCATTCAAATTGGGTACGGATGAAAGCTCTAAATTTTAAGAATGTGGAAAAAACTTGGGATTTTTTTAGCCAAAGGAAAAGTCCACAAAGAATTAGAATAATCATCCAAGAATAAAACATAATAACGATGGCCCAAAGAACTCAAAACGGGAGATGTCCATAAATCACTATGAATAATGTCAAAAGGCATCGACGTACGAGAATTAGAAGCTACAAAAGGTAATCTAACATGTTTCCCTAATGGACAAGAATGACAGATTGGAGTACTACGCGTACCTTTACAATTAATAAAATTATTATTTTGCAGAGAAGAAATAATAGACGATCCCGGATAACCCAAACATGCATGCCACAAAGAAGGAGAAAGAGAGACAAACTTTGAAGGTGTGGCTTGACTCATGAAAATAGCGGTGGTGGTGATTGGATAAAGCTCTCCCCTACTATTACATCACACTAAAGTTATCCCCGTCTTGAAATCCTTCACAAAAAATTCAAAAGGGTCAAAGTTAAAAGAGACCTAATTATCAATTGTGAATTTTCGGACAGAAACTAGATTTTTAATTAAGTGAGGAGCAAAAAGAACATTTTTAAGACTAGAGGTGGATGCGGGGGAGACAAATTTGTGTGACCATAACCACAAATTGGAATTGAATGACCATTACCAACAGTTATACCACAATTGTTGCTCAAATTAAAATAAGACGAGAGATTACCTGGTGCGGATGTCATGTGAGACGTGGCACCGATGTCCATATACCAATTTGCGTCCGAGTGATTTAAGCCAAGTGTATGCATCACGACCTCGATATCTGTGGGCGTCGGAACTACCATTGGGCCCACAACAGTGAAGGTCTGCTGAGACCAAGGCCCAAGCAAGCCAGCCTGCTTCCGCGGCCCAACAGGTCGTGGTGTTGCATTTTGGAACTGGATCGAAAAGTTGGGCCTGGAAGGATTCTAGAATTGGGCCCAAAGAGCTGGAACAATCGACGAGTAAGGCGAGTTAGGCTATTGGCCACTGGCCCAGCCCCACGCCCAGTTGGCCCAAGGCTGTGGCCAGTGGTTCTGCAGCCCAGTCGACCCACTTCCACCACGTCCGCCACTACCGCCACTATTCTGACCACCACCACTACCGCGGTTCTTGCCACCATTTTTCCGATGTTGACCCTTTTTGCCGCCACCATTGTTACGATTTTGACTATAATTTTATGAGAACGAGTGAGGGTCGTTTGACGTGGCCATCATTATGACGGAAGTTGCTTCGATAGCCACCTTTTTAGCCAAGCCGATCTCTTCTAAAGTGAGCATGGAACAAGCCTGGTAGAACGGTGAGAGAGGATTACTTTGACGAAGAGGCGTCCCAACTCCATTATAGGCCTCGGATAGGCCTGCAACCATCTGAAGAACAAGACGATCATTGGTGACGGGAGCACCAACGTTTTTGAGTTGATCCTCCAGTTCCTTCAGCCTTTTACAATAGGCTGAGACATTCGAAAATCTTCCATGTTGACATGGGAAAATTCCTGCTCAAGAGTGACAACACAGGAATTTTTGTTATCTTGGAAAATATCACGCACCATATTCCAAGTTTCTATCACCGTGGCGTCGGGTTCAATAATCGTCTGCAAGAGGTCTGTAGAGATAGTGGAATAAATCCACTGGAGAACGATAGCATCAAGGGTTGTCCATAACGCAGGGTCATCCTCGGGAGTAGGCACCTTCTTCTTGCATGTCACCGAGGGGATGATGTGATGAATGACTTGATGCGAGCATGCGTGAACCTTAAATAATTTCGCCCACGTCTCGTATTTGACGTTTTTCATCTCAAGAACAATAGGGACGTGATTCTTGATTGTTGGAGACTGTAAGGGAAGGATGAAACATGTTCTTTGAGGTAGACATAATGAAAGAATAAGAGGAGAATTAGGGATTCGGAGAAAAACAATTTGGGAAAAATCGAAGAGTGGCCGTCGGTTAGAGAGGGATGCGGAATTGCAGGGGGAAGGAAAATATTTGCCTTAAACTTATAATACCATAATTTCACTTTCTACAAGGACAAACCATGTATATCATATGTCGGTTATTTGTATATTATTTTACCATATTTGTAAATCCGTGTATATCGTCCTTTATTAGTTTCAGTATTTAATTTCTATGTCGGGACGTTGTTTAAACAATTAAGGAACTTCATAACACGTCATAGTATTGCGTCATATTTTAATTATTTTTCCCATTTGTAAACAATAAAGCGGTGGTGAGAAATCTGAAAGCAACCAACATCCTTGTTAAAGGGGGCTATGAGTAGACAATTTGTCCAATGACTAAAAGTAAACATGTTTCTTTATAAACAACTCCAAATATTCTTTAGTGATTTTATGAGGTAAAAGTCTATTGAGTGCACATGATTTTTAATTTATCCGATATCTGGTATTAATTTTGGGATTTGATGGATAAATTTATATGTATTAAAGGCAATGTTGAGCCAGCAATTTTACTACGAAAATACAAAATATGAAAAAACTAAAAACACGAATAAGTCAAAAAAATTAACATTGCTATATAAAAAATAATTTTAACTTTGAATATAGTGTATTTTTCGAAGAAGGAAGTGCGGCACCCTAGTTTCCGTCTATCTTGATAAAGATGATATTATTTTCGAGATTCAAATCAGAATCTATGATGAAGTATATTGTACTATTTACCGGTAGTCCACAATGGTGAGTCCACATGATCTGTTGCTCATTGACTATGTTCCAATTATCATTTATAGTTGATGTACTATGTGGTACCAATTTGATTGTTTCACTTGCAATTTTTTATGGGATATTAGGCTGTCAATTTTGGTGTTTCATTTTTCTTTTCTGCCTGTCGCAATAATTCAAAATCGACTACATATACTTGTAATCGAGATATATATTTGGTGCTTAATGTATATATATAAAGTGTTTGAAAATCAATTATTTGCTCTTATATGAGAGAGATAAAGTTGAAGATAGATTTGTTAGTGTTAGGTTTTTAATGACGATTTATGTTACTACGTAGGAAATACTCAAAGGATGCAAGGTCACGCGATAAGACCAATACCCGACTACACTGTCTGCCCAACTGATTGAAGAAAATCCCATAAAGCAATAAAGACATTTCGGTGCCCAAAGGAAAGAAGAATTTATGCAGCACGCCCAAAGAAAAGAAGAATATATGTAGTGCACCTCATTAAATACTCTCTATTAAGGATCTCTTTAATTAAGGAAGCATGTACTAATCATCTACATCAACAAGGAAATAATCAAGGAAGCTACATCAACAAGGAAGATTCAAGGAGACAATCAATGAAGATACTTCATCATCAAGTACCAACGAAGTCTCACAAGGAAGGAAAATATTGATGTCCAATCAACACTAATGCTCTTGCCTTATTCTTGAAATTAGGATCATCAATATTCCTATTTTCAAGGATCAAATCTATTGGGTTGCTTTCTCTGCTTAGAGAGGCTGAACGGTTACAAATCTGAAGACTATACATGAAGGCTCATGAGACGAACACAAATATACTTTGGTCTCAACTTCTCAAGCTCTCTACTTTACTTTTAACAAGTATTGTAATTCTGAGTGGTGTATAGTATAAACAAAAAAGTGAGAAAAGATATAGTATAGTTGGTGAGATATTGTATCAAAAGATTACAAATGTTTGAGTGTAGGCGTAGGAACTCCATTCAAACTATCATTGTACCAAACCCACTTTCAAAAAAGTTGCAAAGAACACCAACCCAGGGGGACTGGATTATGATTCACATTGAGTCCGAACCAATATAAAAACATATGGTGTCATTTACATTTAATATTTAATTTATGCACTATATATGTTAACCGTCGACTAGCACTTCAAGGTAGTCAATTAGGAAAAAGAAAAATTACAATTCATCTCCCACTTTTGCACTTTCAATTGGTATCAGAGCAAGGTCACCTAGTAGCTTAACAACTTATGAGAAAAGATCAATGGCTGGATATCAAATTTCTGAGCAATTTTACAAGATGGACACTCCACTACTAGGCCATCCTACTTCAGTGGACAACACTATAGTCATTGGAAAGAAAGATTTAGAATCTTTGTCCAATTGACTGATTTTCAGGTATGGCTGGTAATCAAGAAAAGGACCAAAACATATCCCTGGTATTGAAATAAATTCCAAAGGATGATAAGACCAAGGTAGATCTGGAATCTTTTGATGTCACCAAAGAGAAACATAAAGTTATTCAAACATATTCCAGAGCAATTAGCTTACTTTATTATACAGTTAGTGGTGAAGAATATAGAAAAATATCAACCTGTGAGGCTGCCAAAAAAATATGAGAAAAACTAGAAGTTACTTATGAAGGGACTTCAAAGGTCAGAGAAGCCAATGTAGATGCACTACAACATAACTATGAAGTATTTTCCATGACTGATGAAGATAATATTGAATCAATGTTTACTAGATTCAACAAGATCATTGGTGCACTCAACTCTCTAGGAGTAGTATACTCTAACTCCCAACAAGTAAGAAAGTTGGCGAGAAGCCTTCCACGATCTTCACAGACAAAAGTTATTGTCCTGGAAGATGAAAATCTTGACAAATTCCCTTATGATGAACTCAAAAGAAATCTCATGGCATTTGATAAAAATCATATTAACAGGTACCAAAAGGATGAAAAGAAGAAGGTAGTGGCATTCAAATCTCAAGTTGAGAAAATTGATGATGATAATCGAGAAGATGAAGTTTCTATGATATCTAGATCTGTGGTAGAATCCATGAGAAGATCTAGAAACAACAAAAGAGGTAACTCAAGCTTCATAAAAGGGAAATCTCATAATGATCAACCAAGAAATGATGGAAAATGCTTTGAATGTGTTAAGTATGGCAACATAGCATCTGAGTGTCCGAAGTTAAAAAAAATCTTTAAAGGTCAACAAAAGTAAAGAGCATTCAACAGCTGGAGTGAGGATGAAATCTCAAAAGGTGAAAATGATGAAGTTGAAAATGTTTGCTTTATGGCAATCGATGAAACTAGTGAGGTAAGACCTTATCCATGCTCTAAATGTCATGAAACTCAAGAGTTGCTAGACCAAACTCTTGAAGATCTAAATAATTTTTCTGATGAATATAGGAAATTACAAAGAGAAAAGAGAAACTGGAAAATCAATTTAGAAGGTTGTGAAATTGAAAGAGACCTTCTCCAAGAAGAAGTTCATGATTTGCAACTACAATTAAATAGTTTGTGAAAATCTACCAGTCATAGTTCTGTCAGGTCTAACCACTCGACTCGTAACAACAAGTCAATTGGGGAAAAGCCTATAAGTGACAAATCAGCTACTAGCAACTCAACTGATAAATTTACTGCTTACTTTAAGACAGATAAGTCGACTAGGTCCACTAAGTCAATTGATAGGAAGTTTGAAAAAAATTAATACACGCAAGTCGACTAATCAGCATGTCAATAAAGAACACTTTTTTCATACTTATTTTTGTTATGGTAAAATTAGGCACAAATCTTATAACTGCAGATTTTGCTATTCAACTACTTCAGGATGGATATGGAAACCCAAAACTGATAGAACTAACCCTTCCCAAAAAAACTTGGGTACCTAAAAGAAAGTAACTACTTTGTTTTGCAGGAACACCATAAGAAAAAATCAAAAGGAAAATAGTAATTTAGACAATTCGTGTTCAAGCCACATGACTGGCGACAAAGGCTTATTCAAGTCAATTGTAGACTTTGATGGAGGATTGGTAACATTTGGAGACAATTCAACTGGAACTGTAATTGGTATATGAACCATTGCCTTCAATAACTTTTGTAATATTACTAATATTTATTTGGTGAAGGGTCTCAGATATACCTTGTTGAGCATAAGTCAACTATGTGACTCCGATCTAGAAGTAAGATTTAGAAAAATAGGCTGTGTCATTGAAGATCTTTCTGGCAAAGTTGTGCTACCTGGAAGCCAAAATAAAAATGTGTATATATTAGACTTGGTTAAAAGTCTAGTAGGACACATTTTCTTAGCTTCAATGGGGGAATATCCATGGCTATGACACAAGAAGCTGGGACATGCAAGTATGCGACTAATATAAAAACTTGCAAGGCATGAATTGGTTTTGAAATTACCCAAACTAAACTACTCCAAGTATCATATCTGCGATGCATGCCAAAAAGGTAAGCAAACTAGAAACTCTTTTAATTCTAAAGATATTGTGTCTACCTCTAAACCATTGCATCTACTTCATATGAACCTTGTTGGTCTTGCTAGAACTGCCAGTATTGGAGAAAAAATGTATGATTTTGTCATAATAGATGATTTCTCTCATTTTACATGAATTATATTTTTTACTCATAAAAATGATACTTTAAAGAATTTTAAGTTTCTCTGTGAGAAAGTACAGCGTGAAAAGGATACTACATCTCTTCTATCAGAAGTAATCATGGAGGAACATGGATATACTCATAATTTCTCTTCACCACGATCTCCTCAAAAAATGGTGTTGTTGAACGAACAAATAGAACTCTGCAAGATATGACAAGAAAAATGATTGTGGAAAATGAACTACCACATCACTTTTGGGCTGAGGCTGTAAGTACAACCTGTCATATTTTAAATAGATGTTTAATCAGGCCAATTCTAAAAAAAAAGTCCATATGAACTATGGACGGGAAAAAAGCTAGATATAAGCTACTTTCATCTATTTGGGTGTAAGTGTTTTGTTCACAATAATGGAAAAGACAACCTTGATAAGTTTGACTCACGAAGCGATGGAAGTATTTTTCTTGGTTACTCAACTAGTAATAGATCTTATAGAGTGTTTAATAAACACACATTAATTGTTGAAGAATCTATTCATGTGATTTTTGATGATACTAATTGCTTGGTCTAGAAAGGTAAAATTGCAGATGATGAAGATAGTCAACTGCCAACCACAACAATTACTCCAACTGTTGATGCAAACAAAGAAAAAATGTCGACTACTGAATCTACCAAGTCGACTAACCTAACAGTTGGACATGTTCTAGATGAGTAGAGAAGCGAACCTGACTATCCAAAGAAGTTCGTTATAGGAGATAAAATGAAGGAATGAAGACAAGGGCCTCAAATAAAAATAATACAAATTTGGATCTTATAAAAGCAGAACTAGATCAATTTGAGAAAAATAAAGTATGGAGTTTGGTTCCCAAGCCTGGAAATACTTCAGTCGTTGGGACTAGATGGGTATTCAGAAACAAGCTGAATGAAGCAGGAGAAGTGGTAAGAAATAAGGTCCGACTAGTTGCTCAAGGATACTCACAACAAAAGGGAGTCGACTATGATGAAATATTTTCTCCAGTTGCCCCGTTAGAATCTATTCGAATATTGCTTGCTTATGCTACTTTTAAAGGATTCAAACTTTTTCAAAGGGATATCAAAAGTGATTTTCTAAATAGTTTCATTGATGAAGAAGTTTTAGTTAAACAACTACCCGATTTTAAAAGTTTAAAATTTTCTTACCATGTATTTAAACTATCGAAAACTCTATATGATCTCAAACAAGTTCCAAAAACTTGGTAAGATAGACTAAATGTTTTTCTAATTGAACATGATTTTTCTAGAGGCAAAATTGTTTCAACTCTTTTTATTAAAAGAACATCCTCAGGAAATCTTATCATTCAAATCTATGTTGATAATATTATATTTGAAAGTTCTAACTCATCTTTGTGCAAGAAAATTTTCTAACCTTATGAAAAGTGAATTTGAGATGAGCATGATGGGAGAATTGATTTACCCAAAAGTTCTTGGCCCTATAATTTTGAAGTATCTTTTGAACCAACCAAAAGACGCATCTCTCTTAACCCTTCTAGTCCTCCTCCAGTAGTGTTAGGCCCTCACAACCTTTCCTTTGAGACTCGCGGTATTGCCCATATTGTTGTCACCATCATTATGCCATGTGTGGGTTCTCTGCCTACTCTAACCCAATGAGATACTCTTCTTACTTACTGTTTAGTTCATAAACGTAAGTTAAATATTACCTCCCTTATTATCAATCGTATGCTTGAACCCGTCGCTGACCCAACTAATATGCCCTATGGTATTGCTAACCACTTGCATTATGGAAGCCTATAATGTGAACCTTGTTGATCATCCCTCTCTCCTTATCAAACAATGCTATGATTCGAGAGCCTTTGCAAGCATGGTCTATATCTATGTGAATGATGTTTGGATCCTTAAGAAGATTTAAAAGGATCCTGAAGTTCTTTGTCCTCCAAAACCTGTGCAATCCAGGCTTCCTCTTCCTCCATGCCTCCTAATGCCAACTCCAATGAAGTGCTGGCTAAAATTGTTGTTATTGATGCCAAACTGAAATCTTTCAAAGATATCCTAGTGTCCATCCAATTTCATATGGAGAAGGTGAAAGAAGCCACTAAGGAAGCTGGTGCATATGTTGCAAGGATGCGTATCAAGCTTGATCAAGCTCTCAAGGAAGCTGCCAAGTTAACCACTAAAATCCAGATATATGTGAATGACATTCCTACCAAGATGCCAGACACATTACATGATGTGAAAGATGCAGTGGTGAATACCTTGGCCTATTTCCTCATATCCTTTGCTCAACATCAGCAAAAATAAGCACAAGTGCAGAAGCATCAACATGATCAAGGGCATGAGATGGAAAATTATCAGGCTCAAGAGCTTTAAATTTCTAATAGTCGACTGTGCCTTTAAGATAATTTTTGTGTTTTATGGGCATAAGTTCAAATACTTTGTTTGTTTTATTTTGTTTTGGTGCTGATATATCAGTACACTCTATGTTATAACTTGCTACTTCCTATGCTATGTTGTATTTTTTTTATTGATGTCAAAGGGGGAGAAAAAGAAGTCAACTAGTCAGGGGGAGTCGACTACATGCATCAAGTCAACTACTCAAGGGGAGCACATCATATCTAATGATAGTCGACTATATGCACCAAGTCAACTACCAAGGAGGAGCATACAATCTCAAACAAGAAAGTTGACTTTACTTTGAGTATTTATTGTCATCATAAAAAAAGGGAAAATTGATAGTGTTAGGTTTTTAATGATGATTTATGTTACTATGCAGGAAATACTCAAAGGATGCAAGGCCACACAATAATCCCAATAGCCAATTACACAATCAGCCCAACTGATTGAAGAAAAGTCCACAAAGCAAGAAATACATTTCGGCTCCCAAAGGAAAGAAAAATATATGCAGCGCGCCTCATTAAATGCTCTCTATTAAGGATCTCTCTAAATAAGGAAACATGTACTAATCTTCTACATCAACAAGAAAACAATCAAGGAAGATCTACATCAACAAGGAAGATTCAAGGAGACAATCACTAAAGATAATTCATCATCAAGTACTAACGAAGTCTCTCACAAGGAAGGAAAATATTGAAGTCCAATCAACACTAATGCTCTGAAGACTATATATGAAGGCTCATGAGACGAACACAAATATACTTTGGTCTCAACTTCTCAAACTTTCTATTTTACTTTTAACAAGCACTGTAATTCTGAGTGATTTATAGTGTAAATAAAAAAGTGAGAAGAGATATATTATAGTTGGTGAGGCATTCTGTCAAAAGATTACGAGTGTTTGAGTATAGGCGTAGGAATTCCATTCAAACTATCATTGTACCAAACCCACTCTCAAAAGAGCTGTAGAGAATACCCTTGCAACTCAAGGGGACTGAATTAGAATTCACATTGAGTTTGAATTAGTATAAAAACATATGGATATAATTTACATTTAGCATTTAATTTTTACATTATATATGTTAACAGTCGACTAACACTTCAAGATATTCGATTAGAAAAAAGAAAAATTATAATTCACCTCTCCCCCTCTTGCACTTTCAAGATAGATAGAAAATAAAGTTGAGAGTTACAATGTTAAAAGATTTGTCGTATCGTATTAAACTTTTCTTTTGAGTGAGAATAGTGAAATTACTTTAGATATAGATCGAATACTTTTTTAAATAAACCTGAGAACCTTCATAGGAGAAGTAAAGTCTCCTCTATATTAATCGTTTAAATTTAAACGTTCGTTAATAGAAAAGCCTTCTAATTAAGTCATATGTATGTATGTATGTTTGTAAATATCTCCCTCAATATATAATATATTGAAATTCTGATGTATTAGGAGATATTTTTTATTTTATGTATTTTTAGTGGATTATTAATTTATTATGTCAGTATCATTAACTGAGATTGGCCGAAAATAAAGTAATATTTAAGCAAGGTTGTACTATATTATATGTAGATGAAAGCAATAAAGAACATAAGTTTAAATATAACAAGAATTAATAGGTTGAAGAAAAAACAAATTCACTAAAAACCAAACTATCTTTTTGTGTATAAATAAAAAATAGACAATTTTTTTTCATAAGGGTTAGACAAATAAGTCATTTTCACATAAGGATTATATATTTATCCCCAACTCTAGCCTTTTGCAATCACTCATCCATTTGTCTGTTCTTGAATTGTATCCTATCCTGAATTTGAGGCATGAAATATCTTAAAACCTTCGATGAGGAAAATTTCCAATATTCTAGTTTTAAATATGGATTTTACATAAGAGTCAATCAGATTTATTTTTTAATCTAATTTTCATTGATGATATATATAAATTATACACTAATTATACATAATTATACCTATATTATACATATATTATACATTCGCAGACTATTCTTAATTTTAAGAAATTGAATGACGGATATTTAGGTTAATTCTTCTTTTTAATAAGTTTCATAAGGGTAAATATTTTTACGCATTAGATGTTTACATCAAACTAGTTTAATTTATCGTGATTAAATAACTTGATAAAGTAACAATATATATTAATTAACCATGATTTAGTAATTGAAATGAATATGCAAACACATGTCATCGTCTATTGATTTGATGTAAACACTCGATACCAATAATTTTTTATTATTTAACAAGTTTTCATCAAGGACTACTTGATAAGATTTCAAAATCAAATCTCAAATCCTGTCGTTAAAAATCACTTTCAGCTTGGTAGCATTCAATGTTTGAATAATTTAGGGCCAAATGCATTTTTCCATTGTTTTATGGTGGAAGAAATCACTTTCATTTTCACGAATATATTACTTGCTTCTTAAAAACATCCTGTCGTGAAATATTACTCCATGTCGTCCTCATTGGTCTAATAACAAACAGGTTAGTACGTATTCACAATGTTTATATCAAATCAAATAATTTAGTTTTAATAATTAATAATTAAAATTTAGAATATATATTAATATTTGAACAACATTTATTTTGCATTCGTGAATTTTGAGTTTTGGGAATATCTATTAATAAGCATTTGACATGAATTTAATAATATTTGACTAAAAACATTATTTGGAATTAAATTGAAATAGATATTTGAAAATGATATTGTGTTTGAACATATGTTTCGCTTGAAAAATAATTGAAGCTTTGTGAGACATATTTCTTTGTTTTACTAGAAAATGTCAGCTTCAAACAAGAATTATGTCTTTTAGAAGTAAAAAGATTGTACGGTCAGACTTTTTTATGACATTCATCCTCGGCAAATAATGATAAGTTTTATGTGAAATTAATTTTTCATGTTATGTTATATATGTTATATGTTTTTGATAATAATATTTTACTATTAATAACTAAAAAATATTCAAAAAATGACATCGTTAGAGAGGGTTTGACTTATGTACTCTCTTCTCCTATTTTCCATTCTACTTTCCCCTATTTATATATTTTTTAAAAAGGAACGCTATGAACCATGAAAAAATGCATCATCTAGAAAAAGAACTAAATGATTTGCCTACTTTATTAGTAAAGGGATATGAATCTAATACTAGTCTTCCCACTTTCACTTAGCACTAAATTACAAGCATGTTTATTATTTTATTGTATTATAATGTGAATAACAATGGTACAAAGCCCCACTTGTAAGGGAGCTTTTAATATACCAAATATCAACCTTTTAATAGCCACCATAAGAACAACTCTAACCGTCATATTTTAAGTATCTTAGTTTAACTTGACATAAAATTTTAAAAATAAAAGATTTTTTTTTTTAAATCTTGTGATTCTAAATTAAAGATGTGTGTAATATAATAAAATGTCTTTTCAATCTCGTGGTCTTAAATTTGTCATGTAAGATGTTTGAATTATCAACTTACTAAATATAGAAATAGACACTATTTTTGGGACAAAAAAAAGTAAGACACTTAAATTGGAATGAAGGGAGTATATCACATAGATCCGATGCACACTTCATTTTATGTGTCGTTTCATTAACTTTCACATAATGTGGAGTATTGAGAAATACCACAATCTAAGTCATGACACGCATTGTCCGTTTGGTCCAATAAGTCTCATAGATTTATTTCTTGCATTAAGTATCATCAATTTTAAAAGCGTGCATACGATATGAATTTGTGTTATAAGTTAAAGCTTCTCACTTTCCTCTCTCATTTTGATACGAAATTCGTCTAGGGTATTATGTGCCCCCATTTTAAAAGCTTGCTAATCCAGAAGCTTGCCAATCATTGCTATGACCCGTTCTCGCATGCTTGCCCTTTTGCCATGGGCATCAAAACAACATAAAATTACTAAGGGCTATGATGGGATGAATGAGATTCTTCTACTCTTAATAAAACGTCTTGAGTTTGCTCTAATTCTGAAAATTGAGAAATTTCTTATAAGGACCACTTCTATCTTAAATAGGTCCTTCATGGTTCAAACCTGAATTAGTCGAATTAGTAAACTTTAAAGGGAAAAAGCTCAAATAAAATAAAAAAAAACAAGTACAAAAATGAGTAATAACCTCCGTAGAGACTGGTACGATGAAATTCAACATTTTGTTCTCCATCGAAATATAGGAAATCACTCATTTATGTCACTCGTCAATAGTTTGACTCATTTATGTCATCGCCCTTATTAAAATGTCTTATCCATGTCATTTTTTATTAACGTCGGTTTACAATATCATTTTTCATTAACATCGGTGTTAATGAAAAATGACATGGATTAGCCATTGTGGTAATGACAATCAGAGGCGGAGCCAGAATTTTATGTTTTGGGGATTCAAAACTTTAAGACAAGACAACGACCTCAAACTAATATATAACAACCTACGAACTAACAAACGAATATCGATATTTAATATATTTTTAAAAGCGACGATATGAAAGAGTTCCTGTATGTACCAGTCACCATCCGGAGGTTTTGGAATCCGGCAGAGATTTGGTGATGGCGGGTGGGCAAAGGCTTTTGTAGTTTTTGAAGAAGATTGAATAGGTTTTGGGTCTTTGTAGAAATATGATTTTGCGTTTGATGTTTGTGAAATAAATGGAGAGCCTATTTGTTTAAGAATGGAACATTTTTTTACGTTTTTTAATTGTCAATCTTATGTTTTTAAAAATAAAGTTTTTCTTTTCTTAAAAAAAAATCTGCATATATAGAAGAAAGGGAAAAACGTGTAGCAAAGGAAAAAAATGATTAAAAAAAGGAAAAGGATGTTAAAGATTGGGTTTGAACCCAGATCAAGGACGCGGAAGGCTTTTCTGCCTTCTAATACAACTACAGAGTTTACGCAAAAGCTACTGGATTCGCCCGAACCCCCTATTATGCTGTAGCTTCTGTTGGAAATTTGCCTTTGGCGGGGAGGTGCGTCCACTCATATTTAATGAATTAAACACTAGTATTCCGCATGTTGGAGGCTTTGTCTCTTCTCACATGCATAATCTACTAAGTGAGTAGATGACCGTAGGGCCAAGAATCGTCAAATTTCGTTGAGAAATGAAAGAGATATTGGTCCACGAAGTAAGGTGTTTGAGGCATGAAAATATGGTGTAGGACAAATCTACCACATCGGTGGGGAAAAGAAAGTATTGCTCTCTTTATAAGTCTCTAAAGTGGTAAAGGGTTTGGGACCCCAAGGGGTATCTCATGTGTTTAAAGGAGGGATGACATAGATGTGCTTGGGTTCAAGGCTAAGCCCACGCGCGCCGCCGCCCGCCCGTCCGGTCCGGTCACGGGCTGTGGGGACTTTATGATAATATCCTTTTGGACCCCAAATTGCTTAATATTTACAGTTTGGTCCCTAGAGTTTCTGGATTGATTTTGGGAGTGACGGAAGGCAGAAACTTTCTGCCTACCGTGGACTATTTTTTGGAGCATTAGCCAGCCATTACTTGGCTGATTAACTCCTCCATAATCACCCTCCTTCAATGACCATAATCAGCCCTCATTCATGGCATTAAACCTGCCATTACAGCCCTCCCTAATGGCCATTAACAGCCATGTTTTGGGCAGTTGAACAACCCTCCTCCATGCTATATATTGAGCTATTTTGGCTCAATTGTGGATGACACTTACGGACGAGAAAATAGCACAAAACGCAAAGAAAAAAACGAAGAACAAAACCACTGCAAAACAGTCACGAAAATATACACCAAACAGTGACGAAAAATAGTGAGCATATACACAACAGAGACACACTATATACACAAAGAGAAAACAGAAACTCTTCCTTCCTTTTCCATATCTTCAGCAAGTCGATTCGTATTTGTTTTCTTCGTCAGACTCAACCTATTAGCTTTGTAGCGTTGAAATTAAAGTGTTGTTTTATCTTGGGAGACTATTGCCCACTAACGTAAAAGCATATATACGGGGCAATCTTGTCTTAAGGACAGAGTGTAATCACTCGACTCAACACACAACGTTGTAACCATCCAGATTTAGTTGTTTCTTGATTTCAGGTTATCAAGATTCAAGACACAAGCTTGCGGCCGTTTTGAAGATTGACCATTTATTTATCCTTTCGAACACTTGTAATATTTATTTACTTCCTGTACTGCTTTATACAATAGCAACCACCAGCTTCTCCCCTGACGTCAATGCCATAAATGAGTCAAACTATTAACGAGTGGCACAAATGAGTCATTTTCAATAGTTCGATGATATATTTGAACTTTTTCTCAACTTTGAATAATAAATAATTTTAAAAAAGAAGAAAAACAATCAAGGAAGGAACAAAGAAGGTGTCCACTACTTAAAAAGTTAAAATTGGATTTGGGCCAACCTCCACTTGAATATTCAGAACCTTTTTAATTTTCCAACTTTATGAAGATCACATTCATACTTTCATCCAGCAAATAATTCAATTATTGACATTTATTTACATAATCCTGTTATCCACCATGACCACACGTCGCATTTTTTTTGTTTTCATTTCCTCTATGCAATTGGATGAAATTTTATAATTAAAGAGTGCAAGCAATTTTCATACCTTTTTAGGTGCTTTGTTACCACTTACCAATAGATATGTTGCAATCTCAAAGCTTTTTACCGGATAGAAAACCAAAAAAGAGAGAAAAAATGAAAGTGGAAGTGATATACATTAATTTTCAATTTATACTTAACAAACCATTATCTCAATTGGCAAAAGTGACACTACACAATTTATCCAATATAAAATGTCCTATTTTATTTAGGCACGAAAGTTAAAATATTTTTAGAGTATAATATATGTTCGAAATTTACAACAGTATTTATTTATTTATTAATTAATTAGACATTTCAATATAAGCTTAGTCTCAAAGCACAGAAGATATTAATTCCGGAAGAAGTATTTTTTTTAAGATAAATGAACATTAATTTAAAACAAGCCAAAATAGAACGTTGGATATTTAGTTTGTGACAAAAAGATTAGTCATCAGGAGGGGGAAATTAATATATCCATCAATTTACGATTTACATCATATATATCACTCGTTAAAAACGTCGTGTATATATATTTCTGACGTTACACAAATGATGCAAATATACCCCTATCATTACATAAATTGTGCAAATATGCCCTTTTCGCTGATATAATTTTGTAATAAATATTATTTAGCTTATATTTTAATTAAAAAAATGTCACGTGGCTTTAAAAAATAAGTCTACCCATTTTTTAGTAGACTTATTTCTTTAAAGCGGTGTGGTAATATTTTTTGATGGGTCGGGTCTGATTCATTTAAAAAAAGATCTGTGGATTTAGAAAAAACAAATCTACCTATTTTTTACACGAACCAGATCTAATCCACCAGAAAAAAATTATCACGTAACTGTAAAAATGCGTAGTTTTTTTAAAGACACATCATAATTCTTGAAAATAAAAATAAGCTAAATAATTTTTTAAAATTTTCCTCAACAGAAAATGTATATTTGCACCATTTGTGTAACGATTGAGGTATATATGTATCATTTTTTTTAATGAAAAGTATATCTGTGTAAAGAATGGATCTTGGGCCTAACTCAACCCCAAAAGCTAGTTTGTAGGGTGAGGATTGTCCAAGTCCATATAAGGAGTCCATGTTCTCATTCCATATCCGATGTGGGACTCTTAACACTCTCCGCACGCCCAAACCTTGTTAAATGGAGCGTGGATAATATAATTTTGGGGTCTAACATTGGTGAACAAATAATTGGAATGAGCCTAGCTCTGATACCATGTAAGGAATGGACTTTGGGCCTAACTCAACCCCAAAAACTAGCTCATATTAAAATAAGATGAGAGATTACCTTGAGATGTCGTCATGTGTGACGTAGCCCTTGTGTCCATGTACCACGAATCATATGGAACATTTAGATTCATTTTGTTCATGGCATGTTCAATATCGGTGGGAGCATAACCCACGGAAGATGGTGTATGAGCCGCAAAAGATTGTTGCGGATGAGAACCTAGAATTCTGGATTGGCGGTTTGAAGATGAGGGAATGGCCCATGACATGGTGGGGTATGGGCACGGAGGGGCAACCCACTATGGGGACTAGGCCCACTGCGGGTTCTACCCCCACTGATTTCTGCCGGGCTGAGCAGGCTGCTGCCAGTGGTTAGACCGCCATTTCCCCTACTGGTTGGTGTTGCCGCCGGCTGGTTGGCCGCCGCCCCTCCTCCGTCAATTTTCACCATTATTTTTTCCTTTATTGTTACTGTTTGACCTCCGTTTTTACCATTATTGTTGTGGTTTCCAGTCCCATCCGAACCAGATTTTTGTGGCTGAAAATCTGCGGAAAATGAGTTAGTGGAGATGAGGGCAGTCCCGACATAGGCTGCCCCGGAGGCTGCCTGCTTTGCTTTGCGTGTTTCCTCGAGAATCAACCTTGAACGAGCCTCATAAAATGGAGGCAATGGATTACTTGAACATAGCGACTCCATCATATTGCTCATTCAATCCTGCAATTAATTGAATAACCAACCGTTGATTTGTTACCGGCGAACCAACGTTGGATAGTTGGTCTGCAAACACCTTCAATTCTTGACAATAGGCGAACACTTTGAGAAGTCATCCAATTTAACATTGGTAAATTGGTGTTCAAGATATACAACCCTAGAAAATTTGTTATCTTGAAAAACATTTTATAAACGTTCACACGCTTGTTGAGCCGTAGAGTTTGGCTCTAATACGGTATGCAAAAGGTCGTTGGAGATAATGCCATAAATCCATTGACGTACTATAACATCTAAACGGAACCATAACTTTTTATCTACCTCAGTGGTGTCTGATGATGATTCAGAAGGTATGATATGGTCTATGACCTCATATGCGCGGTAATGAATTTTGAATAATTCAGCCCAAGAGGTGTATTGCCCTTTTTCCATCTCAAGTGTTATGAAAATAAAGTTCTTGACGTTGTTTACGGTAAGAGATTGATGAAATTTTTGTTTTTCGATCATAATTTTCCACAAAAAACAACACAAGGACAAAAGAATGAGAGAATAGTGTTGTGGGATTGGTGGAAGAGTATGAGATAACCCTTAGTGTCGGATAGGGTTTCTGAAATTGAGAAAAGGGGAAAAGTGGGTGGCTGACCGGTTTGTGGATAGTGGTTTAGGGTTTAGGTCTAGGTACGTGAGTGTTAGGGTTTTGTTAGAACAAACCCTAATGTGTGTGGCCGAAAAAAAAAGAGTAAAAGGGAGATAGAAAAAAAAAGGATTTCGGCTAAGAGGAGGCCGAAGGGAAGAAGAGGTTTAGGGCAAAAAGGTTTTTGCCTCTTGATATCATGTAAAGAATGGATCTTGGGCCTAACTCAACACAAAAGTTAAGGTGAGGATTGTCAAAATCCATATAAGGAGTTTATGTTCTCATTCAATATCCGATGTGAAATTCTTAACAATCTGCCCTAAATCACAAAGGTGGGGATATATCTACACCGTTTCCCAAATTATAATGATGATTAGCTTTTTCCCTCTTTTTTTTTTTTAATATTTTGAAATTTAAAGTGCTATTTTAAAATTATTTTCCAGTTATCTTGAAAAGTTCGTCGAGATAAGCACGTGAGAGGGATCACCCCAGTAAATAAGTCACGTGACCGGCGGCTAAAAAACGAGTGGGCCACACGAGAAAATGCAGTAGCCAATTTATCACGTATAGTTCCAAGTTATCCGCAAATGAGATTAAAAATGCATTGACCTAATAAAGTTTATAGTCAAACGGACAGGTATAAAATAGCATTATTATATTGCTATCCTTATCACATGTCATTAGCCACGTGGGGTTTTGTAGTGCTTTGCCTCCTATTCTCGATGGATATTTGAATATTTCGATTTACAACTATTTTTAATCAACTTATCAGAAAACATTAGCACGAAAAAATTAAAAGAAAACATTAGCTTGCAAAATACTATATTCTATAAAGAATATATCTTTGCTCTAACTTAATTCAAAAATTAATTTGAACGGAGGAAAATCGCCCAAATCATATAAGGAAGGACCACTTATTCCACCGATGTGGGAGAACTCAACATGTTCATTCTCAGTCAAGTGTCACGCTTTATTGGATAATTAAGGCAGAGAGTTAGAATCTATTTAAATTTTGAAAGTTTTGGGATTGTTCAAATTGATCTATAAAGATAGTGGACTGTCCGATCTTTATGAGCATATTTATTTATATTTAATCCTAACTTAAACTCCCATTCCTAAGTTGATATACTTTGATAAGATATTAACACTAATCTTAAATATTTTAGAACTCAGAAAATGGTAAATTGCATAAAATTTAGTACTCCATTGTAATATCACCTTTCTTCCTTTCATTCTTTAAAACATTAAGGGCAAAAACAAGGGATCGACAAAAAAAGTGGAAAATTATTAGACAAAAGACAAATAAATACAGCTAGCATCTTTGTTTGTACCATTCTTCACCCTCACATGTTATCTTTCTTTTTTCTTTCTACCCCACATGTTTGGTTAGTGAAAATTACTCTCCTCCGTACCTCTTACCAGTCCCAAGAACTGTGTATTAGCAAAAATCACGTTTATTAAAAAATTATAATATATATAATGTAAAATTTATTAAATTATCTCTATTTATAGATTTTTTAGAATTGAATAATATTCAAAATGATTACTTTTTTAATGCTAAAAATATAGTTATAAATACTTGTTAATTTTTATCTTGATTTTTTAAAGTAACACTTATTTTAGGATATATATTTTTTGCGAAGGTAACACTTATTTTGAGACAAGGGATAATAAATGAAGAAAAATAAAATAAAAGGGAAACAACGTGCGTGCCCCCTTAAATAAAAGAAATTACCCGTTTATACCTCCATTACTTTCGTATCCCCAAAAAAAAAAAATTAAATTATTTATCCGAAATGCTCTCAAATTATGATACCAATATGGTATATAAATATATTGAGATGATATAATGGAGGATGAATTCATTTATTCAACGGAAGAGGCTCAAATATGCCATCGAACTATCGGAAATGACCCATTTATGCCAATCGTCAAACTTTTACAATACTAGATATGACACGTGATTTTCAATTAGATTATGGTTGTGGGTGAGTCGGATTTTTTATTAATTTGGAATTTTAAATTGGGCTGGTTTAATTAAACGATGTGAATCTTTAATTGAATGTCAGGTGTCATATCTGGTATTGTAAAATCATCGTTAATGAAATAGTTCGATGATATATTTGAGCTTTTTCCGTTTATTAAACAAGACACATTTTTTTTCTAAAAAAATTCTCTAGGATACCATCATCTTATATACATATATTGTGATGATATCACGAAGCATTTCTTTAATCATTCTCTTAATCCTCCATGATATCTTCATAATATATAAATATATTGCGATGATACACAAAATATGAATTTTGAGGCGAGGGGTACTCGGATAATTAATTTCAATCGATTGGATAAAAAGCTAAATTAATTTAGAAAGGACATGAAGCAAGTAACTATTTATTTGCAGGGGCGAATTTAGATTAAAAAAATGAGTCAAGTGAATCAATGGTCTTATATATATATATATATATATATATATGATATTAACTAAATATTTCTATGATCAAACTTGATTTAGTGGTGCACGGCTAAAGGAGTGACTATAATTTAGTGTGAATAATAAAAGCAAAATACCCACCAAGAAATTCCAAATATATTTTAAAAAATCTCTACCCTGTGCTGTAGAGAACTAAACTAAGGAAATAGATGTGTAGGCGGAGGAACAGAGGTGACACAAAGGAAGAAGAACAAAGCTTCTCTACATATTCTTTAAAGAAAGATTGAATATTTATTAAAAAAATTGGAAAAGGAGGTGAAAAAAGGCAATCCCTCCATGGGAATTTTGTATGATGATGTTGTGTTATTGAATCATTCAGAAAGAGAAGGTGAACCAAGTGTTATTACTGTTAATTGTCCTGATAAGACTGGTTTAGGCTCTGATCTTTGTCGTATCATTCTCTTCTTTCGTCTCACTATTCTTAGAGTTGGTATGTTCTTACCCCTCTCTCTCTCTCTCTCTCTCTCTCTCTCCCTCCTTTGTAATTCTGAAAATCAATTGTAGTGCACCTTTCATTTTCTTTTGTTGTGTGTGTGTGTGGCATAGAGTGAAAAGATTGAATCTTTCTTGATGTAATCAGTTGTGTATGTGGCAGAGAGTGAAAAGATTGAATCTTTCTTGATATAATGAGGCAGAAAGTGAAAAGATTGAATCTTTCTTGTTATAATCAGTTTTATGTGTGTGTGTGTGTGGAAGTAAAAAGATTGAATCTTTCTTGATGTAATCAGTTGTGTATGTGGCAGAGAGTGAAAAGATTGAATCTTTCTTGATATAATGAGGCAGAAAGTGAAAAGATTGAATCTTTCTTGTTATAATCAGTTTTATGTGTGTGTGTGTGTGGAAGTAAAAAGATTGAATCTTTTTTGACATAATCAGTTTTATGTGTGTGTGTGTGGCAGTGAAAAGATTGAATCTTTCTTGATATAATTAGTTGTGTGTGTGTGTGACATAGAGTGAGAAGATTCAATCTTTCTTTATATAATCAGTTGTGTGTATGTGTGTATGTGTGTGACAGAGAGTGAAAAGATTGAATCTTTCTTGATATAATCAGTTTTGTGTGTGTATGTGTGGCAGAGAATGAAAAGATTGAATCTTTCTTGATATAATTAGTTTTTAGTGTGTGTGTGCAGAGAGTGGAAAGATTTGAGCCTTTCTTGATATAATCAGTTGTGTGTGTATGGCAGAGAGTGAAAAGATTGAGTCTTCATATAATCAGTTGTCTCTGTGTGGGGGGGGGGGGGGGGGGGGGGGGGGGGGGGGGGGGGGGCAGAAAGTGAAAATATTTGAGTCTTTCTTGATATAATCAGTTGTGTGCGTGTATAAGAGTGAAAGATTCATTCTTTCTTCAGTTGTCTGTGTGTGAGATTTGAGTTTTTCTTGATATAATTAGTTGTGTGTGTATAAGAGTGAAAGATTGAATCTTTCTTGATATAATCAGTTGTATGTGTGTATAAGAGTGAAACGATTGAATCTTTCTTGATATTATCAGTGGTGTGTGTATAAGAGTGAAAAATTGAATCTTTCTTGATATAATCAGTTGTGTGTGCGTATAAGAGTGAACGATTGAATCTTTCTTGATATAATCAGTCACTAGCGTTGAATTTCCGAAATTTGGTTGAGTGTGCTTGTTTTTAGGAATTACTGGAATATTTTTTCTTTTTCATAGTGGATTAACTTCTTACCCTTACTGAATTTATGAACGGAATGCTTATGGTTTTTCTTAAACTGGGATTCTTTTGTTGCAAAGGAGAACTGAACCTACTCGTTACTTTTCGGGTATGAAGTGTGTGTTTCTTTTATTTTGTTTTTTAGTGGAATGAAGTTTAACTTCTATGTGTCTGCAATTGGTGTTTTTGACTGTCAATTTTGCATTTTTTTCAGACAGTTTGATTGATGATACAACTGTTGTATCTGAATAAATATTGTGATAATCGATATATGCTGGAGATTTTTCTAATATTTCATCTCAAACTTTGATTCTTTTGTTGAAGATGTATCTACCGACGGGATATGGTGCTACATAGTGTTTTGGGTGGTGGGTAGACCGGACACAAGGTGGAATTTGTTAAAGAAGAGACTTATGGGAGCTTGTCCGTCTTGTTCTTCTGCCTCCGGCATATCATATTATCGTGCTGAGTTACAGTCGCCAAGTCCTCCTGATATATTCCTCTTGACATTTTGTTGCTACGATCGAAGGGGACTTTTGCATGGTAACTATTTCGAGGCTTATTTTTAAACTTGCTGCACCTTGCCTTTTATGTTCTCCTTTTCATCTAAATCTTGTGAATGTGTTACCTTTTCAACTTATTCATAACGGATGTTTTTAGGGTGAGGAAATACCTTGTCCCAGAAGGTTATCCGGGTATACCTGTAGTATTATCCGGGTATACCTGTAGTAATTTTTTTTAAAATAATTTATGGCAGATGTGACGGCGGTACTTTCCGAGCTTGAGCTTACAATAAAGAAGGTGAAGGTATCCACCACTCCAGATGGAAAAGTGATGGACCTGTTCTTCATCACCGACACAAGGTTCGGAATTTATTGGGTTCGCCCGTCTTTCGTAGTTTCTTATGTGTAAATCTTTTTTTTGCTGCTCTCTTTACCTCTCCTTCCTTTCTAAAGTATGAGTGCTTCGTATTTTCTTGTAAATTTGAGCTTATCCTTTATCGTTGCCTGTTTTTTTTATGAGAATACTTAAAAATCCTTGCTGATTGCTGATCACTCTTATCAAGATAGTTCTTTCATTAGCAAACCTATATGTTGTTTGTTAAGTTTCTTTTGGATATTTTGGTAAGCATTTCTGTGATGAAGAGTCCTAATTCAAAAAATAAATTGTTTTATCAGAGAACTTCTACATACAAAGAAGAGACAAGAAGACACACATTACCAGTTGAAATCCGTTCTGGGCGACGCCATGATTAGTTGTGACATAGAAATGGTTGGCTCTGAAATTACTGGATGTTCTCAAGGTCCATCTTTCCTTCCTCAAGAAATTGCCGAAGACATGTTTAGCTTCGAAATACTTCACGAGCACCAGAGTAGATCTCTTGCCTGCAATAAAGCGTCGATCACCATTGATAATTTGTTGAGCCCTGGTCATACTCTCATCCAGTTTGTTTGCCAAGATCACAAAGGTCTTCTGTATGACATAATGAGGACACTGAAAGACTACAATATTCAGGTACATCACTCTATATCTCTAAATGTCTTTCGATAAAAAGTAAAAGAGAGTCTCGTGGTAATCTCCACACGGAGGTTGCTAATGAAGACTTTTGTTCTTTTTGCTTTGTTTGCTTGTCATGCAACCACAGTGATAATGAACTATACTTCTCACTAATTACTTCATTGTTGTATCAGATATCATATGGGCGGTTCACATCAAAAACTAAAACAGAATCTGAGCTCGACCTGTTCATAATGCAAGCTGATGGCAAGAAAATAGTCGACCCCAGCAAGCTGAATGCTTTGTGCTCACGTCTTCAAATGGAACTATGTCGTCCACTCAGAGTGGCATTGATGAACCGAGGTCCTGATGCAGAATTACTGGTGGCAAACCCCGTAGAGTTATCCAGCAAGGGTCGACCAATCGTCTTTTATGACATTACATTGGCTCTCAAGATGCTCAACATTGGCGTCTTTTCGGTAAGTCATAATGCATCACTCTATGGTTTAGTATTATCTTCATCACTCTTAGGTAATTTTGAGAGTGAGAATGTCTTAGAGATAATCGCGTGCTAGGCTAAAAGTTAGTTTGCCATAATAAAAATGGCATGACGTCGTAGAGCCACATAATTTTTTCTTCTTTGATAACCGAGAAATTCTGGAGGGCCATTGGTACACCCTGTTTGAAACTCGGTGGATAATGAGCCCTCCACTCGACCCTTTTCTACAAGTACCAACTCTTTTTTCTGCACCAAGGTCCGAAACCCGTAGAGTCACATCCGTGTCGGATCCTCCAAAAATGCACTACTTTTGGAGAATCCGACACACACCCGTCAACATTTTCAAGAGTCTGAGCAACATAGCTTGGATGAGGGATATTGTTGGAAATAATTTTGTTACCAATCTCCATTTGTTACTTCATTTGGCCACTGAGGTAGGAAACTTAGTTGGAACAAAAATGAAAAGGAAACTAAATAACGAAAATTTAGGGAGATGAAAAGATGCTAGTTGTGTCAATGCTATTTGGCTCACGTGTTTTAGGGTTTTAATGTAGTAGTCTTTAACTTGTTGCTTATCGCATTTTCAGGCTGAAATAGGGAGATATCTGATCGGGGATCGAGAATGGGAAATTTATCGGGTCTTATTGGATGAAGGGAACGGCTCGGGTCCCCCGAGGAACAAGATTGAGGAAGCCGTTTGGAAGAGGTTGATGGGTTGGGAGTAACGACAATGGAATGTACAGTTTCTGTGTTCATTGCTAAAAGGCTCATTTGACTCATATGCAGTATACTTCTATATCACCATGTATATGTATATGAGTGTATAATGTAGAGGTAAAATAGCTAGGGTCTGTCAAGATTTTGCAAGAATAATCTTGTAGAATCATGTGAAAATGTGAAGAAGTTAGACCTTTCTAGTTTAGTGTTTCTAGAAGTTCTATGTACAGGATGTAGTAACCTCAAGATGATGTATTTTACTTGCCTTTTGGCAAAGTAATAGCTCCGGTACACTGTTAATTTGTAAGTTCTTTTCAGGTCTAATAGTGTACAGTTAAGTAAGAAGAGCCATTATATAAGTTCTAGCTCGAGCGAGAGGATATAGCACGTATGAAACCTTAGTTTTACTGACTTTATAAGGTCTAACCTTCACCACAACATTCGAGTAAGCTGCATACATTACACCCCTTGGGATGCAGTTGATTCCCAAACCTTGCATGAATTGTGGGATGGTTTGTGCACTATACTATCCCTTTTTAAAACATTACAATCTAAATATCGATAGTGTAAAAGTTCGTTACATTATCCGTGTATAAATTATAGTTATGTTGAGACCAGAAGAATAACTTGACACAAATTAAAATAGCTGCAAGATGGAGTAAAATTAGAAAGAAGTTGCATGGTCAATTATAAAAGAACGAGGATAAGGCAATGAAGTGTGGTAGAATGATTTTGATAACACTTTACAACAGGGGCGGAAGGGGTTCATCCGAGCTCCCTTCGCAACCCCTCAGGTGAAAATCGAGCCTCCACCACTGCTTTACAGTACTATGAAACTACAATATGCTTTCATTTGCCTTTTTTTTCTTTATCATAGCTGTTTTTTTTTTTTTTTTTTTTTATAGTTTCCAATAGATACCAAGTCTATGAAACATCCCAGCAAGTATTGCCCAAAATGTAATCTCAGCAAATATCACATACAATAGAGTTCCCACTCTTTCTGACTTCCACACATCAAAGAATACATGATGTTGAATCCAATTTACCTGAAAAAAGGAAAAGGAAAAAAATGATTACTAATATAATTTTCTAAAAGATATGAATACATACAATAAAGGATATTAATTAATAATAATGCAAAATATACATCACAATAGGACAAGAAGTAAAGCCTTAAGAACCTGTACAACTCGAAAAGAAAAACTTGTGTACAAGTTGAGTTAGGACAATTAGCTGACACCACGCACGTTCAAATTGAGTTATGATAATAAGCTGACACCACTCATGCAATAATTCTGCAGACGCCACTGGTTAGACACTACCTTTGGCACTAGCTTGGTGACTTCTTGTTTAAGAATTCACACACACCAAATAGGACAAGAAGTGAAGTCTTAGAACCTCTATGACAGGAAAGAAAAAACTCGCATACAAGTTGAATTATGATAATAAGCTGACACCACTCATGCAAGTACGCTACGTGTTAGACACTACTTTAGGTGCTAGCTTAGCGACTTCTTCTTCTTCTTCTTCTTCAGGAATTCATATACAAAACATGAGAAGTTCTTTACTCTTTTGATTTAACGAGGTTTTAATTTAAGTCGACGATAGTACTTACAAGGTTGTTGTCTTCATTCTTGAAATACCATCCATTAATGAATCCAGCAAAGATGCCTTGTGCTCCCAATACAAATATTAGCATTGCATTCATTCCAATCCATTCCAGCCACAAGAATGGCATTCTCAGCCCCGATACATCAATCTATGTATTCATTTTCCAAAAGTTTTTTTAGAATTTGATTATGAAATTGAAATTTTAGTTTAAAACTATATTGCTCGGGCTCTCCAATCCGTGTCGGATCCTAAAAAAAAGGCACTATTATTAGAGGATCCGACATGCACCCTTTGGCATTTTTGAAGAGTCCAAACAACATGGACTTTAAGTTTTCAAAGTTGCAGCATTTGTATACCAGTATATAGAATCCAGAGAAAACAATTCCAGCTGCACCAGCAGTGAAACAAACATAGCTAAAGCTGTATAGTTGCTTGTTTAGAGGAATTGCTACAAGAAAAAAACAGAACACAAATCAGAGTAAATGTCTAAAAAAAATTAACTTTTCAACATCAGCAGAAGGGAATTTTTTAATTTTCATTGATTATTGATGGAACGATGAATTTACCGTTTGTGAAATGAAGAATAAAGGCTACGATAAGTAAACCAAACCCCATTGAAACCCATTGTTTTAGCCTCTCACCATGACCCTGAAACAAATTCGTCCAATGTCCATCATTCTTACTCAATTAGCTATTACATATCGAACGATTTAACTTATATACACTGATAATATAACAATCTTTTTACTTTAAGTGTATTTTAACCTGTTGTAGCATGCTATGTTGCTCAGACTCTTCAAATCTATTGATGGGTGCGTGTAGGATCCTCCAAAAGTAGTGCCATTTTCGAGGATCCGACACGGGTGTGGAAACATTTTAGCAGAGTCCGAGCAATATAGGTAGCACGTAATATGCCTTATTTTTTCAGGATACAAATCTTGTTGCTGTCAGTGTATAGAAGTTAAACTCGAGCGAATTCTTGAAAGATCGATGTTACCTTGAAATGAATCAAGACATGTCCATAATGTATGCCAAGGGTTCCAGACATGATAGCTGAAATTGAACTAAACAAAAGAGGAAACAATATCATATGCTTAGCTGAATCCAATTTTTATAAAGGATCATGCACCAGATGAGTTCATGTTTCTCGAGTAGTTGTGGCTTAATTGTGTAAATATCTTTTACATTTCAGTGCATTGAATTCAAACAAGAAATATACAAACCTCAGCAACCCTTCAGGTTCAAATGGAGCGCGACACCAACTGGGAGCATCGTCACGAAGTGGACCTGTAGCTGGATAGCTCAATGTGCATACCTAAACATATTATCAGTAACCAATTAGTCACCTTAATTTAGCAATTTCAAACTAAGATTCCTAAAACAATAAGCTTAATTACAGCTCTGATATGTCGCGACCTTGGAACGTGCCCAAACAGGAAATTTATAGAGATGATTGATACCCCAGACTTGTCGATCCACGTAACCTACTGCATTGCAGGCAGGTCCTAAATGCCCTCTCATCCCACATTTTACCTGAAAATTTCAGTTAACAACATTCAGTTCAGTACTTGTTATTATTAGTAGTTTTTTGTATGTTGCTCGGACTCTCGAAATGCTATTGCATTCATGTCGGATCCTCTAAAAATGCACTACTTTTGAAGGATCCAACACACATCCAGCGGCATTTTTGAAGAGTTTGAACAACATAAGTTTTTTGAAAACCCTACATACAGTGTATCTCTCTGATCTATCTTCATAGTGCACCAGAAAGTTCCAGTCAGGAACATAAAGACCATATAATGTTGTCATGTAAACGACGAATGCAACGAATCCTCCAAGCCTGCAAACAACATGTGGAATTGCCACAATATAAAAGACCTTACTTTAAATATGTCGAAGTTGAAGCTATCTCATTAGGCGGTAATGATACTGTTAATGACATATGCATACAATAGCTAGCGGTTTCCATTCTACTATCCTTTTGCTCTGAAACATACAAGTAACGAGCTAGCTGACTTTACAGTAGTATAATATTCAGTTCTACCAAAAGAGAGAGTATCACATTTTCTTGATCGCTGGATATCATTGAGAAAGAAATACAAAGAATTATTTTTGAACCATTTCATGCAATATTTTTCAGCAGTGCCAGAGATAGGAATTTCACCAAGGGCCCAAGGGGGTCCGACGTCTATTATATATACATAAAAAAAGTTTTGACGTGAAAGGGGTTCAAATGATCAACTCCTTTTCCCCCTCTAGCTCAGCTCCTATTTCCACTATGGAATGAGTAAAGAATCAAGCTACAAGTCTCAATTTATACGAAACACGTAAGATTCAGTGATTATCTCAATTCCTAACTAAAACCATTTGTATTTTCAAGAATGAAATCAATTACCATGATGAATGTGATGACTAATAGGATATTGTTCTTGCTTACCATTGCCATTTATAGGCAGTGAAAATTGAGAAATGGCCAGGGGTTAAAGTTGCAGGCCTCAGCTTGGTAGTTAAGATCTCTATTAGAGCCACTATCAAGTACACCAAGGCTATTCTCTGTATAGTTTGCACATAACAAAAAAAAAGTTGTATTAGATTAAAACAAGAGTTTCACTTACATATAATAGCTCAAAGACCAAATAGATCAACGGTCAGCTCCCTAAATTTGGCACCACTTTTCATTTAGACACCTTATCGTGGAGTCTGACATACTGAATACCTAGTGAAAAATAGCGCCTATCAGTGGACTGTGGATGCAATTGGTCTAGCTCTAAGGCCAAATAGATGAACGACCCCTAAAATTGACAATATTTTTCATTCAGACACCTCATCGTGGGGTCTGACATATTGAATACCTATTGAAAAATAGTGTCAAGCTATGTTGCTCGGACGGGCAGATCCAGGGTACCCAATAGCCTGAACCCAGTATTTATATTGAAAGTCCGTTAATTATATACACATTTTGGTACATTCTACATCTCCTTAGTTAACAACCACATGATTCAAAATTCTTCTTTACCTTCTTAAACATTGTGCCAAGTCAAAATCAGACAAACATTTTGCAACGAAGGGAGTAATAAATTGCTAGTTGGGAATCCGTTACTAAAACGAGATGTTGGCTCTGTGGCAATGAAGGAGAGTCTTTTTGTCTGATTATTATTGCATGTTAGTTTATTTTACTGGGACCACAAGCTTAAAATCCTGGATTCGCCTCTAGTCGGACCCTTACAGTACCCATGTTAGATTTTCTCCAAAAATACATAGCTTATGGAGGATCCAACACACATCCGACAAATATACGCGCCGAATAGGGGTTGTCAATGCATTTGGCCTAGCTCAAAATTTTTCTTGAGTGAAAGAATGAAAGAGGTTGAGATCACCTGTAGAATACCACACCATCTGATTAGTTTCATGTCCACTCCATAAGCTAGATCATATGGTGCATGGGAGTATCCTCCTGCATATTAATTTAAAAAATAAGTATAATTTCAGTTTGAACTTAAATTATATACACCGATAATACTGATATTTGAAGAATTTTATACTATCAATATAATATAATCTATTGTAGCAGGTAACCTGTCTTATTTCTAGGTTATTGATCCGAATTTTATGAATGATTACCTATATTATCATTTGGGTGACCTGTTTACACTATCAACCTATAGAACGTTAAACTCTTTTCTTTTATACATGTACTCATGTAAAAACTTTAAATTTGTCTTTGAAGTTACCAAAATTTGTTCATAGCTTGATCACCAAGAGTTTGGAAAATTTATAGTTGATACCTTGTAGAATAATTCCCCAAAAGAGAAGCTTCAATGTCCTTAGTGTTACTTTTCTAATTGCAGCACTAACCTTGGGAACTCTCTGCAAAAATAGCTCCATTAAATTAGAAATTCATAAAGTTGCTCTAAAACTACACTTTACAAAATTTGAAGTTAAACCAAGATCCACCTAAGAAAAAGAATAGAGCTGCCCAGTGGTTAACCCAAAAAAAGAAATGGGCCTAAGAAATAACCCAATTTCTGTTCAGTGACTCCAATGGCCCAAGTTTTTTCACTTTCAAATTGTAACTTGCCAATATGTTTCGGCCCCTTTTTGGCGACACCTTTGAGAAATAGCCACTATCATTAAGTTTCAAATTCAAGTAGTAAGAAATATACCACATTGTCTTGGAGCTTCATCTGTGAAATTTGACATAGACTATTTTCAATTATAGAAGCTTAAAAGTGGCTATTTGTGAATTCTATCCTATGTTTTTAAATGTTTTTCAAAGATGAAGACACCACTTTGTATTCTTTGACACTTTTAATTATCTAAAACGAGTTTTCACAAATAACTCAATTTCTTCCCTTTTTCTCCCCAAGCAAATTTATCAGACACTCAATTTTGAAAAAAAAAAAAATGGTTAACAAAGTGTTTGATGTGTACCTTTAAGGCAAGAGCAATTGCAACACCAACAATGAAGAGAAAAAATGGCATTACAAAATCAGCCAATGTGCAACCATTCCATGGTGAATGATCAATACGTGCATATGCTCCTCCAGCATCATCTACCAATATCATCAACTGTAAAAGCCAGTAATTAATGGTATTATTAGTAATGAAAAAGGAGTTTAACTTCTATACACTAATAATATAAAATAATTTTCACACTATTAATTTATCCAGAATAAAATTGAGTTGAACTTGTATATATTGGTGATAATGTAAAGAATTTTTTTCACTATCAGATTATCCAATCCAAAAGATAAGTAATTAAGAAAAATAAGGTAAATTGCTTGCTACAACAAATTAAAATGAATGGTAATGTAAAAGTACTTTTACTGTTAATGTATATAAGTTAAATTCTAAATGAGTTTACCTATACACATTGATAATGTAAATGATCTTTTACACTCTCATGTCATCTGATCCAAAAGATATTTGTAGATTTTATAAAAGGTGAGAATGATAATGCACTCTTAGTGTACAAACAATAACAACAAGAATAACAATAACAAACTCAGTGTAATTCTATAAGTGGGTCTGGAGATGATAGTGTGTACGCAGACATTATCCCTACATTGAGAAGGTAGAGAGACTGTTATCGGTAGACCTTCAACTCAAAGAAAGATGAAAAAAGAAGGCAGTAGCAACAAGTAGAAACAACAACAAAATACTAAGCTGATAGTTGAGGCTAAAGAAACAACATGTAGTAATAGATATCTAAAAATATAAAAGTACAAGAATAATACTAATACTCCGAAAATTAAAAAAAAATGTCCGATGACCTACTACCCTTCTACCCGATAGTTATCGACCTCCCCCACCAAAATGCACTATTAAGTGTATACATATATAAATGAAATCCATACCACTATAGTGAGGCCTCTAAATGCATCCAAGGTTGCAACCCTTTTACTCTTGTGCTTGATTGGAGGTTGTTCTTCTTCCTCTTTTTGCAATGGCTGGTCCAATGTTTTTTGCTCATTTTCATGGCTAACCAAATCTTGATTACTATCATCTCTATTATCTAATTTGTTCCCTTGATGGCTGGTAATGTCTATTTCTACGTCACTATTAAGTTTCTTTTGATTGCCAAATCCTTCTTCTAACTTCTTGGGATCCTCCATTAAAACTATATAATTCACTCTCTTCTTCCTTCTCTCTTTCTTTCCAAATAACTTGAATGAATTTATACTATATGAAAATGTAGCCATAATAAAATATATATCACATTTTATATAATATATATAGATAAATTGATGTGGAAATGGACAAGGCTAAAATCAAAGCCGGCTATTTAATTTGTAGCCTCTAACTTGGATGGATTATATATAAAAAAAATATTTCTACTAAATAAAATGTTTTTTCTAGGGTCAATGTTGAAAAAAGTTTTTGAATGATCTATTGATATTTTTTAATCAAAGAAATGGAATTAGACAAATCAAGAGCTTTTTCTAATCTGGAATATATAGATGAAGACAAGAACAAGAGCCTACAATTGATTGCTGTGAAAAACATATATATCACACGTCGATCACTAATTCTTGTTAGAGAAGTGGAGTAAAAACTAGAAAGAGACGTTGACATTTACACTAGTATAAACCGATTCACACCTTTATTGATGTTAAAAGTTCAAGTTTATAAGTGCACTGAAGGTGTATAACTTTTGTACACCATTATGTTAGGATGACCTACAACATACGTAACATTTGATAATAAGTCTGATTAGTAATAGAGAAAAAAATAAATGATTTCTTATAAGTTGTAACAAGTTAACATATACTGATAGCATAAATACTTCATTAATTACGCTATCAGTATATATAAGTTAAATCCTTATAACATAACAGTAATATGATATGTTGTTGAAAAAAGTGTATGATCGTATCTATAAAATTATTTCACAATTGAATCAATCCTAGAGTAACTTGTTTATTGAATGTATAACATTATGTAAATTAAACCACTTCAACTCTTTGATATCTCGCTTTAGGATGTGGGTCAAACACAT
Organism: Anisodus tanguticus; assembly: GCA_034509755.1. Classification (NCBI taxonomy): domain Eukaryota; kingdom Viridiplantae; phylum Streptophyta; class Magnoliopsida; order Solanales; family Solanaceae; genus Anisodus; species Anisodus tanguticus. The sequence goes on along the minus strand of CM067555.1, from coordinate 3,190,524 downwards.
GAAATTAATCATAGTAATTATACTTTAAGCAAATTGCGCTCTCTATCATCATAATTTCGAACAAAAATGCCATGGCGAAGAAGAGAGGAAGAACTAAAAAAGAAACTCTCGTTACCGTCGTTAGCTCTGTCAGTGCATGCGTGATTGCTGAAACCATTGAACAAGGAAGCACACAACAAGTAGTGACTCCACCTGGGTCTCAATTTCAGCCTAGGTCACTCGATTTAAGATCGAAGACTGTGAGTGTGGGGGCTTCGAAGATGCTTAATTAGATCATCGCATGAGGCTATTCAAAGGGTTACATTGGTGATAGCAAACGACAATGTGATAGAATATAAGAGTCCACTAAACAGTGAAGAGAACCGGGTTCTCTACCTGTTTCCTTAACCAAGGTAGAAAGTAAATAATACAAGATATTTACGTGGAAAACTCCTTGCTCAATGGATTAAAAGTCACGACTCGCCATAGTAGGATTTCCTCAAACTTCACTATAACTGAGCAACTTCAGATTACAATCTATTGCAACGTAGGAATTAAACTCTTAATCCCTCCCCCTTACAATACCTCTATTGCAAGACCTTTACAATAACTCTATTGCAAAGAACACACCTTGACTAACTGTAGCCAAGAGAACAACTCAAAAGGTTGAAACCTATTGCAATCTAGAAATTAAACTCTTAATCCCCCTTACAATACCTCTATTACAAGACATTTACAATAACTCTATTGCAAATAACACACCTTGACTAACTCTAGCCAAATGTACAACTCAAAAACTTGAGAAAATAAACTACCTACGAACAACTTCTTATAAGAAGAGTAGGTTTACAAGTTAAATAACAAAAGACAAAGACTCAATAAACCTAAGGACTTAAAACATCTTCAGTGATAAGGAATTGGCCCTTCTGTTTGTTGTAGCTTTGTTCTTGAGAGCACTTCAGGTGTCGGCGGCTTGCTATTGAGATATATAAGATTTTCAGATCTGCAAGCTTGGGGTTTTCACTTGGAACATATTATTTATATATGAGGAGTGAGTGGAAGTGACAAACCTTAGCCTTTGGACCATTGGTCAAACTGCAACAACTCTGCTGTTGTGCTGCTACACTGTGTCAGCAGCTTTACAGTTGTAAAATTGACTTTCGTACAGACAAGGACCTAGTCCCTCATAATAGCAAGTGAGTAGGTGATAAAGTCTGCAACAACTGTTGTGCTACTGTACTGATGCCGGTCGGTACAATGTCAGCAGCTTTACAGTTGTAGAGTTGACTCTGCAAAGCTAGGGAACCAGATCCCATCTGGTTCATCTGAAGAGCGTATTTGGTCCCTCAAAAGTATATCTGGTTCTTCATAAATTGCTATGTTGACTTCTGAGAAGGAATTGGGTTTGGGCTACAACTGAATACTCAAGTGAATGCAATCAACAAGAAAATAAATCCATCTTCACCTATGCGAGAAACCATCCCGGAGAGGCCTTGGTCGATATTATTTGCTGGAAATCGCTCTGCTGAAAATGGTATGAACCTTTCCTATATATCTCCTGAGATTGTTAATGGTGAATATGTGGTAAATCTGGAAAAACTAGAAGTTGATATTGAGACTAGCAAATGGAAACAGTCTCTTATTATTTATGCAATTGGTGAACTGCCGGGTTACAATTATATGTATCGATACATTTCGCAAACCAGGAATGCAGTAGCAGACTCAAACATCTATTTGCACGAAGAAGGTTATTATATCGTTAAATTTCAAAGCATTGGAGATTTATAGTACATTATCTATGGAGGTCCATATACTATAAACAACAGACCTCTTATCATTAAGCAATGGACGCCCAATTTCGACTTCAATGCTGAATTCTTAACGGAGATCCCATTTTGGGTTAAATTTCCCAACCTCGCTTTGAATTGTTGGGGGCTGAATTCATTGAGTAGAATGGCTAGCACATTGGGTAATCCATTATTTGCGGATGAGTATACAACCAAGCAAATGAGGATTTCATATGCCCGAATCTTAATTGAAGTTAATGTTACCAAGCAGCTGCCATGTGAAGTAACGATCAACGATCCGTCCGGTAGGCATTTTCAGCAATCCATTGAGTTTGAATGGAAACTTGAGTTCTGTGCAACTTGTCTAAAAAGTGGTCATGATTTGAGAAAATAGCTAGAGAAAAGGCAGCTTAACCACAGAGAAAAAGGAAACCAAATATTGTCCCAACTTGGCTACCTCAACCACAACCAACTGACCTCAAATGCAACAAGTTGAAGTAGTTCAGGAAGAGATTCAAGACAGGGTGGTGCATATAGACGAGGGGTGGACACAAGTCAATACAAAAGGAAGAACTCAGGGATTCAGCAAACCATTACATCATATGAGAAGCAAATTGGTCATATTGAAACAATACAGCAGACAATAGATCCCATAATTCACTCTAAACCTGTCAAAATGCCACAAACTGGAGACCAAATGCATCATACAGAGGATACAAGGGTACTGCCAAAGACTCCTGATATTTAAGGTTCTTCACATTCTTATTAAATGACCTGGCTTATATGGAATGTGCGGAGAATAAATAAGAGGTACAAGCAGAAGGAAATGAAGCAATATTTAAAGGATAATCATATCAAAATAGCGAGTTTAGTTGAAACTAGAGTAAAAGAGAATAAAGCACAATTTGTTGCGAGCAAGATTGCTCCTAGCTATGAGAGAATATCCAACTACCAGGAAGCAAGAAATGGAAGAATATGGTTCTTATGGGATGTCAAAGCCTACACAATCCAGCCCCTAGCAAAAGCTGCATAATTAATCCATTGTTAGATCACTCAACAACAACAAGGGATTGACTGTTTTCTTATAGTGGTCTATGGATATAATACAGTTGAACGAAGAAAAGCCTTATAGGATCAACTATAAGCGCCATCTCTTATGATTTCTAAGCCTTGGTTAATTTATGGGGATTACAATGCAATCTTATATCCTCAAGATAGACAGTTTGGAGCACCAGTTACACTAGCAGAACTAAAGGATTTTTCTGATTGTTTTAATGCCTTACAACTGAGTGAAGTACCATGGAGAGGGGCATATTACACATGGTCTAACAAGCTGAAAGGAAGTGCTAGAGTTTGTAGTAGAATTGATAGAGCAATCGCTAACGATAAGTGGATGCCTCAATATGGTCACTTGAATGCAGTTTATGAAGATCCTTACATCTCTGACCATGCTCGCATATTAATACCAATGAGGAGTCCCAAGACCAACATCAAGAGCCCATTTAGATTATTCAATATCTGGGCAGAACACTCCAACTTCAAGCAAATTGTGGAAGAAGATGGAGAGGAAACAAAGCAATAGGGAAAATGAAAAATATTTGGTTGAAACTGAACGATCTTAATCCCCACTTTAAGCAGCTAAACTCTGAGGAATTCAAGGGCATTTCAGAGAATATCTCTCAAGCCAGATTATCCTTGAAAGAAATTCAAGAAAAACTACATGTCCAATACTCTGATACACTGGCTGACCAGGAGAAACAATATCTACAACTTGGAAGGTGGTCCATGATAGAGGAAAGTGCTTTGCAGCAAAAGTCAAGAGCTTCCTGGATTAAACTTGGTGATTCTAATAGCAAGTACTTTTCAGCAGTGATGCAAGAGAAGCAACAACAAAAACAGATACTAGAAATTACCTCTTTGAAAGGGGTGCCACTGAAGGATCCTATATCAATCAAAGCTAAGTTTGTTTAATTCTACAAGTCCTTAATGGGGTCTGCTGACTCTTCCTTACCGGCTGTGGATATAATGGTTCTGAGGAATGGTCCAAGCCTATCTCATGAACAACAACTTGATTTATGTGCTACTGTTATTGAAGATGAAATATATGCAGGATTATGTTCTATTGGTGATGATAAGGCACCGGGGATAGATGGGTTCAATATCGTATTTTAAAAAAAATCATGGTCCATAATTAAGCATGAAGTATGTGATACAATCAAGGAGTTCTTTAATACTGGTATTCTTTCCAAGGCCATCAATTGTACAACACGCATCCTTCTGCTTAAGATTATTAATCCAGGCACAGTCATCAAGGACTACAGGCCCATAGCTTGCTGCACAGTTTTGTACAAGTTGATTGCTAAAGTCATCACTACAAGGATGCAAAAAGTAATGTCCCACATTATCTCAGAGGCATAGACAAGTTTCATACCAGGGAGAAAAATAGCAGATAACATCATTCTGGCACATGAACTAGTCCAGTTCTATAACAGGAAACATGTCTTACCTAGGTGTATGATTAAGGTGGACTTATAGAAAGCATATGACTCTGTGGAATGGGTATACCTTCAGCAAGTGACGGAAGGGTTAGGTTTTCCTGGAAAGTTTATTAGTTGGATAATGACTTGTGTCAAGACAGTCAATTATTCTATTCTATTCAATGGTGAAACAGCTGAACCCTTCAATGCAGCCAAGAGACTAAGGTAGGGAGACCCAATATCTCCTTTCCTTTTTGCTATTGCTATGGAGTACCTAAGTAGACTACTCAATGGACTGAAATAAGACAAGAACTTCAAATTTCACCCAAAATGTAAGAAATTGGGCATTACTCATCTGAGTTTTGCTGATGACATGATTCTTTTTGCAAGAGGTGACCTTGAGTCCATTCAACAGTTACACATATGTTTTACCACTTTCTATGCTGCCTCAAGATTGCAAGCCAACTTATCTAAAAGTGCAATTTATTTTGGTGGGGTGCCAATTACAGAAAGGGAAGCAATTGTTCAGTTACTGGATTACTCTATTGGTCAACTACCATTTAAGTATTTAGGGGTGCCTCTAGACTAAAAGAAATTGACCATGGTTCAATGGCAACCCCTTATCACTAAAATAGTAGCCAAGATCTCGTCATGGACTGCAAAGAAACTTTCATATCTGGTAAGGCCAAACTGATCCAAACTGTCTTATTTGGGATTCAATTTTACTGGGCCCAAATTTTTACCCTGCCAACTAAGGTTATAAAGATGATAGAAGCTACTTGTGGTCTAGCTCAAATGAGATCACCAAGAGAGCGTTTATTGCTTGGTAGAGAATATGCTTACCTAAATCTGCCGGGGGACTCAATATACATAACTTACAGATATGGAATACTGCTGCAATTGCAAAAACTCATTGGGACTTGACTCATAAACAGGACAAACTTTGGATTAAGTGGATACATTATTTTTTATATAAAAGGTCAGAGGGTGGAAGATATGCACATTCCACAAGCAGCAAGCTGGATGGTCAGGAAGTTTCTGGGAGCAAGAACTACTATGTTTCAACTATCTAAACCATTGTCTGCTCACAAGGGGCTTATTAAGCAAATTTACACATAAATACTCCCAGATGTTGCAAGGATTGAATGGAGAAGGTTGATGTTTCAAAATGCCACAAGACCCAAAGTCATATTTACTATGTGGCTTCAATGCCAAGGTCGATTGCTTACTGTTGATAGATTGTTAAAGTGGAAAATTTCTTTGGCTCCTACTTGTGTGTTATGTCAAACAGTGAATGAGACTAGAAATCATCTTTTTGCTGAGTGTACTTATGCGCAGATTCTCAGGAGTAGACTCTTGCAATGAGCACAACTGCAATATACAGACTCTAACACCTGAGATCAACATCTCTAGTGGACACTTCAACACTCAAAAGGGAAGACAGCAAGGGCACGACTTCTCAAGCTGATATATGCTGAATATGTACATGATTTATGGAAGGAAAGGAACACCAGAATTGATAAACACCCGTGATATACACGATATATATGCCATGTATATCACGGGTTGAATAGGCAAATATAGGCCGTTAAACCCGTGTTTATCAAGAATATTTGAAAACACAACCAGGAATACAGAAAGTCTTGCAAGGGAGATAGCGTGTGTGGCCAACTTCAAGGCTGCTGGAACGATGATGTGCTTGGTTCAAAATCTCATCTTCTAATCCACAAAGCTTGACAATTGTTACTTTACTTGCTTTGTAGGCATAAATGTATAGGGGTTGAGTGATCTGTATTTTTTTTCCATTTTGGTTAGCTAGCTGTGTACTGCTATGCTACGTTTTGTAACGCTGCACTTTGGTGATTAATGAAAGCTTTTAATTACCAAAAAAAATTATACTTTAAAATCAACCTTAATTTTGTATTATGAGATTTGAATCTATTTGCCATTGCGATATTTATTAAAATTTGGTAATCTCTCAACTACGTTAGTGGTCATGCTCACAACTGGTTGGTAAAAGAGTAGGGAAGAAAACAAAAAAGAGACTACAAAATGACTCTTTTCAGTTTTCAATGAGTTCCAAAAGAGCAAAACAAAGGGGTAATGATCAAAAGTATAGTATTGTTTTTTTTTAAAAAGTACTCTATCCATTTCAATATGTGGCTATTTCATTGAACACGACGTTTTAAAAAATATATTTTAAAACTTGTGGTTTAAAATATGTCAGCCATGACATTTATATGACTACAAAAATATATCATTAAGAGTAAAAATGAGAGTTTCAAAATTAGATTATTCACAAATATAGAAATGAGTCGTTTATTTTGAAACGGACTAATAAGCAAAGATGGACACAAAAAATGAAACAAAGGGAGTAACAATAGAAGAAATTCCAAAAGTTTCTCCAATTATATTATCTACATTTTAGAAATATATGAATGGAATCGAACGAAAAAACCAAAAAGATTCTCTATTATATTAATACTTAATGAATCATTAAGTCAAGATGACGAATTTGGAAATTGACCAAATTATTTATTGATAGAAAATGACTACTGAATACAGAATCAGTTTAATAAGCATATGGATTGTCTCGTTTCAAACAAGTATGACAAAAACTATGTATAGTAGCATATATATAAGATAATTTTCAGAGCTCCAAAAACATAATATATACACGCATTGCCGGACATTCATTTACACATGCAGCTATAGAGCCGCTAAATTCGATCGAGTTTAAGTTATATACGTGGAGTATAATTTTTTTTACATTATTAATGTAACTTACCCAATTATTAGGTTATTATTAATTTTTAGGATATCATATAAGGCTTTATATGGAAAGTTATTTGTTGTATGTTAATTTAACGTGATAGTGTAAAACTTTTACACTGTCTCTGCCCCTGCACAAAACATACACACTACTCGATTCCATCACATTTTCAATCTGAAGATTTGTGTAGTTGACAAATATATTTTGTTTCTTTTGCAGGCCATGTCCAAAAGGCATTAAACAAGATAATCTTTTCTTAAGTTCACCGAATGGAAAGAGAATTCATGTACATAAATAAAGGTCTTATTTTGTTGTAAGCATATTTCTCACCTAGTGAGAAAAAGAACTATGTTACGAATCCGATGATGGATGTGGAATGAGAATGTTGACTTCTTATATGAACTTAATAATTATCTGAGTTAGGTCCAATATTATTCTTTACATGGTATCAGAGTTAGATTCATTCCAATTATTTCTTTATCAATATTGGACCCTCAAATTATATTGTCCATGCTCCAGTTAACAAACGTCTGGGCGTGCGGAGAAGTATTAAGAATCCCACATAAGATGTGAAATAGAAACACCTTATATGAAATTGAACAATTCTCACCCTAGACAATTCAAATAGTAGTGTCATGAATTTGAATCTCAATAATTCTCTATTGACTGTTGACTGTTTCTAACATAATCTTCCGTATTCTCCGACCTCAACTCTGAAACTTCTAGTTAAAGATAAAAGTTCAGCAATTTATTTGCGCAAAGAAGTCAACAAGTTAATTATATAGCTGCCGGCATAAGATTCTCAAACGTCTAATTGCTGCAAAGAATAAGTAAAAAAAAAAACGATTTTTTTTAATTGAACAGCTCCAAACCCAAACCAATGATCATCAGTACTAAAAATTAAAAATCCCTGGTAATATGTCACTATGTTAGTCCAAACTCCAAAACAAAAATCCATATAATTTGTCACACAATCAGAAATAGTATTTGCAAAAGCAATGTCAGAAATAGCAAATTTTAGTCTCCAACTGCTCACTAGCAGATGGTTCATGGCATTTTCTTCTCTAATGATACTATCAATGGCTGGTGCAACATTCATATTTGGCCTTTATTCAGGGGACATAAAATCCTCATTAGGCTATGATCAAACAACACTAAACTGGATTAGTTTTTTCAAAGATTTAGGTGGAAATTTAGCCATAATTTCAGGTCTAATTATGGAAATTGTACCACCTTGGGCAGTTTTGGTTATTGGTGCAATTTTTAACTTTTTTGGCTATTTCATGATCTGGTTGGCTGTAACGGGGCGAATTTTGAAACCCCATGTCTGGCAAATGTGTTTGTACATATGCATTGGTGCAAATTCTCAGTCATTTGCAAATACTGGAGGAACTGTCACTTGTGTCAAGAACTTCCCCGCTAGCAGAGGCATCGTGTTAGGCCTACTAAAGGGCGCGGTTGGCCTAAGTGGCGCGATCATGACACAATTGTACCTTGCTTTTTATGGTGACAACGGGGGAGAGTCTTTGATCTTGCTGGTTGCTTGGCTCCCGGTCCTTGTTTCGTGCATATTCCTCCCTTCTATTCGGATTATGAAGGTCATTACACAAGAAAATGATGTGAAAATGTTCTATAATCTCCTTTTTGTTTCACTTGGACTTGCTATTTTTCTCTTGATTATGATCATAATACAAAAGAAATTCACTTTTAACAGGGCTGAATATGCTTTAAGTGGTGCTGTTGTTATAGTTCTGATTTTCTCACCACTGATTTTAGTCATTAGAGAAGAACTTAACATTTGGAAGACCAAAAAAGGACTAGTACGTAGTGACATTTTACAATTGAACGCATCGATTCAAGTGGAAAATCCTCCTTCATCGACAACAAATTGGACTTCTTGCTTTAAGAGCGCGTTTAATCCACCAAAGAGAGGTGAAGATCACACAATTTTGCAAGCACTATTTAACATTGACATGTTAATTCTATTTGTAGCTACAACATTTGGGATTGGAGGGACATTGACATCGATCGATAACTTAGGCCAAATCGGGAAGGCCTTAGGCTATCCTGATTCAAGCATCAGTACGTTCGTGTCATTAGTGAGCATATGGAATTACCTCGGAAGAGTAGCCTCGGGATTTGCCTCGGAAATCTTGTTAAACAAGTACAATTTCCCGCGCCCCTTGATGCTCACTTTAGTGCTCCTACTTTCGTGCATTGGCCATCTTCTCATTGCATTTGGTGTTCGGAATTCACTCTACGCGTCCTCCGTTCTCATGGGATTTTGTTTTGGAGCTCAATGGCCATTGATTTTGTCGATAATTTCGGAATTATTTGGACTAAAGTACTATGCAACATTGTACAATTTTGGTTCTATAGCTAGTCCTATAGGTGGATATATACTCAATGTGAGAGTGGCTGGTCATTTATATGATAAAGAAGCATTGAAACAATTAGCAGCTAAAGGAATATTTACAAGAAAAGTTGGAGTTGATTTGAATTGTGCTGGAGTTGAGTGTTATAAACAAGCATTTTTAATAATTACAGGTGCTACATTTGCAGGAGCCATTGTTTCATTGATTTTGGTGTTGAGAACAAAAAAATTCTATGCAAGTGATTTATACAAGAAATTTAAAGAAGAGAGTCAAGTGGTACAAGCTAGCACCATTGCCACTTCAAGGGAAAATGATTGAACATTATGGTGTCGTCGTGCAGAGACCGGTCCAGAATTTTAAATTACCAAAGTGTAGAGTACCAATTCAGTTAGTATTATCTTGTAACAATGGTGCAAATTTAGTAAACGTATATTGTTTTTTTAAAAAACAATTATTTATCTATACATATTGAGTTTAAGTCGATGACAATAAGTATGGTTGAAATCAATATGGACATATTTGTCACTAGTCTGAGCGGGCGTGCTCGACTAAAAGGAGAGGAAATCTTCTTCATTTTCGACACGGGTGCAGGAGAGCAGTTCACGAAATGTGCTTTAACAACGAGAGACCTGAACAACATATACGGATCTCCTCCACTCCTTTTGTTTTATTAATGGAATATCCATCACTATCTTACTATACTTCTAAAGACTATAAAATATGATAGATAAAAGTAGTTGAATGATGATTTTATTCATTTAGCCAAGCATTAAATACAAAAGAGTGAAAGAAATAATCTCTTGATTATTTTCATTAAGGTATATATATATATATAATATACAATCTCTAAATATGGAAAATCATATTCCTACTATAATACTAATATCTTAATTACACTTGTACAAAATTTACAAAATAAGGTAAGAAACCTGACTACACTAGAATTTGTTGTTACAGTTTCTATCACACCCCAACAGTCATAGCGGGCGGTTGGCGTACGCTGAGACTGTCCTTAAAATCTTCAAACAGAACCAAGGGAAGACCCTTAGTAAAGATGTCAGCAATTTGGTACCTTGAAGGGACATGCAAGATACGTACTTGTCCACGAGCTACCTTTTCGCGAACAAAGTGAATATCCATCTCGATATGTTAGTGCGCTGATGTTGGACCGGATTCCCAGAGAGATAGACGGGCATTAACATTATCACAATAGACCAAGGTAGCTTTCTGGATAGGAAAGTGAAGCTTTAATAAAAGATTACGCAGCCAACATAACTCTGACACCACATGGGCTACTTCTCGATACTCGGCCTCCGCACTGGATCGTGATAACGTAGCCTGGCATTTTGCAGACCAAGAGACCAAGTTATCACCAAGAAATATACAATATCCAGACGTTGAATGTATGGTATCTGGACATCCACCCCAATCGGCATCTGTATACGACACGAGAGTAGAAATGGAGGATTGATATAAATGCAATTCATAATCAAGTGTGTCATGTATGTATCGCATAATACGTTTGAACGCATGCATGTGCTTAATCCATGGATCATGCATAAATAAACACACCTGCTGAACTGCATAAGTAATATCTGGTCTTGTGAAAGTAAGTTACTGAAGAGCACCTATCGTAGTCTGGAATCCTCATATGGTGTGCAAGAAGTAGTACTCAGCTTCGGTTTGGTATCAACCGGAGTGAAAGAGGACTTGCAAGATGACATGTCAGCTCTCTCAATAATCTCAACCGCATACTTCTTCTAGGATAAAAATAAACCACCTGCATGTCGAGTTACAACTATGCCCAAAAATAACTCAAGGGCCCCAAGTCTTTCATCGCAAATTCTGAACTGAGAAGGGACATGATATACTTGCGCAAATTATCAGAGGAGGCAGACAAAATTATATCATCCACATATAAGAGAATGTACGCTAGATATGTCCCACGACGATAGATGAACAGAGAATGATCAGACTTGTTGTGAGAAAATCCAGTAGTAGACACATAATCTGCAAACCTCTTATACCAAGCTCGTGGGGCCTGCTTAAGCCCAAACAAGGACTTTTTCAGCAAATAGATATGGTGAGGATAATTGGGGTCCTTAAAACCCAAGAGCTGATGCATGTAAACTGTCTCCTTAAGATCATCGTGTAAGAAAATATTTTTCACATCGAACTGATGAATGGGCCATGCTTTTGAGAGATCCAGATTGAGAACAGTGCGAATGGTAGTCGGTTTGACCACCGAATTAAACGTCTCACCACAATTCACGCCAACTTATTGAGTGTTACCATCACCTACAAGACGGGTTTTATGCCTCTCAAACGAACCGTTAGAATTTTCCTTATGAGTAAAAATCTACATAGATGGAATAATATTGACACCGGTCGGATGGGGCACCAACTCCCACGTCTTATTTTCAATAAGAGAATTATGTTCATCATTCATGACCATTTTCCAATTCGGGTCATGAAGGGCGGACACTGGTTACGTGGTAGGGGTGATTTAGTGGCATTAGAATGTAAATTAAAATGATGTTTAGGTTTAAAAATACTTTTTTGGCTACGAGTAACGGGCCCTTGACTCGGAATAGAAATGGACTGGACCGGGGACGTTGGCGAATTGTCTCGGGACTAGTCAACAGGCAGTGGGCCTGCTAGTCGTGATACTAGGTCAGGTGAGTAATTTACTGGGCCAGCAGGCAGTGGGCCTACTGGCCTGGAAAATTCGACTGGAATGGAGATATTTGGGCCAACAAGCAATGGGCCTGCTGGCTAAGTGACGGTCTCGAGGGAAGAAGTATTGGGCTAGCAGGCAGTGGACCTGGTGGCCGAGAAATAGTGGTTGATGGGCCGCAGATGTGACTCACGGGTAGAGTGGACCCATTGTTGTAGAATATACGAGGAAGGAGTATCGTCCAAAAAATTATAAGCACTCGACACGGATTTAGACACTTGAGCAAACGGGAAATGGGTTTCATCAAAAATAACATGGCGACTAATTATGATTTTATTAGAAGATAAATCAAAATATTTGTAACCACGATGATTAGACGGAAAATCCAAAAATACACAAGAGGTAGACCTCGCTTGAAGTTTATTAATTATAGTGGACGGAAAAAGTGGATAGCACAATCACCCAAACACCCTAAGATGAGAATACGAGGGATCTTTATTGTAAAAAAAATTAAGTGGGAATTGATATGCTAAACCTTTGTTAGGAAGAATGTTAAGGAGGTAGGTTGCTATTTGTAACGCATGATGCCAAAAATATAGGGGTAATGAAGATCTGTAACTTTATTATTTAACGCCATAATCGAAATCCAACGGATATGCTTGTAGATGATGATTGTGATAAAATTTTGAACTTATTGTATTCTTAGATAAAAAAAAATTAGATACTAAGAAATTTTCTGGTATTTATTATCCTACTATTTCATTTATGTTATTTTATATAGATCTAATATTTTTATTATTTAATGAATATATGAAAATTCCAACTTATGCTCCAACTATTGCAAAAATGTTTGTAAAATTTAAAAAATATTTTTTACCTATTCCCACTATTTATTTTATTGGTGTTGTATTAAATCCTACTATTAAAGTAGATGGTTGTAATGTCCTTATTGAAATGATTTATGAATGCTTTGAAATACTTCCAACAGACCCAACTAAAGAACCAACTAAAGAGGAAGTTATGTCTAGCATACAAACACAATGCAAAACTATGTATATGTATTACCAAGAGCAAAGTGGTTTCTGCTTCAAGTATTCAAGGCCTTCGAAATAGAATGTATAGTGGTTCAAGTTCTTCACGAATTAGCGAGTTTGATGTTTATGTTTTGCAAGGTGTTGTACCGTTCGAATCAATTGCCAATGAAAATGGACGTGAAGACTTGCTGAAATACTGGAGAGAGAATGAGAAGACATTTCCGACTCTATCAAAGATGGCCCGAGATGTGTTGAATATTCAAGCGTCATCAACAACTTATGAAAGCGCTTTTTCTGTGGGAAAGTTTCAAATAGGAGAGCACAGATAATCATTGGCGGAAAACAGTTTGGAGATTGCAGTTTTATTTAGAGATTGGATTAGAGCGGAGCGTAGAATGTGCGGAAATCATAGATCAATGAAGAAGACGACTACAACTACAACGAAATCTTATCCGAGGGAGCAGGAGCGACGTTGAACAATTTGACCAACAACTTCCAATTCCAACAGAAGATCCTCAAGAGATTGTCAGAAAATTAGAAAAAGTATGGTTGAATATGTAATTTTTTTAATGACAATTTTACTATGTGATTTGCAACTTTTGAACTACGAAACAAAGTTGCAATTTTGAAATTGTATTACAAAAAAAATCATATTTATATTAAATAATATAAGAAACAATTAGCCTTTGAGATGTTTTTTCACTATCTTGTTCAATTACTTAAGTGTTTAAATATATATATTTTTAAAATTAAGTGTCTAGAAAGAAAAAAAAAAAAAGTCCCCCCAAATCCCCCTACCCGTCCCGTCCTCCCAAATCCCGTCCCCTCTGTCGGTGGGATGTGGGACGGGACGGGACCTCTTCCCGTCCCCCATATCCTGGCCCGCCCTGTCCCGCCAAACCCGATCCCGACCCCCCACCCTATCCCTCCAAATCCCGTCCCGTCCCATCCCATCCCATTCCATCCAACTAGCCACACTTAGTTGGAAATAAAAGCAATGAATTCAATTGGCTTACTAATAACAATTTATGTCCAATCTAAGTTTCTTGTTTTGCCATTGTTTTTCACTTTTTTGTCTTGGTACTCTTACTACCATTTCAGGGATAATCAACCAATTCATTGGGTAGCTTTCAATTTTGCATTGTAAGTTAATTTATTGTAGTAGGTTATCCACCTTATTACTTGTTATGAAAAATTACCTTTGATCAGGGGCGGAGCCGGATAGGATTTAGGGGTTCAGAAAATAAAACTGTTTATACAAGATTAAAATTATTTTTTCTATCTATATATAGTTGTGTTGGGGGAGGAGTTCAAGTGGATGAAGCAGCCCCAACTGAAACGGGAAGACGGTCAAATGAACCTGGGTCCGCGTGAACGATCCCAGGAAACAATAATTGTCACCACCTTCCCAGAGTTCAGCTAGCTTGAGTCTAACTCTGCAAACCCCAGAAGCGAACGTAACAATAATTGATGGAAACGTACGAAGATCAAATCGGCAACAGGGAGTTTAATTGATGAACCGCTCGCCAGCTCCCCCATGGAATAAACTCTTTCATAAAATCAGGCCAGCGTCGAATGGTTTACCTCTTAACTTTTATGGATGGGAAGCCTGTTGCTCAACTTGAAAAAAGAAAAGTTGATAAATCTGTAGACAAATGGAAATGAACATTAATTGCCTATATTATCGGAGATAGTCCTGGATATAATGCAATGCAGCGTTACATGCAGTTCAGTGTGGCACCAGCAGAAGGCTTCTCAATATAGCAGCAAACCTAGACCTTGCAGATCAAGCTCTCCAAGAAAAGAGACCCATCAGGCTAGTAGTGTGAACTATGTTGTTAGTCCTGTTTTCAATTTAGCAAACTTTCCTGTGTTGGGAAGTAATAGATTTGAGGCAATTGCTGAGATCCCTGGTGATATCCAAATTCTTCCTGTAGATAAAGGAGGTGGTTCCACTAATCATTAATGTCTTGGTTATTTTGGAACATAAGAGGGATCAATAAGAGATATAAACAGAAGGAACTGAGGAACTATATTAGAATAAATAACATTACTTTAGCTGTATTGTAGAGACTAAAGTGAAGGAAATAAATGCAAAAAAGGTGGCCAACTCCTTGGTTACCAGATGTGAGACCTTACACAAGTATCAACATGCAGTCAATAGTAGAGTTTGGGTAATGTGAGACAGTGATCACTATATTATTACTCCAATTATGATGGGAGCACAATTTATTTACTGTCAGGTTAAGGGGCTGAGGTTGCCTGCTTACTGTAGTGTATGGCTACAATGCAGTAGAACAAAGGAAATCCCTCTGGGACTCTTTGCAGAATATTTTCCAGGGCATCTCCCAACCATGGCTTATTATTGGTGATTTCAATGCTGTCTTATATCCTGGTGATAGGTTAATGGGAAATCCTGCCAGTTTACCAGAAATTCAAGACTTCTCTGATTGTATGACTCATCTGGCTATTAATGAACTTCCTTGGATTGGTGAGTATTACACTTGGTCCATTAAGCAACAAGATCCTGACAGAATTTGGAGCAGAATTAATAGAGCTTTTGGTTATTATGAACGGATGATGAAATGGGGACATGTGGAGACTAAGTATGGGCTTCCTTTTATATCTGACCATGCTCCAATGATATTATCTTTATGTTCACATGTATGGAAAATTAAGGTTCCTTTTAGGTTCTTCATGTATGGGCTAATCACTACAAAAAAATGGGTAATTTGAGGAGGTTTTAGCCTTCGCTAGTTGCTAGAAGAGGTTAAAACCTCCATGAATTGCAACTACTGAGAGAATTCTACTGCAGAATTCGGAACAGTGGTCACTTATTGAGGGAAGTGTCCTACAACAGAAAGCAAGGGCAAAGTGGATCAGGCTTGGAGACTCAAATAACAAATATTTCTCAGCCATTATGAAGGAGAGAGCTTTGAGAAAGCAAATCACTAAGCTCACAGCTTTAAATGGAAATCTTTTGGCTGACCCTGAGGAAATTAGCCTGGAGATCACTGGTTTCTACAAGTCACTTATGGGATCTTCTGCAAGGGTGCTACCTGCTATTGATAAGAGGAAAATGTTACATGACCCAACTTTAACATATCAGCAGGAATTGGATTTGTGTGCACCTATTCTTGATCAGGAGATTATTGATAGCCTTGGTGCTATTGGAGACAACAAAGCTCCAGGAATCGATGGCTATAATGCTGTATTTTTCAAAAAAGGTTGACCCATTATTCAGGATGATGAATTAGCAGCTGTCAAGGATTTCTATATCATAGGAAAACTGTACAAATCTATCAACTGATCCACCATCACACTCATTCCAAATGTTGATAAACCTGATACAGTCAAGGACTTCAGGCCCATTGCTTGTTGTACCATCTTATACAAAGTGATTTCCAAGTTGCTGGCCAACAGATTACAGAAGGTTATGAGTG
This sequence comes from Anisodus tanguticus, assembly GCA_034509755.1. NCBI lineage: Eukaryota > Viridiplantae > Streptophyta > Magnoliopsida > Solanales > Solanaceae > Anisodus > Anisodus tanguticus. The sequence goes on along the minus strand of CM067555.1, from coordinate 3,173,979 downwards.
AAATTATTTGTGAAGCACAGGAAGGATTTATTCCTGGGAGGAAGATTGGTGACAATATTATTGTAGCTCATGAATTGGTGCAATCCTACTCTAGCAAGAACCTCTCTCCTAGGTGCATGATTAAAATTGATCTTCAGAAGGCATATGATTCAGTGGAGTGGGTCTTCTTACAACAAGTCCTGGAGGAAATTGAGTTCCCAAATCAGTTTATTGCTTGGATCATGGGGTGTGTTAGAACAGTTAACTACATTTTCATTAATGGCCCTTTCTGTTTGCCATATCTATGGAATATCTGAGCAGGTGTCTTGTTGGGCTGAAATAGAACAGTGAGTTTCATTTCCATCCCAAATGTGCTAAACTAAGGATCACCCACATCAGCTTTGCTGATGACCTATTACTCTTCACTAGGGGTGACTTGGCATCAACGAAGGCTCTATACAACTGTTTTACTGAATTCTCTAAATCTTCTAGGTTACAAGCAAATCTTGAGCAGAGTTCTGTGTATTTTGGAGGGGTCCCTCAAGCAGTACAAGATGATATTTTGCAACACCTAGGCTTTAGTTAAGGAGAACTCCCATTCAAGTACCTTGGCATTCCACTCTCTACTAAGAAGGTGTCACTTATGCAAAGAAGCCTCTCATTGACAAGATCATTGCTAGAATTTCATCATGGACATCAAAAAGTATTATCTTATGCTGGTAGAGTATAGTTGGTCCAGACTGTTATTTTTGGAATTCATGCTTACTGGGCTCAACTATTCATCATTTCATCAAAGATTCTTAAGTTGATAGATGGATATTGTAGAAGCTATGTTTGGTCAGGGGCTAATGGGATTACTAAAAAATCTTTGGTTTCTTGGGCCAGAGTTTGTTTGCCTAAATTCACTGGTGGGCTAAATCTGGTAAATCTTCATTTGTGGAATAAAGCCGCAATTTCTGAAACATGTTGGTACTTGTCCAACAAACAGGACAAACTCTGGATAAGGTGGATTCATGCTTACAACACAAAGGGAGCTATGATTCAAGATATTCCAATTCCTAAGCAAGCCTGTTGGATGGTGAGAATGATTTTTGCTGCCAGAGACACTCTAGCTCTTGTGAGGGATTGTATCAAGCCTGAGAAGAGAATTATCAGACAAATCTACCTGCAGCTATTAGGAGATAGATTAATCAAGTGGGGTATCAAGGTGGATCCCATGTGTTCTTTGTGTTAACTGACTCGTGATAGTAAAACCGACCTGTTTGTTGAATGTCCCTATACAAAGCAGGTGTGGAAGAAAGTATTAGGATCAATATCAACAATGGGCTGCTACTTGGGCTAAAGGGAACACTCCTAAGGCTGGTGCTTTTAGATTGGTATTTGCTGAAGTTGTGTATGCAGTTTGGACAGAGAGAAACTTGAGAATTTTTGAGAAAAGATTTCGGGATTGTGACAACATTGCAAGGGAGGTGGCCTACATTTCAAGTGTGAGAGGTGCAGCAGGGATACAACAATTGATGCATAGCTATAGATTCTAAATTTCTGCTGTATAGTATTGTATAGGTCTTCCTCTTTCTTTTGTGTACTGATGGAGATAGCAAGCAGTGTTTGCTATGCTATGGTTTTGTAAGGACTCTACTTGGTGATTAATACACACGGTTAGTTACCAAAACAAAACACTATAAGTAGATGGAAAATATTCTTACTGGACCTAAAACACATATTTCATAATTAAGGTGAATTCTGGTTCGCGTTCTTTTTTTTGGTTTCCTACCCGGTGTTCGGTATCCGTATTGGAGCCTGATTATATCCGGATTCGTGCCACGTAGGGCCCATTTTGGGGGAAGTGCTCCCTAACAAGGATTTTTCAATACTTAGGACTCGAACTCGAGACATTAAGGGAGGAGCCCCATCCACTGCACCACATCATTTGGTGAATGGTTGGCGTTCTTGATTGATCACATGTTCTTTCTTCTAATGAAATCCATCTCCTTTTTACTTTTTTTTTCTTTTGACAGAGACCAACAAACAAAAGGAAAATTTGGTGCGACTCTATTTCAATCAGAAAATAGTTTAACGTAATTGGAAAATGCATTTAAATGAATTGCTATCGCAATTTGAGTTAGTTTAATTACGATTGAGGCCGAGGATCTATCAGAAACAACATCTCTACCTGCCTGCGTACACTTTAGTCTCCCCAAACCTCACTCGTGGGATTACACTGAATATATTATTGTCGTTTAATTACGATATAAATCCTTGAATTTTGAAATATTGATAGTATGACTACTTGTTCTCAAAGTACAATAAATGCGGAAAACGTGATATTGTTCTCTGATGATAATATTGTCTTTAATAATGTCATTTCATAAATATCTTCAATTCTTTATTTTATAATTTTAGAGGAAAAGTCTCTTGATTACTTGTTGAGTCATTATCAGCTGAAGCTCGATACTCCACTGCAAGATAGACAAGAAGTGAAAATCATCAAATCATAGAGGCATAATTTCACCAAAAATGAGTGAAAGTTCCCATCAAAATAAGTTAGGTTAGAACTCCAATTTTGAAAATTAAAAGAATGTATAACGGTTGATTTGATATGACAGTTCCCTTTGGTAGGATTTAGGTCATGGTGATGCAAAGGCGACCTCCGAGGCAAAGTAGGGAAAAATTCAAAATAAATAAATAAATTGAATTCATGACACTATCATAATATCCCGGATGAAATCCAAAACGCTATCATGGAGTTTCACTTTTTCTAAAGATTTCAAAGATATTTGTGACAATATCCTGATTTTTTCACTTTTTTGTTTCGAAATCCATGGCACAATATCATGGCTATCCCGAACATTGTATCATGATTCAGAAATCGTGACACTATATAGCGCATTTTCAAATACTGACTATTTTTTTATAAACCGGTCCAAAAATGGTTATCCTTTACGAAATTTTACCTCAAAATTATGACATTATTGGTGGTCCTATTTTTTATAATCTAACAAAAGTTGAAACAAGTGAATTGGTCAATTAGAGTTTGCCTCAGAATAGCATGCGCAATTGCCTAAGTTGGAGGGGATCACAACGTCGTACTAACGTGGTTGTGTGGGTATATATATATATATATATGTATAGAAAGAAATATTCCCTCCATCTTATTTTATGTGAATGTATTATTATTTTGGGAGTCAATAATATTTTCTTTATTATGATTTTCTCAAACTTTTTAAATATTTTGAATCTTTAGCTATTTGACGTATAGTATTTTTCATATAATTTGCAAATGTGTATTTGTTTTTAAAAAAAAATCTATATCCGAATTCGAAAATCATATTTTGACCCTCGTACTCCGACCCTTAGCTTTCACATAAATTGAAATAAAAGGAGTATTGTTTTTACCCTACTTACATAGTGTGATTTTCGTCCAAACGAAGTCAATTGGACCCCATTTCCTTACCTTTAGCTCCACCCTTGATGGTGGTGGTACTTGATTATTTTTTATTTTCCATTCAGTATTCGATATTCGATTTGAGATTTGATTATTCGATCGGAAAGTCCGACTCCATTTTAATATTCGAACTCAAAATCTCAAATTAAAAATGAAGCGATACTTATCACTGCACTATGACTTAACTTTTTGTGATTGTAAGTGCAATCTGATATATATAGCTCTAGAACTTAACTTTAAACATGCTATATGTCTCTCAATATAAACTCTTTATACACCCATCAAGAACATTTAATAGTGGAAAATGAAAATGATTGATCATCAAAACTCCAAAGTAAGCTTTTCTTATCTGGTCAAACCCACCCAACAAATTAGGAAAGTGAGGTATGTAATTTTCCTAAATAAAATGAATCTTTGATTTTGTTAAAAGGAAGAAAGAATGAACAAAAAGAAGTGCAATACCTAATACTACTTATCTAGTTACACGTAAAAAAAGACACATGATGTCCCACTTGGCAATTTAATGAAGAAATATGACAATTCTAGTGTCTAGTCAATTTCTAAAAGAGATATACCAGATTTTCTTTCCCTATTACGTAACCCACCCATCCACCACCACCATCACAGTGGCGGAGCCACAATCTGTCATGGGTGTTATAGATGTATTTTATATATTGAACATCCTTAATATATATATATATTACTTCTTCAAAATTCGAACACCTTGATAAAATTTCTGACTCCGCACTACATCACCACCACCATAGCAAAAGCAGTCAGAACCAGAAATTTTTACATGGGGATACCAAAATGCTACACCTAAGCTAAGATTTAATAAATCCTATATTTCGAGTTGATCGCTAGCTTATATATTGTTGGTACTTACCTATTGAAAAATTATGTAACATAGTCATTTTTTTTAGTTTTGTATCAGAAAAATCACTTAATATTTGAAAATAATTTAACAAATTAGTCAGTTTTCTTGAATTTGCAACCCAAAAATCACTTTACTATTTGATATATCACAACAAATATACTCTTAGCCGAAAAGTGTATTTCCAGTAGCAATTTAATGACGTACCATACATTATTTGAAGCCAAGAAATACAAAACATAAAACCATTTTAACCAAAATAGGAATATCCTACCCATGACCCGACCCGTATTACATAGAAAAGGTCTCTTATGTGTTTGGAATTGCACACTGATCAGGAGACGATAAAGTCTGGTTCACTTAGTTCAACTACGGCTAATACTTTTGACACCAAACGTAAATATATACTTGAATAGTATTAACAAATATTTAAACTAATTTTTTTGAAAATACAATAATTTAATAGTAAGAACATCACAAGGTTGAGTTCATAAAATTAAATTCTGGATCCCCCTTATAGGACCCTCAAAAACTAATATTCAAGTGTAAAGATACATAGAATTCGTCTCATTTCGTACAATGCATGTGTAAGGCAGAAAAAATTTAAGCTGTCATTTTCATTATTATAAGGCCCACCCTCCACTTGCAAAAGTAATAAAAGGATGGTCAACTATCAAGTCAATATGAAATTCCATTCCAAAGTTCAGATTACACACAACTCAAGTAAGTCCTTAATACTATCACACATGTAATCATGGTTGGGTGGATATGATCTTCACATAGGACTCTATCCTTAAATTAGAGGTCTCGAGTTTGAGTCTTGAGATTGAAAAATTCTAATAAGAAGTGTCAGAGGCGGATTCAAGATTTAAGTTTTATGAGTTTAATTATTAAGATTTACCATTGAACACATTACATCTTTAAAATTATGAGTTAATATTTACTATTTGTTGCAAATTTAGTGAACTTTTACACATAAATTTCTGCATCGCCCCGAAAGTACTGTTCATATGAACTTGATACATGTTAAGAGTCTCACATCGGATATGGTGGGAACATGGACTCCTTATATGGATTTGGACAATACTCACCCTACAAGTTAGCTTTTTGGGTTGAGTTAGGCCCAAGATTCATTATTTACATGGTATTAGAGTCAGACTCATTCCAATTCTTCGTTCACCGATGTTGGGCCCCAAATTATATTATTTACGCTCCAGTTAACGAGGTATAGGCGTGTGGGGGAGTGTTAAGTTTCCCACATCGGAAATGGAATGGGACCAATGAATCTTGGGCCTAACCGAAGGCTACATCCGCCTCCGAAGAGTGTTTCCCTATTTAATGAATTTTTATGCAATGCAAATCATGATTAGTCGGCCCCAAAGCATGTATCGACACTGAGAATGGAAAAAATCCTGGCAAGCTTCAGTTTCCCTTTAATAAATTTTACGCGGCGAGATTAATCCCCTAACACTACCAAACAAATATATATACGTCCCATAGTTCACTCAACATTTACACAACCAAAACATTCAAGCTGACCAAAGCACCAAAATATATCTCCTTATCATCATATGCCAAAAGAAAAATGGTGAACACAAAGCCGATGAATGAACATGGTGGCCTTAACTGCATGGCGAGTTTTGGCCACCATGTTTTCACAGGCCGATGGTTCATGGTATTCGCGTCCCTTTTAGTCATGTCCATGGCTGGAGCAACCTACATGTTTGGCCTCTACAGCGGGGAAATCAAATCGTCGTTAGGTTATGACCAAACGACGTTAAATTTGTTAAGTTTCTTCAAAGATTTGGGTGGTAATGTAGGGATTATTTCTGGTTTAATCAGTGAAGTAACTCCACCATGGGTGGTACTATTCATTGGTGCAATTATGAACTTTTTTGGGTATTTTATGATATGGTTATCAGTGTCAGGACACATAGCAAAACCGGCTATCTGGCAAATGTGTTTGTACTTTTGTATTGGTGCAAATTCACAAACATTTGCTAATACTGGTGCATTAGTCACTTGTGTAAAAAATTTCCCAGAAAGCAGGGGAAGTTTATTAGGCCTATTGAAAGGATTTGTTGGGTTAAGTGGTGCAATTATCACACAATTGTACCATGCTTTTTATGGTAACAATGGTAAGTCTTTGATTTTGTTAATTGGTTGGCTTCCTGCTGTTGTTTCTTGCATTTTTCTACGAACGGTTCGAATTTTAAAGGTCATTCGACAGGCCAACGAGACCAAAATATTCTACAAACTTTTGTACATTTCGCTTGGCCTAGCCGGTTTTATCATGTTAGTCATCATCATTCAAAATAGAATCAATTTCGCGAGGCTCGAGTATGCAGGAAGTGCAGCCATTGTACTGATTATGCTCTTTGCCCCGTTAATTGTGGTGTTTCAAGAAGAAATTAAGCTTTGGAACATTAAGCAACAAGCCTTGAATGATCTTCAATTGAAAGTCGTTAGTGAAAATCCGCCTTCAGTAGAACTGACTCAACCTCAGAAGCTAGTTCTGGGTGAATATGAGGGAAATCCGCCCTCAGTAGAACTGACTCAATCCCAGAAGCTAGCACAGACACAGGGTGAATATGAGGAAAAGCCAACTTCTTGTTTTACCAATGTGTTCAATCCACCACCAAGAGGGGAGGATTATACGATATTGCAAGCGCTTTTTAGCATAGACATGATCATTCTGTTCACCGCAACAACATTTGGTGTGGGCGGGACATTGACAGCTATCGACAACTTAGGTCAAATCGGAAAGGCTTTAGGCTATCCAGAGAAAAGCATCACGACATTTGTGTCACTAGTAAGCATCTGGAACTACCTCGGACGAGTTGTATCAGGCTTTGTGTCCGAAATCTTCCTGACAAAGTACAAATTCCCGCGCCCTATGATGCTCACGTTAGTCCTCCTGCTCTCGTGTTCAGGCCACCTACTCATCGCCTTTGGCGTCCCTAATTCCCTCTATGTCGCGTCTGTACTAATGGGGTTCTGTTTCGGGGCTCAATGGCCTTTGATTTTCGCGATCATATCCGAGCTATTCGGGCTGAAATACTACTCAACATTGTACAATTTTGGTGCTGGTGCTAGCCCTGTTGGTGCATATTTGCTCAATGTTAGAGTGGCTGGACATTTATATGATAAAGTAGCTACAAAACAAATGTTTGCAAAGGGGCTAAAAAGGGAAGATGATCAAGATTTAACATGCATTGGAGTGGAGTGTTACAAATTGGCCTTTCTTATAATTACTGGTGCTACATTAATAAGTTGTGCTGTTTCTTTAATTTTGGTTATTAGAACAAGGAAATTTTATAAAGGTGATATTTATAAGAAGTTCAGAGAACAAGCTATTGTTATTGATGATCCTGAACAGATAGGTACTAGTTCTTGATTAATTTCATCATCATGTATTAAATTTTATTTGATTAGGAAGTATTATTTGTGAACTTCAGCCTGTATTTAATAAATAGTTTCCTGCCTCAGGTCAAAAATGAAAGAATTATGAGCAATTATTGAGTCATAGGAATAATATGTTCTATCATTTTCAGTAATAAACAAGTATTACAGATTATTCACATGTTCTTGTTTACTTTTTTATTTTCCTGTTCCTGGCAGCTAAACTGTTGATTCATGATTTTAAGTTTATGAGTTTTGAATTATAATTTTTTTATTTACTAGATTTTAAATAAATTATTTATACATTTTGAATAATATTTTTACTGCAAAAACAAAATCTGGGTCAAAACTATTGAGTTCTGCTGAACTAGTAACTTCTATTATGACTCCACCAGCATTCCGGATAACAAAAATAGTACTACAACATTTTTCATCCTGGAATGATTTCAAAAAGGTCTTTGTACATAGTAGATTTTATATCGAGCGACTAGTAGAAATTTGAGATGTTGTCACAAATATTGGCCATAATTTCCTCTCCTTCGTAGGGAACAAGACTAAGATTGATAAATTTAAGGATAATGTGACTCTTTGATCTCTTAAGTGTTCTCTTGGCACGTTCTCTCGAAGCATTTTGTCACAAAATTAACATCTAGTATGTCATACTAGGGTGAAAAAGGAATATACTAAGGGGTCGTTGGGTAGGGTGTATAAGAATAGTATTGAGTAGAGTGTATTAATAATGTTGAGATTAGTCATTATTATTTATCGACTGTTTGGTTTGTTATATTAAATAATATGTAATGCATAATTTCTAAATAGTACTGAATAGGGTGTGTTAGAATATGAATAATACTGGTATTGTTAATCTGATAGTTTACTATGTTTAAGAATAATATCGAATAGAGTATATAACTAATTGTCTAATACAAATATTAGTTATACATAAGTTGAAAACACTACCAAACAGAGGATTAAACAATATCAAAGCTAATATCAGTATTAGTTTTTCTAATACCTCCAACCAAACACCCCTAATTGTTTAGGATTTAAATTTAATTGAACAGTATCTTTTTGAGTCATTGGCGTAATCTTTTCAAGGAAAAGTGTGGACTCAAAAGAAATTTTTCTATAACGCCAAAATAATACTTGTCTGGGAATCATAAATGCCACAGATACGAACATGTATTTCTAGCCATGAATTTGACAATTGACAACCACTAAACCAAAATAAAAGGTCATTCTTGTAGCAAAAAAATAACAAAAATTGGGTTTTACTTGAAAATAACAGAGGAGCATAGCCAAAAAATTAAAGTAGAAGAGACACAAAGTAGTCTGCGTGCCATTAAATTTGGATTTATCATCCATGAGTGCCTCATCTTTCTGTTATAGTAGCACATTATTAATCACCATTGTAGTGGATGGATGTGATTCCTTCACGTTTAATTAGAGTTTTCATGTTTGAGTCTTGAGAATATTAAAAATCCCGATAATTAGGTTCGCTTCTTTCTTTAATAAGTCATATGTAACTCGAATCCATATTAGTCAGGACCTTGAGATAGATATAGAATACCGAGTGAAAAAATTAAAAAAATCTTGATAAATAGCGATTACCTAGTGACGAAATTAGAAATTTCATTATGAATGTTCAAAATTTAATGTTATGTATAAGAAGTGAGACAATATACATAATATAACTTTTCCGACGAAGCTTCAATTGAGCACCTTTTAGTCTATGTAACTACACCATTGCATTTTTCTTAGAGTGAGTCTTAGTGGCACAAATCCAAACTAGTCGAGATCTCAAAACAGATATAAAATATCAAATGATTTTTTTAAAAAAAACACTAATTATTATGGTACAAACTTAATGTCGTCATTAATGTTTTCTTGGGGCACCCACCATGATGTATAAATGATATGTATGCCCACATAAACCTAATAATAGAGCAAAAATGACTTTGTTTGAATTTTAATTTTATCCGTTCAATGTCAAGAGTCAGTCTGAGATAAACGCAAACCAACCAATTCAACGCATGCTTCTATTCGTTTTCTGTTGCTTTCATCTCATAAGAACAAACAAATGAAGAGCCCACCCCTTTTACAAGTTGTTTTAAAAATACTCTGTGCGAGTGTCTGTCTCTACCGGTGTGAAAGTGTTTTACTGAGCACATGTTTAAAATTGAAATGAATTTTTTTAAAATTTATGATTTAAAATAAGTCATAGATATTAGTGTGACTATAAATCATTTTATTAAAGATAAAATGAAATTTTTAAAATTAAATTGTTACTAAAATATAGAAATTTGTCATTCTTTTTTAAACTAACTAAACATGAACGAGTGTCACGTAATTTGGAACTGAAGAAATATTACTCTTTTTATTTTCAATTTTTGTGACGTAATACTATTTGAAATATTATTTGGTGCGTGAATATCACTTACTATCGACGTGGCAACGAAACAAATGAAAAAAAGATATGTCAACAATGGTAAAACAACGTATCTCTTCGATTAAAATGACAAAAAAATATAAAGCTCAGCATATTTATCCTCCATTAACAATCATCAATTTCAATTCTGTTCCTATATAATTAAGTGATGTGGATTTACTTTTAAAATGATATGAAAAATATGGACTTGAAAAAAAAAGTGTGTTTTGCACTAATGGTACTTTATGATGTCCTATTGTAACTAAATTCATACTACTTTTTTTTTATATTTAGTCATCGCTTCAAATTTGATAAAGAGCTTTGTAAAACTCTAGTCTAATATGCATATTTTTTTGTTGACGAAGGAACCCGCAGCCGCTACTCTCTCGAGTGCACACATGGTAAACCCCGGACTGACGCAATAGCCAGCAAACCACGTCAGCCGATTAACCACACTTGACAAGCCATGTGTGCCAGGCTCAACCAAGAAGGTTTATGCAGGGGATCGAACTCGTGACCTTGCGGTCCGTCTAATATGCATATTTGATTCATATATGAGAGGAGAATGTGTTTGATATTCATAATGAGATCTTGACTAATTTAAATTTATACCATATGATAGAAGGTTGATTAAAAGGAAAAATGATTTTACTATAATTTTTCTATTTTCAGTACTGAAATTTTTAACTAACAAAGAAGCTTTAATTGAGCCGAATCCATTAGGAATATGTTGCATATTAGAAGCTCTATACCAGGAACCCTTGGCACTTCTAAATTTCTAGCCATCTTAAAATAGGATTCGGTTTTTATTTGGAAAGTGAATTGGCCATTTATGGTTAGGTTTGTGAAAGACTTATTTTCGTTAATGTAAACACTTTGCACATTCAAGTAATAATTTTCACCAAAATAAAATATAAGGCATAAATTCTAACGGACACTCCCAAAAAAATTTCCTAAACCTTAATTAATTAGGACTAAAAGTTCCTTATTGCGTGAATCTTTTAGTATAACATTTCACATAATCCTTTTTTCACATGAAATTGGATTTGAGGTAGTCTATATTATAAACCCAAAAAATTACATTGTGCAACTGCCTCTCCCACTATTCACAAAATACATCTTCCATTTTATAAAGTGCATTCAGGCTTTCCTTTTTGTGAAATCAAATGGAGAAATCGGATTCATCAAAAACTACAACTATTGATACTACAACTATTGATTCCACCAAGTGGAAAAATCAAATGGAGAAAATAGATACAAAAATTACAAAAACAGTTGATTTCGTCAAAGATTCTAAGTATAATTTGGCGCTACAGATCTTACTACTTGTATTAGCTATTGCAATGGATATCGCTCTCGCTTTTCGCATGTTCTATCTTCAGGAGGATACTACAATGTTTCATGAATCCAAGTTTCAAATTGAGGCGTCTCACCCTCTTCATTCTCTGTGCTAACTCGTTATGTTCATCCTTTGATTTGGCACAATCCTGATAATTGGAACCTCACCTTCTCGGTTCAAAATCGTAATCATAATTTTGAATTCTATTACGATGATCTTGAGTCCAGTATATCCTACAACGACACCATCCTTGTCACGACCCCAAATCACAAAGTCGTGAGGCACCTACCATTTCCCACCTCGGTAGGAGAACCCTTCCATTAATCAACAATACAACCAACAGTTAAAGTAAATTAAACGGAATAATATAAAGTCTAACTCATATCATAAATGTAAAAGTGCGGAATATACGAATACGAACACAACCCCACAAAGAAACGTGGTCTGAACATCACAAGAGCTACTACCAAAATCTATTAGTCTGAATAATACATAGGATCAAATGGAAATACCATCTCAGAAGTCAAAGTAAAGACAATAATAGGGAAAGAGTCTACAGGCAGCAGATCGTCTAACAAGCTCACCCTAAAGACTCACCAGGTAGCGTCGGGATCAACCTCGAGGAGACGATGTAGATCTGGTCACGTACTATGCACTCAAAAGAATTTAGCAAGGTAGTATTAGTACATACACTATGTACCGGTAGATATCATAGGCCGACAAAAGTTAGCTAACATATGTATAAGAAAGACGCTGAAACATAGACATGCTCACAATTAAGTGCACGTAATATCACAGTCCAAGAATAATCCACCAAGTATAGGAAATCATGTCAGGATCAAATACGTGAATGAATGATGAATAAATATGCAATGTAATGTAATGCAGTGGCCACATGAAATATCCGTACATACATGCTTCGGGCGAAATATATAATCGTCCCGGTAGTCATGACACATGAAGGACCCGCGACGTCTATGTACCATTCAGTCCACACAGCTTAGAGACGACTCTTCCACCGAATACCCCGCTATCCACTCTGTATCACACAACATAGAAATGGCTATGCAATATAGTATGTCATATAAATCATAGATGTTTTCTTCTCCTTTATCACCGTCACGCCAATCACAATTCATATCAATATATCATGAAAATGAGGATGAATGCAATGCAATGACAATATCAAGTGTAACAAAGCAATCCCCAGTCGTGCCACACAAGGACATTTATCATGTTATCATTATCATATTAACTCATTGCATCTATTCATGAACATACCAAGATAAGTGAAATACAACTACATCACAAACAAGATATGGCATTACGTACAAGTCCAGTAACCATAAAGAGGCAACATATCATAATCAGTCAACGGTAACCAACCTATGTAATCCATCTCAACTTCATACCTGAAGGCTTACATGATTTCTCCAACAGAATCTAACTACACATACGCTTTGCTAACCGAAGTCTAACCAAAAGGTAAGCCATAACCTACTTGAAATGTCGACTATTATTAGGAGGAGCATTAAGGAGAGAAGTTGCAGGAGAAGATAAACGAGGAACGATTGCTTAAGACATAGTAGAAGAAGGATCAGTAGATGGAGACACAATGAGAGGAAAGGATACCCAGGGAGTAGAGGAGGACGGTTGCGAAGGTGGGAGCCGAGAATAGAGGGCACAACAAAAGGAAAGGATTGTTCATCAAAGCGGACGTGTCGGGCAATGTAAATTCGACCAGTGGAGCTATCAAGGCAGTGATATCCGAGATGGGTAGGACTATAGCCAAGGAACATACAAGGCTTACTACTAAATTTGAACTTGTGTTTGTTATATGTTCGAAGATAGGGGAAACACAAGCAGCCAAAGACTTTGAGAAATGAGTAATCTGGAGGAGACATGTGAATTAATTCAAAGGGAGAAACACCTTGATTAGTAACTTTTGGTAACCGGTTAATAAGAAATACGGCTGAATCGAAATCAAATTGCCAATAACGTGCAGGGGTGGAGCTATGAGCAAGCAAACTAAGAGCAATTTCAACAATATATCGATGCTTGCGCTCAACTTTGTCTTGTTGCTCATGCGCGTGTGGACATGATAAGTGATGGATTATGCCGAGTTTGTTTAGGATAGGAGATAGTGGATGAAACTCCCCTCCCCAGTCTGATTGAATAACTTTAATAGGTGTATTAAATTGTCGCTCAACAAGAGTTCGAAACTGATGAAACACATCAATAACATCAGATTTATGTGAAATTGGATACCCCCATGAGTAGTTGGAGTAATCATTAACAAATACAAGGAAATATCTATGACCATGAGAAGAAAAAAATAGGGGTCGAAACCCAAACATCGACATATAATAATTTGCAAAATGGATGAACTTTTATTGTTACTTAAGGGAAGAGACAATTTGTCGGATTTGCCTAATTGGCAAGCACTGCAAATACTATTAAACTAGAACTTCTACAAGGCAAATTACTTTTCCTAATAACTTGATGAATAACTCGTTGGTGGGGATAGCCAAGCCGAAGGTGCCAACGGGTTGGAGATGCCTTGACGGAGTAGAGAGCCGATTGAGGGAGTGAACTTGATGGAGAATAGGGCTTGAAGGTGTAAAGACTACCATTACTCTGACCGATAAGAAAAGGTTTCTTGGTGTCCCGATCCTTGACAAGAAAATGATAGGGATGAAATCCAAAGTTAGCGTTATTGTCATGAGCAAAACGTTGGACATAAAGTAAATGTTTTGTAATTGAAGGAACATGAAGAATATTTCATAAAAAGAAGGTGCACGATGGTGAGCGAAGAAGAGAGTTACTAGTATGATGAATGGGAAGGCCATGAACATTGCAAACATGAACTTGATCTTGGCCCTCATACTCATCAACTTGATGAAAGGAGGTGAGGTCATGAGTCATATGGTGTGTGTGCCTGTATTTGGAACCCATTGTTGTGAATGTGGTGACGGAGATTGATAGGAGACATAAGCCGTGGGATTCATGGACAGATTGTAGCGTTGAAAGCAAGTAGAGGTAAAATGTCATTAGTCATGTTGCATATTTGACACCTAGACCGTGTATCCTGAGATTGCCAAGGCTGGGAGAAAAAAAATTTGACTACTGATTTCGTCTGCCCCTATCACCACGACCTCAAAATGACATGCCACCACGTCCTCTGTTTGTATTAGAAGAGCGATCAGATATCGAACTGTGTTGGCTAATATTGGCTGAAGGGGACTGCTAGGAATCAGATTGTGGCATGGAAGAAAGCCAGAGGATGGAGATGGAGGATCCGTTGATAAACTCATGATTTAAAATGAGGTTGTGAAGTTCAGAAATAGTAACTGGCTTAGGTCAGGCTGAAAGGGTGGTGACAATATCTTTAAACTCAAATTGCAGACCCTTCAAAATATAAATATTCTGATCTGGAAGGCATAAGCGGCATCAGCCAATTCATCCGAGAGCTGTTTTGCTTTATGCAAATATTGAGTAATTGTAAGATCGTCTTGTTTCAAGTTTTGATGTTGCATATGGAGATTGATAATTTGGGTGTTAGAAGGAGATGATAGAGAAGCTGCGGGGGCATCCCAAACTTCTTTCGAAGTATTTAATCCAATGGCTATTGGTAGTGTTTCTTCAGATAGGGAAGAAAGAAGGAGACTGATGATCAATTGATCTTGTTGAATCTAAAGTGCATAGGCAGTGTTCGATTTGGAGGTTGCAGGGTCATCACTAGTAAATTGGGATGGCGGACACGGGTAAGTTCCATCAACATAACCGTGAAGATTTTAACCCCGAAAAAAGGGAAATAATTTTTGCACGCCAGAACAAATAGTTTGTGGCTATTAGTTAATCGAGATGAAGTGATGAGCGTGCTTAAATGTTATGGGTAAAGAAGAAAAAGAAGAAGCAGAGGAGGTGTTCGAGTTCGTCATGGTTCCGATACTATATCAGAACATAAAGAACAGAGACTTCACAAACTATTTTCCTTCCTTGGTTTTTTTGTACAAGCCTGAACAATATATGAAAATTTGGTCTTAAAAGCCACTAATACTCCCCTTTGTTACATGTGTTTAATAACTTTGCAGTATGATATAACTTAAAGTGAAGACTAGAGTTAATATCTGGATAGTAATTTTCATTAAGAGACATTATACCATTCTTTAAAAAGAGAAAAGTATACTTGTAGTTTAAGGATATCGAAGCATATCCGACTACGACGTCAAATTCACATGAGAAATCTAAGGAGAAGGGATATACTAGGATAGTAATTCTTCTATTGTATTCTAATGTAACTACAATTTCTAAATCCCAATTTGTAGCTACACATGTGAGATGCAGCTACAAATTGGGACTCGGAAATTGTAGTTACATTAGAATACAATAGAAGAATTACTATCCTAGTGTGTCCCTTCTCCTTAGATTTCTCATGTGATCTTGACGTAGTCAGATATGCTCTGATATCCTTAAACTACAAATACACTTCTCTCTTTTCAAATTACGGTATAATGTCTCTTAATAAAAATTACTATCTAGATATCAACTCCAGTCTTCACTTTAAGTTATATCATACTGCAAAGTTATTAAACACGTGTAAGAAAGGGGAGTATTATTGGCTTTTAAGACCTCATAATTAGTCCTTAAAAATATGTTCCGCCTAATGAAAATACGATTTGTCCAATTTGTTTAAGTTTTGACGAATTGATAATCCACTTGTTTATTAGCTTAACCTATTTTGATCCACCCAATTTAATCTATCTAAAAGTTGGGTTGGAGCACCAATTGGCCCTTACAAAACTTGGGCGCATCTTGACCTAACTCACTCAACTCAAATAATATTTAGGTGGTTCGCAAATTTATTTACTTAGATAATGTTGATCCACATAAATTCAATCCAACATACTCATTTGATACTACTGCTCACAAGTGTATTGACGTAAAGTGTGCTAGTGAAATTTCTCAAGTAAGAAAGATTTGCCATTCTATTGACTTGTTTTGCTACACTTTCTGATGTGTAATATGTACACTTTACATGCTGCTGCACCTTCAAATATTATATAACGTTATATCTGTTGGCAGAAAAAAATATTATTGGACCATACAAAATAGTAGCGCAACATTTTACGAAATACAAACAATCGCGTAAGCTTATATTCCGTTAGTTTGGACGATTTTTGTTATCTTATGTTAAGAGTCCCACATCGGATATGGAATGGGAACATGAATTCCTTATATGGACTTGAACAATCCTCACCCTACATGCTAGCTTTTAGGGTTGAATTAGGCTCAAGATCCATTCTTTACATGATATCAGAGCCAGACCCATTCCAATTCTTCGTTCACCGATGTTGGGCCCCCCAAATTATATTATCCACGCTTCAGTTAACAAGGTCTGACGTGCGGGGGAGTGTTAAGAGTCCCACATCGGATATGGAATGGGCTAGCTTTTGGGGTTGAGTTAGACCCAAGATCCATTCTTTACCCCCTTAGACTAAATATGCACCATTTTGATAGATTTATAGGATTATCAGTGTTCCACATTATAGAACATGGAGTATTTCAATTGGGACAGAAGGAATGTTACTCTTTTTGTTTCAATTTTTGTGACGTAATACTATTTAAAATCATGTTTGGTGCGTGAATATCACTTACTATGAACGTGGCAACAAAACCAACGAAAAAAAGATATGTCAACAGAGGTAAAACAACGTATCTCTTCGATTAAAATGACAAAAGAAAAAAAAAAGCTCAGCATATTAATCCCATTAACAATCATCAATTTCAATTCTATTCCTATATATGGAAGTGATGTAGATTTACTTTAAAATTGATATGAAAATATGGACGAGGCTCCCATCCAGTGCCTCTTCCCTCAAGTTCCCTCCAGTCCCCTTTTTGATTGGTGACACGTGTAACATTATTAAATTAATGACTTAAATTAATCTCTTAATAATTCAATATACTACACAGAATTAAACCTATTTCTCTTCTTCCCTGAGTGCCCAGCTCCATGTCTTTCTTTTCCTTCTGCACTGTGCTAATTAATACACGCTCCACTTTAATTCCCTTCTCTTTAACTCCGTCCGTAATCAGTAATTTATGTCCAATTTTCAACTTTTGTATATGAATGTTAAATGCTAATATTAAGTATTTACACATAAAAATACATAAAGGCTGAGCCGAGTTTATTTAGAACTAGTTATGAAGATTACACCAAAAGAAGCAATAGGCAAACTAATACTCCATCTAGGGGTGGGCAAAAAATTCGGAGAACCGAAAAAACTGAACCGAACTGAAATTCGGTTAGGTTTTTTCTCGTTTTTTGTTTTTAAAAAAATGATTTTTTGAAAAACTGAATCGAATCAGAATTTAGTGATTCGGTTCGATTTTTAATTTTGGATACGAACCGAACCGAAAAAATTGAATTAAATATATAATTATTCTTATTTTTTATTTTAGGCTACTACTATTTCTTGAATCATATCTATTGAAGTCAATCTATGAAGCTTTTATGGAAGTCGAATGCGACATGAATTTGATTAACATATCACAGCAGCATTGACATAAAATGTGTTGGAAATTAGCCTTTGGCGGGAGTTGCGACCGACCAACTTTAACGGCTTAAACACTAGTGTTACGTATGTTGGAGAATCCGGTTCTTCACACATGCATGATGTACTAAGTACGTAGATAATCGTAGGGCCAAGAATCGTCAAATTTCATTGAGAAATGAAAGAGATATTGGTTCACGAAGTAAGGTGTTTGAAGCATGGAAAAGTGTGGTGTGTGATCAATTCTCCCTCATCGATAGAGGAAGAAAGAATTGTTGTGTATATAAGACTCGAAATTGTTTGGGGTTTGGGACCCCAAGGGGTATCCCATGTGTTTAAAGGAGGGAAGACCTAGATGTGCTTCGGTTCGAGGAAAGACCACACGCGTGCCGCCCGCCCGTCCGGTTCCGAGTTCCGAGTTCCGTGTTCCGGGTTCTGGGTTCTGGGGCTCGCGGGCTGTGGGCTGTGGGCTGTGGGCCTTCTGATATTATCTTTTTGGGCCAGAAAACTTTGCCGTAAGTACGCTTTGATCCCGAAGTTTCGGATGTACGGTTTGAACCGAATTCTTTCGGATGTACGCTTTGGTCCCCGAAATTTTCGTAAAGTCGAATATCGACGGTCCCGAACGTAAACGTCCAATAATTTCAGCCATTTATTTTGGCTGAATTACACCTCCTATAATGGCCAATCCGTTGGCAATTTTCTCCATTTATTTGGTGGCTTTACTACCTCCATAATGGTCATTATTTGGCCAATAATGGTCATTTATGGAAGCGATCAAACAGTCCCTCTTCCTCCTATATAAACACCCCTTACACCATTGTTGAGGCACACTTGATATACACGAAAAATACACAAAGCGAAAAAAGCGCTTTCTTCCTAATCTTTCAAGCATCATTTCGTTATTCAATATTCTTCACGGTAGCTCTTGAGTTTCCTTTGCTCAATAGTTCCATTGCTGTTTTATCTTGGGAGACGAATTGTCCAGGACGTATAAAGGATACATACGGGGCAATATTGTCTTAAGGACGAGTGCCACACTCGACTCAAAAAACAAGTTTCCGCTTTTTCGTGTTCAACAAAATAGTAATTTCAGTTTTGTTGTTACATTGGCATTTTCAGTTTTTCTAGTTGAATTGTAATTTCAATTCTTACATAAGCAGTTACTTGTAATTTCCGTTTCCTGCAAATCCTTGTAAAACCAACAAAATGTAGGGAGATAAAGTAGTTGTAAATTGGTGAAACTTTAAATGGCCATAACTCTGAGCTCAGATAAAGTTTTACCCTATTTTTTTTTTGATTTTGGATATTTTTTCGAGACGGGGCCGACCCAAGGCGGTTTGGCAAAGCCAATTTTTATGAAAACGTCCGTTTTTCCAATCAATTTGTGTTTTCCCCCAAATCGATTGCTAATTTTCCTTTTTCTTTAGTAAACATCTCACGATACACAATAGATTTCAACGTCGAAATTTCATAGTAGTATGGTGTGAATGTCAATTTCAGTTTTGAAAATTCAATTTTTTTAAAAAAATCCTCGACCCGGCCCACTAGAAAAAACCGATATAATCCGATACGTTCGGCGATATAAATCGACTATATCGGTTTTTCTAAAAAAAAGTTGTATTCGTTTTTTTTTTTAAATGATTTTTATTCAGTTCATATTTTTCGAATACAAAATCAAACCGAACCGATATACGTCCATTCCTAACTCCATCTTTCTCAATTTATGTGATATTTTTCGCTTTTTAATAATAAATGTGATCCCTCGTTCTTTCAGTATTGGACTTGAATTGTCAATTTTCCTATCACATGGAAGAAAGGAAAGTGGGTTTGGTTCTCTGTAGGAGTGTGTCTAGAGTCATATTTGTAAGAATGAATCTTAGTCATTAATTAAATTAAGTGACACGTGTCATCAATCAAAAGAGGGACTGGAGGAACTTGAGGGAAGAGGCACTGGAGCGGAGCAGGTTCCGAAAAATATGTACTAGAAAAAAAAAGTGTGTTTTGCACTAAAGGTAGTGTATGATGTGCTATTGTTACTAATTCATATAGTACTTTTAAAATTTTATATTTAGTTATCGGTTTAAATCAGATAAGGGGCTTTGTAAAACTCTAATCTAATATTCATATTTGATTCATATTTGAGAGAAGAATGTGTTTGATATTCATATTAAGACTTTGACTAATTTAAATTTATGTCATATGATAAAAGATTGATTAAAAGAAAAAACGATCCTTACTATAATTTTTCTATTTTCATAACTCGTTTAACTAAGGGAGGAAGCTTTAATCGAGCCGAATCAATTAGGACTATGTTGCATATTAGAAGCTTCTATACCGGGAAGTCTTAGCACTTCTAAATTTCTAGCCATCTTAAAATAGGATTCGGTTTTAATTTGGAAAGTGAATATTGTCCATTTATGTTTATGCTTGAGAAAGATTTTTTTTCGTTAATGTAAACACTTTACACCTTCAAGTAATAATTTTCTAATATAATAATTTTCAAGATATTTTCACCAAAATAAAATATAAGGCATAATTTCTAAAGGGCATTCCCATTAAAAAAAAGTTCTTGTTAAATATACAAAATATACATACGATATACACGGTATGCACGTGTATATCCTATGTATATTTGGTCTCGGCTTCTTTGTCCTTCTCGGCTGCTTTGTCCTAATAGTACACAAGTTTGTATAGTTGTAGTGTACCTTAATTAATCTTGTACTCTTACCATAATTGTATAGTTACTCTCCAAATAGAATAAGGTTTTAAGAGTAGAATAGGAATATGATTCTCCTATTATGGACATATGTAAAATGTATATATAGTCTTTCAATTTATGAAAATAATCAAGCGATTATTTCTTTCATGGTATCAGAAGTCTAGGTCAAACAACAATTTGTCTCCCACAAATTCTTGTTCTTCGGCCAAGCCTCTACCGAACCCTCCTCCTCGGGTTTGCCATTTTTTCGCTCTCAAAATCTCTCTTCCAAATCCCTCTATCACATTTTGTTCTTTCGTTATGTCTACGTCAGAGAACACGTTTCACCATGCCCTTGTTGTTTCTAACATCAAGAATTATATCCCTCTAATTCTTGAAATAGAAAACGTCCAATACGCGACGTTGACCGAGTTATTTAAAATTCACGCTCGTTCGCATCAAGTCATCCATCACATAATCCCCGCGGCTCCTGATGATATGGAGGTGCCTACACATGAGGATGATCCTAAGTTATGGACAACACTTGATGCCACCGTCCTTCAGTGGATTTATTCTACTATCTCTACTGACCTATTGCAGACGATTATTGAGCCAGACGCCACGTCGATGGCTGCATGGGATAGACTGCGTGACATATTCCAGGATAAACAAAATTCCAGAGTTGTTACCCTTGAACAAGATTTTTCCCACGTCAACATGAAAATTTTTCCAAACGTTTCAGCATATTGCAAAAGGTTGAAAGAATTGGAGGACCAACTCCGCAACGTTGGTGCGCCAGTTAGTGAAGATCGTCTTGTTTTACAGATGATTACTGGCCTATTCGAGGCCTATAGTGGCGTTGGAACTCTCCTTCGTCAAATTAATCATCTTCTGAGGTTCTATCAAGCCCGATCCATGCTTACCTTAGAAGAAGCCGGTTTGGCTAAAAAGGCAGCTACTAATGCTAGTCCCGTGGTCATGATGACATCCTCCACTAATCCTCAAAATTTTGGTGACAATTCAAACCAAAACCAATCTCACGGGGGCGGCAAAAATGGCCGGAAAAAAAATGGAAAAAATCGCGGGGGCAAACGCGGCGGTTCCGGCAGCAGTCGCGGTGGCCTAAACAGTGGCCGTGGACCCCATCCCGATTACAGTGGGCCACCGAATTGTATAGTTACTCTCCAAATAGAATAAGGTTTTAGGAGTAGAATAGGAATACGATTCTCCTATTATGGACATATGTAAAATGTATATAGTCTTTCAATTTATGAAAATAATCAAAGGATTATTTCTTTTAGTTCCGAAACCGGTGAATTAAGTCCATTCTAACACCATGAAACCTCGGCGACGATTATATAGTTAGGATTAAAAGTTCCTTATTGCGTGAATCTTTTAGTATCATATATTTCACATAATCCCTTTTTCACATGAAATTGAATTTGAGTACTCTATATTATATAAACCCTATACCCCTAAACCAAAAAATTACTTTGTGCAACTTCCTCTCCCACTATTCACAAAATACATCTTCCATTTTATAAAGTTCATTCAGGCTTCTAGTTCCTTTTTGTGAAATCAAATGGAGAAATCGGATTCATCAAAAACTACAACTATTGATTCCACCGAGTGGAAAAATCAAATGGAGAAAATAGATACAAAAATTACAAAAACAATTTGATTCCGTCAAAGATTCTAAGTATAATTTGGCGCTACACATCTTACTACTTGTATTAACTATTGCAATGGATATCGCTCTCGCTTTTCTCATGTTCTATCTTCAGGAGGATACTACAATGTTTCATGAACTCAAGTTTCAAATTGAGGTGGTCTCACCCTCTTCATTCTTTGTGTTAACTCGTTATGTTCATTCTTTGATTTGACACAATCGTGATAATTGGAACCTCACCTTCTTGGTTCAAAATCTTAATCATAATTTTGACTTCTATTACGATGATCTTGAGGCCAGTATATCCTACGACGACACCATCCTCTGGAGCACTAACATGTATAGTAAATTTCATCAAGATGGAAAAGTCAAAACCTCAATTGATTTAACCTTTGCATCTTTGTCTGAGTCATATTCTTATTGGATTGCTGCATCTATTCTTGGTGATCTTGCATCTGGTCAGACCACAAAATTCTCCGTACCCTAAATTAGTGATCACGAAATACCTTCTCGCATAAGTTGTCGAGATATTCAGGTGCATTGTGAAGGTTTACCAGTTGAATTTTTCAAAGATGCCGGAGTTGGAGTATTAGCGGTCGATTCAAAAGCTTCTAAGGCTAAGTTTCAAGACTCAAGATGTTGATTATATATAAAAAAAATAATGTTGATTTTCAAGGCAAATTCGGAGGAATTATTGGAGGCTTTCGACAAAGAGAATTATATATTTTTCATTTCTTTTACTTTTTTGTTTTAGTACAGACATAAATCTGTTTCGGTAAATCTAGACATTCATGAAAATATGTTATAGCTATTTTCTTTATGTTCTGTTATTTATGAATCTGTCATTATATTTCTTGTTATATATCACATGAAATATTAATATAATGTGTTTTTAAGCCCTTATGATTCATTTAAATATGATCAACAATAACTTTACACAATGCTACTTCTGCATATTATAATTTTTTAATCCATTTTAATTTCGATTATCATATAAAAGAACTATGTATCAGAAAAGACAGTGTCAAAACCTCAAAATAGATAGCACAAGTAAAAGGTTCATACCTTACCTTACTAATCCTATTGTGGGATAGTTAGTGCTTTTGAACAACAAGAAATCAGTTTTTTATGTTATGATGAATAAACTTACAAATTTCAAGTCGAAAATAATTTTTTTCAACACAAAAAAATCCTTTAATTTTTTTTATATTCATTAAACTATCTCTCATTAATTTAACCAATATTTCCATAATCAAGATATTTCTCCTATGAAATTAATATTTAAAAAGGAAAATTAACTTATGTAAATATACCTTTCGATCAATTAGTTTATGAAACATGGCCGAAGTATATATTGTCCATACACTTCGACTATATAGGTATTGTAGGTATGTATTTTATGTGTACATGTATGTATAATATATTTATATTTAGTATAAATTTTAGGTAAAAAACTTAAATATGCCATTGAACTATCAGAAATTGCTCATTTATGCCACTCGTTAATAGTGTGACTCATTTATACTATTTTTCATTAATGATGCCGTTAATGAAAAATGGTATTGTAAAAACGACGTTAAATAAAAATGACATGAATGATCCATTTTGGCAATGAAGATGACATAAATGAGCCAAACTATAGACGAGTGACATAAATTAGTCATTTTCGATAGTTCGATGGTATATTTGAGCCTTTTCCCTAAGTTATGTATTATCCATACACTGCATACATATTTCATAAATTAGATGGTCGAATGGTATTTGGCTCTAATTTTCTATTAAACAATTGGAGTTATGGGCTAAATTTATCCCTTAACTATGGGAGTAGGTTCATTTTGGTCCTTCAAATATAATCTCGAGCATATTTAATCCCTTAATTATGGAAGTATGTTCATTTTGATCCCTCAACTATAACCCTGAGCATATTTAATTTCTTAACTATGTTAAAGTGGAGTACTTTTGGTCTTCCTAACAGAACTCATTTAAAAAGTAACGGTGCTAAACCCATGTGACACGTTACTAACGTGACTTGTAAGAGGCTAAACCTGATCGGAGAAGAAGCTCGAAACTAAGGTCATTAGACCTAAGGTCAACTATGTGCTCTTTTTTTAAAAAAAAAAATACTCATCAACTCACTTGGCGGTCACTCTTGCTGTCCTGCATTAGTGCATACATTTTTTCTTTTTTTCTGCAATGTAGATTATTTTTAGTTTATTTTTATAAAATAAAAAATAAAATTAATAATCAACCCATTTTTATTTTTAAAGTAACTCATTTTACTAGTAGAAAAATATCTTATTAATCATGCTCATACCGAAAATAATCAAACCTAACTTGAAAAAATCGAACTGAATCGAAGAACCCGAACGTTTTGGCGGTTGTTATACATTAACTTGAGGTTATGGTCCTGTCTTAAAATTTTGAACCCACAAACCTCAAATTCTGACTCCGCCTCTTATGTTAGATGGGTTTAACATCGTTATTTTTTAAACGGGTTTTGTTAGGGAGACCAAAAGTGCTCCACTTTAACATTATTAAGGGATTAAATATGCTCAGGATTATATTTAATGGATCAAAATGAACTTACTCTCATAATTAAGGAATTAAATATGCTCAAGGTTATATTTGAGGACCAAAATGAACCTACACCCATAGATGAGGGATAATTTTTGCCCATAACACTAAACAATTGTCTTGACATCTTTTCGACGGTAAACAAGGATAATTAATTAAAGTTCGAGGGGTGAAAACCACAATTTATCAAAGCTTAGCTTTCAAAATTAAACAAAAATTCAACTTTCTTGTGTACACCTAAACACGAGCACAACGAAGCAACAGTGAAGAGAACAACGAAAAGCAATCAATTCTATCACAGGTCACTCCAAATCTTAATTCTCTTTTATATTTTATATTTATCTTTAATTTTTCTGTTCAAAAATCAAATCTTGATATATAGCTTAGGGTTTATTTTCCCATAATTTAAGGTACAAAATGTTAGTATTAACTTTCTTGATTGTGCTTATATAAATTTTCATGTGTTAATTTAGATGGAAATAAATTCAGATCGGTTCATATGGTTATTTAAGTAAACCTCATGTTTATAGAAAGAGCTAAATTTTATTTTTTTTTTGTATTTATGTTAGACTGGTATTTATGTGTTGATGAATTTAGCTTGAAACTTCAATTTAGGAAATATGAAGTTAAAATATTTTGGGGGTTTTCTTTTATGTAATTATCAAGTCCAAACAAACAACAACATACCCCGTGTATAAATCTAGGGAGGGTTGGATGTACGCATAACTTACCTCTACCTTTGTTGTGGGGTAGAGAGGCTGATTTTGATAGACCCTCGACTCAAAAGAAACATAGTCAATGCATAAATTTAAGAAAATAAGACAGCAAAATATCACGATAGAGAACAAATGAAGCAACACGTAATTATTAAGTCCATTTCTAATATAAAAATTGGATTTTGTTGCATTTGAATTTTGGATTATTAATGGTGGTTGATTATACTGGGTATGTTGTTGTAATGGTGGTTGATTCAATAAATATGTGAAGATGAATCAAAATTTTCAAGAATTAAATGTGGAAAAAAAATTCATTTTGGCCCATGAAGTTGATTCTAGTTATGTTTATACTGGTTTTTTTTTTTTTAGTTTTAGAAGGGATTTTAATTTTGTTTTTTGAAAATTCAGAGATTTATACCTGCAAGGCGTAGGCCTCATGGCGAAGATAAAACCACAAGCTCTATTGCTGCAAAGCAAAAAGAAGAAGGGGCCGAGTCGTATTAGTGTCCCTACAATTATGCTATATGGCTTAGTTGTTGCTATGATGGTGTTTTTCCTGTTTGCTACTTATAGACACTGGTCTCGAAGGTTTGTCAAAATCCTTTCTGGAGTGCATGCTATTATTGCTATATCTATCTTAGATGCTTGTTATAGATGCTTCTAGGGTCTAAATTTCATGATTTTGAGCTGTTTATTGATATGTCGAGCTTAGTTTTGGTTACATATGGAAAACAAGTCGAAAGAGAGATAAATCTGTATGGGTACAACTATTTTTTTTTATAACTGAGAAGTTCCTGAGAGCTAATGGCTCATTTGTTTGAAACTCGATGGATTACGGATACAACTATAAAAGAAGTAGCAAAGCACATTAAGGGAGAAAAAGAAAATTTCTTTACTTTTTAACTCAACAACAACAACATACCCAGTGTAATTCCACTAGGTAGGGTAGGGTCTGGGGAGGTTAGAGTGTACACAGACCTTACCCCTACCTTGAGAGGTAGGGAGACTGTTTTTGAAAGACCCTCGGCTCAAGAGAAAACATGACAATAATAGGTCAGAGAAGGTTTGGAAAAAGTAAAGTAAAGTCAAGTAAGGTAAAGTAAAGAGATTATGGCAAAATACTATGGATAAGCATTAATGTAGAAATTATAACAGTAAATGCATCAAACTAGTATGATAATCGGAGTATTAGAAATAGCAGATAGTAACAGGAAATCGAGGTAGCACTATGCCTGCTCAAAAGAGATTTTGTCCTTTTAGTGGGTGGATTGGAGGATGTGCCGACATTTATGGATGATGGGATGAGTTGTGTATTCAAGGATCTAAAGATCATGACATAGCAGGGTTCAATTCCAACCGAGGAAAAAAAAAAGAAGAGTTAATTCCCATCTATCTAATTCTTGGTTGATAGAATTAGTCGAGCGTGTATCTGGTGTGATAGTCGAGGTGTGCACAAATTGATTGGCTACCGTTATAAAAATAAAATTAATACTACAGAAACAACTATGCTTCAATCCCAAGCTAGTTGGTGTCGGCTGTGTGAATCCTCAATATCATAAGTTCGTTGTTTGGGTCCATAATATTTCAAATACTCCATACTTAAGAATTATTTAACACTAGGGGTCTACATTTTCACCAATGCTCACATTCTTCACAACATAAAAATAGACTTAATAATAAAGTAACAATTTAGAACAAAATCAAACTCCTTAGAATTGTGATAAGTAACATGTCATGGAGAGAACTATATATGCCACCTGAACTCATTATGATGTTGAATTACTTGAATCTACTGCTTTTGGTGTTGTTATGTATGAAACTGATGGTCAATATTTGGTTGTTAATTGGTGTTTTTTGTTTTTCTCTTTTGTTATTTTCCTTTATTTGGTGGATTGAATAAAAAATGTTGTTTAGTAGGCGTAGTAGTATCCTTGCAATTTTTTCTCCTTTTATTTATGTTATTATCTGCTCTCTTGTACTCGATTACCGTATTAGCTTGCTGCAGTTACTTTTCTTCATAATGCTTATCTTTAGTATTTTGCCTTGGCTTCTTTACTTTTGTCAATTCTTGTCAGACATCCTTTGTTGTGCTTTCTCTTGAGCCGAGGGTCTTTCCGAAATAACCTCTCTACCTCCCAAGGTAGGGGTAAGGTCTGCGTACACTCTACCTTCCCCAGACCCCACTTGTGGGATTACACTGGGTATATTATTGTTGTTTATGTAAACATGTGATTCCATGTCATGTACCCTTAAGTTCGAAAAACAAGATAAATAAATAAATAATAAAATAAAGAAGAAAATAAACTTCCGTTTTCTTGATCTGACATTAAACTTCAGTTTTGTCTATGTTATTCGCATGGGCTTTACTACAGTGTAGTGGAGAACATAAATTGGCGGTTGGATGTGTAAAGGTTTTGCACTTGTTTTTGGGTACTTGGTAGCAAGGAGTTGGATTTTTTTTCTTGGTAATAGGAAAAGAGGACGTGAACTTTACAACAATGGGAATATTCAAAATTCTACGGGTGTGATTCCACAAGGGCAAAACTTTAGTAATTCATTTTCTTGAAAAAGTGATAGTCTTTTCAGCTTTTGACTACTAGCTAAAATTTACAACTCCAAAGCATTCTTCCGTTTCGACAACATCCCGTATATTAATGATCATTGCCTTAATTTGGCTCTTCTTAAATATAGCTCTTACTTCTTAATGGTTCATGCTTTTGTATAATATTCAGGGAAAATAGTTTTAGTATTTTATAAGAGCCCATTAGTAAGTCAAAAGTAACTCTTTATGTGGAAATATTCTGAGCAAATGCAATTATCACTCAAGTTTTTTGCACTTGTGTCTTGAACAAAGTCAGACATGTAACTCTTCTAACTCATATTAGCCACTGCAAGCCTATCGATCATTTTTAAGTACCTTATAACAATAACAACAAAGCCTCAATGCCAAGCAAGTTGGGTCCGGCTATATGAATGTTCACTGACCTTAAGCTTGTTAATTTTCTTCTAGGTCAATGATTCAGACACACGATGACTTGTCAACCACTGAGGTATGAATTGCTGACAATTTCAATTCTTGCTTGATGATAATTGGTTTGGCCAGTTGGGAAGATATGAGATTGATTCGTTTGTAGCTTGTGATGGTCTGTGTTGAGATACTTGTAACCGTAGAAATTGCATTTGTCACATTTAAAACTTAAAAAGTTTCAATGGCACGGATTCTTTTTGTCGGGGTGGCAAAATCAGCCCATAGAATCATGAACCGCCAAACCCGCTTATTTATTAACTCAACCCATTTTGACCCGTCCACTGCAAATTGATCCATAAGAAACTTTATCTAAATATTTTTAAGAAGATTTTTTTAGCCATATTAAAACAAAAAAATGTTTTATTAGGTATTTAGATAAATTATAAGAAATCAAACAAAGAATTTTAAACTTAGTAAAAGTTGGGCGGGTTGGGTTATGACCGGTTTTCAGTCCATTTCAACCCAAGTAACTTTTTGGCGGCTCAATCCCATTTTCACCCGCCCAAATTCAGCTTGACCTGCCCATTTGACACCCGTAACTTGTCGAGTAGACCTTGTTGTTGTGAGAATTTCATAATTCATGACTTGTAGGAAGGATTTGTTTTCCGCCTTGTTGGGATTGCGTATTTGTAACCCCCTATTTTACTATGTAGCCCGGACTCTTCAAAAATGTTGTCGCACCCCTGGTGGATTCTCCAAAAATACACTAGTTTTGGAGTATCCGACACACTTCAATCTTTCTGAATTGATGTCACAATTCCACACTAGAAAATCATCCAGGTTGAACAAGAATACGGGATCAGATGTGGATGGAATTCTTGGTTCTATCTTTTTCTGTGCTAAATACATATTTCTGTTTGCATGATGCAGGGTGATAATCCTTTTATTGGGCATAAGAGATCTGATGTTGATGGCCCTAAATATGCTGTAAGTACAGAAACTTTCTTCTGCTGCGTATTATATGGAAATGGTCGAATGAGCAATTTCAATCTCATTTTTGCTAAAAAACAAGTATTTTAATACTGGTTCTTATAGAATATCAGAAGTTTGTATACAAAAATAATGCTGGGGTCTGTTTCAAGTATCCATTTCTAGTTTCCTTCTTCCTATAGCTTATGATTAGCTTCAGTTATTGACGAGTCATTTTTACGAGGAAATGTCTTTTTTGGGACTTATGTAAGTGGAGGCAAATGACAGTTTAATACTGCTTCGTTTCTTTTTTTTACAAGTTTTATTCTTTTGTTTATTTTGGGTACAACTGGATAATTCACTACCTGAATTGGTTGTTTGCTTTCCGCTTGATTTTTTTAAACTTTGTTAACTCTTTTAAAGTCTGACAGTTCATAAGCACCTCAAAAGGATTGATAAATGTGGAACTTTACAAGGATGGTTCTCCTGACATTGTTGACGAATTTGTTGATTTCTGGTGCGTAATTCGTTTATCTTTGGTTTATGTCTATTGCAATGTTACATTGAAATGGTGTTGGATTTGTATTTGCATTACCTTAAATTCTCTTCACTCTGCAGTGGTCGCTACTTTGGGTTTGTGGGGTGGTGGTGGAGGGTGGGGTGGGGGAGGAAGGGGAGTGGGTGTGTCTAGAAGCATGCGGCAGTGTATATTGGTTTCTGATTCACGCCGAAGAAATGATGTAGAGCTTATTTCTTAAAGGGACCCTCCCACCCCCATAGAAACACCAAGTTTTCAAACCTTGATCTTCCTGTTGGACTGGTGTAACCAGTTTTTGATTTAAGCTTGTTGAGAAACTTTGGGAACACGTTACAGAATTTAGTTAGTCAATCCAAGAGTAATAATAAAGATCACGAAAAAGAACATTGTAGAAAATACTTATTTTTTTATTGAACCCCAATTATTTTTAACACTACAAAGAGAGTTCATAAATTCATTAAAATTTCACGTAGAAGCCTCATACATGTGTATTTATTAATTTGAATACACAAATATTTGCAGGAGGGGGACATAGTACCTCACCTCCTTTAATTTCTATACGAGTAAGTAAGGAACTATAACCTTTATTTGTTTACATTTCGAATATTTTTTTTAACATAAAATTATCAATGATATTCGTGGCCCGGTCCTTTAGGGCTTGGGCCTGATTCCAAAATGTGTTTTGCACATTTATAGCCTTCTCCAGACCTAGAAGCTTGAACGTGATTTTTGTGAATGGTCAATGATGGAATATCATCACCCTTTACAGAAGATATCTTCATTTTCTCTTTGCTCAAATGGTTCCTTGCTTCAATAGAAGAGAAAGCAAAACACAATAAAACAAGAAGTGAAGCAAGCAAAAGCACTTGAGAGTGACTCATTTTCATTTTTTCTGAACACTCCTTTATAGAATTGTGAAGAAAACTTGTGAGTTGCTTAAAAAACTTAGGAATGGAGAGTGGCTTGTTTTGTTGGAACAACATGCATCCATGTGTGTATTTATATATATATATATGTTGATTTGATATTGATGATTAAGATTGAGATGTTGATTTGATATTGATGATTAAGATTGAGATGTTGATTTGATATTGATGATTAAGATTAAGATGTTGATTAGATATTGATGATTAAGATTGATAGCTTAATTATAGGAATATATTGTATTAATGTAATTGATTGTGTAATATTGTCTTTCTTTATTTATTCTTAGGACTCATTGTATAAGTACCCATTTTCATGGGTTGTATATTCATTAAGAAATACAAGAAGCCTTTTCTTCTTGCTAGAAATCTTCAATATATATATATATATATATATATATATATGATAGCTTAATTATAGGAATAAATTGTATTAATGTAATTAAATTGAAGATTTCTAGCAAGAAGAAAAGGCTTGTATTTCTGAATGAATATACAACCCATGAGAATGGGTACTTATACAATGAGTCCTAAGACTAAATAAGGAAAGACTTACACAATCAATTACATTAATACAATATATATATATATATATATATATATATATATATATATATATATATATATATATATATAGTGTGTGTGTGTGTGCTTTTAGCATTGTTACTTGCCAAATCTATTCAACAGAGAAGTCAAAAATCTTCAAATTCTCAGATGAATTGTCATTACAAGTTTGGAAATATTTTGTCTACATCCCAAATTTATCCAAAATCTTGATCGACTCTTACTTAACTAAGTGGTTGCAAAAGAAAATAAACAAATATGCCTAATGGTTAAGATTCAGACTTAATTAAACAAACAAACACATTTAATAATTGAGATTTAAATAATTAAAATTTAAATACTTATTAAGTGCAAAGAAATGAGTCCTACTCTTGATTAAGGTCACTCATAAATTCTACTTGCATGAATGCATGAAAGGGTAAAAAACAAGATTAGCTTAAAGAAAAAGAAACGTAGGCAAAATGCCCAAAGTCAACTCAGTTACACTGCAACGAAAGTTTCTTTTTATTACACTTTGACTGAAATCCAGATATCAATCTAACTGAATATTTTCTACTTTTGGATAGTAAATCTATAAATCTGATCTAGTATCACAACATTACTTACAAACATCTGATACATACTCTTTTCTACTTTTCTAATATCGGAAACAACCTCTCTATCCTGTAAAAAGGTAGAGGTAAGATCTGCGTACATCCTACCATCCCCAGACCCCATTTGTGGGATTACAATGGGTTTGTTGTTGTTGTATTTGATACATACTCTTTTCCTGTTGCTTACATTTTGGAATATTAGCTTATACTAAAATATTTGATATATTTACGGAAGTGCCCCCCCCCCCCCCGCCGCCGCCGCAGTTCTTAGTCTATAAAAATGCACGGATCCCAAAACAGTCTCTCAAGAAGCATGCGTCGTATATTGGTATTGTGATTCACGCCAATGAAATTCGCTCCATTAGAGTCTTCTTAAGAGGGCATAAGCTGCTCATCTTCTTTGTTATCAGAGAAAGAACCTTCAAGGCTTCAAGCCTATGACTGGTAATTTCAGTGTCACAGTGATCAATCAATGAATACTAAAACATCACTTCAGGCAGATGAATAGAACCAGAATCTAGGAAAATGTGTCGGGTGGAGATTTGTCATGTTAATTTGCTAGTGTTTCACATGGTATAGGCTGTGCAGTTGACACTTTGAGACTAGTTGGCACTGATACATGTTGCTTTATGTATGAGTTGATTGATTTAGTGCGTAGTTATTGCATGAAGCACCAAGTTCTCTACATCTGTGGTTACACTGTAATTGTTTCTTGGTATAATAGCACTTTTTGTCGCTAAGTTATTGATGAATTCCGCTTTTGGTCCTTGTGTTATATGACTTAACACATTTAACCTCCAATTAATAAAATTGTGTGTTTTTGGTCCCTTCATGTAGAAAATGATGTTATATTTGACTATTTACAAAACTATATTACCGTCAAATATGAAGTAATAATACAATTTAACATATCACATGAGTAATTGAGTGTTGAAACGGTTAATAATTATGTTAAATTTGTGAATATTCACAAACCAAGTAATCAAAATTGCACGATTCAATTAATTGAAGGTTTAATGTGCTTAGTCAAACATTATAGGGACTAAAATCAGAATTTACCAATAACTAAGGGGCCATAAATGCTATTAACCCTTGTTTCTTTTATTCATCTGCCTGCCATATGCGGAGTTTTTGAAGGAATTCTTGCATTCCTTAGCTAGCTTGATAAACTTATAAACTGCCTTTGCAGTCAGAAGGGCCACTTCAAAGGGATGCAATTTAATCGTGTAATAAAGCACTTTGTTATACATGGTAGTAAAATTGATAAACCTGAAGCTACAGAAAATTGGACTTCAAGGGGAAAGCATTACAGTCGACTAGACACAAGGTTTGGCTCATCTTTTTTAGTCCGTAAACAATAGTGTTGATATCCAATTGTTCTCATTCATCACTAAGTTACGATTCTCTGTATTCAGCCTGAAGCATGAAGCATTTATGCTTGGTACTTCAAAAACTAAACATGAAGGTGGAGGATTTGATCTTTTTATAACAACTGCACCAATCCCTGATCTGAATGACAAGATCAATGTATTTGGGCGTGTGATAAAGGGAGAAGATATCGTGCAGGTATGAGTTACCTTCTCCTTTTCCTATCAGTTGTTGCATAGAGGACGATGAAGTTAAGCATTTGATATTTCACTGACTTACCGCATCATTTAGCATTTAGGGTGTGTTTCGTGAGAAGGAAAATGTTTTCGTGGAAAATAAGTGGGTTTCTTACTTATTTTCTGGTGTTTGGTAAGTAAAAGAAAATATTGTCCCAAAAGCATTTTTTTAATCTAGGGAAACACTATGGGGGTGGTTGGGCGTGGTTGGGGGTGGATTGGAGGGTGGCGAGGAGTGGGAGGAGACAATTAATTTAGAATGTCACTTATGGAATTTGTTTTCCCTACTTCCATTAGGAAAGTCATTTTTCTTATTCCTAAGGAACTTGTTCCGTAGAAGAAATATTTTCCAAATATTTTGACCAACCAAACATTAGAAAATTGAAAAATATCTTTTGAAAAAATTTCGTCCATACCAAACGCACCCTTAGTAGTTAGTAGTAATCCAAGTCCAGAACGGTGTGGATACGGTATATGCATCCCCTGAGGAACAGGGCAGGATTACTTTTCATCTTCCCACTCGAGCATGAAAAAGAATAACCAAATAAAATTAATCCACAAGTATAACACAGCTCTAAGTAAAGCGTTGATGCAATGTAAAAGCAGTGAACTATGGAGCTCAGAATGGATAAAAAACGAAGAACAAAAAACTAAATATGCAATTCGAGTTTGGTTGCTTATTTCATTTACAATTTTTTGTAATGAGATCTCTTTCTTCTATCTTTCTTTTGGGTTCCTTTAATGTGCATGGTTTATTATGGCCACTCAGGAAATTGAAGAGGTAGATACAGATGACCATTATCGACCTAAAACTCCTGTTCAAATCAACGAAGTGACTCTGAAATACAACACTTGAAGACTGCAGTGTCCATAATACGAAGTGTTTTTTTAACCTCATTGAACGTCTGCAGCACAAACGTATATTTGCGATCTGGGTTAGGAACCATCTTTTGCTGATTTTAAATCCTCAGTATTGACATGACGCGGCTTGCCATTGATGCTTCTGGTGTAAAAATCTGGATATGATATTCCATTTGTATATTTTTTTTGGTTTCTTCCCAAATTTTCCCCTTAGATAAATGTCTGTTATTTTATAACATAATATGTTTTAGAGGAAAATTATCTTGAGTTTATGCTAATGTGCAGAGACCAACATTAAATGAGTTACCTTCTGAATGACAATATTACCACATTTGTTTACCTTGCTTAAGAAAACTGTTTCCTTAACCTTGAATGCATAAAAATTGTTTTACATTTGATATTCAGGTTTGCCTTTGACAATATCTTGGTATTCTACCTATCTTTAAGTTGCAGCTGCAAATGTATCCTTTATAATATTTGTGGTTTACTAAATCAACTCCATTTATTTATTTGTTTTTGGTTTAGCGTTCATTGACATCAGTTGGCTATAGCGTGTGCTCACCTAAGTCCTTTAAGTAATTCACGAGGAAAAAATTCACAGCCCGTCTGATGAAATCCCGAGATGTAGGTACTTCGACTATTTCATTGGGTACTTACCTCTCACCAAACATATGCATTGGCTGATTCTGCTTACTATGTTGTAGGCTGATGAGAAAAAATTACCTGATTTAATGTCTACTGAGATTTGAATCTTGGTCTTCTAATAGTTTTCGTCCAACTTTATTTATGGTTAAGCAACACGTTTGAATGCGTGATAAAATTGTTGAAATATAACCAATGTTTAAAATGCAGTTGAAAGATAGTTATCAATTTTACAGACCTTTTCCCCCTTATCTTCATCATCTGAAAGCAACAGCAATTCGCTTCTTTATTTTCTTTTTCAAACTCTAGGACACTTCCCTATAGTCTCAAACTTTTATGATTTTGTCCTGGAATTTCGAACTTGTATAAGTAAAACTTGAGGACATTGTCATGGAATGCAGAACTCTCTTTAATATCGTGTGCTAGATTTTGAACTTTTACAAGTAAAAATTCAGCAGGTTGTCCTCTTTCATACTACAAAAGCAATATATGGGCAGGGATTGAAGGCAAGACTAGAAAGGGAGACTTTTTCAAATTTGACATGTAGAATTCAAACGTATAAAAGTGAAACTTTAATATAATGTCCTGGAGTTCAAACTAATTATACAAGTAAAATTCAATGACACTAATTGTTGTTCAAATATTATTTGAAAAGTATGTTATATATATTGATTCCTCTCTATTCCTGGGCATTTATCTACGTTACAACATGCAGATATTGTAAGTTATCCAATTTGACAAGTGACAACGATTTGTTGAGATTTAATTCATCTTTTACGTCACAATATATGAAAATTTACCAGACAGCGATATATATTATATATATGGTGATTGATCAAGACAAATCAATTGACCAAAGGGAGAAATGAAAATTAGTAACAAAGAAAATAGTAGAAAGATAACGAGTATGGCGGTAAGTTATACGTTCAACAAAATTCAATAACTCTCTGTTCCAAACTCTATTTTTGTTTAAAAACTCATTTAATATGTATAAATAATTTATCTCGAATCCAATCGTTATCTTGTCTACTTATAAAATTAAAATTATGGATCCGCCCTTCCAAAACGACAGTTCACAAAAGTAAAGAATATGTCAACATCATATTAATAAATTGAAATCGTTGGTCCTACTTTCACCAAGTGGTAATCCTAACACAGAAAAATACGTTTCAAGAGATAAGAACATGTACTAGAAAAAAAAAAAAGATAAAAAAAGCAAAGATTGTCCTAATTCCACGATTAGTAAAGGATATATACGACATATTCATTATATATAATAAGAAACCTTACAAAGAACAACTTCCCAAAATGAGACCATTGAAAATTTGTATACACTTCACCAATTAATTAACAAAGGTTTAATGACTAAACTTGACTCTGGTATGGGCGAACAAGTCAGGATCCGTACATATTCAATAAAATAATGATTTTTTTACACTATACGGTAACTCAACAAAGCCCACAACAAACCATAATCTTAATCTTTATTTTTTACAAATTTTATCCAGTATGCCGTGTGTAATTAATGTATAATTACTATAATCTCTGTGTGTACTGATTATATATTTATTATATACTTGTTATACATTGAGTATACACTGACTACTTTCGAATGCGAATAAGTTTTTCTCAACTTACTACTTTCAGGATTTTTATATCCATCTATCCTAAAAAGAATAATATTATTAATATTTAGTAGGTAAAATATATTTTATTTCACTATAATATTTTAATTGTAATGTTTGAGGTAAATAGTACTTCTACTATTTATGTAATGCAATGCTTGCACTTTAGAATTTGTCCTTCTCTGTAAGAATGTATTAATCTCAATTGAGGAGTCTTTCTCATTAATACAAATAGATATAGTGTACAATGTGGAACCCTAATACAATAAGGATCCTATCATAAATATACATCACTAAATATTATATAATATATGGAGTATATTATGTGATACACGTTAATACACCCCCTCAGTCGGAGTGGGAGGAGGCCGGACGCTAAGACTGGATCTGAAGTCAAGGAATAGCTGTCTAGGCAGACCTTTCGTGAATATATCCGCGTACTGATATGAAGAAGGCACATACAACACCTTAACATGACCGAGAGCAACATTCTCACGAATAAAATGAATATCCATATCAATATGCTTGGTTCGTTGATGCTGAACCGGATTATGAGATAGGTATGTGGCGGATATGTTATCACAGTAAACCAAAGACGCCTTACGCAAGGGACACTGAAGCTCCAAAAGAAGGTTTCGGAGCCAATAGATCTCAGCAACAACATTAGCAACGCCTCTATACTCTGTTTTTGCACTCGAACGGGGTAAAGTGGCTTGAATCTTGGCAGACCAAGAAATTAGATTATCCCCTAAGAACACACAGTAGCCGGAGGTGAAGCGTCGTGTGTCCAAACAACCTGCCCAATCAGCATCCGTATATAATAAAAACCTGGTCGGTGCTGTATAGATGCAATCCATAATCAAGTGTGCCCTTAACATATCGAATGATACGCTTAAGGGCAATAAAATGAGGCTCCCTAGGGGCATGCATGAACAAGAATACATGCAAAACATCATAAGCAATGTCAGGCCTGGTGAAAGTAAGATATTGTAGTGCTCCTGCAAGACTCATGTAGAGTGTGGGATCGGACACTAGATTACCATCCACAACACTAAGCTTTGATTTAGAATCAACCGATGTGGACATGATCTTGCAGTTCGCCATTGTGGCCCTGTACACTATCTCCTCTGCATACTTTTGCTAACGCGAAACATAGTATCTACAGAATGAGTCACTGATATGCCAAAAAAATAGCTCAACGTCCCCAAGTCAGCCATATCATATTCAGTCTTTAGTAATGCAATAATCTCATTTTTCAACAAATCAGAGGAGCCAGTAAGCACAATGTCATCCACATATAACAACAAATAAGCAATGTTACTACCTCGATGGAAAATAAATAGAGAAGTATCACATTTACTACATATAAACCCAATCTGCATGATGTACCGTGCAAAACGTTCATACCACGCTCTGGGGGCCTGTTTCAAACCATAAAGTGACTTACATAGATGACATACATACTGAGGGGCTACTGGATGGACAAGACAGGCGGCTGGTGCATGTAAATAGTTTCTTTCAAATCCTCATGTAGAAACACAATTTTCACATCAAGCTGATGAATCGACCAATGCTTACCCATAGCAAGACTCAGAACCGTATGAATAGTAGCCGGTTTGACAATCAGACTGAATGTCTCACCACAATCAGTACTCTCCTGCAGATTAGTGCCATTAGCCACAAGTCGTTATACCTCTCTAGCTCACAACTGTCTCTGTATTTGTGACGAAAAATCCACATGCATCGGATCACATTCACCCCCTTCGATCTAGGAACCAAATCTCAAGTGTGCTATTTTGTTAAAGCATTAAATTCCTCACGTATGACCGCATTCCAATTTGGATCTAGGTTGACTAACTTTGGGTTTGAAAATCACGTGTTGGGCACGACTTTCCATTTTGTGCGTGGGGGCAGTAGTAGGATGGGAAGTTGGAGGTGGTGGTGGGTCTGGGTAACACGTGGCAGTATCAGTGCGGGGTTGAGGACTGGGTACTGAGGCAGTGGGTTCTGGGGTGGAAGTCGGGTATGGTACGGACGCCGATCTAGGTAAGCCGACGTCAATGGGGTGACCCAATGACATTGCCGGTGACGGAAAGTGAAAGGGAGTTGGGTGCGATGTCTTTAGTGGGATTGCGGTGGACTGGGTCGGGGAATTGGGTTGGGTCAGGGTAATCGGTACGGTGGCTATTTGATATACGGGGTTCGAGGAAACTGTATAGTGTTTGGTTCTAGAAGGGGTTGCGGCTGGGTCATTTTGGCTAATTGGAGGAGCGACGGTTGGTGACACAGCCGGTGGTGGTGGATTCCGTCAGTTCAGAGGAGAGACAATGACAAGAGGATGTATAGTAGTTGTTCCAGCAGTCGGTGAGAGTTAAGTATAGGCCGACTGAATTCCGGTGGTGGCGGATGGAGACGGAACAATGTGGGTGATGGTAGCGGACTGACGTAGTTCATGAAGTATGACGGGGGATGTGTCGGACTCGTCTAGAAAGGTGAAGTCCGTGTTTTGGAATTTTTAAAGATTTGCGAAAGGAAAAATCGTCTCGTCAAATGTAACATGACGAGAGACGTGAATTTTTCGAGTGGACAAGTCATAGCCCCTTTGATTAGGCAGAAAATCCACGAAGACACAAAGAGTGGTTCGGGGTGCTAATTTATGAGGGGCGGTGGAGGCAAGGTTTGGATAGCAAAGACAACCTAAAATCCGTAGGTGATCATAGGAGAGGATCCGACGGTATAATATTTCGATTGGGGTCATGTTGTGAAGGGTGCTAGTGGGTAAAATATTAAGGACGTATTCTACCATTTTGATCGCATAAACTCAAAAAGACGGAGGAAAAGATGCATGAAAAAGGAAAGTACGGACCATGTTATTTATGGTGCGGGTGATTCGTTCTGCTTTTCCATTTTGAGGAGAGGTGTGGGGACACGAAAATCGAAAAATCATGCCATTATTTTTGCAAAATTTGTGAAACATGGAATTATTAAATTCACGGCCATTATCACATTGAAAATATTTGATGTATTTTTCAAATTGCGTTTTGACATAAATACGGAATTCAAGAAATTTTGCAAAAACTCTGACATGAACTTTAGTGGGTAAATCCAAATAAAGGGAGAGTAATCATCTAATAAAACGAGATAATATTTATGACCAAGAGACCTATTAAGGGGAGATGCCCATAAATCAGCATGAACAATATCAAAAGGGGCAAACGTAACACTAAGAGACAACTTAAACAGAAGACGAACATGTTTGCCTAATTGGCAAGAAACACAATTTTGGGCAAATTTGCCGTTACAACGAATAGAATTATTTCTTCTAAGAAAATTAAAGACAGGAGCTCCGGGGTGTCCGAGCCGATTATGCCAAGTTGACGGTGAAATAGCAATAAGAGATAAATGTGAGCAGGAGCTGGCATTGGAGGCGGATGGGAAAGGATAGAGATCCCTCGTGCTATTGCATCTCGTAAGAGGTGTCCCGTACGAAGATCATCCACAATAAAATCAAAAGGGTCAAAGTCAACAAAGACAGAATTATTACGAGTAAATTTTTGGATAAATATTAGGTTTTTAATGATGTTAGGAGCATACATGACGTTATTTAGGGAGAAGTGTGGGTGAGGCAGTTTGGTGTTTGTTGTACCATAACTCTGAATTAGAATGTGGTGGTCATTACCAATAGTAATATATTGAGGATACTTTAAACGAAATAGTTTGGGAAGATTACCTACTGAGAGGGTGAGGTGAGACGTGACCCCCATATCCATGTACCAATTTTCATCGGGCTGCTGCATATTTACGGAGTTGAAGGCCTGGCCCAAATCAGTGGGGACCAGGCCCACTGGAAACTGTTGTTGGGTCGTGACATGGGCTTGCTGCTAACCTGGTCCAGGCGCTGAAAATGGCCTTTGTCTTAGGCCTGGTCCGGGGCCCAACATACCCATCTGTGGGAAAGGCTATTGGACTAGTGTGGGCTGAAGTTGGAAAGCGACCCAACTGGGGACATGTGCCACTGGCCAGTTGCGGGGGGGGGGGGGGGGGGGTGACAGACAATGTGGAACTCTAATACAATACTCCTACTATAAATTATATAATATATAGAGTATATTATGTGATACACGTTAATATTCTCTTTAAACCAAAAAAAGTATTTTGAAAATTCTAAAATATTCAAAATTAACTCGTAAAAGTTTGCATATATAAAAGGGGTAAAGGACAAAAATGATTACAAGATAACCTTTTTTCCCCTCTCGACATCATATCATTGATATTTGTCGTGGAATTGTTGGGCTGGTAGTTCGTTTGCTGTAGTTCCATCCAAACCACAAACAAAGTAGGTTGCTATCTACTTCTTTCTTGTTGCTTTTGTCACAGCTTACAAGTGCTCTTTCTTCTTTTTCACGTTATAGTTATCTTATGAAATTAACTGATTTAACTAATTTAAATATGTTATGTGTAAAGCCCATTAAAAGAGGGAAGTGATTTTTATAAGAGGTTTCTTCATTCCAGGACTCAAACCTGATCAATCTCACACCGTGTAGAGCTCATTAAAGGAGGAAAGTGCTCACTGTCAGTGGTTTCTTCATTCGAGGACTTGAACCCGACTATTTTCGTGTCATGTAGAGCATATTAAAGAAGGAAAACACTCTTTATCAGAGATTTTTTCATTCCCAAGACTTGAATCCAAGATCCTGATTAAGAGTTGAGGATCTTATCCACCTCACCCACACCTTTTGGTGGTTGCTATAAGAAAAAAACTGGTTTCCAATTGATGTTCGGTACCTGCTTTGGATTCGGACTAATTCATATTCGTGTTGCATATATAAGGACCATTAAAGGAGAAAACGCTCTAATCCCTACTAGGATTTTATCATTCTGAGAGCTTGAACTCAAATCTCCAGTTAAGGGTGAAGGAATTTCATCCGTCTCACCAAGTGATTATTATAGTTATTATTCTTTTTTCCAAAAAAAGGTGGAACTCCCACCCCAGGAGCCCCCACACCCCGGTCCGACAGGTCTGTGAAGGAGGTAAATCATGGTGACTCAATTGATTTCAAAGGTTAGACCAGTACCACGCTGCGTACAAGGGCCCTCATTTATTTCAAGAAGTAACCCCCACACTGCCGCTGATAGGATTCGATCCTTGGCCATTTTCCAAATATCCCCTTGATAACCAATTGAGTTTTGCCCAAGCGACAAAACGTGGTAGGGTAAACTTTTTAAAGTGATCGGTCCCACCGCATTACGGCCCCATACCCCGTAAAACCCCACCTCCGTCCGGCCCTACGGATTAGTATACACCGCTTGGCCTACGCGTATGGAGGGATTTTTTTGGGGGAACACAGTTCCACTCTCGCTGATCAGAGGACTCGAACACGGAACCTCAGACAACAATACCCTAATGTATTGGCCACTGGGCCAAACACTTTGGATATATTATTCTTATTAATATTAGTATTGGAACTAGTTCTTTTGATGATGAAAGAAAAGGAAAACACCAATATACACCAAACATTACCCTCATTGAGTTAATGTTACTCTAATGATCTCATATATGTTGATATATTTGATGTTAATGTAACTTCATGGTATACAATTTTGGTTCATAACACACTTTAAGAGCTTATAGTATTGCCATAGTGTGTAAATGGAAATCCCATATCAAATTATAATGTATGCGTGTTTAAGACTTATTACTTAATTAAAATTTAAATTTTCGCTTCAATTATATGTTAACCGATGAATAAAAAATAATGTTAAAAATAAAATTAGAAGGTAGTCTTTTTGTACATAATTAATTGCAAAAAAAATGTGGTCCAACTGGACTTGTGTTTTAAACTGGTGACTTTACAATTTGAATTATAACATCGTGAAAAAAATTTATAACATCATGGGATTTATGTTTTATTTGCTCTCTTACTAGTATTATTACTTTTATGCTAGCATTATCTTATATTTTGATTTTATTATTATTATTTCTTTTTATTTTGGTTGTCCTTAATATTTATACTGTTGATAATTTATTTCTTCGATATTAATATTATACTTCCCCCGTCTCAAAAAGATTGGTCTACTTTTCTTATTAGTTTGTACAAAAAGACTATCACCTTTATATATTTAGAAATAATTTAACTTTATGAGATCATTTACAACCATACAAATATGTAAAATTTGTTTTGGACCACACATTTCAAAAGTCTTCATTTATTTCTTAAACTCAATGTCAAGTCAAACTAAGTCAATCTTTTTGGACGGAGGGAGTAGTTTTTAAATCTTACATTTCTTTCAAATAATTTTTAACATAATTTTTTTAAATCGAGGGACTATTAAAAATAATTTTTTTACCCATAAAGATAGGGGTAAGATTTGCGTACACCTACCTCCAGAGCAATTGTTGGGAGACATTGGTCATAGATCAGCCCTCAGCTCTTCTTTCGAAATTCTCAACCCATATATGTAATGGAATATAGTATCTTATTTCTTTTTATCGGGAGCACATACACAAAAGGAATTCCTTTCTCATGCAAAAGATCAATCGCAGAGACAAATTCAAAGAGATTCCTGCCTCCGGGTGGGGTTACCCGCGGGCTATTACACGTATTCCCCGGGGGATTAAGATTAACTGAGTATGTTGGGACTTATGTTCTACTTAACAAAAACTTTTAATGTGATTTATTATACATAAATAAAAAGTATAAAAAACAAAGCAATAAAAAGAAAGAAGAAAAGAAAATATTTCCAACATTAACAGTCCCTATATTTTAAATTATCCCAACTTTCACCCCTTTCTCTCTCTTCTTTCCCCCTCCCCCTCTCTCTCTCTCTTGCTATTTTCAATCTCTTATTTCTCTCTAAATTTACATTTCTCTCCTTCCATTTTCTCCGATTGATAGCCGGAAAATCCATTTCCGTCCGATCACCGCCGGCCGTCATGGATCGCCCTTCCTATCCACCAGTTCAATTTCTCCTCTATCTACAATTCCTTCAGTAAATCCGCATTTCAAAAAAAATAATTAAAAATTGCAACATTGCGAAAAATCAAGTGCTCGTAATTATTCAAAAATTAAGTGTTAGTGCTCGTAATTATTGCTGATCTCAAGTGCTCTTATGTTTGATATGCCTAATGACGTAAGAATTTAGGGTTAGTTTTTTTTTGTTGGTACTAATAACGAAATGTTGAATAAAATCATAAAGCGAGGGCATAAAAAGGTACTGAAATCGGATCCATCTGATTTCGGGGCGGGTAATCGTAGCTCCGGTTCAGTTTCAACATCCAATGTAGTTGTTGTTAATCACGCTTCTAGAAGCACCGGCACCGGTGCCGCCGTAATGATGACGAACAATTCGACGCAGGCAGTGACGTCAGCAACGATCGAGAACCTTCCGATGCTCAAGGACGTGGCAATGTCTGATA
This sequence comes from Anisodus tanguticus, assembly GCA_034509755.1. NCBI lineage: Eukaryota > Viridiplantae > Streptophyta > Magnoliopsida > Solanales > Solanaceae > Anisodus > Anisodus tanguticus. Next base: position 3,129,591 of record CM067555.1, on the reverse strand, counting down.
GGCAAGGGTTATTTAAGAGGAAATTACAGGTTTGTTGTTATCAATTTGAATTTAATGATAATAATACAATGAAAATGGTTAGAGAAAAAGAGATAAAAAGACAAACATTAGTTGAACTGGTTGATTGCATTCAATCATGTAGTATTATGAAAATAAGTGAGATTAATCAAGAAGAAATGTTAAGAATGATATCGGTTAATTTATTCCGGTGCTTGCCTCCCGGGTCCCGCAAGAACACGGGGACTGAAAATGTTGAACCAGATGAAGAAGAACAGTATCTCGAACCATCTTGGCCGCATTTACAATTGGTATATGAGTTGTTGTTAAGGTATATAGTTAGTTCGGATACTGATACGAAGGTTGCTAAGAGGTTTATCGATCATTCGTTTGTGTTGAAGTTATTGGATACGTTTGAGAGTGAGGATCCGAGGGAAAGGGAATATTTGAAAACGATACTTCATCGGATATATGGGAAGTTTATGGTGCATAGACCGTTTATAAGGAAAGCGATTAATAATATCTTTTATAGGTTTATATATGAGACGGAAAGGCATTGTGGGATAGGTGAGTTGCTGGAGATTTTAGGGAGTATTATTAATGGTTTCGCGTTACCTATGAAAGAGGAACATAAGCTTTTTCTTGTTCGAGCTCTTATACCGCTTCACAAGCCGAAACCAATTGCAATGTATCATCAGCAGTTGTCGTATTGTATTGTTCAGTTTGTCGAGAAGGATTACAAGTTGGCTGATACAGTTATAAGGGGTTTGTTGAAATACTGGCCTGTTACTAATTGCCAAAAGGAAGTTCTCTTTCTTGGGGAAGTCGAAGAAGTGCTGGAAGCCGCGCAAGCTGCTGAATTTCAGCGCTGCATGGTCGCTCTTTTTCGACAGATTGCTCGTTGCCTTAACAGCCCGCATTTTCAGGTTAGGAGAAACTTCAAAGCCATTAATTGCCACTGTTTGCTCGATTCCTTGGCTGTTAATTGTGTATGGATTCAGTAATGTTTTTATGGCTCTTTTTTTTTTAATTTTCTTTTATTGCTTGGTGGATGTGTATATGCTTGGGACTGTTTTTCGGATCATTCTTTTTTGTCTGGATTCTCTACTTTTGTATACTGCTTGTGTATGTAGCTTTTCCCAACATTCTTTACGTTATCCCCCAAAAAAGTGCTCGGTGCATGTGCATCGTAAATTATATTAACTTCAGAAAGATAGAAAATTTCTTGACTATAGGTTATCGAAAAAATAATTTCCTGACTATATTTTCTGTCGTCGGTTGGTAAGATACTGGAAATTGGTTCCCTTCCTTTCTTTTCTCATTTTCTTTTTTAGGTGCAATGTTTGTCTGTTGGAGCTTTAAAGGCAAAGCACTTATAAGGAATGGGCTTTAATGTAGAAAGGCGCAAATGAAGGAATTTTTTTAAAATTAAAAATGAATTTCAAGGACAATACTTATAACCATAAGTAATAATTATCTGTACAAAGGAAATAAAAATGTACAATTAGGTGAAATTTTTATTGTTTCGTTGTGCCTCTTTTGAACAATGCTATGCGATGAAGTGTATGCCTTAGCACCTTGGTGACGGCAAGCGCCTACTAAACTAGGAGAAGTGCTCAGTGTGTTTTGCATCTAGCTTTAGGGCTTAAGCGTGTCTTTGACAACAACTGTGTAGGTGTGTCATTCTTAAACCATTTGCGTACGCGTAAGTGTCTTGGTGCGTAGATGAAAACTTGTCTGCCAAAGTTACTAACTTTTCAAGCTAGTTGATATCTTACCCATAACTATAGTATAAGTTGCTTCTATTTTTATGTGTCGACAATTTCTCCATTAATGAGTATTTTTCAAGTTATATGTGGTTCTTATTGCTATTTTTGTTGGTAGGGAGTGTCTCTTGTAACTTTTTTTTTCTCTTCACCAATTATCTTATTCTCTGAGTGAGGTAGATTGAATTTTCCCCTTATTTTTTCTAGCTTCCGGTGGCTATATTCCTTGTTACATCTAGCTTGATCTTCATTTTTCCATATACTAAGGGGCTTGCAACCGCGCGGTTCCACGATAACGGGGAGGGAAGGGATCATAAAATTGACAGTAGCAAGTGGGTGGAAGTTCGTTTGAAATACTTCATTACCAGTTGCCGTTTACCGTCTTCCTTTTAATATTTTATACTTATCATAGCTATCCACATAATTGTTTGGAAAGGCTTTACTTTAGCCGAGGGTCTATGGGAAACAACATCTCTACGTTCATAAGATAGGGGTAAGGTCTGCGTACACACCACCCTCTCCATACCCCATTTGTGGGATTACACTGGGTATGTTGTTGTTGTTGCATAGCTATCCAAATGTAGAGCTCTCGCTTGACCATCATTCTCTATGGCAAGTTTACAAGCAGGATAAACGTGCCGAGCTTCTTATAGGCGTGTTTGCATTAATTGAGTTCCTTTGCTCCTTTTATCCTTCGGATATTTATAGAAAGATTATCCTTCAGAATTTACCTAAGTTATGTGTAGACGATTTTTCGTTAGTATTCTGTGAAGTTCCTAATATTGAAAGGTGCTTTAGTCTCATACACTCTTATGAATACTTTGTTATTAATGGTTATCGCCTGGATCCCTTGGCATCAACCTTGTGCAGAAGAGATGGAAAAAGTACTATAAATTTAGTTGAGGCACATTCAACTCTCTTTAAAATGGTTTAAGACTTCACATTAGCAAATGGTGAGCTCTTTCTTTTTCATTGTTTTATAGGGCACAACAACAACAACATACCCAGTGTAATCCCACAAGTGGGGTGTGGGGAAGGTAGAGTGTACGCAGACCTTACATCTACCTTGGAAGGTAGAGAGGCTGTTTCCGATAGACCCTCGGCTCAAAATTTCAAATTCCCACACTTGAATGTGATTTTGGTCCAAGAATTTTTTTCTGCCTTGTCATTTTTTTGATAGATAAGTCGGATTTTATTGCATCAAAGCAGCAATACCTATGCACAGTATAAGATTTACATAAAGCTGAACTGCTTGATGAATCTGCTAATCCTGGAAGGAACTGAGGAACTCTATCAGATTCTCAACATTGTAAACATTTTTAATCCTCACCAAGAACTAGAGAAAATACCTTTGAATTGAGCCCCGAGGTAGAATCTAATATGCTTTCAAAGCATCTTTTTCTTTTCCCTATTCCTTTCAAAGCATCTTTGATTCATATTATGATGCCCTAGTCCTCCTTGTACTTTTACTAGGCCCCTTCTTTAACATAACAGTAACTCCTAGACAGTTTTTGGCATGACCCGTTTGACACTAAGGATGCAAAAGAACAGATTCCACACCTGGGAAACAACAGGGCAGTGCAGAAAGAGATTGGTGTCTTCTGCATCTCTTTCTTACATGATACATCTATTGATGTTCATCCCCCTTCACTGCAAAATGCAAATAATGCAGGGTCGAAACAGCACAACTGACTAACCAATGAAAATTTGCTACTTTAGTCTTTATATGGAGCAGAACTTCATTTGAGTTATCGTGGCCAGAAAAAGGAAGAAGTTAATGATGTAGCCAGGAACTTGTATCCACCACGCGTAAAGGACAATCTCATTGAATCAGGTTCCATAGATAGCCTTTAAAACCTCCCAAATCCTGAAAAGATTTAAGTCTTCCCTCCAATTCTGTAATTATTACAGTTTCTTCTAAAAATTAATATCCTTGATTTAGTGTACTTTTACTGCTTCGCGATTTGTTATCAAAACCAAGGAAGACCTCCTATAGAGAGGTCCCATCACCTAGTAGACTATCATAGTTTTACAATTGACATAGATAATTTCTATGCTTATCTCAACTTAACTCTCTTGGTGTACCTTTTGGGTTCAGATAATTTATCTTACTCCCATAAATAGGAATTTCTCACCAAAGTAGTCATGCTCTTCTGATTGCTATGTCATAAACGAAGCGTGGAACCACCTTAATGCTAACAAAGTTCCAATATTAAAACTATCGCTTTTTTTTAAATGTGAGTCTAACAGTTTTCTTAGCTTAATTTCATCATAAATAGACTCCTGTTTTTGATGGAAATAATGCCTAACTGATAACTGAAGACGGTAAAAGGTTGAACTAATTATTACCAATTTCCCCTTATCAAAAAAAAAATAAAAAGAGGTTGAACTAATTATTTCCTCAACTGTTGTGGTCAAAGCCCTGAAACTACTAATTTGCGTCGTACAATCTTGTTTACTAGCTAAAGAAGTCCATGGAGTTGTTGCTCTTTCACTGCTTTTTGGTTGGTGCAAATTCTTCATCTACTCTTGATATTCGAAACTTCATTCTTTTAGTTGCAAGGCCAGTATGTTGCTTACTGTTGTCAGATATGCTATAGACTCTCCAGTTACACGTAGATGAATGCGGGTATGATGATATCTGTTAGACCTGCAATTGAGGTCCTACTCCGCACCTAATTGGATAACTCAAACCGTGTTTGAAGCCCCGAGTTTTGTAATTGTAAATATTGCTTCTCTTATTTGGTTCAGTTTAAGGGTCATTATAGGTGTTTGTTAGCCTTCGTTTTTGGGGAAAGTAAGGTTCCTTCCAAAGTAAAGCTTTCGCACTGTTTCCATTCATCATAGACTTAAGCAATAAGTTAGCATGTGTACAGCTACTATTTCTCATATCGCTTGTATAGTTGCAAATGTAGCAAGGATCCCATCCATATTTGCCTTTGTTTTGACTTTTGTTTGTCAACTTGAGTGCTTACCTTTTTGCATTAAATTCGGCTTAAGGCTTTAAAGAAGCGTGTTATGCTCTCTGTTGCTTGGTGTATTGGCAAATAGGCCGTGCTATGGTCTTCTAGTCGAGATTATGCTTCCGTCACGGTATGGACAATAATTTTCTTTTTGGGGAAAAAATTGTTTCTCAAGATGATAAAGAACAAACAGATATTCTGGACAAGGGAGGCATGCCACACTCCCCTCGAAGACGGGAGATCGTTTTTTTTTAGAATGAAAAAAAAAACCGATCTCCCGTCTTCGAGGGGAGTGTGGCATGCATCCCTTGTCCAGAATATCTGTTTCGTTCTTTATCATCTTATAACTTGAGGCAATGGGCGCTTCTTGTTCTGTCCTATGGATTCTTTATTCTCTTTAAACAGATTACTCCCCCTTTTCTAGTTTATATGACCCTCTTTCCGTTTAGTCTGTTAACAAAAGAATGACTCCTTTCTAAATTTAAACTTCCCTTTTACACTTGATGATAAGCTTTTATAGCCACACAAATGTGATGACATGTTTACACCACAAGTTTTAAAAGTCTTCTATCAACACAATTCTTATGGCATGTTTAAAACGACAAATTTTTTTTAAAACTTTTTTTTTCTTAAACTCCGTGCACATTAAACATGGTCATGTAAAATGAAATGGAGGGAGTAATTTATTTTCAGTAAACAAATGTATTTGTATGAAAAGCCATATTCGGGAAAATGGCGTACCGCCATCTTAACTGATTGTAGTATTTGATAAGTCTGTGTATGTTTTACATACACCTTATTGTGTTTTCCGTAGCTTTTAAGTTGTTCTCTCCTACTCTAAACTCCAAGCCTCGTACTGGAAAATTTGGCACTTGCTATGCTCGTGAATCATGAATACTTTCGAAATAATTATGAAGTTTACTTTAAAATGTATCGGAAGAGAAACAAAAATAATAGCCATAGGATTGTTGAAGTAAGTGCTTGGAACATGGGAATAATTGTTATTTAAGCCTCAAGTAGATGCAAATATAGTTAAACTAGAGTTTTGAGGTCTTATTATCATCACAGATGAATGGTAATACCTCGAACACTTCCATTCTTTGTTTTTGAGTATGTACATGACTCTCCTTCCTGAATACCAACTTGTTGAATTTTCATTACTCTAAATGCCTCGGGTGGAGAGAATGAGGTGTAAAACCTATGTGGACAGTTAGAGCTTGTACAGCCCGTCACTTCTTGGAGCTTTATTTAAATCGCTGTCTCAGAAGTTTAGATTTCTTCTTTTCCTTGGAAGTTGGAACTGCTAATAACTGGTTTTGACTCTTCCTTTCTTCATTAAGCTTCGGGAATCAGCTGTCTTTTCTCCTTGTTTAGTGCATTTCAGACTGTGTACCTGAAAATTTGCATTCCTAACCCTCAGTGGCTGAGACCACGATAAAAGCAACCAGTGATGTGATAAGTAGATGAGAAGCTGGATAAGTTAGCACTCAAAACTAGTGCAAACAGGCTCTGTCCTTGGTGTATTCCTTTTTGTTTCCTTTCGAGGATAGACATTTTGGTTATGTCGTTTTTAGTTTAGTGTTATTCATTGGCCATGTTGCTTGTTTATGGTACTCCATCGTTCCATTTTATGCGGCACTATTTTCTTATAAGTCCGTTCCAAGAAGAATGACATTCTATATTTGGAAACTATTTAACTTTAAACATCCCATTTTATCCTTAATGGCGTGCTTTTATAGGGACAGAAATCTCATGGCATGTTTAAAACTATATGTTCTAAAAGTCTTTTTTCTTTCTTAAACTCTGTGCTCAGTCAAACGTCATATAATCTGAAATGGAGGGCGTAAATCATTGCAGAATGATGAAAATATCTGATGTTAAGTTTCTATTTGAAGAACATTAGAAAGAAGTTCTAAATTTTATTTGAGGATCCTCAGGACTATGAAAAGGCAGCTTGAATCCCTTTGAAGTAAATCTATGTTCTTTTCAGGTTGCAGAACGAGCCTTATTTTTATGGAATAATGAGCACATTGTGGGTCTGATTGCCCAGAATCGGAATGTTATTTTACCAATAATTTTTGAGGCTCTGGAAAAGAATATAAGGAGTCATTGGAATCAGGCTGTCAATGGTCTGACTGTAAATGTCCGCAAAATGTTCCTTGAAATGGATGCCGATTTGTTTGAGGATTGCCAGAAACAGTATGCTGAGAAAGCAGCTCGGGCCACTGAGCTGGAAAAGCAGCGAGAGTTAAGATGGCAGAGATTAGCAGCTGCTGCTGGACAACGAGGGTAAAGAACACGATCGTTAGTCCTGATCCGTTAAATGCAGGATTAGACATGCCAACTCAAGGCATGCATCAACCATGCTCTTCTGTTATTGTGGTACTCATTTTTATGCACGCCAACTCAAAACTAGATGCATGCATCAACCATGCTCTTCTGTTATAGTGATACATTTTTCTCCTATTTTTTTCTTTTTGTTCTTCTGTTCTCAACGTGCCGGATCGTTGAAGATGATGACAGGCATTGCAGCAGGGTGTAATTCAAGTTTATGTATTTTGATAATCACTAGTAGTGTGCTGCAGCTCAAGAATGGTTTGTGGAAGTGTCTTGTGTAATTTGTTCTATAATTTTCGTCGGGAGAAATTTTTATTCTTGCAATGAACTCTCTAGAGCAAGAAATTACGTTATTATACAGTTAATTTACAGTAATCAGGAGGGAGAGGGCAAAAGCCAAAGAAAAGAGGACTTCTCCAGGATTTTTCTTCTTTTTTCTTCTCTTGAAAGAAAGTAATTTTATTTTTGTTTCTCTTTTACACTGTACAGCTAGTATTGTTAACTTGAATTTGGAAGGTAGGAAGTTTGATTCACTTGGCAGTTCTTGAAAGTGTTATAAAAAAGATAACCTCCTTTATTCAATTGCAATACTTGTTTTAAGGTGATCTTCGATGTAGATGATGATATCCATATAGATAATGTTATATTGTTTAGAATGAAGTACTACATGGGCATCCTAGTTCTCAGTACATGGTAGTACGACTTTGTAGAAACTTGTGTTTGTGGTAAATAGTCTCCGGGCCTGGTTACTGTGACCACATTTGTTAGTCTGGCCAACATCGGGAGTAAAGCGTTCTTTAACTCCATATTTAGGGTTCAAAACTGAAATCTTCGGTTAAAGGATGAATGAGTGTTTACTACTCCATCACAACTCTTGTTGGTTACTGATATATAGTCTAATGGTTAACATTTTGCAGCAAGAGTTGTGGACAACTTCCATGAATTGATTGTTGCTTGAATGTGATTTTATGTCATCAAATGGGGGTCAATTGTGAACGTTAATGCTCTAGTCTTTGATTAAAGTTTCAACTCTAATAACATTGATTATATGAATTTTTTGATGCATGTTGATCTACTTTGATTCATTTGTTCTTGTATAATGTAATTTGTCTCTAAAAGCAAATTGGGAGCTATCAAAATTTCACAGTTGTCAGTATATGGTCATATACCAAAATGTCTTATGCTTAAGTTACTGTTATTGATAGTTTGATTATCTTGGATAACGAAAATCTCTGTCGTGCTTCTGATTTTCATTTTAATCATTATATTAATGATAAATGTCCTCGTGGTCTGCCTTATTTGGTGCACCTACAAGAACTGGGATGAAACTGAACTTTCACGTTCACTTTTGAAGGGGGTTTTCATTGACTTGCACTGATTTGAAATTACTACAACTCTAAATAGGCCGAAAGAGCATCGTTTTGAACAAGTTTTACTTAGAATAACAACATTCAAGCAAAACAACCAGCATAATGTATATCTAAAAAAAAAAAAAAGGATGGGGGGTTGGGGGGGTGGGGGTGGGAGGTGGGGGAGAAAACAAGACTTTAGTTGATACTATACCCATGTGATGATTTAGGCTTTCACAACAGTGCTTAAGTTTCAATTTGTCCATGTGTCTCAACTCAAAACAAAGCTGTGAAAATTAAGAATTTGCGATGCCCCCACATAATAAATCTTTAATTGAGGGAAGATTTGGGTAGATGCATCTTTTGGATTTCTTCTATGCACCAAAGCATTATATATTTGTATCCTTGTCTTTTCTTTTTTCTTTCAATGTGACCTCATGCATATTCAAAGTTCAAGTTTGACATTATTATAATGAAAATAAGACAGATTTTTTATGCAAACTGTATGGTATTAAGGAGTTAATATAGCAGACAATGCAACCTTTGGATATTATACCAAAACTAGTGATGCAAAAAAGGGATATTGTAGAACCAGTTGATGCGGATCCAATATTTGAAGTTTAGGGGTTCCTAAAACAGCCTAAAGTTAATATTACATTAATAATTGGGTCTACAATTAAATATTGATAGGTATTTGGTGAATTTCTTAATATATATATTTGTAGGGTTATTTGCGTTCACGTGAATCCGTAACCGACCTTCTAGATTCATACCTGATCATCAGCTGGTATAATATTAAATGGAAACTGAAAAATCCTTTTTGATGACCTAATATAGAAGCCTCAAGAGGATGAATATATCTAAAGCCAATTGGTGGTGTTGCCACAAACTAGCTAGTGTACATTATCCACCTACTTTTGCTTAGGTAACTAATTTCTCCATACAATTTGCTGTCTTTGTATGTACTATAACTACTACTATATAAGGAGTGTTACTTTCTCAAGTTGCTGCAACCATAGCACATACATCATACAATATGGCTTTCCAATTGCAACTTATAACCATGCAAGAAGGGAAATTGCGAAAAGGGCCTTGGCTCGACAAGGAAGACGAGAGACTAGCCTATGTTGTCGCCATTTTAGGCCAACGTCGTTGGGATGCCTTAGCAAAAGCTTCAGGTATAATACGATTCTTCATGAGAAATGTACATATAATACTTCAAACTGATAGAATGTAACAACCTAGTAAAATCTCATATCTGCACAACACGGGAGAAATGAGTTTATAAGGCAGACCTTAGTGACATGATTTAAAGTTCACCATGTCGGCCTAGGCCCAAAGGAACAAAATCAATAGTAGTAGGTTGGATTTTTGCATAGGTTAATTCTTCTATTTTAACTGGATTTTTACAGAAATAGCGGGACAGATTCATTATTTATTATTCCTAACCGGTATAGAATTATATACTGATTATACACGACTATACGTATATTATACATCCGCCGGTTGTTTTTAGTTTAAAGCGACTCGGTGGGCGGTTTGTTAGGTTAATTCTTCTAATTTAAACAGTGCTCAAAATTTGGTTCCATGCAGGGCTGAGGAGGAGTGGAAAAAGCTGCAGATTGAGATGGATGAACTATCTTAGACCCAACTTAAAGCATGGTCATATCACTGAAGATGAAGATCATCTAATTATTAAACTTCAGAAACAATTGGGAAACAAGTAATTATTCTTCCTTCGTTTTTATGTTCTAAAAAATGTTGTAAAAATGCTTTAAACTAGTAATATAATGCACTTGCTCTATTTCATCTTGCTTATTAAATTTAGTGTTTATAACTTAATTTACAGGTGGTCAAAGATTGCTAAACAATTGCCAGGAAGAACTGATAATGAAATAAAGAACTATTGGAGAAGTCATTTGAGAAAGAAAGCACTAATTTATGAACAAGGTCCAATACAAAATTTCTCCTTAATTAATTTTTCTCTTCCCTATTCATCATCTCTTAATTCATAAAGAATTTAATTTATATACATGACGGTATCAAAAATCTTTATATTATAGATGTAATTTAACATGTGTTACAACAGATAACTTACCATTTATTATATGTTATCAATTAAATACTTATTATCTTTTTAAATGATCTGACTGTGTAAATATTTTATTTCGTTTTACAGAATGCTCTGGAAGCAATACTACAAGTAGTAATTCAGAACCAAAATCATCATATGGAAAATATGATAATTGTTCTTCTGCTGATTCTTTAGATGCAACAGAGGTTTCTGATAACTCCTCAAATGAAACAAGATTATTGGATTGGATGATACCAAGTTGGTCATATGAACAAAGTCAAATGGAACATCACATGTACTTTTGTAGATTAAACCTATGTTCATGTAATTATCCTCACTGTTCTTCTTCTGAAGATAATTTTAATATTAGTACATGGGATGATACTTCATCATCTTCTATCTGGGAGTAGTAACAAAGAAAAAAGAACTTTCTAATTTTCAAGAGGAAAAAAAGAGTTTGAATTGTATAGACTGTTGGGTGTGCGGACAAAGTATGATTATACAATCTTCATTTTGAAGGGGAAAAAAGGTTGAGTGACAAAAGAAGCATGTGTATTTTTTTTCAGTCTAATTATCCATTGAGTATAATTTCTATGCATTTTAATAGTATAAAGGCGTGAATTTTCAACGTACCAATTAGTAAAATATAACTTCAGGTAGTTGTTATAATAAGTGAAACTAGTTAACTGAAAGATAAAGCAGATAACTTAAACTATAGTAAAAAATTCCTCATATAAACTAGCAAACTAACAATGTGTATAGACTAAATTCTTATCCATACTCGGTATACTGTTGTCACAAGCTTCTTAGCATGCTTTCGTGTTTTCTTTTCTACTAATTAATTACGAGTTTTAAGTCACATTCTTCATAAGTGTAAGTTTTTTTAATACTATCAAGTCATCCTAAGAAAATCTACAATAAACCTTCTTAAAATGTATTATTTGTAATCTTAAAAATAAGACATATTATCTATTACCTCCTCCGTCTCATAATACTTTCCATGTTTCATTTTTCAAAAGTCAAACCTGATTAACTTTGATCAATATCTTAAGATATATTTTTTCACCATATATATATTGATATAAGAAAAATTGTAACTTATACTTTTCGTTTAGTTTTTGAATATATAAATTATAATTTTAAAATAGTAAATTAATCTAATCTAATTTAACTCCGAATATTAATCAAATTAACTCTTTAGAAGCGAAACATAACAACTAATATGAGACCGAAGGAATAGTTGTTAAAACATGTAAAAATGATGGTATAAAAATTTCTTAAACTTAAACTCATTAAAGATGTACATAAAAAGAGTAGAAGAATAGAAAAATGCAAGAATGCTGTTATTGAGTTAGTCTTTTAATTATGTTGATCAATTTGAAAATTTCCTTTTTATTACCAATTATTATTATTAATATTTTGAGATATCCACTGAAGGGTGTCGTATGATGTTTCTGTCTGTTTGATTGTATTAATCTCCCTTAGAGAACATTTCTCATTAATATAAATATATATAGAGTGTACAATGTGGAATTCTAATACAATAAGGATTCTATGTCTACCATAATTATAAAATATTAAATATTACAAAATATATGAAGTATATTTTAATAATATACGTTAATACACCCCTCAGTCGGGACGGGAGGAGGCTGAACGCTGAGACTGGATCTGAAGTCGATGAATAGATGTCTAGGAAGTTATTTCGTGAAGATATCCGCATACTAATACTAAGAAGGTACATGCATATACATGCATATATATATATATATATATATATATATATATATATATATATATATATATATATATATATGTGTGTACAATGTGGAATCCTAATACAATAAGGATCATATGTCTATTATAATTATACAACACTAAATATTACGGACTATATTTTAATAATATAGGTTAATACTGTCATTAACTTTTAGTTTCGAATTCAAGCTTCGGTGGTGGAGAAACTTATTCCAGAGAATATTTTTCTTTATTAAAATTACCTGAAAGGGATCATTTGGTTTGATGTAATAATAGATATAAACAAATTAAAGGGGGAAATGACAGGTGATTAGCGTGCATTTTCTATATTTAGTAGTGATGGACTTGGCTCTACAACTTTGACTATAATTTATACCAAAACTGTCAAAAGCCGTTTTGACAGTTTTGGTTGCTTGAGTAACTTTCATCATTATATTCCTAATAAAAAAAGAAAAATAATTTGATGTACAAAGTACTACGTGTTCATGTATGATCCTGAGAAGGTCGCACTTTAGGGTGTGTGACATAGACTGCTTATCCTGATGCAATATTAATGACTGATTTTACGACTCAAATACGAAATATATAAGTCACACTAAAATAACTTAATTTACCGTTGTTCCAACCCTCTTCATATAAATTCGCACCAAATAAGGCCCACTATAAGAGTAAATTGCTTCTCATAGAAAGGTTCTCGATTCCTAGTACACGGATCCTAAATATCTATTTAAGTGTGAAAGAATTGTTAGAGTTTGTCATGAATTTCTTATCATATTTGAAATTTACCATAATTATAATTTTACTTCAAAAAAAAATTCTTGGTGGAAATTGTTTTCTTTGTGGATAAAGATTCTACAATATTTATCATTTTCTTGGAGGAGAAGTTTTGGACTTCTTTAAATAAAATATCTTTTCTTCTCATAAACATACAATATCATACACAAAATAGTCGGTTAGAGAGTTTTGTTTAGGGGGAGATTTTACTCTTATAGTTTTTATGTTTTTTTTCATGTTAGTTTTTTTTATATGTAGGTCAATTGACCAAACACATATCATATCATAAGTCCTTTTTTTATAGTTTTTCTTTGTGTCTGATTTATCGATGTTCAAAGTTTTCAATTGTTAGCTTCCGCATGACGTCTTGATTATTCCGATCCCAACAAAAATTTCAACTAGCTATCTCACCACACCCTTCGATACTTATTGCATGGTCTATTTGTGACCTATTTCTCCGATGATAATATATTTTATTAAAATTATAACGATTTAAACTCGCATTCCCTAGAGACAACAACAATTATAATTACGCTTTAGTCCCGAACAAGTTGAAGTCGGCTACATGAATCCTCATTTCTTCATTTAAACTCGTATTCCCTAGAGAGAGGAGAAAAAACCTTTTCTAATAGCTTCGAGTAAATTAAATCAATTCTCTTATATATCAAAAGGAAAAAAAAACTAGTTCACTCCTTCAAAATTATAAAGCTTAATACAGAGTTACTTCTTAATTATGCCCCTACTCTGCTGAACAGAAAAAATCCCTTCTGTTACTTTTATCCTTTATATTTGCACGTTTAATTCTTTTGAAAAATTGGAGATCACAATGCAATTTTTATATCTTTAGTTCTTTGCATTAAAATTTGTACCCATTATATCTTTAAAGTTATGAGTTCATATCTGCTATTTGTTCTAATTTTTATAAATAAATTTATACTCTGCGCAAAGTACTGAGTTCACATAACCCGTGTAGATATGCTACATCCGCCCCTGTATAGGTCATCAAGTAGGTTAAAGTACATTCATCACCAATTAAAAATGATGTCATCCCAATTATAAGTATTCAACATATTTTTGTTAGTCCACATACAGTGAACGTTTAAGAAAACGCGGGATGATAATATAATTTTAATTAAACTTCATTTAACCCATTGGATAATGATTTAAAAACACACCCCTCCTATAAAGAATTAATTATAAACTGAATGATCATTCTTCCATCTCAGAATGTTAAGTAAGCAAGTTAGACAATGTGGATATAAAGTGAAAAAAACAACTTGATCATATCATTTGTCATTAACAAGTATTTTATATTAATTATTTTCTAAGAAAAGGGAAAAAAAGAATATACAAGTTGGTTGGATATTGGAGTGTGACAATCAATTACTTCATTTGAGAAGAACTACATCCTGTATTCAGTTCAATTTGTCTCCTAATTAATAAGCATTTTGTAATTATTTTTATTGGATTATAATATGATAAGTTGGACAAATAGATAGCTGATCAAATTAATAGATTATAAAGGGGGAAAGAGTATTTGTATCACAAGCTTATAAGTCGCTTAGAAGATTATTATAATGGTTGTGGAGATTTCCATATCTGGTAATGACATTGTTTTCTCAGAGTTAAGCTTTACTTTCCATTTACGAGCCAACTAATCACTAGTTGGCAAATAAAATGTGCAAGAATTTACAATAATTTACTCCAAATTAATGAATATATAATATACCATCAAAGATTGCGATAGGGTGATAAGTATCCCTTCATCCTTAACTAGAGGTCTCAAGTTCGAACCTTAAGAATGACTCATCTTTGGTAGGTATGGAGCACATTACCTTCTAAAATGGGACTTCTCGGCGCGAATCCAAATTAATGAATAAAAATTGTAGTAGATTGATAAGTACTCCTTCATCCTTAATCAAAGGTATCATGTTTGAGTCCAGCCCGGAAACGAAGTCACCTTTGGTTGGGTTCGGAGTACTTTACCTCTTAGAGTGCGATTTTTCAGCGCAAATCTAGACTATTGGCCCCCAAAGTAGGTATCAGCCGACACACGGTGGAAAACCAACAATTGAATATATAACACGTGTTAAATTTAAAAGAACTAGAATATTCTTGAATTCATGCATAAGCTTCAAATTTTAATTTCGCATTTTAATACATATACCGGGTAATTTTCTCTTCCTTTCAATTGGATGAAGTCCTTAGTCATAGACAAATTAGATGTTCATGGAGTATGACCAACTAGAGAAGAACTATATAAGTATCCATTTTTAAGTTTGAAAGATATAATAATTTTCCCTAGGGAATTTCTTTCATTATTCACAATATATATATAGCTGTACAAGGTTAATTCCTAATATGGTACGAATCCTAACTTACCTTACAAAGGTTGATTCCTAATACAATTAGAATCCTAAGTTACCTTAAATATACATTTATCATAATTACAAAATATACGACGAATATTCTGAGAATATTCGCTAATACTCCCCCTCAGACGGAGCGGGAGGAGGCCGAATGCTAAGGCTGGATCGAAAGTCGGTGAAGAGCTGTCGCGGTAGTCCCTTTGTGAAAATATCTGCATACTGATACGAGGAAGGCACGTGTAAAATTTTGACCTGACCACGAGCAACCTTCTCTCGCACAAAGTGGATATCCATCTCAATATGCTTAGTTCGCTGATGTTGGACTGGATTATGAGACATATAGATAGCAGATATGTTGTCACAATAAACTATAGATGCCTTGCGTAATGGACACTGGAGCTCCAAAAGAAGATTTCGGAGCCAACGGATCTCAGCGACGACATTAGCAACTCCGCGATATTCTGCTTCAGCACTCGAACGGGACAGCGTGGCCTGCCGCTTGGCGGACCATGAGATAAGATTATCCCCAAGAAATACACAGTACCCGAAGGTGGAGCGACGTGTGTCGGGGCATCCTGCCCAATCTGCATCCGTGTAGGCTAGCAATTTGGTTGGGGCAGAGGGGTATAGATGTAAGCCAAAGTCAAGTGTGCCCTTAACATATCTGATAATACGTTTGAGGGCGGCAAAATGGGACTCTCGGGGGTCGTGCATGAACAGACACACATGCTGAACGGCATATGCAATATCAGGCCTAGTGAATGTAAGATACTGAAGAGCACCTGCTAGACTCCGATATAAAGTGGGATCAGAAACTGGCGCACCGTCATTGGCACTAAGCTTGGATTTTGAGTCCACCGGAGTTGGCATAATTTTACAATTTGCCATCTTGGCCCTGTACACTATCTCTTCTACATACTTTCGCTGACACAGGAACATATTGGCAGCGAGATCTAGTCACCGATATACCCAAAAATAACTTAGCTTCCCCAAGTCGGCATAGCAAATTCGGTTTTGAGTAGAGCAATGATTTCATTCTTCAACCCGTCGATGAGGCAGTAAGAACAATATCGTCGACATATAATAGCAAATATGCAGTGCTGCTACCTCGGTGAAAAGTGAAGAGAGAGGTATCACACCTGCTACATACAAAACCAATTTGCAGAAGATACATGCCGAACCGATCATACCAAGCGCGGGGGGCCTGTTTCAATCCATACAATGACTTTCTGAGACGACACACAAACTGTGGAGCTGCCGGATGAACAAAACCAGGAGGGTGATGCATGTACACGCCTCTTTCAAATCCCCATGAAGAAACGCATTTTTGACATCAAGTGATGAATCGGCCAATGCAAGCCCATAGCAATACCGAGAACAGATCCGAATAGTGGCCGGTTTAACAACCGGATGAATGTCTCACCACAATCAATACCCTCCCCGCTCGATTAGTGCCATTTGCAACTAGTCTTGCCTTATACCTCTCTAAGTCACCATTGTCTCGAACTTGTGACGAAATAGCCACATACACCGGATAACATTCACACCAGCTGGTCTAGGTACCAAATCCCAAGTGTTCTGCTTGGTTAAAGCGTTAAACTCTTCGCACATGGCCACATTCCAATTGAGGTCCAGGTTAGCTAGTTTTGGATTCTTTGGAATGGGTGATAAGGTTTGTGTGGAGAGATTGAAGTGAACCTTGGGTTTGAAGATCCCGTGTTGTGCACGAGTCTCCATGCGGTGAGGGGGCTGCAGTGGGAGGTCGGGACTAGTTGTTGTCTTGGTAGGCGGGCGGGCCGGGCGGGATGGCGGCGGTGTTGCTTTGCGAAGTAGGAGACTCGACGGGGTGTTGGATTTGCTTTGACCGGAGGCGGTGTTGGTGGTGCATTAGACTCAACAGGGTGCAGCATGGGTGGTGTGGGAGCTGGACTGGGTGGTAGCATTGCTGCGGGAGGGTCAGATGACACTGCTGGAGGCAACAGTGGCGTCGGAATAGTGAGTTGTTGCTGGTACAGATTTTGGATGACCGGAGACAAACTCGGTTCATCGAGAAAAATGTAATCGGTGGTCTGAAATTTCCGGAGATTTGAAAAAGGAAAGGTTGTCTCGTTAAAGGTAACGTGACGGGAGACGATGATTTTGCGAGTAGTAATGTCATAGCACAAGTAGCCCCGATGATTAGGAGATAGACCAAGGAAGACACATGGAAGAGTGCGAGGGGCAAGTTTGTGGGGTGCAGTGGAGGCTATGTTGGGGTAGCATAAGCATCCAAAAATACGTAGGTGATCATATGATGGCTGCCTACGGTATAAGATTTCTGTAGGGGTTTTGTTTTGGAGTGTGCTAGTTGGTAAAATATTTAGAAGGGATTCTACCATTTTGACAGCATAGACCCAAAAAGGTGGTGGTAGGCAGACATGAAACAGAAGTGTGCGGACCATGTTATTGATGGTACGTATAATTCTTTCAGCCTTTCCGTTTTGGGAAGAAGTATAGGGATAAGAAAAATGGAAAACCATGCCTTGTTTAGAACAGAAATTGTGAAATGTCGAGTTATTAAATTCACGTCCATTATCACATTGGAATGATTTAATAGGTTTTTCAAATTGTGTCTTAATGAATTTTTAAAACTCGAGGAATTTTGCAAAAACTTCAGATTTGAATTTCAGTGGGTAAATCCAGACAAAATGTGAAAAATCATCCAAGAATATTAGATAGAATTTATGACCCAAAGAGCTAGCAATCGGAGATGTCCATAAATCAGCATAAACAATATCAAAAGGAGAAAAAGTAACACTGTTTGATGACATAAAGGGAAGACGAGTATGTTTGCCTAGTGGACAAGAAAAACAGTGTTGGGCAATTTTCCCATTATTACATTGAATACGCTTAGAAGTCCTAAGAAAAGTAAAAACTGGGTCTCCGGGGTGTCCGAGTCGGTTGTGCCAAGTTGAGGGAGAGATCGCCGCAAGGGATAGAGGTGCTTGCGGTCTGACAACGGAAGATTGAGTGAATGGGTAGAGGTCTCCCACACTATTGCGGCGTGTAAGAATTTTCCCCGTATTGAGTTCCTTCACGAAAAACCAAAAGGGTCAAATTCGACAGACACAGAATTATTGCTAGTGAATTTTCTAACAGAGATTAAGTTTTTAATGATGTTAGGTGTGTATAGGACGTGGTTTAGGGAGAAAGGTGGATGTGGATGTTTGGTGTGTGTGTTACCGTAACATTCAATTGGAATGCGATTACCATTGCCGACAGTAATAAATTGAGGACACTTTAGCCGACGTAGTTGAGATAGGTTACCTGACGACCGGGTGAGGTGAGATGTGGCTCCGGTGTCCATGTACCAATTGTCGTCGGGCTGTTGAAGGTTCACGGTGGTGTATGCACGGCCCAAATCGGTCGGGGTCGGTGGCCGGGCTGCGCAGTGCTTCTTCTTCTTCGACTCGCAATGGGCCTTGCGATTCTTCTTCTGGACCGCAATCGTGGGCTGCTGCTGCTGCTTGGTGGGCTCGCCGGTGGCCGGCGCGCGCCCAACAGCCCGATCGACCAAGGCTGCTGGGCCCGGACCCCTGCAGTCGGGTACGGGCATGCGGGCGAGGCCCGGTTCTGGCTGGTTGGGCCACCGCTTCTGCTTGGTTGGACCACTGCTTCTGTTCTTGTCCGATGGCCGGGCCGTTGTCCGGCCCACCGGTTGCGTTGGCCTTTTCCGTTGCCCTTGCCTTTGTTGTTGCGACCTCTCGCCGCCACGACCTCCGCCGCCTCCGTTCTTCGCCTTTGGCTAACCGCTGGTTGCTTTGTTGGCCGCAGTGTTGCCATCCCGTCAACGGCTAACGTCTTTTGATTATGTTCCTCTTGTTTAGCACGTCTAGTTTCTTCCAACAATAGTTGTGAACGTGCCTTGTTGAAACTTGGGAGAGGGTCGGCTTGTTGAATCATTGTTGCGAGTGTGTCATATTCACCTTTCGGTAAACCCGCAACAAGTTGAAGCACCATCTCTGGTTTCGAAACAGAGTCCCGACGTTGGATAGTTGATCGGTTATGAGTTTCGATTGCTTACAATATTCGGACATGTTGTTAAAATTCTCGAGGCGGGTATTGTTGAATTGCTCTTCCAAATACACAAATTTCCCGAGTATTTTTATTGTCCCGAAAGATTTCTTCTAGCCGGACCCAAAGTTCACGTGCCGTAGCACCTGTTTTCATGATAGTGCATAACAAATCTTTGGAGATGGTGCCGTAGATCCATTGTTTGACGATGGCGTCAAGACGACGCCAGATTGAGTCTGTAACATCGGTGGGGCGAGGAACAGATTCGTCAATGTGATCGAGCACGTTGTATGCACATGCATGAATGTAGAATAGTTCCATCCACATGGAATATTGACAGTCTTTTTGGTCAAGAATTATAGGGATAAAATTCTTGATGTTGTTAACGGCGAATGCCGGATGAAAAGAAGTTACTGAACGTTGAGAGAGGTTTTCAAGTGTGCCAGTGGATAAAACGGAATTTGTGGTGGAAGACATGGTTGCCGCCTGTCGAGGGAAGGGAATTTTCTGGTTTGGCCGAAATATGGAGGAAGAAACCAAAAAAAAAAAATTCTGTGAAAGCAGGAAAAAAAAATCTGATTTCGGCCGGGAATGAGGATTTAGGTTTTAGGCTCTGATACCATGAAAGATAGAATAATTTTCCCTAGGGAATTTCTTTCATTATTCACAATATATATATAGCTGTACAAGGTTGATTCCTAATATGGTACGAATACTAACTTACCTTACAAAGGTTGATTCCTAATACAATTAGAATCCTAAGTTACCTTAAATATACATTTATCATAATTACAAAATATACGACGAATATTCTGAGAATATTCGCTAATATATTCTGAGAATATTCGCTAATAAAGTTCATTTTGTCTCATACTTATAAGCACTTTTTCAATACAATATTACATATTTGAGCTTATATATAGTTCACAATCTCGAGCTATAAAGGGAAAACAAATTAAAAGTGAACCACAAATTAGTTGCTCAAATGATTATTAAAATTAAAATGGATCTCCGTATCTTGTGACATGGCAAGGTTATGGAGAGCTAAGCTTTAGATTATCATTTAAAATTCATCTTGAGCAACGTTTAATTAATGCAACTTACTTATCTTGATATATAATCAATATAATCTCTGTTGAACCCAGCCAATTATGAACAAATATTAACTTCCCACATCCTAAATATAGCTTCCTTTATTGCCCTTCCCTAAACTCTACGAATGCAAGATGCTATGAGACAATGATAATTATAGCAATGATAGCCAGAAAAGAAAAACAAACAGTTTTAACGTGAAAACCCTCGAGGGAAAGAAAATTAGGAATACATAATACTTCCTCCGTCTCAAATTATTTATCGCTTTTTTGTTTTGCACCCCCTTAAGAAATATTAAAACATGTATCATCCATAACAACAATATCATATCCAATGAACCTTGATAGGTAGAGCGGTTGTTTTTTAAAGACCCTCGGCTCAATACAAAGCATAAGCACAAGTAAATCAAGAAACTCAAAGCAAGAGAAACGGTCAGACCCGGACACGAAATTTAAAGCAGTATGAAAATGATGGTAACAAAAGAGAGTAAGTCATGATAGCGTGTTTTGAAAAAGGAAGCAGTAACTAACACATGTAAATAAGATAAACAAAGTACACTAAAGAACTCATAGCAACAGAAATCAAGCGATAGGGGACTATAAAGCAATATTGCGCCTACTAGTATGATAGGCTAAACCGGCTTACAATAATAACACTACAACTATCAGTCCAGTTTGTAAGCGTAAGTAGGACTACGCTCAACTATCTACTACCCTAATTCGTGTTCACAACCCCCTATCTAAGGTCATGTCCTCAATAAGTTGCACATACGTCATATCTCGTCTAATCACCTCTCCCAATACTTCTTCGGCCTACCTATACGGCTCTACCCTTCCTGAACCCGTCCATAGTCAGCCTCTCACACCTCCGTACTGGGGCATTTGTGTCTCTCCTCTGCACATGCCCGAACCATCTCAACTTTTCTTCCCGCATCTTATCCACCACCGAAGCCACTATCACTCTGTCCCGGATATCATCATTTTTAATCATATCCCTCCTTCTATGCCCACACATCCATCTCAACATCCTCATCTCTACAACTTTTATATTTTGAATGTGCGAAGTCTTGACTGGACAACACTCCGCCCCATACAACATAATCGGTCTAACCACCACCCTATAGAACTTTTCTTTAAGTTTTGGTGGCACATTTTTATCGCACAAGACTCCAGATGCGAGCCACATTTTATCGACCCTGCCCCAATACGATGTGAGACATCGTCATCAATCTCTCCATTCCCTTGGATAATAGACCCGAGATACTTAAAGTTTCCTTTCTTTGGAATGACCTGAGTATCAAGCCTCACCTCCACGCATGTCTCATGCTCGCTCCCATTACTGAAGTTGCACTCTAAGTATTATGTCTTGGTCCTACTAGCCTGAACCCTTTAGACTTTAGCGTCTGTCTCCAAACCTCTAGCTTAGCGTTCACTCCACTGTGAGTCTCATCAATCAGGACTATGACGTTTGCAAATAACATACACCATGGCACCTCCCCTTGGATTTGTCGCGTCAGTCCATCCATCACCAAGGAAAATAAGAATGGCCTTAGAGCTGATCCTTGGTGCAGCCTCATCATTACTGAAAACTACTCTGAGTTTCTTCCCACTGTCTGTACCCTGGTCTTGGCTCCATCATACATATCCTTGATCGCTCTAGTGCACGCCACAGGTATACCTCTAACCTCCAAACATATCCATAGAACCTCCTTAGAGACTTTGTCATATGTCTTCTCGAGGTCGATGAAAATCGTATGTAATACATACTCTCTTTCTTTCCTTATACTGCTCCACCAACCACCTAATAAGATGAATGTCTTATGTAGTCGAACGCCCCGGCATGAATCCAGACTCTTTCTCGAAAATAGACACGCCTCTTCTCACTCTATAATTGTTGTAACTCTGGATATCACATTTGTTCTTGTACAAAGGAATCATTTTACTCCACCTCCATTCTTCGGGCATTCTCGTCGGCTTAAAAATAATATTAAACAACTCAGTTAGCCATTTCAAACCTGCCCTGTCTGCACTCTTCTAAAATTCAACTGGATCTCATCAGGCCCAATCGCTCGTTCCTTGCGCATCCTGCGAACAACACCTTTATCATCCATATTGTTTGTAATATTATTTGTGAGTTTATCACGAAAACTTACTTTGTCTTCTTCATCCATCCCAAATGTTGTGTTGGTGTCTTCCTTTTTGGGGTTTGTTGTATCTTTTGGTGTGACTGAGTCCTCTGCTTCCATGTCTTGTCTGACTGATGTCCCTGCCATATCTGCTCGTTCAGCTTCAGCTGCTTCTTCTTCCATAGTTAATGTTGATTTGATGCTAGGTTTTGGTTCATGAATGAGAGTTCTAGATATTTATCTCTCTACATGTTATAGAGAGAGGTCAGAGACAAAATTAAGAGTTCATCCTCGATCCATTCTTAGCAAGAGGGATCGAGTTCGAGTATTGGAAATGAAATCATCTTTAATAGGAGTGTTTTACATTCCAAAGTGAGGACTTCTCGATGAGAATACAAATAATAAATATATGATACACCACTAAAGCTTGTGGTATTGGTGCGAGGTGGGGGTGGGGAGGGGGTAAGTACCCCTTCCTCCTTAACTGGTTTCGGAAATGAAATCGCATTCGGTAAGGAACAATTTACTCCAAAGTGGAATTTCTCTATGGGTCCCAAAGAAGATATTGAACATCATGCGGAAAACTAAAAAAATAAATAATTTCATATTCTTGCATCAATTTATCATTTAATTATGATGAGATAATATGATCGATGTAAACATATCTTTTGTGTACAATTATGTTGCTCGAACTGGTTAAAAATATTGTTATAGGTATGAATTGTCATTTTTGGAGAGAGTAGGACCAACTAGAGAAGAACTATATCCCAATTTTCTGCCTCAAATGATTATTAAAGTGAAAATAGAGATGGATCTCCATATCTCGTGACATGACAAGATTACGGAGAGCTAAGCCTTAGATTACCATTTAAAATTCATCTTAAACAACATTTTAATTAATGCATTATGCAACTATGTAATACTTATCAATACTCGTTTATCTATTTTTTCATGAGTTCTTGTTTTCTGGAAATCTAAATTTATTTTGATTTTAGTTTGTGCTCACATGACTATTTCTTAAATCGTGAATATCCATATTATCCGTTAATTAACTCATTTTTTATCCATGTTAAATATGAGTGGGGCAGATATTTATATGTTTTATTTAACCCACTTTTAACTCGCCCATTTTTGAATCAACTCGCCTATTTGCCACTCCTAGTCCTGATTGCACATTTATAGGCCCAAATTGGCACCAATAAAATAGAATTACTCCTTATCATTTTTGTTGCCGCTTTAGTTCTTTTCACGCTAATTAAGAAAATAATAATACAAGTTATTATAATTTACTAAGTTATTCTTATTTAGTAAAGGTAAAATAATTTTTCCTCTTAAATATCTGCGATAAAATTTTTAAGCTAAAATGACAGTTAGAATGAGACGGAGGGAGTATATCTTTATACTTTAAAGCTTGACAATAAATTTAGGGAGGAAATATTGAAAATTTTCTTAATCAAAGGGTTCAGGGCGACAATTCTGCCACCACAAAAAAAAGTACTTTAAAAATACATGAAAAACACTTTCTAAATAGTTGCAAAAGAAAAAAGAAAAAAAAGGACAATTTGTTTTCCTTTTTCTTTTTTCATGTCTTAAAATTTTCAAGACTACAAAAACATGAATGCTGCATTGGCAGGAATAAACCATAAGGTTGTCAATGCAATTAGAGAAGTAAATAGCAATGAGTAATTAGAGTAGATTGTAGAGCTTCCAGACTCTTCATCACCACCATAGTCGTCATCGGCGTCACCAGAAATCGCCATGAGATCTTCTCCGCCGCCGTCCCCGGTAGATTCAGTGTCATTGTTGGTGGTAGCAGTCCATTTTCCACTGTTGCTGCCCCTGCTAATTGTCATAGAAATATCCATTTTATTAACTCAAAATATCTGAAACTCACCAGTCCTGTTAATTAGGATTCAAGTCGAATAGGTTTATTAAGAGATAGTAGCGGAGCTAAAAATTCATACACAGAATTTGAAATGGAATAATATCGATTCATACACATGATCTGATAAAAAAGATTTAATTGAACTCCCCTTGCTTCCCTTTAGCTCAAGAGGTAAGAAGAGCTCCCTATCGAAAGAATGCTAATGAACAAATTTAATGGTATATTTTTTGAAGGGACACCAACTTAATATATAATATACATATTTTCATTAGTATCTCTGTTTACTGTGTTTTTATAAAAAGAAAGTTAATATCAAACCTTAAAAGCAAGAGG
This sequence comes from Anisodus tanguticus, assembly GCA_034509755.1. NCBI lineage: Eukaryota > Viridiplantae > Streptophyta > Magnoliopsida > Solanales > Solanaceae > Anisodus > Anisodus tanguticus. Next base: position 3,104,716 of record CM067555.1, on the reverse strand, counting down.
TACCAAGTTATTTTAATAACTCGTGGGGAGCATGTTCCATTTGGATTCTTGTAAAATCAAATTGAGACATTTTGTTAAGACATAATTCTTGTGTCACTAAGAAAGAAAGTACCCCAAATTATTACAATTAGTAATAATTATCAAAGACAAAAGTCTTAAGGGGGACTATTAAAGTGTTGATTACTCTACTTAACATAAAGACAAAAAGTGTGACAAAAATAATATACTAGTAGTAAAGAAAGAAGAGAGAAAAAGATAAAGAAAAAGTGTGGTTAGGGGGGAAAGTGAAAAAGAAGGAAAGTAAGAGGACCTACCTGTGAATAAGGACACCAGCATTCAAGGTAAGTTGGTCAATGAAATTTGCAGATTTGGGCTCCACACTATAGGCTTTCTCATATTTAACTTCAACTTCTTCACCAGAGGCCACAAAGTATGCTCCATTTGCCATTACATCCCCTTCACTTCTCCAATTCCAATTCCTCCATTTTCCTTCTTCTGTGTCCACTCTTTTTGTCACCTGTAATGTAGTGTCCCCACACACAAGACATCTCACATTAATTATGGGGCATCCAATGCAAACTTGAGCACAAAATTTGTGAAGAATACACTAACAACAAGAGCCAACGACACTTCAATGTCAAATAATTAGTTGACACCGATTAGATGATTTTTTGCTTATCATGCTTTTCGATTTCAGTTCATCTTAGGCCTATGATGTTCGGACTTTCTATTAATGTTGTTGTATTCATATCGAATTCTCCAAAAATGCAGTATTTTTGAAGGAATCGATACACACCCAACGATATTTTAAACAATCCAAACAACATAGTCCAGGCCAACAATGTATATATATAGAAGACTAAAAATGAAAAGTATCAGACGTTCTTTGTATTTTCTATTGACATTAGAATCTTAGATATGATTACAAGAGTAGAAAACATAAGACGTAAAGTAAAAACGATAAAGCAAATACGTACAATATTTTAAATCTTGTAGTAGTTCATAACTTTAATCCATATACACCCAAACTTAAATTGTTTTCCAAATTAGTATCTTTTTAATTAAAGACATGTTGGCCTTATTTTATTCACGCTAAAACTTTTTTAAAACAGGGTGAAGTTACTATGGCGCAGCCATCGTTGAAGTTACGAGTTTGGTTTAGCTCAATAACTTTGGTTTAACCCATATATTGTGTTAAAAATACTCATTTAATATATATTAAGAATCTATTAAAAATTTAATATACAAAAAAGATTTAGATTAAAACTCATATACTAAAAATCCTAGATCGGCCTTGATTATATCAAACCTAATCTTACTAAAAAAGAAAGCAATCTTACTTCGATCCCCTGCATAAACCTTCTTGGTTGAGCCTGTCACACATGGCTTGCCAAGTGTGGTTAATCGACTGACGTGGTTTGCAGGCTATTGCGTCAGTCCGAGGTTTACCTCGTGCGCACTCGAGAGAGTAGCGGCGCGGGTTCCTTCGTCAACAACAAAAAAAAAAGCAACCTTACTGTTTTCCTTATTTTTTTTTTTTTGTTGACGAAGAAACCCGCAGCCGCTATTCTCTCGAGTGCGCACAGGGTAACCAAGAAGGTTTATGCAGAGAATCGAACTCGTGACCTTGCGGTCCCGGCTCTACTGGTACACCAACTTAGCTACCCTTGCGGGTTACTGTTTTCCTTATTGGCATTACATGTAGTACGAGTATGTTTTTATTATTATGTGCAAAATTTTGGAGACAGCAAAAAAAAAAAACAATAGAGGCACAATTTCTATTTCACTTTTAAAAGTCAAAAGAAAGAAAAAATTTGTACCTCTTTAGCGAAAGGGTCAAAGGGTGCAATATATCGATTTCCTTGACTGTTGATTGTAGGATTACCACTTCCTCCAATTGCATACATTTCCCACCTTGTAAAATCATTATTCACCACATGAATATACCCTCTCCTACACCTTGGCATTCTTTGAATTAATTTCTTCCCAAAATGATTAAATGAAATTGTCACTTGCATCCCTGAATCTGGTAAATATTCATCACTATGTCCCAATAACATTACCTCATTATGATGTGAAAAATGATTATTCGATATCGTTATCCCTGTTGACCCCATCACTACATCAATCAATCCATCTTTACAATTCGACAATGAACAATGGTCGATCCATAAATCCCGAGACCCGAATATTGATATCCCGTCCCCGTCCGATTTTCCTCGATAACCGAAATGTGTAGGGCTCGACCGTACGTTTGTCTCGCCCGATTGGTAACAGTGATGGACGTGGATGTTGTGGATAATGACGTTTGAGATGTATTGTAACGTTAAGCACCCCCCGCCCGTGATGTGCACGTTGACCCCGCGACCGTCTAGGGTTTTGTACGAGTTGAAAATGAGCTCCTCCGAGAGTTTAATCTCCATGTTCGCCGCAAACACGATCCATAAAGGTTCTTCTTGGATGACGCCGTATCGGAGAGTGCCAGGTGGAGGGTTGACGGGGTCGGGGTCCGAGGAAGATGTGACAACATAGTAACGACCACCTTTGCCACCTAGTGCATATTGGCCAAAACCAATTGCACAATCCGCTAGTCTTTGGCGATTTAATTGCCAGTTATGGTCACATCGCCAACAATCATCGATAGGGTTGCCGGTTTGGCAAGAGGATTGATCAATATTGGTGTAGTAGGACAACAATTTTCTTCTTGTCTGGAGAAGTGAGAGTGATACATTTACTTTCCTGCAAAACAGTAATGAAAATAGTTACTATAGTTTTTTTATAATAGAGAAATTTTCCGAGGGCCAATTGGGGGCGGAGGTGGAAGCCAAGCTATGGGTTTGACCGAACCTAATAGTTTTAGCTCAAATAATTATTTGTGTTAAGAAGTTCATTAAATATGTACACACATTAAATTTAGAATCCAATTATTAGCGTTAAGACTCTCACATCGGATACGGGATGGTAATTGGTCTCCTTATATGGACTTGGACAATCCTCACCCTACAAGCTAGCTTTTGGAGTTGAGTTAGACGCAAGATCCATTCTTTACATAGTATCAGAGCCAAACCCATCCCAATTCTTTGTTCACCGATGTTAGACCCCCATATTATATTGTCCACGCTCCAGTTAATGAGACCTGAGCGTGCAAGGGGAGTGTTAAGAGTCTCACATCGGATATGAGATGGGTAATTGGTCGCCCCAATATTATATTGTCAATGCTCTAGTTAACGAGGAGCGTGCGTGGAAGTGTTAAGAGTTTCACATCGAATATGGGATAGTAATCGATCTCCTTATATGAACTTGAACAATTTTCACCCTACAAGCTAGCTTTTGGGGTTGAGTTAGACCAAAGATTCATTCTTTATAATTAGCACTTGAAACCGTCGTGATAAAATCTAAAAACCATAAAATTGAAATCCTAGCTACACCTTTGAAAATTGGGACCAATGATATAAGATCTGAAAGTTGATGGATAATGAACCTGCCATTTTCCTTTTTTTTTTATGTGCGACACGGTTAGTATCTATGATGTGGGCTTAACCCACACATTGCACACTCCACCATAGCAACTAGAGCAAAGCCCTAGGGGCGAAAAGAGTTTTAACTTTTTACACACTCACAATTCAAATGATACAACAAGTTATGTTGTCAGTGTTAAAGTTTTTCATGTGGTAAATGTATATAAGTTAATCCTAATGAAAAAGATTGAGTAGGAATATGCACCTTATATAAAAAGGAATAAAAGAAAAGCTTTGTGGACAATGGTGTAAATTAAGAAATTGTTTTCTTCTAGCTCTATATGTTTGTACAAACATGATAGTAAAAAGTTGTGAAACATTTCAATAAGTCACAAAACAAAATGGTTGAAAGGAAATCCAAAAATTAAAGTGATTTGAGGGCCTACAACTAGACATTCAGACAAGGAGAAAGTAAAAAAACAAGGGAAAATAAGCAACCAATAAATATCCATATCCACCTACATCAAGAACACTTTAAAAAGTACTATTAAAGTTCATAAAGCAAATAAAAAAGCAGTCCGGTGAACTAAACTTTCGCTATGTGTGAGGTCCCGGAAAGGGACGGACCACAAGGATATATTATACGTAGTTTATCCTACATTTCTGCAAGTTATTATTTTCACAGCTTGAACCCATGAACTCCTAATCCCATGGAATCAACTTTACGTTACTCCAAGACCCCTTCTAAAGTTCATAAAGCTAATAAGAAACAAGAAAATCTGTGACTCTCTTCCCTCAAAAATGAAAAAACTAACATAAAAAAACATGAAGAAGAGCAACTCCATTCTTAATAGAAATCAAACTCCAACTAAACACACAAAAAGATCTCATTATTTACAAAGAAGTCTCTTGAATGTAGAGTGTAAAATGTTTTTTAAGACCTTATTCTTGAAAAAAAATAATGACAATGAACAAAATGTGGGTCTAATAACCTTTAAAAAAAATTAATTTTCCACCCGGTACCCCCATTTAGTTCCTGACTAATTTGGATTTGCACTAGCTAAGGCTTACTAAAAGAGGAAGCGCAATTTTTTTTCATATCCAGGAATCGAACCAAGTACGTCTAATTAAGAGTAGACATATCATATCCCTCCTACCAAAACTCGATATTAATTAAAGTTCAACATACAACAACGACGACAACAACAACATACCCAGTGGTTCAACCTACATTGTGGAAAACAGAACATGTAAAGAAGAGAGGAGCAAGTAGACAACAAAGAAAAACATGAAACAACTACTTGAAGCTTAAAAATGTTTTTTTATACCTAGTAACTTCAAGAGCAACAGCTTCAGGATCAGGATGCTGACCAGGAAGAGTGAGATTCAAGAAAACCCCAAAAACAAAGGGAAAAAATGAACTTAAAATCAAAAAAGCCACAATGCAGCTTCTCTGGAACATAGTTTTTGCAATAATAAAGTGTATTTTGGGTGTTTTTTGGTGTTTTAGGGCCAGTGAGTTAGCTGCATTGTGGATAAATATTGAAGTGTGTTTTAGTGAGAAAATGGAGTGTGTATTGTAGACTGTGGGGAGAAGATAACAAATTTAAAGTAGTGTCTTGGAATGTATGTATTTCTACTTACATAATAGTAGTAGTGATGGTATGTATTTTTCAACTTTCTGACATGATTTATTTTATAGTCATTGTTGAAGAGAATCTCTCACCTGGATTTACTCAAGCTTTAATAGCAGAAAAGCAACAGAGTATATTGAATTTTGAGGTTTTCCTTTCTTTTTCTAATTTTTTGGAGCAACCATAAAGTTATCTTCATGCGACTTATAAATTACGGGTTCGAACAGTGAAATCAGTTAATACTTGTGTCCGGATACCTAACTGCATTACACTTATCTCTGTATGGTTTATAGATTATGAGTTTGAGCCGTGAAATTTGTAATTGATACTTGCGTTAGGATAGACTATTTATTCCGTCCGTTTTTACTTGTTCATTATACTAAAAATAAATTTTTACTTTTACTTGTTCACTTCAACATATCAAGAGAAAGACAATTTGTTTTTCGTTTTAGCATTAACATTAACTACTAATTTCCCAAATCATTTCTCAAGATCTTTTAAAATGCTATATAATCATGGGTCTTATAGTAAAATATGCACATCATTTTTTACATTATTAAAAAAATGCAAAGTCGATTATGGACAAGTAAAAATTAACGAAGAAAGTACATTATAACCTTTTGGAGTGAGGCTTTTTCTTGAATCGTGAGTAAACAAGAGATGTTCCGTGCACCATACTATCTTTTTTCTTTGCTATTTCAACCAACCCCACAGCCATTTTTACACAAACTAAAAACGAAACCAAAAGACATGACCAAAATAAACTTGTGTGCCTGGGGATGTCAAGTCCATTCAGTGCTTACCCTTTTTTTGGTCCCATTCATTTGAGGAAAAAGATTACAGATTTAGATAATTTAAATACTCATTTAGTTTTAATTTGATTCGAAACCAAGTTTAAGAAAATAAATAAAACTCTTAAATTTTGTGGTCTTAAATTAAAGATATGTATAACATACCAAAATATTCTTTAATTTTATGGTCTTAAACGGGCTGTAAGATGATGAAATTAAAGAGACGTTAAATTAGATAGACATTTTCTTTAACAGACTACAAAAGAAAAAGTAAGACAAATAAACTGAAACAATGAGTATATAGATTTAAATTCAAACGTTTTAATCCTAATAAAATTAAACAAAACTAATACGTCTATCCCTCCCATAAATCCACCTCAGCTTCACCGTAACCCCATCTCTCCTCCCCTTATCAACCCCTAAACAACCAAAATAGTAGAAACATAAAAGTGTACTCTTAGCCTTCTTTACATGAAATTTTCATACTTTATTGTCAATAAAACTGGTTCGGATGTTGGGGAAACTAAAAAGTCTTTTCAGTGGACCACTATAGTCCGAATTTGAGGGCCATGTCTTTAACATTATTATTATAATAAAATAATAATTCTACTTATGACTTCCTCTCTGGGGATTGGAGACAATTTGTACAGCGGGTATCATGGAAGGGTAAAATTCGGAGGTAGCTAATTTTCAATTTTTTATAATTGAAAAATAATTAATATTATAAAGTTTTAAATTTTAGAAGTAAAATTTCAAGATATTATTTGTAGGATTCGAAATTTCATAATAATAATTAGTTTTCAAGAAAGTGACCGAAAAATGGCTAAGAAGTTGCCCTCAATAACGTTGAAAATAAGTGGTGATCCTTGTTTGCTCTATGGATAGACCTTTAAAATAAATAAAAAATTGTTAAACTTGAAATTTTATCCATGAGATAAGTGAAATCAAAAGTTCAACACCCACCTAAGACTATTATTGTAAATCACCCTTTCAAAGGGAGTCCGAAACCGACCCTAAAAACCATAGGCGAATCCGGAATATAAAATTTATGGGCAATTTTAAGATTAGCATTGAACGTATTATATTTTTAAAGTTACGGATTCATATCTGATACTCCCTCCATCTCAATTTATTTGATATATTTTGACTGGACACAGATTTTAAGAAATAAAAGAAGGCTTTTGAATCTTGTGGTTTAAAACTAGTCAAAGATATATGTGTGATTATAACTCATCTCGTTAAGCGTTAAAGATAAAATTTAAAGTTAAATTATCGTCAAATAAGGAAATGTATCATTCTTTTTAGGACGAACTAAAAAGAAAAGTGTATCATATAAACTGTGACATATGTAGTACTATTTATTATAATTTTAGTAATTTTTTACACATAAATTTATATTCCGCGTCGAAAGCTAAAGGTTCAATTGAACCCTTTCCTACAAGACTAGATACGCCTCTGCTAAGAACCGAATTAGTTCGGTTAGATCCGATTTTTCGATTTTTTCCGTATTTATGCCCAACCCTATGAGAGACTCATTCTAGCTAGAGCCTATTTTCAAATACCACTATGGCCCGTTGGAGCAGTGAACACTTTGCAAACAAAAGCTTCTTTTTTTTCGTCCCTCAGGCCCGTTATGCTCATTGTTTTGGTTAGAAACTCAAAAGTTGCCCTATTTTTTGGCTCCATACCTTTTCCTTTTCCTTTTCTCTTTTAAGAAAAAGCTATAGGGTCGTTACTGTCCCAGGAAACAAATTGAGTGTGGTCAAATTATGACTAGAGACCATAGCAGTAATTATTTTAGAATTACTGGAGCTTCCCGCCTGACATTTTTTTAACATTAACGTTTTTTCCTTTTCCACTTTTTCATTAAAATAAAATATTCAGAGCTGATTTAAATTTTAAATTTGTCTAAATAAATTTTCAAGTTTTTAAATATCAAACTCATTATACTTTTTAGGCAGGATTTTGCATGCAATTCTAGGACACCGGTCGTTAAGGTAGATTTTTATGCGTAAATTAGTACGGACCGCTATTAAAAACCATGCACGCTCCAATGTTGAAATTAAAAGTAGTGTGATCAAGCTAAATCAGTAATTTTAGGTCTTTAAGGGGACATCCTAGCATTGTTCGCCAGAAATTATTAAACATAGAAAAATAAATAAAATCACCCTTAAACTTGTGTCGAAAATTACTTTAGCAATTAAATTTTACTTATAATTATTAATCTTTCTATTGTTGTCAATAGTGTATTAAATATCTCCTTAAGTAGAGAAAGTGTATTCACCTTTCTAGAAGCAAGTGAGAAGGAAAAATAAAATAAAAAATTGATAAAATAATACATATGTCATTTTTTAATTGCCAATATATAATTAATATTCTTAATAATTTTTTGATATATTAATATATTTTTAATTGTATGAATTTTTTATTTTGAGACAAATAAAATTTGTGGATCTCACTTTTCCTTTTAAGTTTTTTTATTTCTCTTCACTTTATTTATTGTCTTCTCCAAAAGACATTTTTCTCCATTGCCACTACCCTATCTATTCCATCATTTTCATGACCACCATTATTGGACTAAATGTTGGAGAGAAATAAAGTAAGTGATAAATTGATGACTATAAATATAATTTAAGAATATTTTAAGAGACCCAAAGAGAAAAAAAAAAAAAAAGGACGTGGGTAAGTAGTATTTGAAGGTTCCATTACATAAATGAGAAATCTTTATACCAAACCCATTTGTCATTTTTTTGAATGAAAAACAATTATTCAAATGTACAAGAAAATTAACGAAAACGAAAATGTAATTAAAAGAAAATAAAGAAGAAGGTGGATTTGGTTGGGGGGGGGGGGGGGGGGGGGATTGTGTGAAGAAGACGGAATGTAATTGGGACTTTTAAAAAAGAAAAAAGAGGAATAAAAATAGAAAAATAGAAAAAAGAGTGAAAATTTAAATTTAATTGATTGTTGACGTGATGCTGATGTGGTGCTGATGCGGCGTAGAGTGTTCTACACAGCCCATTATAAGATTGATCTGGACAACGTAAGGTTGAGTTTAATTCACGTATAAGTTGTTTAGGGGGTAAATAATTACAAATAAAATTTAATTGCTAAAGTGAGTTTTTGATGCAAATTTAAAAGTGAAAAGATGTATTTCTCTTAAACATATTATAATTAAGTTAATCTAGAGTTATTCAATTAGTTCATGCATGACAGTTGATGTTATTTGTTTATTTATGGGGTCTCAAATACATCTTATATTTACTTGTACTATGGTTGGTGCACCCATTTCATTTGTATACCAGTAATCTTTGAATATGCAATCTTAAAAATTATACAGATTACATGTTATAATTGGTAATGTGAACAAATACTTTTAAACTAATAGTGTATATAACTTAAATTAGTCTCAAGATTAAGTTATATAGACTGTTGTGCAAGGAATTTATTTTCCGATGAAAATGATTCTAACAAAAAATATAGTTAGAGATTTGTATTCTAGAGTTTAAAAACAAGTAGGTTATATCCGATTCGGAGATCCTCTTTAATGAGTCTGGTATTGCTTGTTAGGTTACGGATGTATGAAATAAATGGTTAAATAAATATAAAAAAATAGGCAAGTAAAATGAGTAAATAAGTTGGATTCGAAATGAACAATGAGTAAAATAAGAATAAGAGTTTGGAGTGGTATATTGCTTAGAGAGAGATTTTAGTTATAAAGGTAAGCTTAGAAAGAATATAATGTGTCTTCCTTCTCTTCTAGTGTTGCGTTTGGCTGAAGTTTTTCAGCATAATAGATTCAATCTAGTGTTGCTGCAAGTCGTGCCCGGTGATTGCGGCCTCAAAGGTCACGATGTGCTCTTATGGGTCTGTGGTTCCATCGTACTTGGGTATGTCAGCCATTTTGAACTTCTTTGAAATGGGCTTTGGAGCCGCTTCCTCCTTGTATGGTATCTTCCTATATTTTCTTGCCCTAACCCTTTTTAACACAGGGGACCCTGGTATCTGGCTCATCTGCTCATGGAGCTCATTTTCTAGCACTACGAGTTTTGCCAAGTCTGTCTCTAGTTCTATAAGCTATGTCCTCTCCTCATTTGCTGCAGACGCACCGGGTGCTCCAGTGGCGTTTCCCCCGGATAAAGAGTTTAAAAACTTTTCCATGTGCTCAATTATGGAACTATTTGCTGCAAATACAGTAGCTATGGCAACTTCCGAGAGGGTGCCTTCTTCTTTGAACATCCTCTCCACTTTGGAGTGCAGGTGTCTTTTTCTTTTCTTGGGGTATCGCTTCTTGGGCCGTGCTTCATCGCTTTCGGCCGAGTGACTTCGAACGTCCTCCTCCTCTAAGGGTTTTCTTTAGGGGGGCTATCATTTCCTCCGACTCTGTTGTAGCGTTTCTGAATGATCCGACTCCATTCGTAGTGTTTTCGAATGATCCGACTCCGTTTGTAGTGTTTTTGAAAGGTCCACCAGGTCCCAGTGTTCGATGGGTACATGCACCTCTCTGGGGTCATTTGATCCGTGAGCAATGTTGTTCTGTCCTGACATGTTTCTTTCTTTCTAAGCGTAATATTTCCAATAAGATTTTTCAAGAAGATCATCTACAGATCGAGACAACACCACAACTGTCTATCCCCACAGACGGTGCCAAACTATTTTCCGATGAAAATGATCTAACCAAAAATACAGTTAGAGATTTGTATTGTAGGGTTTAAAGACAAGTAGGTTGTATCCGATCCGGAGACCCTCTTTAATGAGTCTGATATTGCTCGTTAGGTTACAGATATATGAAATAAATGGTTAAACAAATACAAAAAATAGGCAAGTAAAATGAGTAAATAAGCTAGATTCGAAATGAACAATGAGTAAAGTAAGAATAAGAGCTTGGAGTGGTATATTGCTTAGAGAGAGATCTTAGTTACAAATGTAAGCTTAGAGAGAGATCTTAGTTACAAATGTAAGCTTAGAGAGAATACAATGTGTCTTTCTTCTATTTTAAGTCTTGCATATATAAGACAAAATTAGATTACTTTGCCCTTCTAAAGTTATGATGGCGTAAGCATACCGATGTCACTGTGCCCATGAGCACTGTGGCGCTCTGTTCTACGAGGGCTGATGGGATGGGGGTTGTTGGAGTGGGAGACAACTATATAGTGACTCAGGTCGTTGGAGTTCCCGAATGCATCAGATGTATCGGGGTATTTTCACCCAATAAAAAAAATTATATTATCAATTCACGTTTACTTGTTATAAAAAGTCGTCTTAAAATCACAAATTCTAAGTTTTAAAAAAGACTTACGTGCAGATATCTTTTGAGTGATATACTAATATATAAAAAAAAATTATGCAAATGATGTATATATATAACTTAAACCCATTTATCGGAGTACAATATGTCAATATGCATCATGGCTCTATCTAAAGTGATCATTTAGACCAAGAAAAAAAAGATAAAAATTAAACGAAAAATGTCACAAAATTTCTTTGCATTAATAGTTACATATCCATTTCCAAACATGAGAGGAGAGGTATATTCTTTTCCCATCAGACATTATAAAGTATCGGACCTTCTTTTCAGCAAACTTTAACTATTACTGGCCCCACATTTTCTATGATCTTGAATTCTTTGCATTAACTTTTTCCGAATAATTTAGAGAGATCTTATTATTTTAATCATTAAGAGACCATATAGGAAAATAAATATCTTTAAAGAGCACCCCCATTTCTTTGAGGAGATATATAAGTCTTGGAATACCTACATGAATTAAACCAATAAAAAAGAGATCACAATATTATTATAACTTCTGCTTTCAATACTTTTTCTACTTTCAAATCTACTTGAGATTTTTAGGTCTAAAAAGTAAAAACTACCAAACTGATTGGATGGTATCAAGATTAATAATTGCATAGTTTGAACTTGTCTTAATTAATAACTTGCGGCGTATGATTTCAAATTATGTTTTACTGCGTATCAATTCCAAAATACTTTTACATATAATTTGAAAATGTACCAACGTTATATATAGAGTTAATGATGAAAAACACATCTGAACTATCATTTTTTTCACGAGTTTCATACCTTTACTATTAGTTGTTTTCTTTTCCTACATGAATAATCAACATCTAGATATGTATCAAAACACCTCGATAGTTCAAGACTGCAGAATAGAAAAAAGGAACAACTCATAATTTAGGTGTGAAATTCGTGAAGTGAATTCAGATGTGTTTATGACCATTCTCTTGTATATATATGTATATATATATATATATGTACATATATATATGTATATACATACATCTTTCTTCTGGGCGAAGAATCTTCGCAACATTAATCAACATGCATGCTTTTAGAATTAAACTTGCCCTTTTACAGTTTTACTGAGATAATTCGTATTTTCTTAGGTCTGGCGAGCTATTAAGGAAATTGTCCCTAGCCATAAAAGTTCAAAAATTTGTGTGTGATGTCTTTTTATTAACTAATCTCGGCATAATTTGTTTCTGAGCCAATCAACCCTAGTGTTTTGATAGTTAAATCTTACTCCTTTGATCCACTTTACTTGTCATGGTTATTATATATAATTGGTCCAAATAGTTATCATTTTCAATAATCAAGATAGAATTTATTAGATTTTTCGTAGATTCTTCTTAGGTTTTATTTAAAAAGTTTGACCTGAGTCTTGACCAAAAAAATCGATCGAATTGGTTTCTTCAAATTACTTTTTTCTATTTTTAAATAAAATTACTGAGCCCAATCTGTTATAATATAAATATTCACAAAATATTAACGATCGAGCTCGATCGATTTTTAAAATAAAAAAATTGGCGCAAAAAGGAAATTGACCGATCGAGCTCTGTCAGTTCTTCAAGAAAAATGGGATCAAACATATTGAATCGGTCGATTTTTGTTGTGTCTTCATTGTGCTTTTTTGCAATCACTGTTAGTTTTTAAGCTCATTCTGTTAGTTGGACCAAAAGTACTTCACTTTAGCAAATTAAGGGACTAAAAATGCTCAAGATTATATTTAAAAAACCAAAATAAACCTACTCTTATAAATAAAGATAATTTTAGCTAAGGAGTTGATACTATAGCAAGGAGGTAGTCTATGATTAATTAATACTCCTAGTACATATTTTTACCACATTAAATCACTTACCTAGTTGAGTTGGTAGTCTATGAAGCTGTTATTACAAGTACTTCTCGGGCAATGTGGAAAAAGGAAAGAAATTCAATGCTTGTGGGTACGACATCAGTTTTCTGTTAGGGGTTGTTCAGTTTTATGTTTCTTCTTTTCAATTACCCACCTGCCATAACATGACTTCGGTAATATATATTTTTCTTCTCTATTGGTGTTTGATATTTATACTAGCCCGATTAAATTTAGATTGTCTCTTCTCTTTCTAAAAGAAGAATACTTTTTTATGCCATTATCGTCCTGCCAATTGATTAAGTAGTTTGATCCAATCTAGCGGACTTAGAACAAAAAATACCTAATTTTAGAATAAGCGTATCATGTTTAAATAGTTTCAACTTATTCTAGCTAAGATAAGATTTGAGTTGCGGATTAATCGTAAGCAGATGACGAATACGATTTGTAATTGTAAACCAATAATTCAAGGCCTAGTTGAATTACGGTTATTCTCACTAGTCTTATTTCTCTTCTCATTCAACTTGAGATCGGTTTTCACGTTGAGCGAGTTACAAGCTTTAAGAAAATATTATTAGGCCACATTTTCTCAAAATTGTGATGGATTCGTGTCGGAAAACACTATTAGGCCACGATTTCTCAAAACTGTGATAGATTTGTGTCGAAAAATCTCACATTAAATATAAAAAGTTCATTAATAAATACAATTTCATAAATGAAACTTGAAACTTGAATCACTCCACCACAATTTACCACAACCCTTATTTTATTTGTGATAATGTGTTTTTTTCAACATCCTCGAAGGTAGAGCTAAGAGCAAATTTTTTGGATAATGTAGAAAAAAGAAAACCTTATAGTATGTGTATGGGATGTAGCACACGAAGACTTTTTGAGCCCAGCATCTATCTGAAGATTATAGGAACATGCTGTCCATTAATATCCAAGGCTCGAAGCTCCTTTTTTGAACTTTGTAATTTTGTAGGTCCCATCTCCTCTGACCATTTTTCCTCTTTCTCAGACTATATAATATTTGTCTTTGGATTATGACAGCCTATTTGCCACTTCTAGTGTACTTGCAATATGAAGTGAGGTAAGAAATTTGCTCTACTATATGGGGTTGTTTGGTAGGATGTATTAAAAAAATATATATGCATTAACTTTGTATACTAATAATATTTTATTTGGTATATTTTTTATCCTAAATATCATTAGTTATACATTCTATTTGGTATTATGATATGCATAACTAATATCTAGCAAATCATGGTATTAGCAATGCCATAGATTTTAATACATGCATTAGCATAGTTAAAGACATAATTGTCCATGAAGTTCCTTAAAAAGTATAGTATAGAGGGTGATGTTAGGTGTATTTATACGCCTAACCGCCATATTTTACTTATGTTTTACCTTATTTCGAGGACTAATCTCACTAAATACACCTAATTTATGTTAATCTTTCCATTATGAACTGATATGTGTGTTCTTATCGCATCTACGCACTTAATGTGTGAAATACGATGATTTAGAGCTAAAATAAAATGAAGCATTCGTACAACTGTAAATGGTCCCTGAACCTCGCCAAGCAAAGGCTGGAGCGAGCCAAAAGCTCGCCCTACACCTCGCTCAACGAGAGAAGTTGTCCAAAATTCATAGTTACAAGAAATATGTCTAAGTACAAAACAACCACAACACAAGGTGACACGAGCTCTGAGGCGAGGTCATGTCTCGCTCTGAACCTCGCCCCGCTAGGAATGATGTCCAGAATGCATATGTGCAAGAAATTTTCTAAGTACAAAGTTGACAGACCGGTAGGCGACGCGAGATCTAGGGCGAGGTCATGTCTCGCATTGCACCTCGCCCCGTGAGAAAGTGAGTTCAAAATGCCAAAGTTGATAATTTTTCTAAGTGTAAAAGTGACACTCAAGCTCGCCCAGCGAAGGCTATAGCGAGAAACTCTCTTGCCATACACCTCGCCCAGTGAATCATTGTGTCCAAATAGCACTGGATTTTAAGTCCAATTCCATTTTGGATAACTTTTGACGGTTATTTCCAAACACTATAAATAGACTCTTAGGTCGTTTTTGGATAGGGTCGAACTTATAATTTCACGAAGAGCTAGGGCTAAGGCTTTTATCATTTGGTACCTCTTTTACTATTATTCTTCTATCTTTTCTTAGATTGAACAAGACTTTTAGTGATTATAATCAAACTATGAGCGGTTAATCTCCCCTGTTCTGGGATTATGGCCAAAATATGATTGTTGTCGTATGAACTTGAGTTGACGTGATTAAATCTATCTTATGTATTTCTTATTTAATATTATGCTAGACTATTCTATTACTTCTGACCAGTAGAATAAATTTTTTATTCTTACGTTGAACTAGAGAGAGGAATACTAAGATAGAATGAAGATTGAATAGAGTAGGATTTTAACCCTAAGCATCGGGGAGTGGATTAGCCTCTAGGATAGAGATATACATAGTTCGCCCAACTTGGTTGAAATACAGGAAATATAAATGCATTCGTGTTAAGGTTCATGACCATAGAGATATAGGCTTGAAAGTAATACGAATAGGCGACTAGAGGACTTGAGAGATTCGTAGTCGTAATTATAACCCTGTCAATCAGTAATTCGATAGATAAATACGTAAGTGAAAGTGAATGTGCAACATGATTACAAAGTGTGTCGTAACCCTGGAATGTTTAATCTCTATGAATCACAACTAAATTTAGACCAATGTTTGAGACAACTTGTTATTTGTTTAATTTTAGTTTTATTAAGCAATAGTAAACAAACAAACGCCATTTTCTTCAATACTTGCATAATAGTGGAAGTTGAATATTCTAATATAACTGTTAATTATAAGTCTCTGTGGGTACGATATCTGACTATATTAGTCATTATATTACTTGTTAACCGCATATACTTGCGTGTGCGTAGGGAGCAATAAGTTTTTGGTGCATGTTGTCGGGGACTTAGAAATTAATGGTTTTATTAGAGTAATTTATTACTGCTTTAGTTATCCAAGTATTAACGTCTTGATCCTAGCTGTTATTTGAACGCAGGTAAAATAATCGAATGCAAAGGTCTGCCACTCAAAATAACCTTGCACAATTTCAACGTGAATCTGAACGGTTGTTCCACCAGAGTAGGAGGGAAGTAAATTTTCAGGAAAATCAAGAAGCAATCTTTGTGCTACCTAAAGTAATGGCAGCTAACACACCACCATTGACAGTTCGAGAGGCGGCAATACCTCTATTGGGTAATGTCACTTCAAGCATTGTCAAACCGACCATAGAGGGGAACTTTAAGCTTAAGTATCCTATGATTCAGCTGTTCCACTCTAGCGGATAGTTCACTAGTCTGCCTCACGAAGATCATCAGCGACACATTCGAACCTTCTTGGAGATTGTGGATACTTACTGCTGATTATGTGAGGTTGACACTGTTCCCATTCTATCTACTTGGGGACGCTAAGAAGTGGTTGGATGCAGAACCGGTGAATTCCATCACCTCCTGGGATGACCTATCGAGAATTTTTTTGACTAAGTTCTTTCCATCTGGAAAGACAGCGAGACTCGGGAGGGAAATCATGTCCTTCAGATAGATACCTGGAGAAGGGGTATATCAGACATGTGAGAGGTTCAAAGAGTTGCTCAGAGATTTTCCTCCTCCTCATCAAATGAATAAAGTTTTGGCACACACCTTTATTGAGAGTCTGGATCACCATGAAAAAGCGTTGCTAGATACTGCAGCTGGAGGGTATGCTCTTGATATGAGCTATAATGAGTTGTTCATATTATTGAACATGTTTCAGAGTGACTTTGAGTGGCCAAGTGATCACATGGATAATGTTGTTAAGAAGACTACGAAAGCACTACAATTAGACTTATACACAGGCATGACAACACAGATTGAAGCTATGCGCAAAGAATTTAGGGACTTCATAATAGGAAAGAATCAATCACAGGTGCAACCAGTGCATCAAGCCCAGATGTGTTGTGAGGTGTGCGGTGAAGGGCACACTAGTGATGTCTGTCTGGCAAATCCAGAGTCTATCTTTTTCATAGGTAATGTAGCCAAAGGCCAGGGTAATCAGAATGTGTATGGAAACTCGTATAATCCTTCTTGGAAAAATCACCTAAACTTCTCTTGGGATGGTTATCAAGGTAGCGGTAACCAGAACAAGACACGGCGGAAATATAAGCAGAATTAAGCAAATCAGCCCAAACCACAAGCTCATCAGAGTAGTATGGAAGATATGATGAAACAAATAATGGGGGATATGCAGAAATTATGGCTGATAATAAAAATCTTGATCTAGCGATATGAAATTTAGAGAGGCAGATGGGCCAAATAGCTGGTGCTCAGAACACGAGACCACCTGGGGCACTCCTAAGTGATATTCATACATATTGGATTCAGACATGGTATTTGAAACTGTGATGTTATTCTTGGACTATGTAATGTTTATATCTGATTGTGAGCATGTCTATCTTTTAGTCTCTTTCTTTATATATGTTATCTAACTGTTGTCGGCCTATGATATTTACTGGTACATAATGTTTGTACTGATACTACCTTGTTATATTTTTTTTATGAGTGTAGAGTTCATGACAAGATCCACTTCTTTCCCTCATGATTGATTCCGAGGCTAGCTGACGAGCATTCAGGGTGAGCACATGAGCGGATCCGCAGCCCGGATGACTCTCTTTTATTATTTATCTTATTTTGCCACTCCGAGACAGTATTTTACTTTTTAGACTTATATTTATTACTCAGACATGCAGTGATATATTTAGTGGCTCTTGTACTACCTTAGACCAGATTTTGTATTATTATGCACTCTTTCTTATTCTATCATAGACTTGCTATTATTATTGTTGGTTTAGATTTACTTTATTGTTGATCAAATTATGATTAAGGGATATATTCGCTTATCAGGTGGGAAAAATGATAGATGCCCGCATGTTCCCCGATTTGGGACGTGACACCAAATGGAGCGAATCCAAAAATGAACATATTGAAACTTTTAAAGTAAGAATATTTATCATATGATATAGCATAGCATATTTGATGAGTCACATTCAGGTGGATGTGTCATAGTGTACGTTATTTGCGAATGATATTGTATTGATCGACGAGACGCGAAGTAGGATGAACGCTAGGTTGGAGGTTTGAAGCCAGACATTGAAGTTTAAAGGTTTCAAGTTGAGTAGGACTAAAACTGAGTATGTGGAGTGCAAGTTCAGTGTGGTGACGAGTGACGCTGACGTGGAAGTGAGGCTGGACTCCTAAGTTGTCCCAAAGAGAGGGAGTTTCAAGTACCTTGGGGCAAATAATACAAGATAATGGGAAGATTGATGAAGATGTAACACATCAGATTTGAGTAGGGTGGTTGAGATGGAGGTTAGCATCCGGTGTCCTGTGTGATAAGGTGCCACTAAGACTGAAAGGTAAGTTCTACAGAGTAGTGGTTAGACCGACGTTGTTGTATGGAGCAGAGTGTTAGGCGGTTAAGAACTCTCATGTCCAGAAGATGAAAGTGGTAGAAATCAGGATGTTGAGGTAGATGTGTGGGCTTACTAGGAGAGATATGGTCAAAATGATGAAATTCAGAGCAAGGTGGAAGTGGCCTCCGTGGCAGACAAGATGCGAGAGGCGAAGCTGAGATGATTTGGACATGTTCAAACGAGTGGCACAGAAGCTCCGGTGAGGAGGTGTGAGATGTTGGCGATGGAGGCTGGAGGGGAGGTAAAGGCAGGCTGAAGAAGTATTGGGGAGAGGTAATCAAGCAGGATATGAGGAATCTTCAGCTTACCGAGGACATGACCCTAGATAGGAGAGTATGGAGGTCGAAGATTAGGGTAGAGGGCTGATATTAGGATTAGTATTATTTTCCTTTAGTGTAGGATCAATCTTATTTCCGTTATATTATTTTAGTATTCTCATATTTCTTATTCTTAGTTTTCTATTACTACTTTCTCGTTTCTTTCACTTCATTATCTTTTTTTTTTGCTGCTATTACTGCTTATTATTACCATTGTTTTTCACTTCTACTTTTGTCGGGGGTCTATCGGAAACAACCTCCATATCCATCAAATATAGGGGTAAGGTCTGCGTGCACTCTACCTTTCCTAAACTCCACCTAGTGGAATTATACTGGGTATGTTGTTGTATAGCATAGCATAGTCCAAAATTTTGCATGAACTTAAAAATCATGGTTGAAGTGTGGCTTCTTTTATACTTATCCATATGTAGGTTACAAATAATTTGCTTCTATTCATGAATGTGTTATTTCAACTGTTTGAAATATCTGTATATTAACTCTGGCAAAGCAATTTTTTTATACCCGACTCCTTGAATCACAATTATCAAGAGGAGAACGATTCCTTTGAACCACTAGCGGATCTAAATGCTATCAAGCTGACGGAAGAAGAACAGAACCGTCTATAGTTCACGGCTTAACCACTGGTTTCTATCTGTTCGATGGTGGGAACCAAACTTCGTTCTTGCAAAATAAAAAATTGATGCCGTGGCGATTTGGGTGATATTATTGCTCAAAATTTTCATTAGAGAAAGTAAATTAGCAAATAATAGCAATAAAAGATTGTAATTTAATAAATAAAAAAGAAGTTTAAAAATTAAATAGAAGGCTTAATTCATTTCAAGTATCTAGGTTTTGTTAGTTGACTAAAATAGGAAAACAAAATAGATAGATTTATGAATTTCTCATTCTTCTTTGACACTTGGTAAAAAACTAAAAAGAAATGAACTTGTTGGGTGTTTGTAAAACAATAGCATTAGGACGACATAATTTTTGTTCTTGCAATATATTGAAACTTTGGCATTTGTGTCAATTAAACAACAGAGTCCAACTTCTACTGAATATTGTACAATACCCGTAAGCATGAGCTAAGCTTAACTTCACTTAAATGCCAAAATCATCCCTATGATCGGCCAGGAGGACAACGGGAAGCTCCTCTTTATGTAATAGTACTAAAATAAGAATATTTGATTAGGGGTGAGCGTATATTGGTTCGATTCGGTTTTGTATCCGAAAAATATGAACCGAATAAAAATCATTTAAAAAAAAATCGAATACAACTTTAAAAAAAAATGATATGTTCGGTTTATTTGCCGAACGTATCGGATTATATCGGTTTTTTCTAGTGGGCCGGGTCGGATCGGGGATTTTTTTTAACTTTTTTCTAAAATTGAATTTCCAAAACTGAAATTGACATTCACACCTACACTATCATGAAATTTCGACGTTGAAATCTATTGTGTATCGTGAGATATTTACTAAAGAAAAAGGAAAATTAGAAATCGATTTGGGGAACACAAATTGATTGGGAAAACAAACGTTTTTTTAAAAATTGGTTGCGCCAAACTGGCCCCGTCTAAAAAAAAACATGCAAAATAAAAAAAAATCGGGTAAAACGGACATCCGAGCGCAGAGTTATGACCATTTAAAGTTTTATCAATTTACAACTACTTTTTCTCCCTACATTTTATGTCAATGCTTCCGTGATATGTTAATCAAGTTCATGCCGCATGCGACTTCCATAAAAGCTTCATAGATTAGCTTCAATGGCTATGATTCAAGAGATAGTAATAGCCTAAAATAAAAATAAAAATAAAATATATATATTTAATTCGGTTTTTCGGTTCGGTTCGTATCCAAAATTAAAAAACTGAACCGAATCAGGTTTTTTCAAAAATCGGTTTTTTTTTAT
This sequence comes from Anisodus tanguticus, assembly GCA_034509755.1. NCBI lineage: Eukaryota > Viridiplantae > Streptophyta > Magnoliopsida > Solanales > Solanaceae > Anisodus > Anisodus tanguticus. Next base: position 3,083,945 of record CM067555.1, on the reverse strand, counting down.
AAAAAAACCGAGAAATAACCAAACCGAATTTCGATTCGGTTCGGTTTTTTCGGTTCTCCGGGTTTTTTGCCCATCCCTATATTTGATGCTTTGCTCTCTCCTAATTACCGTTGACCTTAGCAAGATAGTGTTTGGTAATTTTTAGTAACTACTTTAAGTTTTTAGTTTTTCAAGATAAATTTTAAATTTTCATTATTGTTAAGGCATATATCTTTAAGAAGTTTAAACATAAATAAATAAAAATTATCTTTACAATAATCACTTAAGTAAGCACATGTAAAAACCTTTCCAATTCAAGTTAATTTTTTTAGATTTGGTTAACATTAGTGCAAGAGAAAAGTTAGATTTTCATTGTTGTAATTCATTAAAACGTATACTAATTTAAGGTAATTTTAGATTTTTTTAAAAGGTAATTTTAGATTTTTTTTAAAGGTAATTTTAGTCTTAGTCAGTGTCAAGCCATGTGAATAATTTGGTTCTATTTTAGAATTTAAAAATAAAAAATTTGGTATGGAATTTAGTTTTCTTCTAATTATATTAACTTTTGTCTACAAAAATTATAGTAGCATATCAAGATTTTGATTTCTAAGTTATTCCATTTCAAATTGTGTTCTCACTTGCTCACCACAATTTGGTAAAGTCATTAAGCATGTACCTTTTTAGCTTAGAAATTTCTGATTTCCTTACCATAATTGTAAGTGTAAAAGCATATTTTAAGTATCAATATGAATTTATTTTGCTACTAAATTTTCAACATGATGGAAAAGACTTTACTTTTCATTATAGTATTTGGCAAGAAATTGATTACCATTATGAAAAAATTCTTGTATAAATAATCATCTTTTGTCATATTTTATAAGCAACACATTTTTTTGAGAGCGGAGAGTCTCATCAATAAATTTAGAATCTTCTATATTCTTCCTAGCAATTAAATTATGGCAGAGAAAAAGACTCTAGGACGTCAAAAGATCCCTATGGCCAAAATAGAAAAAGAAAATGACCGATATTCTACCTTCTCAAAGCGGCGTTCCGGTTTGTATAAAAAAGCTAGCGAACTAATTGAGCAATATGATGTTGATATGGGAATAATAATGTTTTCTCCCACTGGTAAGCCTTTCTCTTTTTTTCACCCTACAGTTAATAGTGTTATTGATAGCTTTTTAAGTCCTCATACGCAGCCAAGTGAAAGTAGTCGTGTTGATGCTGCAAACACTCGGGACAAAGTGAAAGAACTAAAAGCTAAACTTGACGAATTAGATTTAGCAAAAGATGATGAATATAACCAGACACCTATGCCTGACGAGACTGACCAGAAAAAATGGTGGAAATCCATCAATGAATTTGATGCAAAGGAAGTGAAAAACTATTTGATTTATTTGGACTCCACTATTTCCGGTTTGGAAAATTGTTTGACGTTGCTGGAAAAGGGTGATTCTTCCTCTGCACAAGCCCCTCCGGAAGATGATAATTAAACATATAGTGATTTCTAATATATTTCGAAGCCTCGTGCACCGAAATAATTAAGTTTAAATTCATATATCTTGAATTTTTTTTTTAGTTTTTGTTTTTTAAATTTGATGATGTTATTTGAATTCAACAGTGATCTCTATTTATTATATTTGGCGTTTTAGTTGTTTCATAAAATAGTTTTGTGCTATTCTCTATTTTTTTAATTGTGTGCCTCTCTTATAACCTTACTAACAAGTCAAGTTCGTGTTATATTTTCTCGTTCAGCTAAAGTATTTTAGTAAAAAATCTTATATATAACCTTCAAAAATACACAAGTGTTATTAACTTTAAAGCATAGAATACTATCTTGAAAGACCTATAATTATTAAGTACGCATTGTTAAAAAAGTTCGACACAATGACCAATGATTTTTTAAGTACGACACTAAGTGGAGCTTTCTAATATTCCTCTCCTACATCAAACATTTTAAAATCAATTCAAATTTAAATCACATTATCTAATAACATTAAAAATATGACCAAAAGGTGGAAAGTTTAGAGATATAGCCAAAATTTTCTTTAATTCGCCTTTCATGAGCACAAGCATGTAAGGTCGTTATCATTAAAGTTGAAAAGTTTGATTTCAAAATGCTAAATTCGTTTAGACATAAAAATAGGATATTCTGAATCTTTCCTTCAGAGCGTGAAGACCGATGTCTGTTCGATGGGTCATAGCTTAATTTGAGCAACTCTTACCTAGTTTTAACTTCTTTATTTATTTTCTTATAATTTATTTAATTACTTTTATTTATTATGGTGAATATAACAAATCAAACAAAAAAAATATACTTTTTTAAGGTTTTTCATTTGTCGATTTAGTTATATATCAATCCAACTTTTAGATAGACTAAATCGAAAAGATCAAAATGCGCTAAGTTTAAAAATGAGCAGGTCATTAATTAAACCCCACAAACTTGGACGGCTAGGTTGGGGGTCCTTATGTTTTCATGAGCTAATTTACTACCCCTGTATGTGACTATCAAAGGTTGTTGTAAGGTGAAAACTATTTCTCCATTCTTAATCATAGGTCTCGATTTCGAGCCATGAAAGTGCAATCGCCTTTAATATATAGGAAGCATTTTATCTATAGAGGGAAACTTTTCGACGTTAGCCGGTCTCCAATGCGGATATGAAATATTGGAGGGAAACAAAAATGTATAGTACATTATGTTTGCACCCACTATTAATATGAACCATGGATCTCCTCATACGGAGTTTAAATAGTTACAGTCATACCTATCTAGACAAAAGTCTTATATAATTACACATCATTATTACAGTCTTGTTTTTTGAGGAATCTATCTTTCATGTTATGTTATATTATATGTTATGTAACAACATTTTTCTATAGAAATAAAAAAATTTCGAAACAAACGACGTTATTATAGAGAAGTTTAACTATATAAGATGCTTGTTTTGAGGCATTCATTGTGACAATTTTCTAAGAAGGAAAAAAAAAAACAGACACATGCATTAGTCCAAGTAAAAGGTAATGGGACCTTGTTCTAATTAATTCAAAATCAGGGTCCCCATTAATTTGCCTGTAAGTAAAAAACAAATACATAACACAAAAACATTCCTCGTAGAAATATGTGGCACCTGTGACTAAACTGTAAAAGGAAATAAGTACAAGGATATCCACATGCATCAATTTTGACAAATGTTTGCAAAAACTAAAAATAAGAAAAGATACTTAGTCCTTCTGACCCATTTTATCGTTTTAGCCTCCAAAAATATTCCAAAATAATTATCGTTTTAGAAACCAAGACAGTTAATTTTTAACCCAAGTTAAACTGGTGTTTGTTGTTGCACCAGGAGCCATTGCACCAGGTGTTAAAGCATGAGTGTTTTGTATCCATTGAGCAAAAACGGATTGTGATTGTATAGCAGTATCTGAAAACATATCTTGAGGACGCCCTAAAGCGCTCATGGTATTATTATGAATATACAAAACAAAATTGTGAAAGTCTAGAAATATACATGCCCAGTTGAGATGAGATATGATTGCATCACGATGCCTAAGGCAACGATTTAATAGATCGTTGTACTGAGTTGTTGGATCATAATCTCTTACCTTAAAAATGGTTGCATGCGTGGCAGCACCAACTATGAGAAATCCACCAATCCACATGTGATGTGTGAACAATGACAGTTGTGTACCATAGTCAATAGCTAGATACGGATAAGGGGGGATGGAATACATATGACGAGCTACAACAATGGTTAAATAGCCTAACATAGCTAAGTTAAAAGATAATTGAGTATGCCATAAACACACCTGTTGAACAGCATACGTAATATCCGGTCTGATAAAGGTAAGATATTGAAGGCCCCTGCAAGACTGCGATAGCGGGTCGGATACAATATACACACAATATACATGAGTATATTGTGTGTATATTGTCTCGGATTTGCTCCGATAAAAGGCTCTCGGTTTAGCTGTTTTCAAGACAATATACACACAATATACTCATGTATATTGTGTGTATATTGTATATTTAACAGCATTTGTTAGACATTCTCGGAGTAATGCTCCAGATGAACTTGAATTGCTAACTCTACTCTTGATCATAGCCAGAATGTTATTCCGAACAATGCTCTAAGTTAATCTATGAAATGAGGTCTTTGATTTACCAAAAAATTATTCTTGTAAGCTCTATTGGTACTATTGGATAAAGAAATTCTTTCCTTTTATGGACCTCAGAGAGCATCAGATAAACCAGTACATATATGTTACTACTAATTAAGGGACCCTTCTCACACTTTTTCATTTTTTAAAATATTTTTATTTGGAACCACTATTTGTGATGCTGATGCTTATAGAGCCCCAAGACAAATAACCAAATAAAAAAAGACATGCAAACGTACTACCATTATCCATTTGTTGATAAGTAAAGATTGTTATAGAACGTCAAGTAGTCCTTTAATTTAAATTAGAGTTTCGGGTTTGAGTCATTAATTAGTATGGAGTCGTCTTTAATACGGAGATCTTCTATCCCACAAAGTGAGACGTGTCCTGACACGAATCGAATTAGTCGGCAGTATGGATTGGGAGGAACCCAATAAATTTTTCTTAGATCCTCTATTTATATAAGAAAGTGTATTAAATATGTATAAATACTTAATTGTGAACATAGTAACAAAAACAAGCTAAGCTACCTATTCGGTGACAAATCCAGAACCATAAATTTCATAACGTGCATGATTCTGCCTTTGATCAGGACCAAAGCGGGAACCACGGATAACCTAGTAACTAAAACGAGCTATGATTTCAAAGACAAGTTCAAAACCTATAAATAATCTCCCTGATTCTGCTTCTGATCGAGCTCCAAAACAAATACCAGACAACTAAAAATATTATCTATTTGCTAGCCAACTTCAAAAGAAGAGGTTAGTGGACTTGATCCATATTCCTAGTAGTAGTTGTACTAGTAGAACTAGAGTGAGCAAGCTAAAGTCACTTTCTTGAGAAAAAGTAATATAAAAGGGCAAGGGTAGCCCGATGCACTAAGTTTCCGCTATGCGCGGGATTCGGGAAAGGGTCGGACCACAAGGATCTATTATACGCAGTCTTACCTCACATTTCTGCAAGAAAAAGTAATATATGTCTTGAATTATTCCCATTTATTGCAACTTATATTCATTTTTTCGTATGACCAAAAAATAATATTCATATTATCCAGCTCAAAGTGGGTGCCTATTTTCAAACCAACATGCACCATGAAATACAGAAAATATAGAGACATGTAAATGTACCTAAGCCACTAATTTTGCAACTCCTATATTAAAAGAAATCACTCATATATGTTAGTAACAAAAAGAGACATGCAAACGTACTACCATTATGATTTGTTAGCCAACTTCAAAAGAGATGTTAGAAGAAGAGAGTAGGAATATAATGAGTGGACTTGATCCATATTCCAGCCAGTGGGATGAATATAATTTCTACTTCTTAATTAAAAGTTTCGGGTTTAAGCATTGAAATAGAAAAAATCCTAGTAAAAAAGTTCCCCTTTTAATGGGATTTACGCCTGGGTGAAGCTATGATTCCAATTACGGGTTCAACAGAACTAAATAGCTTTGATCTAAATCTTGTATTTGTATTAAATATTCATTTTGATAGAGAATAAATAAATATTCTCCATATATTCATTTTGATAGAGAATAAATAAATATTCTCAATATATTCTATAATTATTATAATAATTATAGAATATATTGAGAACATTTATTTATTCTCTATCACATTTAATATGTTTATGAAAGACGTACATATCACGTTTGCCAATTTTGTAAGTAATTTATCATAATTATAAAATTATTGTACAAGTGTAATTATGATAGTAAGTCTTGTATTAAGAAAAATTATTTGTCGGCCAAAAGAAAGCCCCTTTTGTGCTTTTTGTTCTTTATGTTATTGTCATTTCGAGTCACTGATGCATTTTGGATAGTTATGATTAAGTCATTAAATATAATTTCCTGTGGTGTGACTTTTCTCCGAATCTCGCGCATAGCGAAATTTTAGTTCACCGGACTGCCCTTTTATATAATTTCTTTGCTTGCTACCACACTTTTTGTGCAACTCTTTTAGCCAGTCAATTTTAATTTCAGGGGGATTTATCCAAGCACTTATGGCCACTTGTCGTCTTATCGATGAAGCAGGTTTTTAAGGAAAGGCAAACAAGTGGAAATATTTATTGAAGATATATTTATGTAAATAAAAGTGTGCGCTCTATAAGACACTTTTGTATAACATTGATGTAGGTAGAGAAGTTTTGCGTCCGAATCTCACCGTCGCCATCCGTTATCAGAAAGTATTTTCATGTGCTTGGCTCGTGAAAAGAAATTATTAGAAATAATTTAATTTTAAAATTCTCATTATCCTTCATGAAATATTTATAGCCATAAAAACTTCAATTACTTGTTGTAGATAATAAATTTAAAAAAAAAAAAATCTTTTTAAAACTGGTGTGTAGTGAAACGGCGACTTAAATTGATACAGAGGAGTATCAATTTTGACATATAATAATGCAATTCGTATCATATTGACATAAACAAACTTTAGGCGGACACGATTAAAATACATATAGCAATTAACTCAACTTTTTTTTTAATTTGTTCACCTGACTTGATTTATCCGTTTCACATCCAATAATTAAATAGACTTTTCCTCTAATAATTAATTGACAGCAACATATTTTTATTTGGCATACTTTGCCTTCATTTTATTATTATACTTTATATTTGAAATCCAGCTGAACTCTCTCTACACTAGTAATTAAGGAATAGAATGTGAAAGCTCCATATCTCTTCTTCTTTTTTTATTAATTTCAATGATGTTAAACTTCAATTACAAGCTTTCAGAAGCAATCAGTTGACATTCTCATAAGATCTTTTAATATCGTTTACTTTCTAGTTTTTAGTATACCTAATATAACTTTTTTTGTATTTAATTTAAAGCTACTCGCGATAAGCAAGTCAAAATACTATTAAGACGAAGAAATTCTAAAATCCTAACAACTAGAGTGGTTAATTATCCAACGAATCCCCCCGTCCTTTTTTCTTTTAATTTTTTGATTTCCCACTCAGTGTCTTTATATCCTGATTAATCAGGATTTGTGTGAATTGAGCGAAGGAGGTCCATCAGAAATTGACTAGCCTTTTCTATCAACATTCAGTTGTAAATCATATATTTCGGACTTTGACGCGTTCTGACGAGTACGTCTGTCGAAAATTCGCGTGTTTTAATAGTCGAGGAAGCTCTTAGTTTCTTATCGTGATTATTTTCATTTTCAACACTCGAACTTGAGACCTTAGATAAAAATGAATAAATCCTATATATATTTCATCACAGCCCTAATGATCTTTTTACATTTTTAATCAAAAGAGAAGTCATTTTTTTAAGTCTGAAATGTTAATAATCAATTTAAGAATCTACACATAAATAAAGTTAGTATAACCTTTTTAGCAGCCCCAAGTGGATATGGTTATGATACTTCAATTATTAATTAGGGGTGTTCGGTTCGGTTTTGTATCCGAAAAATATGAACCGAAAAAAAAATCATTTTTTTAAAAAAAAAACCGAATACAACTTTTTTTTTAAAAAAAACCTATATGTTCGGTTTATATCGCCGAACGTATCGGATTATATCCGTTTTTTCTAGTGGGCTGGGTCGGGTCGGGTGGAGGAATTTTTTATTTTAAAAAAAAATTGAATTTCCAAAACTGAAATTGACATTTACACCTACACTACCATGAAATTTCGACGTTGAAATCTATTGTGTATCGTGAGATGTTTACTAAAGAAAAAGGAAAATTAGAAACCGATTTGGGGGAAAACACAAATTGATTGGGAAAACGGACGTTTTCGTAAAAATTGGTTGCGCCAAAGGGCGGCCCCGTCTCGAAAAAAATACACAAAATAAAAAAATATCGGGTAAAATGGACATCCGAGCGCAGAGTTATGACCATTTAAAGTTTCACCAATTTACAATTATTTTCTCTGACATTTTATGTCAATGCTTTCGTGATATGTTAATCAAGTTCATGCCGCATTCAACTTTCATAAAAGCTTCATAGATTGACTTCAATGGCTATGATTCAAGAGATAATAGTAGCCTAAAATAAAAAATAAGAATAATTATATATTTAATTCGGGTTTTTCGATTCGGTTCGTATCCAAAATTAAAAAACCGAACCGAATCACTAAATCCTGATTCGGTTCGATTTTTCAAAAAAAAATCGATTTTTTAAAATAAAAAAATGAGAAAAAACCGAACCGAATTTCGGTTCGATTCGGTTCTCCGGATTTTTTGCCCACCCCTATTATTAATGATCAAAAGAGTGGAGCTCAACACACTATAAAACATGCACACATACACTCAATAATTCAAGCCCCTAGGTCCGCATGGGCAGCTCAATTGATTTCAAGGGGGATATTTGGAGCAAAGACTAAGGATCGAATCCCGTCAGCGGCAGTGTGGGGGTTTCTTCTTGAAATAAAGGAGGGCCCCTTGTGCGGAGCGTGGTACTGATCTAACCTTTGAAATCAATTGAGTCACCATGATTTACCTCCTTCACAGACCTGTCGGACTGGAGTGTGGGGGCTCCTGGGGTGGGAGATTCCACCTTTTGGAGCAAATAATTCATGCCCCTAGATGGTGCTTCTTTAGTGGAGAGAATACCGGGGGTTTTATTAGTTATTTAAAGAGAATAATATTGACATACAACAGAAAGTAACTTCACCGACTTGCTTACTTGCTTTGCATTTCTTCAATAGCTTATGAATTGAGACGTCCACTCATATACACCGATACATTCTATGACAATCACATACGTATGTATAATTGTCCATTTAGAATAAATAGAGACGGAGTCAAGATTTGAAGTTTATAGGTTCGGAATTCTAATTTTTTAAAATTACTAGATTCTAAATTAATAATATATACATATTCTAGTAAATTTTTTAAGACAAATATAAAGTTTTGACCAAAACTACTTAATTTGAACGAACCTGTAATACTCTAACTCCGTCCCTGATAAATAAATGGTAGCGGGAGCGGAATTAACCTTGCATGTCCAAGAAAAGTCAATTAACATCTTTTTGGCAAAAAAAATGGATTGCAAGTGGTGCAGTGCGATTCTGTCTTAACCGGCAAAATTTTAATTTGTCCTGTCTAGTCTCGCTTACATATAGCATTTTCATTTGCGTCCAGCCGCTTGGCACCCACACTCTCATCCACCCGTTTCGTCTCGCCCTGTCCCGTAGCTGCATATATCTAAACTCGCCCCGCCCAACATGTGTCTAAACTTGCCCTACCCCGCACCTGCATCACCCCATTATTGTTTTACTATGTAGATAGGTTAACTTTATTAATATATTTATATGATATGGTGAATTTATTAGCTTAAATTTTTTGCGTGATTACCTTTTTATAATAATTAGAATTTTCTCGGTGAAAATCCTAATTATATGAACGGTTGGTGTAAGAAAATTGATGAAAAGCATAACTAAAGAGATAGTCCATAATAAAGAACCAAAGCAAGCATGAGAGCATGATAGTTCTCTTTCTACCGACTCAAAAGCTACGTCCAAAATGATGTCACATAAATTAATAAAAAAGCAATAACTTTAAGATCAAAAAATACTTTACTTGATCGAGCAAAATAACTAACTAGTATACTATAAATTTGATTATTAGAGGGTTACGTGCCCCTCACAAACCTTAATAATATTCTACTATCATATATACAATATGAATAAATTATGAGCACATCATACATGTATCTCCTTACGTAATGAATCTTCTCTTTCTTCAATTCATGTTTATTCTTCACTTCGTATATAGTTCAAAATACTACAACTCAAGTTACAACTATCGTCGTCCAACTTTATTTAATTTATTTACAAATAATCTTCTCCGTATAGTCCGTATCTTATTTCTTTATTAAAATAAATTACCATACATATATTACAAGTGCACCAGAATTTTATAATAACAGTTATTATTATTACAGGAAAATGATATTTGATCAGTGAATTGTATCATCAAGTTCTTGGATTTAACTTAGATCAAAATACTAGTACAAGAAAGCTATTTTTCAGCAAATCAATAATATGTTTGTGAATTGATAGTATATCTAACACTATCAAAATAAATTATAATTAAGTCTGCATGTCATCTTAAATTAGCAATATAGGTTAAGTGATCCACTACTTCATCTCCATAATTTAGTAAAATATGCATTATGAATATGGATTAATACAAATTAACACGCACATAACACGTAGCATTTCTTTTTTTCCCAAGATTATTCTGGAAATGAAGTAATTTATTAGTGGGATGATTGAATTCAACCATTCCGTTACACAATGTTCCGGATTTATATGTATCATCACTAGAAAAAGGGGGAAATAAAAAGAAAGAAATTCTTCAATTTAGTATTTCCTATCTAACCCCATTTCCATGTTCATCCAACATTGAAATCTTTATGAAAAAATATACTCCCTCCGTTCCGGTGGTTTTTAAGACTTTTAAATTTTTTTCATCGTGATTTATGATTTCAAGAATATTTGGACAGATTCTTCTGAAATTGCACTTATTTAAATAATCAAGATTCATTAACTATTTTTTTTTCTAGACATTTAATTACGTAAGCACAATTTGATTAGGGATAAGTTAATAAAAACACTCCTAATTTTCTATGAGTAAACAATTTCTTAAGGAGTGTGTATGAGCTAAAACAATCATTTATTATGAAACGGATGGAGTAATATATTTGGCTCGTAGACAACTAATAACGGAATTGAGTTCTTTTTCTTTACACTTTCAAATTGAAATTAATTATGAAGCCCAACCACGCCTAGAGTTAATAATTCTAAAGGAAGTAATAAAGGCATTGTAAACACCAACAACTATTGTGTGTTGATAACGAACTTCTAGTACTCCATATATAACTAATATAAGGCATTTCAGAAAAACTTTAAGAAATCCATAAATTCAGTATATGCAATAAAAATATGCTAAGTCAAAAAAAAAAAAAAACTAACCATATGGCAATGATATAAAATGAATTTGAACTTATATATATATATATATATATATGCTAAAGAAGTTACGTTGTACCAGCTATGGATACAAAATCCATCATCAATAGAAATAATAATTGTTCTTCAATCTCAAACAAGTTGGGATCAGTCCTATGAATTATGATTATCCATTTAAGCTTAACATATGTCATCATCACATCACATAAAATTAAAAGTGAAAATAAGTTAAATATAATAGACAAATAAATGTAATAATAATAAAATATATTATGATGATTTATCATAAATTGACAAGTTTAACGTTAACTATTAAACTACCCCACCCCTTTCTTTTATTCTGACTTGGGAATAACCGATTTCGTGAGCAATCTCATACTGTCAATACTATACAAAATTGAAGGATCAATAATATAATGTTGTGACGATTGGGTATTCATTGTGGAAATTCTAACAACAAAAAATGATAAGATCCTTGTATCAAGGCATTTATTGTGGAAACGGTAAGAACAGAATGGGACGTGCAAGTAAATGAGGTGAGATCAAGACACAAGACACAACATTCTTCATTGAAATTTGATAACCTGCTGGGGTCTAATTAAACTGTGTACAAGAATATTGGATATATGGGCCACATGCATCAAGTTGACAAATGTTTGGGGGCCAAAAGTAAGATAAAGGAAAAAAGATACTCCTTCCATTTTAATTTATGTGTCCGTATTTGACTCGATACAGAATATTTTGGATGGAGCAAAAGAGAAATTCTCGAACACGGGAAAAGATTCAATGAATTAGAAATAATTGAACAAGAAGACGTATGAGGAGAAAATCTAATGTACGATTCCGTAGATTTAGCGGCAGTAAGGGTAATAAAAGAAACTATTGTCTAAAATAAGTCTTGGGTGATTATAAATCATCTCATTTGACAGTAGAATGAGAGTTTATATTCATCCTTTTTTAAAATAAAGAAGTATGATATTTTTTTAGACAGACCAAAAAAAATTGCATGTCACGTAAATTGGGACAAATAGAATATTTCCTCCGTCTCAAATTATTTATCGTGATTTCTACAAATAGTTATCTCAAATTATTTGTCATTTTAGAGGTTCACGATAAAATTAAATATTTCATTTTCATTTTACTCTTAATAGTAATTGTTGGTCTTGAAAACTACACACACCTCAAGATTGCACACAAATAGAATAAATATTCGGTGAGAAGAGATTAGATCGTAAGATATAAATAAGAATAAAATAGTCAAAAATCACTCTCGACTAATACTACTATTTTTAAGGAGCTTGTAAAAAAAATAGGACAAATAATTTGAGAAGGGGGAGTATTAGCTAAGACGGAGCTCCCACTAGCATAAATTTGTTGATAATCACGCAATTAATTCATGCTTCACACATGACAGCCTGCACATTATCCATTTCCAGAGCAAAAATCAATTTTAATAATCTACCCTATAGTCTGAACATTATCGTTTGCATTAATCACTCTGCTTGGTTCATTAAATGAACTTAATTCTGTCTCTTTTTTTTATTTGGTGAATACGTCGATCAAGTTATACAAATATACGTCCGCTTGGGCAGCTCAATTGGTTTCAAGAGGGATATTTGGAGCAAAGACCAAGGATCGAATCCCGTCAGCGGCAGTGTGGGTGTTTCTTGTTGAAATAAAGGAGGGCCCCTTGTGCGCAGCGTGGTAGTGGTCTAACTTTTGAAATCAATTGAGTCACCATGATTTACCTCCTTCACAGACCTGTCGGACCGGGATGTGGGGGCTCATGGGGTGGGAGATTCCACCTTTTTGAGCAAAGTTATACAAATATACGTTACTTAACCAGATAATGTAAAATAGTTATATTACTTTATTTTTTAAGTTATCTATTTTATAGGCTCTTCGTCAACATGTGTGCTTGCACATCAAAGGGTACTTTCGGCATTCTAAAATTTTTGGTGCTTTAAAAATGTCGTACGAGATTGCTTTATATATGTACGTTTGCACTGTTGGACAAAACAACCAGCACATGTTCTCTTTATTACCCGTGTCAACCAAAAAGCTGTACTTCAGCTTTTCTACACCTGTGGGCCCATTTACTTTTCCTGCATTTGTTTGGATTGTAGGCATCTAAATCTCTGTTTATGTTTCTGCCTCATTCATGTTCTTTGTTTTTTATTGTTGTGAAATCGACTTAAAATTGTTTCCTTGTACAATCAAATTGTATATAACCTTTTCAAAGCATTTCAAATAAAATATACTATAACACAAATGATTAAATCTGTATTCTCAAAATTTCTAGCTTTTCACGTATTACTTTCAAGAAACGTTATAAAATATATTGAATTTTTAAAAAAATTACATAAAAATTATAAATTTTTATTGGGCCTATGATGACACGGGATTCGATATCTAGTATCTAACAGAAACTCTTTGCAATACTACTCCATCTCAAAACAGTTATCGTATTTTTAATTGATGCGCTCTTTAAGAAAATATTAATAAGACTAGTATTTTAACCATTTTACCCTCTTAAAATATTTCATCATGTTATGTCTTCTCAATAGTTATCGATGTCAACTTCATTAATGATCCCTTTTGCATGTTGTAATTAATACAAGTGCAGAAAGGAAAAAAACTACTTAATATTTCTTGAATTTATAAAATGACAAGTATTTTAAAATAAATATTTTTAATAAGAACGATACTATTTTGAGACGGAGGAAGTAGGAATATTATTTCTATTCCAAAATATTTATCGCATTACGTTTTTCAAGAGTCAAACTATATGAATTTTGATCAATAATTTAAGCTATATTTTTTTCATCATATTAATATAAGAAGAATTGCAATTTATATTACTTTTCGTATATTTTCGAATATTTAAATCTTAATTTTAAAATATTAAAAATCTAATTTAATTTAGCTTTAAAATTTAGTCAAATTGACTTAAAAAAAATATGACAAGTATTTTGAGAGAGTGTAATGATTAACTATATGATCCCAAGTCCCAATATTATTATTAGGACAAAGAAAATGAAATGAATACAACGTACACGTTGTAAAGGGAACATGTCATTATTCCACACTTTACCAAACCTAATCATTTGGATGGAACATAAGATTATGATCCCAAAAATTTTAGTAGTACTAATTAATATAGTTGCGTGATTTTTGGGTCATAATCCAAAATTAAGTATAAAGTGATGGACCTGGTTGTAGTAGTAGCAGAAAAGTGGGTGTGTCAACTGCACATGGAATTTTATAACATCACTAACTCCATTAATCCAACCAAGTCCACTCCCCCCCCCCACACTACTTAATGCTCAACAAATCCCCGCACTCCATTATTTCATTCTAACTAAATATAATAACAATCACCCCTCAAACAAGTTGAAATTGTCTATATAAATCCTTACAGATCTTATTGCTCTATATAAACTCATCTCATGTTAAAATATAGCATTTTTATTTTAGTTTGATACAAATCTAGATTAGCTATACAAATCTTCACCGATGTGTTACTCTATATAAACTCATGTCACGCTAAAATATAACAATACTTGCGTCTCTGTCTGAAGACTGAAACAATCTGGGGTCTGGGGTCGGCAATATGAATCTTTACTGACTATTTACTACATATCAGAGGCGGATTCAAAATTAAAAATTTATTATTTTTAACAACCTCAAGTTAATAATACAAATAATAATGAAGCTCACATTCAAATATTTATAGATTTTTAGTGAATCTTCTCAATATATATATACAAAATCTATACAAAAATTAATCAATCAGTTCACGTGAACCTGTAACCAGCCCTCTAGGTCTATTTTATATAAACTCATCCCAAATCAATATTGTAAAAGAAAAATTGCAAAGCGAACTTATCATCAAATCAACAAGGTTCAATACTCATCAGACCCTTTTTTTTTTTATCTTTCTACTTCGAACTCTAGACACTAAAATAAGAAAATCAAAATTAATAATGCTTTTGATCTATATTATTTGTATTTTAGAATTTTACACATCTCTTAAGAAAGATCTTTAATAGCATTCACTATAAGAGTATATGATGTTTAACATGTTTATCTCTCCCTTAAATGTAGCTCATTTAATTAACACTCCATTAATTAGAGCAATAAGCCAATAAAATTAGATTTGACAAATAAATCTTGTTTTTCTAGAACTTTCAATATTTTGAAATAAATCCAGTTTGTACGTCAAAACGACTAACATTTAAGAACGAATGAAATAGTAATAAATGAGCAAATCATACTATTAACTTTGCAATTAATGATTGACTTTAAGAAAAATCTTATAATGACAACTAAAAGGCTGCTATTAATTATTACTAGAACGTAGTAATGATTATAAATTAAAAAATGCTTCAAACTATGAAGCTAACTAAAAAGAATAGTGAAATTAATAAATAATTTCTTTTTCCTTTTTTTGTGTGAATGTTTTAATTTAATTTAATATATTGAAGCGGAAATTGTGTGGTGCCAGGCTTGCACTCCAATCCTCCATAAGGTATATCGTTGGCTTAAAGTAATGGGTTTTGCTTCAAAGCCAGCCGAATCTTGCTCCTTTCCTCAAATACAATTCACTTTATTACTATAATAATGTGTACATGTAAATATAAATAATTAATGTTAGTGCAAGAAAACAGTGAAAATTTTCAAGATTTCAATTCACGGGGGCGGCTTCTTTTTTCATTCTACCTAGAAATTTTCTCTTAATAACCATTCACTATATACCACTCCCCCAAAAACATATATATACTCACTTTGTTACATCATTTTCTCTATCTTAATTCCTCATTTTATTGAAAAAAAGACTCCCCTTTGCCTTTTCTTTCAAAAAGTTAGTGATCTTTTGGATGATAAAAATCAAAGGATACTGCACCATGAAAGCTCATCAAGTTCATCAAGAAGATCATGATCATGATCACGATCACTTGAATATGGTGATCAAGAGAAGGCGGACAAAGCGACCTAGGCCGCCCTCTCCTCTAGCTTTAGGGATTACTACTAGCTCGTGTAGCACCATGGAAGGCGCTAATGGTGGTGGTGGTGGTGGTAGTAGTAGTAGTAGTGGTGAATTGGTGGATGGACAAGTGTCAAACTCGTCATCACGTTCCAATAATTGTGGTGGGATTGATCAGATCGTCAAAAATACAAATCACGAAGAAGAAAATATGGTGAATTGTTTGATTCTTTTAGCACAAGGTCATAATTACCAAAAGTCGTCTCAATCTCCACTATTGGATGTGTATCAATGCAAGACGTGCAACCGTTCATTTCCTTCTTTCCAAGCACTTGGCGGGCATAGAGCAAGTCATAAGAAACCAAAAACCCTAGAAGACATCAAGATTTCGAAGTCAATTGATCATCAACAAGTCGAGAATCATTTGAAATTGAACGACGACGATCATGCCACAACTCTATCACTCCAAATCCTAAATAACACCACCAACAAGAACAAGAACAAGAACAAGAACAAGAACAAGAACAAGAACAAGAATAAGAATAGGGTTCACGAGTGTTCGATTTGTGGGGCCAAGTTCACTTCGGGTCAAGCTTTAGGTGGACACATGAGAAGACATAGGCCATTACCAAATAGTATTGCAATTGCAAGCCATAGCCATGAAGAGTCTCATCATGAGCAAATCAAGAACACAAGGACTTTGTTGTCATTGGACCTTAATCTCCCGGCGCCGGAAGACGATCACCGGCCGGAAAATAAATTCACGTTTGCTTCAAAAGAACAAGTCATCATCTTCTCAGCTTCTCCTTTGGTTGATTGCCATTACTAAATCGATCAACACTCCCTTTATTTTTCTTTTTTTTCTAATCTTGATTTATTTCAACCATTTGACAATTGTGAATTGTTTAACACTTATTTTATTATCATATATTTGACGATTTAATTAATAGACATAATTCTTTGGAATTCTTTTATGATTATTTAATTTATATTGTTGATAAATTTTCTTATTTTTAATTCTTTGAGTAAGAGGTTTACTACTTTAATTTGCTCCCATGTTTTGAACTTTGTACCAAGGAAAAGTAATATGTTGATCCATCCAATCTGGCTTTCCCCATATTCTTTACTTTCTCGTTGTGTTTTTTAAGTAAAAGTATAACACATGGAAAAGAAAAAAAACAACGAAGAGGGGGAGGGGGAGAGGGGGTGGGGGGGGAGGGGGTGCATGGGAGGTATTTTGTCGTGGGTTTAGAATTCAGTGGAAGTCAAAAAAAGAAAGAAAAACGATTTTATGTACATAAACAAGTTATAATGACGGTAAGAAAGACCATGACTTGATCAAACGACCAAAAAATGGCAGTGTACAAAATATATATCCCGCGTTCAGTCAGGACCTGAGAAAGGTCACACCTCAATGAGATAATATAGGCAGTGACATAAAAATTACTAACTGATTTCACGATTTAAATCTGTAATTTATAAATCAAACAAAGACAATTAATATTGTACTATCGCTTCAAGGCTCATTCCCCTTCAAATGACCAAATTAATTAATTTTTCAACATGATTTTTAATATGTTATAGCACATTATCAACTTTATTTTTCAGGTAACTAATTTTACTATAGATAGTTACTAGTTTGTAATTATTTCTTAGGTGACGTAACAATAAAATTAATAATTCTTTTATACTACCTAAGGTAGTTAATTTTATATACAATTTCTTGTGTGCCTTGTCTGTTGATCCTCTTTTACTATCTTTGTAGGAGGGAGGTGGAAAAGGAGGATTATGAGTAGGGAAGGTGTTAAGAATAGTAAGGAACCATGAGCTGCTCACAACCAAAAGTGGCGGATTAGGTTATTCTCTTGTTTTCTTCACAAGAAAGTTCTAGCTAATAAAGCTTCACCATCCTTTTTTTTGTTTTTCACTTGATATTCAATATTTTTATTGGAGCCTAATTAATTCAAATTCACATCGAAAAATTTCTCATTTGATAGTATAACACTCCGAACCTTATCAATACATAAGCTGATTCAAAATTTGAAGTTTAAGGGTTTCTAAAACGACTTCAAGTTAATATACGAAATATATATATATATATATATATATGTGTGTGTGTGTGAGAATCCGACGCAACCTGTTGAATCCTCCCTTATACCAAAGGCAATTTTATTTTAAAGACTCGAAACTGAAATCACTAATTATAAAGATAGAAAGGTGTAATATTTAACACTCACAATTTTTGGTAATTAACAAAGCCTCTCATTTTCATATATATGTCTCTGTCAAAGACATGACAGAACAAAATTTAAGTTGCAACTTGCAAGTGGTCACTAGCCAGGTATATTACTATTGTTATAGCTGGATCATTCATTTTCTTTATGGATGTCACCCTATCTTGTACGTATCACCTTAAAATGCCTTGATGCACAATTTCTTCAACAGTTGCCATTTAACAGAAAAAAGGAAAAAGACGTGCTAGATCATACTCATGAAGGTAATTAAGCACGTCATTCTACCTTCAGAAACTAACACAAGTTAGGAATATTACAAGTAATATACTATGATGAGTTTAGGTTACAATGCAGTGCTATTCTTTGCTAGTTCGAATTATAGTTAGCAAAGAATGATGTCCATGCTAAATTTGATGCACATTCCAGATACAACAAATTAAAGGGTGTCAAATAGGCGGGTCGAATTGAATTTGAGCATGTCAAAATACAATGAGTTAATATAAATGGGCAGTTAATTACACATCCAAATGTTGCTTGGGATGAAACGAGTTGGTCAAGATGGACTAAATAATAGATCACGGTCCAACCCACACAACACTTACCGAACTATAATTTTTTTTCTAATAATTTATTAATTACCAAACAAAACAAACATAAAATGTTTTTTCTTTGCTATGGTTATATATAGCATATCAAACCAAAAAATAAATATTTTGACAAGATTTTTCAGGTCAATCTAGGCTACATATTTAGGCCAAATCAACCCGATTATTAGATTGACTGAATTGATGTTAATAGCTTAGGATAGCCATTCTTTCGATCCTATAATTGAAAATAGTCACTATTATAGAGTTTCAAATTTCACAGGTGAAACACCATGACTAGATAACTAGTTTTACCACCTTAATGACCCATCTAAACTTGATCATGGATAAATTGGATGAGTCATATCTTCGTAGGTTAGTTTACACTTTACCGCCCCTAAGTATAGCTATGAGTATATATTTATTTCTTATTTTCAGATTTTGTACACCTTTATAGTATTTCTTTTGATACCACTAGCTAGGTCTAGTAATATTTGTTTGCAGTATGAGTAAGGCATCTTCTGTAGACGGTGGGTAGAGGAAACTGTAATGGCAAGCAATTTAAAGAATTTTGAGAATTCATTTACCGTATATGTGTTTATATATATATATATATATATATATATGCCTTTTTTCTATACTATATAGTTGCTGCTCGTGATATATACCAACTAACTATAGGCTATTGAGGGCTAATGTACATTCTTTTACTATAATGCATATAAATGTAGAACTGGAACTTAGCTGTTGAAAACTAATTTTCACATTGCGTGAGACATAAATTACACATCTAAGGGAGAAAAATATGGGCACGATTCACTATGGATGGCACATGTCTTCTGCTAATTATTCTCGAGGATTTCCTGCTACATTGGAGCTCAGTTTCTCGCTATAAATGTTTTATTTGTGAGTGTTAAGTTACCTGCATTGATAATGTAAATAAAAATTATATATTATCAGTAAATTTTAATTCGTGATAGCTGGTAAGTTATCATATTATTCATTAATTAGTAATTTATCAGAAGATCTATTATTTTTACTTATCACACTATATAAATATTGTTTTTACATTTTCAATGCGTAGAACTTAAGCTCTTTGTTTCGATAGGTATGCATATTCAATGTGCGAACAAGAGCTACATATATATAAGGTGTAGTGCACTCTTAGTGGTGTGACGTCTTTTTGAAAAAACTGTAAAGGCTTGATCTAAAGCGTACAATGTCACATCGTGTTAAGAGTATATTTGAGCTGATTTAGTCCAACAATTGATATCAGAGTCAATAATTTGACGAGATGGGTATACAAATGGCGGAGTGATGATATGAGGTCCGACTTAATGCATTTGCTCATCTACGGCTGAGCCGGTACCTTTACCCGTAGCTTTGGAGCACATACACATTAAAAGAAACCAGTGGAGTTTGGTGGAGATGAATATACTCATTATGTGGGTGTCACACAGTTAATCTTCACATGTGGAACTTAGTTCGAGGGAATGAGAACTTAGTTTCTGAAGAGCGTACTATTTTAAGAAAAATTGTATAAATCTAATTTAAGGCGGACAATATCATATTATATTATTAAGAGTATCTTTGGCAGTCTTACTTCAAAAATGCACTCATTGAATGTTTCTTCTTGTTATTTGTTTGTATGCACAGAGTCTTCATTAAATTTACGTCTCACTTATTGTTAAGGAGGCCAACAATTCATGTATTGGCCAGTGGTTAAACAAGTTAAATCAAATGGTGTACATGTTTCTTGCTGTTGCATGAAATCTTTGTTTAATATATTGTTCTTTTGGAGCAGAAATTTATTATTGGTACTTACTAATTATAGGTCCATGAATTTGTAGGTAGTAAGACTGTAAAAGTGTTCCTCCTACATACTTGTGCTATTGGCTGGACAAGTTGCTTTGTTTCATATAGTCCACTTGAGTCTTGCATGTAGAAGTTAGAGACTGCCAAGGGAATGTCAGAAATAACACTCAGTTTCATGTGAAAAACTGTGACCTTTTAGAATATGGAGTATATAAATGCAGCAAGTTACTTAAATGGAACCATTTATAACTGGAACTATACCTTTTATTTTTACCTTTTTTCTAGTTGAACATTTTCGTTAAACGAAGGAGTATGTTTTGTGGAATTAAGTGGGCTTCTGGATATGAATTGAATAATATTTGAAAAAAAAATAGTATATTTAGAAGTTGAAGTTGTATTTGAACATGCATTTTACGTAGAAAACAAAATATTGAAGTTTTCTGGGGAAAAAAGTTTATTTTCTAACCAATTTTTCGAATTTGAAAAACTCTATTTCAATTTGGAATGAAAACTTTACTATAATGCACAACCAAAAAGTTAATTGAAAAGGAGTTGATTTTTTTGTCAAAACAATGATTTGTGTTAGTTTTTGATAGGGAAAACTACACTTACTGTCCCTCAACCCAAACTATTTATGCGTGCATGTCCCTTCTCAAACTATTTTCACTTTATGCCCAGTCCAACCCAAGTTATTTACGCGTCATACCTCTCTACCACATCGGCTCAAGCGATCTCTTCATTCGACCCAATTTTCGCGTGGCCCAAGTCCTAATTCTACCCAATTCGACTCAATCTCTCTTAGTCATTTTTGGCACATTTCTTCATCATTTTTTGTGGTGTTTTGTAATTGGAAAAAATGGCAATTGTTCATGTTTCTTCTATTACTTTAGCAGTTTGTTTCATAAAAATTTCTAGGTTAATTGAGTTTTTAGTAATAGTTTCTCCTATTTTTCAAAATCTTTTAGTGTGTAGCTTTTGTATCCTATGCATGCGTCAAAAACATGTTACAACTCGATGGAGGGGCCATCGTCTTCAATATTTGACTAATTTTGATGATTCTTTAGATGAAGATGTAGGTAAGCAGGAGTGTATTTCGTCAGTGATGTCGGGCCCAAGTTTGTCATTGCACATTGATGATTCGCAACCGGTTTCTGTTGGTAGCCCTAAACTGAATCGGGGTGACCCCAAATCATGTGATGACCTAAAAATCCGACACTTAGAGAAGGTTGATGAAGCAGTGACGAGTAAAGATATTGATAATGTCAAAAGAAATGGAAAGGAAAAAGTGGCGGTGGATGGTTCAGACGATGAGAATGTGAAAAAGAAAAGGAAAAGTGCAGTTGAATCACAAGATATTCTTTGTGAATCAATTCCTGGAACATGATTTGAAAAAGTCCCTGCAACACCCGATGATGTTAATGATACAAAGGTAACTTAATTTTTATCTTTTGTTACCTTTAATTTCTATATGTTATGCAAAAATGTGGTGAAATCGAAGTTGTATATAATTAAATTTTTGTTGGTACAGTTAATAGTGTGTGTGTGATTGAAGTAATGAACCTTCAAGTTGTTGTGATACTCCGATAGTATATAATAATTGAGTATCATAGAGGAGTTAGTGGGTGAAGGTATATTGGTTTCTTTTATATGATACCATGTTAGTATATTTATATACAATGAGAGTATCATTTTTTAAAGAGTAGATATGTAATTGATACTCTTTTAGTATATATGATTTACTATTTAGACATCACAGATATATGTGTATGATAGAGTAATGAGGGTTGTTATTTTGATATGTTAATAGTCTGTGTGTTTGAAGTAATGAACCTTCAAGTTGTTGTGATACTCCGATAATATATAATAGTAATTGAGTATCATAGAGGAGTTAATGGTTCAAGGTATATTAGTTGCTTCTCCATTATACCATGTTAGTATATTTATATACAATGGGAGTATCATTTTGTAAAGAGTAGGTATGTAGTTAATACTCTTTTAGTATATATGATATACTATTTAGGCATCACAGAGTACTGATACATGGTATATGTGTATGATAGAGTAATAAGGGTTGTTGTTTTGATATATTTTTTTGTATATTTGATGTGTTTGTAGGTTGGGAATTTTTATATCAAGATGGATATTGACTATAAATCAAAGATTGACTACAATACCAACTGTCATATTGTTAGTGAGTTGAATGACAAGTTTTCGGCTAGGCAGCTTGCGTTGTTTAGAGAAATGTGTTTTCGGTATTTTTTTAATATGCCTCCAATGATGGTGCAAGGGTGATTATTGCACAATCTGCTGATGATGGAGGTGTGTTCCTTGGATGATGATGCATTGCATTTTGTGGTGAGTGGTGTCAAGCTGCGTTTTGGGTTGAGCGAGTTTTCTCTTATTACTGGGTTAAAATGTAAATATGGTACATCTATCACGGTCAAATCAGTGCCCAATCGGTTAGTGAAGAAGTACTTTAAGAGTTCAGACAATGTTACACGGTCTTAGGTTGAACAATGTTTTAAGAAAAAATATTGGAAGTCTGATGCTGATGCGGTGAAGATTACAATTTTGTATTTTGTAAACACGTAGGAAAGAAGTGTCTTCCTTCACATTGAACTCATCCACCCTCTGTTTAGTCATGGGTAGTGGTTCCTCGCCTATCTGGGGCACGCTCGACTTCTCCTCGACTGACGGCCATACTTGCCCCCCAAGCCTGCTCCTTAGGTCTGCTGGGTCCCTTTTGAATACCGAGTACTGTTTGTGAGGTTCCTGAGCCATGTGCTATAATTTATAAGAGTGGCCACGAAAACTGCTTCTAGCTGGCTGGCTGCCCAAGTCTTCATAGATGTCACGTGAGCTGCCTAGCCGGTCAAACACAGAGGTCCTGGTGACTCCCTCCTTACCAGTGGGCTTCTTTGGGACCTATATGGTTTTCATCGGTTGTTTCCCTTTGACGTCCTTTGATTGATCTGGCTTGGCAAAGGATACCATAGATATCGGTACTACGGGGAAGGGGTCAGTATCAACAGACATTTCAGTTATGCTTTTATCGGCTAGCTTGAACCTTCCCTCCTTGATGCCCTTTTGAATCGCCTTCCTAAAGACCACACAATTAGAAGTAGCGTGGTTATATGAATTGTGCCACTTACAGTACTTCTTATCCTTGAGTTCTTCGACAGACGGAATCCTATGGCCATCAAGCAGCCGAATTTGTTTATCTTTAAGCAGATGATCAAAGATCTGATCTGCCTTCATAATGTCAAACGAGTAACCGACCCTGTCATCAGTCGAACTCGTCTCCTTGCCCTTCGTAGCTTTCAGGGCTGGGCAAGAGTAAACCTTACCCCTGATGATCTCGGCTACCATTGTGTCTGCCGTGCAATCGGCTGACTCTGAGTCAGACTCATCTGCCTCAATAATGGATACCAAATGGGAGCCTCTGTTTCGGTTAGCTCTTCTTTTCTTCTTCTCCTGAATAAACTGCTCTATTTGGCTAGCCTTATCGGCTAACTGGCTTAAGTCAGAGCAAGATTGTCCTACTAATTTCTCCTTTAGCTGTGGATACATGTTGTTGATTATCATGTGGGCGCATTATGATTCAGAAAAGTGTACAGTGCATTTTCCAATATTCCTTCTGAATCTCGATATAATCGGTAGCTAACTCATCGATCTGTTGCTTGTGCAACCTACTTTTTTTCATTAATGAAATTTGTTACCATCTCAAAAAAGAAAATACAGCAGTACTTCCTATTTTATTTTTATTTTGTGTAGTGGGGCTTGAGATGTATTCAAATGGAGAAACATGGTCATTGGCCAGTAAGGAATTATACAACTTACCCCAACTGATTTTGGACTGAGGTGGGGTTATTGTTGTATGCTAACGTCGAATCAAACTAAAAAGACTCTTGTTAACACTGAACCTAATGTACGCGTACTAATAATGATTAAGCCTTAATGTTGGCCGCCGAATTAGCCCATTTAGAAAGGGAGAGTGAAGAAAATGCAGCGGAGTGTGTGCGATTAATCAATGAACTTTGTCTTTGGCCAAAAACGTTCCTCATAAGGTGGAGGTTGCAAATGAAATCAAACTGGTGCTGTTCATCAGGATGGATATGTTTCCGTCCATACTGGTACAGCCAATGACACTCACAAAAATCAAAACAAAACAAAACTAACTCCAAGTAAAAACAAAATAGAACCCGCAAGGTGGCTCAGTTGGTTGAGCATGGGGCTTTCATAATGGAGGTCTCAGGTTCGAAATCTCTTGCCTACTATAGCAGGGAATTTGCCTTCTGGGTCGAGTTCGTCGCACGGGCTTGCCTAGTGCGGGTTATCTCTCCTATGTATTTTGTGGGCTATTGCACGTGAGCGGAATTTACCCTGTGTGCACTTAAAGGATAGCGGCTGCGGATTCCCTTGTCATAAAAAAATAGAAGAAAAATGTTTTCTAGTCCAACTACACTTTATTTTGCATTTTTCTCGTCTGTTTCTTGCTCCTTTGCCCTATATTGTCTTAGGCGGGGCAGATTTTGTCACCCATTGTCCCTATCTTGAACTAAATATTTTTTAAGAATATATGTTTATACTAAGTTCACCTCCTGAAGGGGAGACTTGGAGCAACAGTAAAAATGTCTCCGTGTGACCTATAGATTACGGGTTCAAGCCGTGAAAACAGTCACTAATGCTTTCATTAGGGTAGGTTGTCTATATGACACCCTTGGGGTGCGGCCCTTCCCTCACCCTGCGTGGACGTGAGATGTTTTGTGCACCAGGCTGCCCTTTTACTGAGTTTGCCTCCTGCTTCAAAATAGTAGTGGGTACAGTGGAACCTCTGGGTTAAAATTTTAAATCTGTCTTTGATACTGTGTGAGTTTTAAAATTACTAATGCTATTTTTCTATTAACCTGATATTTATATGTATGGTCTTTGCTAGTTTTGACATGTTGTGAGTGACTATTGTAAAGGGCATACTTCTAAGGATGAACTGCTGCATTTTATTTTGTGGAAGAATATAGAGTTTTTTTGGGGGCAGGGGATAATGATTGAATAGCTGAAGATCTAGTAATGCTACTCGAAGATTTAAAAGAATGCCCGTCTTTGTTATAAACAACCGGGGTTCAATAAGAATGTGTATAATTTCTGACTTTTACATATAAAAGAAAGTTGTAACAATGAAATGGGCATGTGATAATTTGGTCTTGGTTAGTGAGGCAAGAAAGACATGGATCTGTTAGTTGAATGTTCAAATAATTGAACTTTCTATACTTCCATAGCTGGTTTTAAGTAAAACTTGTGGTTCTTGCTCCCAAATAAGTAGTATGTATGAACTCTCTTTCAAAATATAAAACATTGAGTTGAGGTGAAGGTTGGCTCAATTAGCAAGACGCCTCCACTTCCAACCGGTAGGGCTGGAGTTCAAGTCTCCCTTGATTTAGTGAGGAACCATTAGGTATGAGGTGAGAGTAAAAATATATTGCACTTTGAGATTGAGAATAACAAGAATGATAATTGAAAGAAATGGAAGAGAATTCAATACCATCTACCAAATGTGAGATTTCAGTCTCATGGCACTGATGATTCAATCATATTGAAAATGATGTCTAGAGTACTGGATTCTATGTGACGTTACTTGGCATGAATTCCAAACATGTCCATCAATGACATTATGTCCCTGATTGTTTGTTGCTATACTTTACACAAGCACACAGCCACACACACATGTAGATAGAGGGGTAATGAGTAATGACAGAGCACGTGTTATGTGAGGTTGTTGTTGGCACGTTTGTCCTTGCAATCCTTATGGAATTTGATACCTAACCATTACAACACGCATCTTAGAGTTGCATGCTCCTATTGGTCCAGAGAAAGAAATAAAGTTCGAACTTTGGATGAAGGAATGTCATTGAAACAAGTTCGAACTTTGGATGTACCGTAGGGATTGGTCTCGAAGAGAGACACCTTGTTGTCTGAGATCCCTTTGACAAGGTTGGTTTTGTGAACCCTACTATCCATCCCAAGGGTAATGAAAGGAATACAGATGATTTAAGCTGGAATGTAACAAAGCGAACGCCTATATAAGAATGTAAGAGAGGGTGGAATGGAGATTCACCTTCTTGTCAAAATCATTCAGCTAGGTGGGATACAGTACCATATTCAGTTGTGATTCCAAGGTGATGTGAGGAATAATGGTTTAATTAAAATTGAATACAACAAAGTCAGCACCTGCAATACAAAGTAGGGGGTAGGGGGTGGCGGAGGGACAGAGGGAGGTCACCCAGTCTTACCTCTCTTGTTTTTTCTATAACTGTGGTGTCCGCGCGAGCTTGCGGTGCACCTCGATTAATTTCACGGGATACTTGCTATCCTCCCACTAGTATAGGTACCAGGAAACTCTGTCCAATCAGGATTGGACAGATGGGAAGAAATCACTTGGTGTTTGTTTGCCTCCTGTGGAGTTTGAACCTAAGCTCATGATTCAAAACCCACTTCATTGACCACTAGCCACACCTTTTTGTGCTACCTCTCTTGTTTTTTTTGAGTTATTCTTGACCAAAAAATCCACCCACGTAGGAGAGGGAGGAGTGACCTTGCCTCCCATGATGATCCATCAGCACTCTCCACTGAGCCAAGAATTATCTCAAGCTGTCATTTGGTTCTCTCATTTTCGTGTGGTTTAGGTTACCCAGGCTAGTATTAGCAGCGGTAGAAGTGGCTTGTACCTGAAACTTTGGTAAATCGCGCTTTTGAACTGTGATGCACATATTGCAACTTGCAACTACTTTTATGCATGGAAGGTTGAACATCTTTCTTGAAGTGAAAACAAGACTAGCTGGACCTGGACTGACTAATCACTAACATTCCGGAGTCTCATACTGAGCTTCGGGAACCCAAAATTGAAGTCTTAGAATTGAGAAATCAATGACAGATAGACAAGAGATGGATAAACGATGTATAAATATTTCTCTAAAAATGAGGAATTGAATAGACATCCCTTTAGATGTCTCTCCTGCCCAACGTAATAACAATTACTTTCCATTTTCTTTGGATCTAAAATGGCATCTAACAAGCTGCAATTTGATCATGATGCTGTGTTGTTATTTATGGTGGATTCGTCATCACCCATGTGTATGGGAAAGTAAATAAGTTGTTCTATATATTCTTATATATGAAATGTAAGTTTTTCTATATACCTTGTTATCCATGTATCTGTCATACTCATTAAACTATCTACTTGATGGACTGCTGCAGATGATTTTAATGGAAGCATTGATGAACCTCTAGAAGATGGGGACACTGCTCTTCATATAGCTAGTCTGTATGGCCATCTGTCTTGTGTGGAGGTTGGTTCACTTAGCTATTCTCAGTCAGAAACATTCCTTGTAGCAGGCATTATTTGTTATGATGGATCTGTTTGTGTTGATTTCATTACCATGTTATGGACTAATAGTAATATAATTTTGGATTCTATCCTAGCTACTGTTAGAGAGAGGAGCTTCCGTGGAGGCTAAGGATGAAGATGGAGCAATTGCAAGTTCCAAGCCCTATGCTGTCGCATATTAATCTTTTTACTATAAAGAGATAATATACTTGACTTTTATTATTACAGTCAAACCTCTCTATAACAACATTTAACTATAACAGTCATGTTTACTGTGAAATCGATATTTCATGTTATGTTATAGTATACAAACGATGTTATTAAAGAGAGGTTTGACTGTAATAAACTAGTAAGTTATACAATCACCGAATCTTAGGCGTTTGACCACAATTATCAGGCAGCAAGTGAACCAACTACATTAACCCGAGCCCTTCGAGGAAGTGACGGCTAAGGGGTTAGTGTAGGTGCAGTAAATAAGGAATCATAGTCTCGCATTACTTACTTTATGAATGCCGGCTTTTTAACACGATACACAGAAATAGCCCGTATGCTAGTAAACAATGCACCTGACTCTGAATGTGTGAAAAGGATGATGGAAACCTTTGATGAAGAAGGTGATGCGGTGAGGCATCTCTACTAATAGTTAACGTTATGCAAAGTTCCATTTTTAAGTTGGTGATATAAATCTTGGAAATTACTAAATGAAACAGCTGCAGCAATTAAATAGCTCTTCAAACTGATTGGATTTGTGTAATTTTTGTAGCCTCTCCATCATGCCGCAAGAGGTGAACATTTAGATGTGATCAGATTATTGATAGCTTCAGGGGCTTCTGCTTGTAATTGGGAAGGGTTAGCAGTTGACTCATCATTTATTTAAATTGAAATACTCAAATCTGATAATTTTTATGGCTGATTAAGTTGATTATGGCTTGTTTGACTTGTGATTATTGCAGAATCCGAAAGAGCTTGTTGAGCCTGAAAGTGAAGCTTACAGAATCTTAGACGAATCTATATGTGCTGAACTCGGCCGTCCCTATAAGGGACGGTCTTCATAAAGAAAATTGGGGCGCTTGGCTATCGCCGATATGTTTCACCTTGGAGATTATGTAGAAATTGGAGACTAATGCTCATGAATGTTGCAATACTCGATACTCATCTTTTTGAAGTGGTTAATGATTCATCAACTAGAATGATAGTATAGGTGGTACATTCTGAATTCTGATCGAGTTGAGCAGTTTGCGTGGGGAGATTTGGTCCTCTTTTTGTCACTTTATATACTCCCCCGTCTCAAAGGAATATTATTGAAATCGCAATTCGGAGTACTGGAACTGTGTGTGTTAATGTCGACATTGATTCCTATTTAGTGGAAAGCAATGTTTTAAAAGAGTTTTTGGGAAAATCCCGATGTGAGGCCTACTAAAAATGCACCAAGACGTGAGTCCCAACTTTTCAGGTGTTCGCTTAGACGTAAATCTCAATAATATTATGGGCATTCATTTGGGGCATAAGCCCAAAGAATTCTTTTCAAATTGGAGCGAAAATGGCTTAATAAATTAATTTTTTATACTTAAATATTCAAAATTGACTTGCATTAAATTTTCAAACTAGAATAGCCGTAAAAGTCGAGGTTCTTTTCTAATTATTTACGCTAATTTCATAACTCTTTTTCTTTGTCGTTTACCGAGTAACGAACACTCTTTGAACCGTGGTCTGCAAATGCAAACTACAACGGAAGAGTTTTGTCCTCCGACGCTTTTCTATTTTCACGCGTGCAACTTCCTTCTTTATGCTTCAAGTTCTTCCTCTTTAGCTTATTCTTTTCAAGTTAGTTTTTTATTTTAGTATTTCTTTTGGAATGTACAATAACTAGAGGCACGATTAGCTCTAAAACTCTGCTCTCACCCTCACTCCCAAAAAAGGAGGGGGGAGGGGGGTGGACAAAAAAAAGAAGAAGAAAAAAGCCATAGAATCCTTTTTTACAAGTCTTGTATGTCTTGATCCATTTGCTTTGGTTCTTCTATGAATTCAAATTTGCAGTTGATCACACTAAAGATGAAGTGACTTAATACCAGGGGAGATTGCATTAGACCCTGAGAAGATGCTGGTTCACAAATCTGAAGTATCTCTTAACTTTCTGATCTTGCCTCGTACTGAAGGAGATCAATAAAAGAAATGAAAACTTAAGTCGATATATAGTGCAATATGGTGCTGATTCTCAAAGGCAAATAGTGATGAAATGCACATCAAATAATGAAACACACCCAATCTGACAGCAATCTGGCAAATATTAACAAGAACATTGGCCAATAACCAAATCGACCAATTACTTTACATGAGACTTCTAATCAACTTTGCAGAGCAGCAGGATTACAACATAAGTAGTAAAGAAAACAGCATATACATATTTGATTAACTGTGACTTTCAGCACCATCTAGTGCACACTTTGTCAATTTGTTGGTCCTAGAGTTTGAAGATATTCATGAGCAGCAACCACCACTCTGTTGTGTTTGCTGTTCTTGTTTCTGTTTCAAGATATTTCTCTTCCCTACCGTAGATCCTTCTTCCAGGAGACTAGGCACCTCCATTATCTGAATACGGTAGAGTCTAGTTAGAAAATCAATAAAAAGGTAAATCCTGAAAAGATATGAGTTGACCAAATGAGTCGGTTTTAAGCCAACCAGAACAGAACTGTTGGATTCCAACATTTCTCAAGCTTGAAAGTCAAGAAACATGGGACTGTAATGTGTTCTTAATCTTGAGAGTTGATTAGTCACACTCTTAGTACCTGTCTAGTATATGATACTGTTTGTAAGTGTAAGACACGATGTATCTTCAGAATAAAAGCAAGACATTTTCCTTTGTGCGTAAAAAAACAAGAGGAACTATAGATGTAAACTGCAACTGGAAACAAGAGAGATACCCCACAACATACAATAGATGAGCTTGGAAAATCTTCTACTAAAGACTATGTAATGGGAGTATAAAACTACTCCACGATATTGCTATTAGAATGATATTTTACGAGGGTTTCGATCTAAAAGGTCAACTGGATGCATCTAGAAAATAATATTTTATTAATAACCAGCGGACCGTGTTACTTAGCAGATGATGCTACCTTGACAACATGTCTTGTGAATCCTACAAAGAAGTCGTGAATGTATTATTTACCTTTACGGCAAGCTCTTCAAAGCAGTGGTGCACATTTTCTCGAGTTTTAGCACTACATTCAAGAAATAGACTACCAAGTTCCTTCGCTAGGGAAATGCCTTCTTCCCTGGTCACAGCTCTCTCAGATTCCTGATAAGCCAATAGTAAAATAAGAACAAAAGTTGGTTTGCAGAATTTATTCAAGCACTAATGCATGGACTGCAACATTACTGTTAATGCTAAAGATAAATATAGATAAACGTTATAAGATATTCCCACAGAAAGCAATAAGATGTAACCAAACTCATCCTCGAACTCTGTGATCCATTCTGCAACAGAACAATAAAATAAGACGGATAGTACATTCCCTGAGGCATATATTCTCCAACAGTTGTCCAAACTCATTCTCTAACTCTGTGATCCATTCTTTTCTTTTTTATTTGAAGTTTGAACTCTCTTCTATATAGGTCACATATAGCCTTGTCGCTGTTTTATTTAAACATTTGCTTCATATTAAATTCTTGTAACTGCAATACCACTATTTGTAAAAGAAAGAAGAAAGAAAATCCCCTAATCATAGTTTCATGACTTCCTATTAAAAGCATTACGGAAGTTCCCAGATTCCACAACAAGATAAAGTATATTGCATTTGAAGAGGTGATATCAACATCTTATTTCTCCATGAAATAACATCTCCTATCGCTCAAGAAGTAAAAATGAAGAGACTCCAACACAATTATCGAAACAAAGTTAAGAGAGAGATACAAGAACGTTAAATTTTGCAAGGAACATACCCTGTCAACTTTATTTCCAACCAGCATCTTTACACAATCCTGATTATTACTATACAGCTCCACCTCTTTTGCCCACACATCAGATAAGTTTGTGAAGGTCTCTCTTCTTGTTACATCATAGACTGTAAGCAAAATTTAAGTAGGTATAAACATAATAGTTAGAAATGCATTTAAGAATTAAGAGAACACAAAGCATAAAAAATAAATGTAGAAATATGTCAACAAAGAAAGCACAGATAAATGTTTCTTATGAAAAAAAATTAAGAAAACTACGTTTCTTGTCAAGTATCTAAAAACTACACGGACACCTTTTTGGATTTGAACATTAGCTACCAGTCATACCACAAACCTTATTCAAGTAATGGAGATTGGAGAGCTGTTAAAGGTAGAAATATAGAAAAACCATATCAACCCAGATGCAATTAAGTCTTTGCAGTTCATTGCTCTGCAAGGAACCAGTCCGAAGGGACCGAGGCAATAATCAGCAAGACTTTCATCACAGGGAAGTTCTATAGTGTTGTCATGAAAACAATAGATTGGGATGCTTGCTTACTGTTCTTGGCAGATAGAACTCCAGCAACGGGGAAAAGGCTACAGATAGTATATCAAGAAAACCTATCACTGGAAGCAGATTTATTGGAGGCTTAATCAGATTATTCAATGAAGGGGAGCCTTGGCACAACGGTAATACTTAGCATTGTGTGGTCAGAAGTTCACGGGTCCAAGTCGTAGAAACAGCGGTTGCAGAAAAGTAAGGTAAAGTTGCATACAGCCTACCGATAGGTCCATCCCTTCCCGGACTCCGTGCATAACGAGATCTTAGTGCACCACGTTGTCCTTTTGATTAATCAAATGTTCAACTTAAGTGTGCTTGTCAATTTCCATCAAGATCTGATCTAAGTTTCATACCATAGAATTGTCATATAAAATAATGGAAACCATTTTAGCTAAAAAAATCTTAATGCAAACAAATCTTTCGATAATTTGTAGCAGTTAGATTGATAATATCTAGAGAAGAAGCTCCAAAAACCAATAGCTTGAGCTTTCACCAGTATTATCAAGAAAAATCATTTTACTTCCCCGGACCTTGCTAATGCGGGATGCTTTGTGCACCGGGCTACGCTTTTCTTTACAAGCAATGAACAAATATGAACAGCTGCTGGATCAAAAATAAACTTGCGGAAGATTGAGCAATGGAAATGACTTATAAATAAAAGTATGGATATCACTTTTGATGTAAACCAGGAAACATAAAAAAACAAATAAATTGGGGTCGAGTGTATCCTCTGAAAGAGAAGTGTATCATATATTCCAACTTTAACTAGCTATAGAAGATGTTGCCATTTATAGATTGCTATTGCAAGTGACTCTTAATTATGCATTGTTCTGTCATAGTGGAATAAGGCAGAATGGCGTTTAAACTGCAATGAAAATGAGTGATGTAATAACAAAAAGTTAGATGGATTATCAACATTGGATGTATCCTCTCTTGCAAGATATGAAAATGCATCAATTCACTTTTACTTACCAAGAATGATCCCCTGAGCACCTCTGTAGTAGGAGCTAGTCAGTGTCCTGAACCTCTCCTGTCCAGCTGTAGGAAACATGATATGTACAATTAAAACTTTCCACTGGATCTAAGTAAAACCAAATACTATGAAGTTTTTCAGCAAAGCTACTGAGACAAAGTGGTTAATTGTTGGAGTAGAACAACAGCGAAAGTTATACCTATGATAAAACTGATTTCAGTAGGGTTTTTTTTCTATTAGTAAAACTGATTTCAGTAGTTCCGCCAGAATGTTGAATTCCAGAACTCTTGATCTCCAAGAAAAGCCTTAGACACTTCTCCGCGTAGTGATTCGATGTTATGCAATATTAACATATTAACCTTGTTGCATAGAGGAAAGCTTAATGGTTGTTATGTTACAATGAGGAATTGGATTATCGTCTCCTTCTATGGTCGTAGAAAATCCTCACCTAGTGAACTAGCATTTGGATTTAGTTAAGTACATGGTTTATTTTTCTTAACATGGTCTAAGAGCCATCTCTATTGTTGTGTTTTCGAATGTTGGCCCCCATGTTTTGTTATACACGCTCTAGATATTCTGGCGTGCAGGGAGGGTGTGAGGGTGTCAAATATTGGATCAAGAAATGGGTTATAGTCTCCTTAAATGATCTTGGAAAGTCTTTACCTCATGAGCTAGTTTGGGGTTGAGTTAAGCCACATATCCATTTTTCCGTAACAAGTCATGCATCTTAAAATGCAGGTGAAAATCAAATTAGCACATCTTTAGTTAAACCAAGTAATCGTCATGTAGATTAAGTTGTATTTTTATGTGATCAAGTAAATTAGAGGTTTCAATAGATTAAGTTGTGTTTAAGCACATAAATCCACCATTGCAGAAAGAGATTTAAGCGATGTTGTGTTAATTTGTTAATCACTGTTTCACATACTTCACCACGCAATGCAAATATTATTTTCCTAACTAGACTTGATTTAATCATGTGTCATCTATGTATCATGAAATGTTGTATTTCCAGTGGTAAGGAATATCGACGTAAATGGTCATAAACATTTTAGAACTCCAAAAGCTAGGATATTAGATATCAAATGTTCCTAAATTGTGGAGTTCAAAATTTTAAGTGCAAATTTATTTTTTATAACCGTGGTGTCCGGGCCAGCTTGCGCGCACGGGATATCTGCCACCTCCCACCAGCAGTAGGTACCAGGTAACTCTGTCCACCAAGGCGACAATTACAGTGCAAATGGTAATTTTTAGCGCAAATTTCATCTACAGATTACACATTTTGAGAATGATGAATACAGGTAAGGCTATGGCACCATATGATACAGTTAACTAAATTCCAGTCTTCTTACCTGTGTCCCAAATGGTAAGCTTCAGTCTTTTCCCACTAACAGTGAGCGTCTTAATCTTAAAATCGACACCTAGTCATCAGAAAAAGGAAGAGTAAGTCAGTGGAAAATTGTATCACAGAGATCAACCATCATATGAGAATCTACTTAACTTCAAAAGATGTTTAAATAAATTACTAGATCAGCTATCAGGATGAGAGAGAGAGACAGATGAGGGGAAGGGGAAAAATTGAACATTCTAAAGCTACATTTCTTGCCAGTCGGTTCACCTAAAGCACATGCAGACAAGAAGGTATTCTACTCTAGGATATTTTTTTCAAGGTGGTGTCCATGCCAGCTTGCATGCATCTCGACTAATCCACCGGGTAACTCCCACCAGCACATTCTATTCTATGTTACTACCCATAAACAACTTGAGATGCTGTATTTCTAAAAACAAATATAAGATTAGTTTAGGCAATCTTAAGATATAGAAGGTATCTGCATATTTATTTATAGCAGAAGCATTAGTCATCTGATATAAAACTTCCTGACATATTGTGTCAAAATGGGGTTAAAAAATAATTGTATGTTAAAGGACAGCCTAGTGGTTGGTGAAAACAGTCCTAACAATCTGTCTTCTTCTTTTTGTTTTCTCTCATTTCTTCTGTCTTATAGTACCCTAAAAACAAAATCCAAAATAATTCAGACAACATTGCATTTCAGATTTAAAATAAAAATTATTAGAATTTCAGATAAATTTATTATCAGGATACATAAA
This sequence comes from Anisodus tanguticus, assembly GCA_034509755.1. Lineage (NCBI taxonomy): Eukaryota > Viridiplantae > Streptophyta > Magnoliopsida > Solanales > Solanaceae > Anisodus > Anisodus tanguticus. The sequence continues at coordinate 3,048,312 of CM067555.1, read as the reverse complement.
GACCTTGTTCTATTTCTTACTAAATACGAAATGATTTTGTTTCTAGTTTTGGTAAATTACATGTTTAAGACAAGTTTGGAGCCAGAGCTAGGATCTAAATAATGATAATTTTCTAGTTCAAGTATAAATTCAAAATAACTGCTAAGAATCCAACAAAATCTCCTCAACATTAAGGAACAACAATGACGCACACGTCTAATTGCAACTGATTAACTATAATTTCAATCATAAAAAAGTTACAGAATCCATCTGATTTCCAAACTGCACATATTTTTCAGATTTCACTTCAGGCAGTAAATAGTGATCAATCTGTGAATCAAAAAATTTAGTCAAATCATTAAAATGAATCCAGCAATATCCCATCAACATTAACGAACAACAATGATGCAAACCTCTAATTGCAATTGATTAACTATAATTTCAATCACAAAATAAAATCCACAGTCCGTCTGACTTCATTCATCGATTTTGGATAAATAACATGTCTACGACAAGTTTGGATCCAAAGCTAGGATCTAAATAATAATTCTTTTTCTAGTTCAAGTACTAAATTCAAAATAACTGCTAAGAATCCAACAAAATCATCAAATTAAGGAACGACGACGACGCAATTTCAATCAGAACGCTACCAGAATCCATCCGGTTTCCTGAACCACACACATTTTTCAGATTTCACGGCACACAGTGAACAGTGATTAGTCTGATAATAAAAACAACACAGCTGCTGATTTGAATAATAACTTGAAACAACAGTAGTAAATAGTGATTTATTTGAAAATTAACAAAATAAGTTGCATTAATCATACAAAGAGTTAAACTAGTTCACCGATTTAGGATTCAAACTTCCGAGCTCATAAATTCCTATATCAAATCAAACACTACAAAGAAAAACTGGATCAACTACAAATTATATCGCTAATCTATTGCTAAATCGCTCGTAGCTAACACAATTTTTTCATAATTTATCACTAATCCATCAATAAATAGGATTAACGAATTTTGTTGTTTAGCTACAGAATTCGTTCGTTGATAATTCCTGTTTTATTTAGTAGTGAAAGGATCAATCAAGCAAACACTATAAGAAAATACATAACGTAATTTTTTTCTGAAAAGGTAAAATAAAACGAAACAATACCAATGGTAGGGGCAAGATCATCAACAACAACAGAAATGAAGCCAATTAACAAGCTGCAAGCTATAAGTATTGTGAAATAACAGTAGTAAATAGTGATTTATTTGATAATTAACAAAAATAACTTGCATTAATCAATACAAAAGTCATAAGAGTTAAACTAGTTCACCGATTTCATTTTCAAAATTCCGAGCTCATAAGTTCCAATATCCAAACCAAAGGATCAAATAAAAACTGGATTAACTACAAATTGTCTAAATAGCTCATAGTTAACATATTTTTTTGTTAATTTACCAATAATTCATCAATAAATAGGATTACTGACGAATTTTGATGTTTAGCTACAAAATTTGTTCGTTGCTAATTCCTACTTTAAATTTTTAGTAGTGAAAGGATCAATCAAGCAAACACTATAAGAAAATACATAACGTAATTAACAAAAATAACTTGCATTAATCAATACAAAAGTCATACTAAGAGTTGAACCAATTCACCAATTCGGATTCAAACTTCCGAGCTGATAAGTTCCAATATCCAAATCAAACACTACAAAGAAAAACTGGATCAACTACAAATCGCCAATCTGTTACTAAATCGCTTGTACCTAACATAATTTTTCTATAATTTATCTGTAATCCATCACTAAACATGATTACCGATGAACTTTGTTGTTTAGCTACAAAATTCATAACGTAATTAACAAAAATAACTTGCATTAATCAATACAAAAAGTCATACTAAGAGTTAAACTAATTCACAGATTTCGGATTCAAACTTTTCAAATCAAAGGATCAAATTGTCCCAATTTATATGATTTAGTTTGATTGGACACGAATTTAAGAAACAAAGGAAGATTTTTGAATCTTGTGGTCTAAAACACGTCAAACATATTTGTGTGGTTATAAATTATGTTTAAAGTTAAATATGGAACAAAGAGAGCTAGTTAGTTAGTTACCAATGGTAGGGGCAAGATCGTCAACAACATTAGAAATGAAGCTAACAAGCAAACTGCTCTTTCCTACTCCTGAATCTCCGATCAATAAGATCTTAAACGATAGATCGTAACTGCTATTGCTATTGCTTTGACCTATCGTAACCGTTGATGAACTCATCGGTACTACGGTGAACTCTAACAACGTAACTCTCCTCCTTTGATCTCAACTCTCTCTCTCTCTCTCTCTAAAAGTATGTACTTTCTCTCTCTAAAAAAAACTGCTTTGTAACAGTGATACAATGTGTGTGTGTGAGAGAGAGAGAGAGTACGTAAAAGTATATATTCAGAAAGGTTATGGCATGATGATACACTATTTTCTCTATATATATGTATATGTATAGAGAGAGAAAACGGGTATATAGCTGAAGGGCGAGAAGAACGTTTTGCGGTTATTCTTTACGTTTTCTTCGTTAACAAGTGACTTCTCAGCTGCTACAATTAATACAATTGCACAATTTATACTTCTCGAATTTTTATTTGATAAAAATGTCATAAATAAATTACTAATTTAATCAAGTAAATATTTAGGGTGTGTTCGGAAAATGTTTTTCCTTAAAAAGAAAATATTTTTCGGAAAAATAATGAATTTCTTATTTATTTTCTTGTGTTTCGATAAGTAAATAAAAGTACTTCTCCGTCTTAATTTAAGTGTATTGGTTTGACTTGACACGGAGTGTAAGAAATAAAAGGAGGGGGTCTTTTAAATCTTGTGCTATTAAACTTATCATGAAATTAAAAACCTTACTAAATACAGAAAGAGACATCTTTTTTGGCCTAGACCAAAAAAATACTTAAATTGAGACGGGGGAGTAGTATTATTTAAAGCATTAATTTACATAAATACTATACGGGTGAGGTCAGTGACGGAGCCACAGTCGAGACATATTAATAATTTCTCCCTCCGTATTAAAAAGGGTGTTCACTTAGCCTTTTTATTGAGTAAAAAAGAGTGTCCACTTATCAAATTAAGAAAGAATTAACATTATTTTTTCAGATTTGCCCCTATTAAGTGCTATGTGATCAAATTTCAATACATTTTTAATTAGGGGGAAGTTTAATCAAATTACCTATTTTTCTAGGAGTTAATATTTTCTTAAGGGTGTGCAAATGTCTAATTAAATACTCTTTTGATCCGGAGAGAGTACTATTTACTACTCCCTTCGTTCACTTTTACTTGTCCACGATTGACTTTGCACACCCCTTAAGAAATAATAAATGAAATGCATAACTTATCATGATACTTATATTAATTGGTGCATAGTTTTAATAAACTTAAAAAATGATTTGAAATGAGTAATTAATACTATGGGTAAAATAAAAATGGCCAGCCCAAATCAAATATTTTTTTTATACTATACGAAATTTGTTACATTTCTAGTTGGGGAGTCGAACCCACCGCATAGGAAATTGTCTTTTCTTGATTCTAAAAGTGACAAGTAAAAGTGAATATCTATTTTTAGTATAGTCGACAAGTAAAAGTGAACATAATAAACATTATACATATTGACCACCTTTAACATAAATATTACTCCCTCTATCCTAATTTATGTGATAAGTCTTGTAAAGAATGGATTTTGGTCCTAACTCAACCCCAAAAGCTAGATCAAAGGGGGAGGATTGTCCAAGCCATATAAGGAGATCAAGGAACCATGTAAAGAATGGATCTGGCCTAACGCAACCCTAAAATCTAGCTTGTAGGGTGAGTTAGGTCCAAGATCCATTCTTTACATGTATCAGAGCCAGATCCGTCCCAATTCATTTGTTTCCGATGTTGGCCCCCCTCTTATATTGTTCACGCTCCAGATGTCCAGCCCTCGGCGTGAGGCGAGGTGTTGAGTTCTCCCACATCGGTGGGATAAGTGGTCATTGGTCTCCTTATATGGCTTGGGCAATCCTCTCCCTTTGAGCTAGCTTTTGGGGTTGAGTTAGGCTCAAGATCAATTCTTTACAAGTTTGACTAGACATAAAGTTTAAGAAAGAAAGAAAGACTTTTGAAATTTGTGATCTAAAATAATGTCATAAATATTTGTATGACTGTAAATTATTTCATTAAGGGTAAAAGTGAAGTTTTAAGTTAAATTATTTCTAAATATAAAAATATATCATTATTTTTTAGTATATTAAAAGGTAAAGTATATCACATAAATTGAGATAAAGAGAGTATATATTACCTCTTTAAAATTTGAACACCCTTGATAAAATTTCTGGCTCCACCACTGAATGAGGTGTGGACGGGTAATGGGAGTAAGCGTAGGGGGTGGGTGGTGGACAGTTGGGGTGTGGGTGGTGGACAGTTGGGGTGTGGGTGAAGATGAAGTGAGTTTGGGGATGCAGGTGACATTCAATGTGAAATGTTATTTATGAAATTTATTTTTCAATTTTTATTAGAAAGTTATTTTTCTCATTTTTAAATTACTTATTTTTCTAATGATTTTTTTTTTTAAATTGTGTAAAAGCTTTTGGAAATTATGTAACAGTGATACAATGTCACAGTCAAAGTAAAAGTATTCAGAAAGCGTATGGCATGTTCACTACTTTCTCTCACTATATGTATATGTAGAGAGAGAAAATGAATATATATTGTATGTACAGGTTGGGACGGCTATAGGCTATAGCTGAAGAGTGAGAACAACGTTTTTTTGGTTATTCTTTTCTTTTTCTTCGTTAACAAGTGACTTCTTAGCTTCTACAATTAATACAACTGCAGAATTTATACTTCTCGAATTTTTATTTGATAAAATTTCATAAATAATATACCAAATCAGTTAAATAAAAATTTAAAATTAAATTATTTCTAAATAAAAAAATATATTCCATCCGTCTCAATTTATATGAACGTGTTTGATTTGACACGGAGTTTAAGTAAGTAAGAAAGAGTTTTTAAACTTATAATTTAAGATGAGTTATAGATATTTGTGTAGATGTTATGAGTTTTTTAAAATTAAACTATTACTAAATATAAAAACGTGTCATTTTTTTTAACTGATTAAAAAAGAAAAAGTATCGGAGAGAGTAACATTCTTTCGGATAGTCTAAAGAAAAAGTATGTCATGTAATATACGGAAGGGGTAAATATAAAGGATTAACAGATTCAAGAGAAGAAAATCATTTAATCGTTCTTTTTTATCCCCTATCTACTGAACAAGTGAAATCTAACATTTGATTTTGACGGTAAAATGCTCTAAAAATTGAATTGAAAAATTGATTCAGCTTGTCTTGGAATCCCGAATATGGTAAGAATTAAACTTTTGTTTCGCAGCTCTTTGAACGAGCATCTGAAATCCCCAGTAAATCCTCTTTAAGATTCTAACTTAATACGTAAGATAACAGTATCATTTTTAGTGATAAAAGTAAAAGAAATTTATTTATGTTCAATTTAATTTTCTGATAAAAGTGAGAATTATCAACATTTCTAGTTTAGTTTCCAGAAAGAAATTTATTTATGTTCAATTTATATGAATAAAGTATCATTTTAGTTATTTTACTAACCACTAAAGGATGTAGTGCAGTAGATATGGTTGTCCTTTCTTAACCAGAGATTTCGAATTCGAGCCATGTGTATGGAAAAATGTTTGATAGGGAGCGCTACCCCCTAATGGGGCCCTACATGGCGTGATCTTGATTAGTCGGGCTCCGATGCGAATCTAAAAAAAATATATGGAAATAAATTGCGTCCAATAGGATTTGAACCTATACCAAAGGTTTAGAAGACCTTTGTCCTATCCATTAGACAATGGACGCTTTTCATTCTGATTTTTTCAATTTTTGTTTGAAAAAAATAAAGAATTGGATGTAAAATATTTTTTGAAATTGTATATTCAATGATGTACTAATACTAATAAATTAAATTTGATTTAATGACTAGATTAAAATAGTTAGAATAAATAGATATAGAGCGGGTAGCGGGAATCGAACCCACATCGTTAGCTTGGAAGGCTAGGGGTTATAGTCGACGTCGATTCATTATTTCTAACGTCTCTAATTCAAAACCGAACATGAAACTTTGGTTTCGTTCGACTCCTTTATGGAGATGAGTCAATTTATAGATCTAAGATGTGAACAAAATTAGGGGGAAAAAAATTCTACCCATAACATCTATGTCAGCTTTTGGTCTGAATACAGATAAAACGAATAACTTTGTAGATGATCCTTCTAGAAGAGGGGTATTCTAACAATCTTTCTAGTTATTTCGTTCTCTATTTCTATTTAATAGGATCCTGAGGAAAAGGATTTTATTTCCACCGAGCTACAACAATATGTTGATGTCTCTAGTAAACCAAAGTCATTGTTTAATAACTGTTTTGCTTCACTTTCTTCTTTACAAATAAGAAATTGAAGATTTAGTTACGATTGGAAATCAACTTTCTATCTTCATCCATGGATCCTTCATTCATACTTATTCAATTGGAAGTATTGATCCAATTCAAAAATTATGTTTCGCAATTTCATAATCCAATTTTTAATGTCTAAGTGACCTTTGGATACAAATCACGAGAATGTGTATTTGTTCTCGAATCTGTCATTGAGAGGAAAAGGATTAAATCCTTTTAAGAAATAAAGTTTTTGATCGGAATACGAATCAAACCGAAGGACCCTTTAACTATTTAAGAAACAATAGAACGAATCACACTTTTACCACTAAACTATACCCGCTACAATCTGATTATTGTATACAAATGCAACTTTTGTCGAACATGGGAATTGGGGTAATCAAGATAGGATAAGATAGGGTCGTTAAAACCACTAAAATCAAAACATAAAAATACATTGTGGAATACTCGAAAGCTTCTTTTTTTTTTAGTCCAGCAAGCAAGATGGTAAACATAAAATAAAAAAACAGAAAGATAAATGATACCTTTTTTTTATCGAATTTTCTATTTCATATATTTTATTTTACTTTTATAAAAAAAATCTAAAAAATGGGATTTTTTTTCATATTGTTTGAATATTAACTATTCAATTAAAATGAAATATTATAACTATAACATGCATTTTGGTTTTCAAATTCGTTTGAACAAAAGAGGTGTTGGTTACAAAGGATGCAGGAAACGGAAATTACAAGTAACTGCAAAGTAAATCTAGAACTGAAAAAATTACAATGCAACAACAAAACTGAAATTACAATTCTGTTGAACAAGAAAACTGGAAACTATTTTGTGTATGCTGAGTCGAGTGTGGCACTCTGTCTTTAAGACAATATTGCCCCGTATGTATCATTTATACGTTCTGGATAATTGTCTCCCAAGATAAAACAACAAATGAACACTTGAGCAAAGGAAACTCAAATGCTTCCGTGAAGAATTTTGAGTAATGAAATGATGCTTGGAAGTTGTAAGAAGAAAGTTGTAGGAAGAACTGATTATGTTTGTATATTTTCGTGTAGTGTAAAGTGTGCTAAACAATGGTGAAAAGGGTTGTTTATATAGGTGAGGGATGGGCTATTGAACTGCCTCCATAAGTGTCATTACTGGCCAAGTAATGGCCATTATGGAGGTAGTAATACCACCAAAATAAATGGTGAAAAGAGCAACGGATTTGGCCATTATAGGAGGAGTAGTGCAGCCAAAATAAATAGTTGAATTGAGTGTTATGGCGTTTCTGATCTTCTCTGCCAATTCTGACTTTCTGGAAACTTTAGGGACCAAACTGTACATCTTGAAACTTTAGGGACCAAATTATACATATGAAAGAATTCTGGTCCAAACTGTACATATGGAACTTCTGGGATCAAACTGTACATCTGGCAAAGTTCTCGGGCCCAAAAAGATAATATCATAAGAAGCACAGCCCGTGGCCAGTGAACCCGGAAAAGAACCGGACGGGCGGGCGGCGGCGGCGCGCGTGTGGGCTTTCCTCGAACCGAAGCACATCTAGGTCCTCCCTCCTTTAAACCCATGGGATACCCCTTGGGGTCCCAAACCCCAAACCAATTTTGAGTCTTATAAACACAACAATTCTTTCTTCCTCTACCGATGAGGGAGAATTGATCCCAACCACACTTTTCCATGCTTCAAACACCTCACTTCGTGGACCAATATCTCTTTCATTTCTCAATGAAATTTGACGATTCTTGGCCCTACGGTTATCTACGTACTTAGTAGATCATGCACGTGTGAAGAACCGGATTCTCCAACATGCGTAACACTAGTATTTAAGCCGTTAAATTTGGTCGGTCGCAACTCCCGCCAAAGGCTAATTTCCAACAAGAGGTCCGGCTGGCTACTGACCAGACCAGGCCATGAGAATAAGAGGGTCCTTTCGAACAAAATCAAGACAAAGAAAAGAGGTCTTCTTTATTTTTCTTGATATTCCTGGCTCTTCTGAGTCATTCCTTTACTTTAGATAAAGAGATAAAGAAAATTGATGATAAAAGCTGTACATCTCTATATAATATAGAAAGAAGAAAAGAGAGAAAGAAATATTATTTCCTTTATCTTATGTATGTGCTATCTCATGTAGTAAGAAAAATAGTGTTCTTTCTAAGAGTAGGCGTGAAGAGCTTTTTGCGGGGAAACTTGCAAGTACAGTTTGGGGGGAGGCGGGCGTCGACCATACCACATCAATTCGTTATGTATGGATGATGAGATTCCATTGATACATAGCCAATTTCAATAGACTTATTGGAGGGTCTCATTGGTGTGCATCCGGTAGGAATTGAACCTACGACGAATTCGACAATTATGAGTAATCGGATGAGAGACAAAAAAAAATTAATTTACTAAAATTGATGTTGCGTATTTAAGTAAACATGTTCCGTTACGCGCGGAAAAGCAACGCAACCGCCACCTGAGAATTAGTGGCATTTAAAGTAATTAAGAAGAGAACTAGGGGTGAAGAGATTGATTGGGCTCCGGGCTTTGAGTTGTAACTTTTGGCGGTGGGTCAACATCTAAGTGGGCCTTTTTGTTGGTGCGGGTTATTGGGTTTGGACCCAAAATTGTTTGATTGTGAGGGTTTTTTCTAGGCACTGCTAATTTTTGGTTTTTCGCAGGAACTCCCTTATTTTTGGGTGGTCTTTAATTTTTGCCCCTTAAATTGAGAATCTTTAATTTTTTCTCTTCGTCTAAACTTTCTAGGTTCCAGGTTCGAAACTCCGCTCAGAAAAAAACTAAAAAAAATCGCAAGGCATAGTTTGGAGTTCGCAAGACAGAGTTTGTCTGCAAACTATGCCTGAAAAAAAGTTTCAAATTCTACCTTAAGGCATAGTTTGCCTTAAGACATCCGACAGAATTTGCCTTAAGGTAGCAAACTCTAGCTTAAGGCAGGCAGAGTTTGCCTTCAGGCATAAGACAAACTCTGTCTTGCTAATCCAAACTCAACCTTGCGAATTATTTTTTTTGACTAAGCAAGCGTTCGAACTCGGAACCTTGGGGTATTTTTTTAGCAAAAGACAAAAATTTAAGATTCCAAATTTGAGGAACAAAAATTAAAGATCAGTGCCTTTGAAGGGAAATTCGATAAAAAAAACAGTTCTTTTTTCGGAATCTCTACACAAATAACCGATCGAATTACTGTTTATTTTTTTAGTCAGTATACATATTATGTATTAACTGTACACAATTATATACATATAATATATATAGGTCGGCTATTTTTAATTTTAGCAATCGGAAGTTGATGCCCTTTTCTTTTCAAAGAGAAGTGATGAAATTAGTGGAGCAAAACAAAAGTATCTACTTTTAGTACTGTTAGGCACAAATTTTGGTAATTAACTCTTTAGAATTTATTCCAATATAGAATTAGATAAGGTATGTTAGTAGGACTACTCTATTTGGTGGGACATATCACTTTGATTAAGATTGTAGTTTGTTATTTCACATCCCTAAAGTTGGACATGCTAAACTTGTCTTATGGGATATCAACACATGGATATTGACCAAATTAGGGAGAGGAATTGGGAAATTTTCGCAAATAACCACTTTTCAATTCATGCAGTTGAAAAATAACCATTTTTTTGAAGTTTCAAAATTCACAAGGGAAATTCTAGGATAATATTGTATAATTTGAAATTTTATGTCATTAACTACTTTATAAAGACGGCTAAAAATGACCAATTAACGCTATTTCAACAAAAAAAAATTAGTCTAGCTTTACAAAACTTAACCATCAATACTTAAACTTCTAACCTGACGCCTAACCATTTTCTTTCTATTATGGTATCTCGTTGTTCTTCAATCATAACGAAAATGATGATTATTCATTTCAAGCATAATCTTAAAGGATTTAAGTTATCTACGCTGGTAACATAAAAATATTTTCTATTAGCATTGCAGTTTTACCTACAATAGCATAAAATAAAATAAAAATGACAGTATGGTGCACTTAGCCCTGATATGAGCGGAGTCCAGGGAAGGTTTTACCTACTATAGCATATTAGTTATTATTTTTATTAGATTATAACTAAGTATTATTTATCTTAAAAATTTATTTATAATTATGTTATAAGGACGTAAAAACAAAATGTTAGGTCAAGTTATATATTCCAAAGTCGTTACAAATAGTACAAGTATGTGAGGGGGGAAAACAATGTAGGCCAAGGAGTATTTAAGTGTGTGGGGAATGAATTTATTGAGATGTTTCTGGCTTTCAGCTTTTTTTTATAACAACAACATACCATTTGAAATCCCACAACGTGGGTCTGGGAAGGTAAAGTATACGCATACCTTACCTCTACCTTGGTAGGTAGAGCGGTTGTTTTCGGGAGAGCCTCGGCTCAAGACAAAGTATAAGCACAAGCAAAGCAAGAAAAACGGTCAGGCCAGGACAAAAAATTTAAAGCAGTATGAAAATGCTGGTATCAAAAGCGAATAAGTCATGATAGCACATTCTGGAAAAAAGAGTTGTAACTAATACATGTAAACAAGATAGACAAAGTACACTAAAGAGCACATAGTAACAGAAATCAAACTACAGGGGACTATACAACAATACTGCTCCTATTAGTATGATAGGCTAAGCGGGCCTACACTAAAACACTACAACTACCAGTTTGCAAGCGTAAGTAGGACTAAGCTCGACTACCTACTACTCTTCTACCCTAATCTATGTCCTCCACAACCCCCTATCTAAGGTCATGTCCTCGGTAAGTTGCACTTGCGTCATATCCCATCTAATCACCTCTCCCCAATAGTTCTTCGGTCTACCTCCACCCCTCCTGAACCCGTCCATAGACAACCTCTCACACCTCCCTTTGGATGTGCGATGTCTTGACTGGCCAACACTCCGCCCCATACAACATAGTCGGTCTAACAACCGCCCTATAGAACTTGCCTTTAAGTTTTGGTGGTACCTTTTGTCGCATAAAACTCCAGAAGCGAGCCTCCATTCCATCCACCCTGCCCCAATACGATGTGTGACATCGTCATCAATCTCTCCATCCCATTGGATAATAGACCCGAGGTACTTGAAGCTTCATTTCTTTGGAATGACCTGAGTACCAAGTCTCACCTCCACGCCTATCTCAAGGTCGTTCCCGTTACTGAACTGCACTCCAAATATTTTATCTTGGTCCTACTCAGCCTGAATCATTTAGACTCCAGAGTCTGTCTCCAAACCTCCAGCTTAGCATCCACTCCGTTGCGAGTCTCAGCAATCATGACTATGTCATCTACGAATAACATACACCATGACACCTCCCCTTGGATTTGTCGCGTCAATCCATCGATCACCAGGGCAAATAAGAATGGGCTAAGAGTTGATCCCTGGTGCAGCTCCATTATCACTGAAAAGTGCTTCGAGTCTCCTCCTACTGTCCGTACCATGGTCTTGGCTCCATCATACACGTCCTTGATCACCCAAGTGTACACCAGAGGCAGACCTTTAACCTCCAAATATCTCCATAAAACCTCACTCGGGACTTTATCAAGAAGATAATAATACTTGTATTTTTTGCTTCAATAAGTATGCAGTGGGGTACCACGAGTATTATTTATCAAATATCTAGAATATGCTATGCAGTTTCAAAAGTTATATTTTCTGAAAATGTTACTATTAATAATTTCCGCGTGTTTAAGGAAAATTTTGTATTATATCGTTTTATTTGATCTTTGAGTGATCTAAAATAGTACTCCTTCCGTCCCACAATATTTGTCTCATTACATTTTTCAAAATTCAACAAGCTATATATTTTCAGCATATTAATATGAGAAGAATGACAACTTATAGTACTTTTCATATAGTTTTTGAATATCTAAATTTTAATATTAAATTATTGAATTAATCTAATCTAATTTAGCTTTAAAATTGAGTCAGATTGACTTTTTTTTAAAAAAAAAACATGACAAATATTTTTAGACGGAGGAAATAATAGTATTTTAATAGAAAATTAGATTTTTGATAGTTGCTCTAGTGTTTGCCAAAGAAGCAGTTTGAGCAGATATTCTATAAATTAATCTGATGGTTTGCACTGTTTTGTAATAGTAACTCTGTAGTCATTACTTCTAAACTAAAAATGAACCGACATGTAATTATTATCTGATTATTAAATAATCTATATAACCCAAAAAAAAAGATTTTCAAAAAAATTAACTTGTATTTGTGCATAAAAATAAATTCCATGCTTCTCTTTATTTTTTTCTCAAAAATTCATTCCTCTTCCTTTTCTTCTGGCTTTGGTATCTCTATGGTATAATTTTAAAGTCAAACTAGAGTATTAATTTACAAACCACTCTACGTGTCTACATCATTAGATATACTGACGATTTATTGTTCTCTATATTTAAACTATTCCAACTCTTCCTCTTTTCATGAATTTTTTTTTATGAAAATTAAGTGGTTGGTTATTTATTTTCTGATATTTAATAAATAAGAAATATTATATTATTCCAAGAGCATTTATATATAATTTAAAAAATACTATTGGGATCAGGGTAGGGTGGGTGGGGAGTGAGGGGTCAGGTGTGGCGGTGGTGAGGTGGTCAAGGAGTGTGCGTGGTAGGAAGGAGACGATGAGTTTGGAATGCCACTTATGAAATTTCTTTTCCTTACTTCTAGAGAAAATATTGTCCAAAACATTTTGATCAACCAATCATAAAAAAATTAAAAAATAATTTTCATAGTACCAAACACACCGTAAGTCCAAAACAAAAGGAGAATATATTTGACAGGACAAGATAGTCATTTTGGTTTATTATGTATCCTTTCTTTAGAAACTAAGAAAAAACTTTGTTCACATTTTGAGGGTGACCAGTGTCAACATCAAAAGTTTTTGATATCTCAAAGATAAACCACCTGATTTCTACTATTTAAATTCATGTTCCACAAATTGACTATAACATATAAGAATACAAAAAATAATGTTTTTTTTTTTGGTTAACCCATTTCTCGAGGCGACTTGTGCCTCCCTATCGCTAGCACCTGCACAAGTACTGGTACTAGACTCCTGGGGATGATGGGACCGGTCCTTCAGCACCCCACCACCAGGTAAATCGCGGGATGTGCACCCCGTGGTCAGTGTCTGTTTGCGTCCAACGGATCAATGCTACAAGGTTGACCCCCTCTATCGGCTTGGCGGGGATCGAACCCACACTGCAACATGCCCGCGCGGCTTTTAGCGCCCAGGCTTTACCACAAGGTTATGCCCCGGAGGACGATATCCATTGAGGGGATTCGAACCTGCGACCCAAGGGTACAAACAAGAACCTTTCACCAGCAAGCTGGAGCTCTTTGGATAAAACAATTAAAAAAAAAATAATGTTTGTTGTGGACAAATAATGCCCCCTCTAATACACAATCCTACTAATTGGAATGAGTTGTCACATTTATCACGAATTCCTTATATGCTCATATTTCGACAGATATCAAATGTAATATATCCAAATGGATTTGAATAGAAACTAGTTTAATTATATAGTATAACTACTTATATAGAAGGGAGAGTTGTGCTCCCAGTTTACCTAGAGTTAGGGGTATTTTCGTCAGTTATGTTCTGCATATGTGGGGAAATGATCAAATTTGCCCTTCAACTATGCTTTATAATTTAAAATTGCTCTTCGTCAAATTTTGGGATCAAAATTACCTTTCCCGTTAGCATACTTATTACATTTGCCCTTACATGGATGAAAGTCTGACTTGGACTCCGTCACACTTAAAAATTTTGTCATGTCAATTTTAGCAATTGGAAGTTGATGCCCTTTTCTTTTCAAAGAGAAGTGATGAAATTAGTGGAGCAAAACAAAAGCATCTACTTTTAGTACTGTTAGGCACAAAATTTGGAAATTAACTCTTTAGAATTTATTCCAATATAGAATTAGATAAGGTATGTTAATAGGACTACTCTATTTGGTGGGACATATCACTTTGATTAAGATTGTAGTTTGTTATTTCACATCCTTAAAGTTGGACATGCTAAACTTGTCTTATGGGATATCAACACATATGGATATTGACCAAATTAGGGTTAATTGGGAAATTTTCGCAAATAGCCACTTTTCAATTCATGCAGTTGAAAAATAACCATTTTTTGAAGTTTCAAAATTCACAAGGGAAATTCCAGGATAATATTGTATAATTTGAAATTTTATGTCATTAACTACTTTATAAAGACAGGGCTAAAAATGACCAATTAACGCTATTTCTACAAAAAAAATTAGTATAGCTTTACAAAACTTAACCAACAATACTTAAACTTCTAACCTGACGCCTAACCATTTTCTTTCTATTATGGTATCTCGTCGTTCTTCAATCATAACGAAAATGATGATTATTCATTTCAAGCATAATCTTAAAGGATTTAAGTTACGCTGATAACATAAAAATATTTTCTATTAGCATTGTAGTTTTACCTACTATAGCATAAAATAAAATAAAATAAAAAGGATAGTTCGGTGCACTAAACCCCGCTATGCGCGGGGTTCGGGGAAGGTTTTACCTACTATAGCATATTAGTTATTATTTTTATTAGATTATAACTAAGTATTGTTTATCTTAAAAATTTATTTATAATTATGTTATAAGGACGTGAAAAAAAAATGTTAGTTCAAGTTTATATTCCAAAGTGGTTACAAATAGTACAAGTATGTGAGGGGGAAAACAGACAATGTAGGCCAAGGAGTATTTAAGTGTGTGGGGAATGAATTTATTCAGATGTTTCTGGCTTTCAGCTTTTATTATAACAACAACATACCCAGTGAAATCCACAACGTGAGTCTGGGGAGGGTAGAGTGTACGCATACCTTATCTCTATTTTGATAGGTAGAATAACTGTTTTCGGGAGACCCTCGGCTCAAGACAAAGTATAAGCACAAGCAAAGCAAGAAAAACGGTCAGGCCAAGGCAAAAAATTTAAAGCAGTATGAAAATGCTGGTATCAAAAACGAATAAGCCATTATAGCGCATTCTGAAAAAATGAGTTGTAACTAACACATGTAAATAAGATAGACAAAGTACACTAAAGAACATAATAACATAAATCAAACTACAAGGGACTATACAGCAATACTGCGCCTATTAGTATGAAAGGCTAAGCGGGCCTACACTAAAAACACTACAACTACCAGTTTGCAAGCGTAAGTAGGACTAAGCTCGACTACCTACTACTCTTCTACCCTAATCTATGTCCTCCACAACCCCCTATCTAAGGTCATGTCATCGGTAAGTTGCACTTGCGTCATATCCCGTCTAATCACCTCTCCCCAATACTTCTTCGGTCTACCTCTACCCATCCTGAACCCGTCCATAGCCAACATGTCGCACCTCCGCACTGGGACATTTGTGTCTCTCCTCTGTACATACCCAAACCATCTCAACCTCGCTTCCCGCATCTTATCCGCCACCGAGGCTACTCTCACTCTGTCCCGAATATCATAATTTCTAATCTTATCCCTCCTTATATTCCCACACATCCATCTCGGCATCCTCATCTTCGCAACTTTCATCTTTTGGATGTGCGATGTCTTGACTGGCCAACACTCCGCCCCATACAACATAGTCGGTCTAACAACCGCCCTATAGAACTTGCCTTTAAGTTTTGGTGGTACCTTTTGTCGCATAAAACTCCAGAAGCGAGCCTCCATTCCATCCACCCTGCCCCAATACGATGTGTGACATCGTCATCAATCTCTCCATCCCATTGGATAATAGACCCGAGGTACTTGAAGCTTCATTTCTTTGGAATGACCTGAGTACCAAGTCTCACCTCCACGCCTATCTCAAGGTCGTTCCCGTTACTGAACTGCACTCCAAATATTTTATCTTGGTCCTACTCAGCCTGAATCATTTAGACTCCAGAGTCTGTCTCCAAACCTCCAGCTTAGCATCCACTCCGTTGCGAGTCTCAGCAATCATGACTATGTCATCTACGAATAACATACACCATGACACCTCCCCTTGGATTTGTCGCGTCAATCCATCGATCACCAGGGCAAATAAGAATGGGCTAAGAGTTGATCCCTGGTGCAGCTCCATTATCACTGAAAAGTGCTTCGAGTCTCCTCCTACTGTCCGTACCATGGTCTTGGCTCCATCATACACGTCCTTGATCACCCAAGTGTACACCAGAGGCAGACCTTTAACCTCCAAATATCTCCATAAAACCTCACTCGGGACTTTATCAAGAAGATAATAATACTTGTATTTTTTGCTTCAATAAGTATGCAGTGGGGTACCACGAGTATTATTTATCAAATATCTAGAATATGCTACGCAGTTTCAAAAGTTATATTTTCTGAAAATGTTACTATTAATAATTTCCGCTTGTTTAAGGAAAATTTTGTATTATATCGTTTTATTTGATCTTTGAGTGATCTAAAATAGTATTCCTTCTGTCCCACAATATTTGTCGCATTATATTTTTCAAAAGTCAACCTATATGAATTTTGATCAACAATATATTTTCATCATATTAATATGAGAAGAATTGCAACTTATAGTATTTTTCGTATAGTTTTCGAATATCTAAATTTTAATATTAAATTATTAAATTAATCTAATCTAATTTAGCTTTAACATTTAGTCAGATTGACTTTTTTTTTTAAAAAAACATGACAAATATTTTAAGACGGAGAAAATAATAGTATTTTAATAGAAAATTAGATTTTTGATAGTTGCTCTAGTGTTTGCCAAAGAAGCAGTTTGAGCAGATATTCTATAAATTAATCTGATGATTTGCACTGTTTTGTAATAGTAACTCTGTAGTCATTACTTCTAAACTAAAAATGAACCGACATGTAATTATTATCTGATTATTAAATATTCTATATAACCCAAAAAAAAAGATTTTCAAAAAAATTAACTTGTATTTGTGCATAAAAATAAATTCCATGCTTCTCTTTATTTTTTTCTCAAAAATTCATTCCTCTTCCTTTTCTTCTGGCTTTGGTATCTCTATGGTATAATTTTAAAGTCAAACTAGAGTATTAATTTACAAACCACTCTACGTGTCTACATCATTAGATATACTGACGATTTATTGTTCTCTATATTTAAACTATTCCAACTCTTCCTCTTTATTAAGAATTTAACAAACAATATTTTTTGGTTTTCCATCTGTTCGATAACCGCTTTGAGATCAATTAATTTAAATTATTGCCACAAAAATTTAATTCAGGCTACTAAAAATGACTGAAATAATGGTTAATTATATAAAACAACACACAATGGTTAGCTATAGAAAACCACAAGATATGAAGAAGAAAAACGTTCGAATTTTTTTTGTAGAATATTTACTTATATTGAATGATGTACGCATAAAAATGTAAGTGATTTTGATCTTTTTGTATAACTATACTTGTATGTGTGTTCGGATTTGAGGCCCTAGATATTCAAAATCCTTTAATTCTTCGTCCAAATCGATGTTCACTTTGCATTGTTTAAGTAGTTATACTTATATATATACATATTTGTTTAAAAAGATTATACTCCCATCCACTCACAGATAATAATGATTTGTGCTGGATATGACACCTCTTATAAAAGGCCGACTCTTTCAATTATACACTTTCTTTCTTTCTCCCAAAAATTTCTCTAAAAATAAAAATTTGCTTAACTTTATAACAACAAAAATAACAACCAAACAAAAAAGTATATTGATTTCCTTTTTCTGCAGGTAAAATGTGTTCAAGGGCTGGAATCCAAATATTTAAAAACTTTTTTTTTAAAAAAAAAAATCTCTAAAAGTTGTTCAAATGGACCCAGAAAAATCTCTTTTTTCTTGTTAATAAAGTTAAATATGTGCACCATGCCAAGTCTTTTTGTTGTTTTAAAAGAGCATAGACCAAATCAAAAAAGAATATCATATCTTATGAACAATTAACAAAACTATGACAAGTGCATCTGTAAAGCGTGCATCAATTCATGATTTTGTTGAGACAAGTTTAGAGATTAACAAAAATAAACTTTCAAAGTTCTTTTTATTTTATTTCTTTCTTTCTTTTCCATCAAAAAAGAAAAAGAGTGAATAAAGGGTAAGTGGAGGGGTCTTGTGATCTATAAAGGACCAAATTATTTATCGGACATGGAACAACTTCTTGTCCTTATTTTTTTCTGAGAGTTTAAGTTTTATATAATGATAATATGAAAAATATTACACAATCAAGTCACTCATTCAATCATTATAGATAAATGTTTTACATGGCGTTAATTTGTAATTTGATAAAAATGTAAACATGTCTTTATATACCTTTTTAGAGCATTTTAGCTTGGATTTTAATCACCTTAATGAGTCTTAAGTATGAGCTTTTTTCTCTTTAAGGGTGTATTTGGTAAGAACTAAAATATTTTTTGTGAACTATGTTTTCCTAGAAATTTTTTTCATGAAAATTAAGTGGTTGATTATTTATTTTCTGATATTTAATAAGTAAGAAATATTATATTATTCCAAGAGAATTTATATATAATCTAAAAAATACTATTAGGATCAGGGTAGGGTGGGGTGGGGAGTGAGGGGTCAGGTGTGGCGGTGGTGAGGTGGTCAAGGAGTGTGCGTGGTAGAAAAGAGACGATGAGCTTGGAATGCCACTTATGAAATTTCTTTTCCTTATTTCTAGAGAAAATATTGTCCAAAACATTTTGGTCAACCAATCATAAGAAAATTGAAAAATAATCTTCATAATACCAAACACACCGTAAGTCCAAAACAAAAGGAGAATATATTTGACAGGACAAGATAGTCATATTGGTTTATTATGTATCCTTTCTTTAGAAACTAAGAAAAAACTTTGTTCACATTTTGAGGGTGACCAGTGTCAACATCAAAAGTTTTTGATATCTCAAAGACAAACCACCTGATTTCTACTATTTAAATTCATGTTCCACAAATTGACTCTAACATATAAGAATACAAAAAATAATGTTTGTTGTGGACAAATAATGCCCCCTCTAGTACACAATCCTACTAATTGGAATGAGTTGTCACATTTATCACGAATTCCTTATATGCTCATATTTCGACAGATATCAAATGTAATATATCCAAATGGATTTGAATATAAACTAGTTTAATTATATAGTATAACTACCTATATAGAAGGGAGAGTTGTGCTCCCAGTTTACCTAGAGTTAGGGGTATTTTCTAGTTTTCAGTTATGTTCTGCATATGCGGGGAAATGATCAAATTTGTCCTTCAACTATGCTTTATAGTTTAAAATTGCTCTTCGTCAAATTTTGGGATCAAAACTACCATTCCCGTTAGCATACTTATTACATTTGCCCTTACATGGATGGAAGTCTGACTTGAACTCCATCACACTTAAAAATTTTGCCATGTCAGATCCACGTAGGATCCACCTAGGCTCCCACAGCCCTCTGGAGCAAAAGTCTAGCATCTTCCTCATTAGCCAACTCCACAATAGCTTTCCACAACCTCACCAAATGAGGAATATGCTCTAGACCTTTCCTCACGACAAGGCTCTTGTTTGTTGTATCTTCCTCCAACTTTGAAGCTTGCATCCACAACTTTAATGAATTAGGATTTGGTTTAACACATTGAGCAATCACTTCCTTATCCTCAAGGGGTTCGCCAAACGACACGCCTCCAACCAAACATCCTCATTTTTAGGACACTCTTCACAACCTTTCTTTATCAACTGTCTCGCAAACCTTAGAAATCCACTCAAAACCTCACATCCCAATCATCCAACAACGCCTCTATTCATCATGCCATCGTCTCCTAGACACGTCACTGCCCTTGTCCGATCTAGGTATTTCCCCAAATTCAACTCTAACCCTACACATCCCTATATATGGAGGTATGCAAGCACATGTTGCCCCGAAAGCCCGACTCGATTTCCTTAACTCATGACCCCCTGCTAATTACGTTGCTGGGCTGGGTCGTGGTGCTACGGGTTTCACGACCCGATCCGATATTGGTCCGCCCCGAGCTGCACCTGACCTCTCTGATCGTTCTGTTGTTAAGGGTGCACCGGCACTCGGTGTTGGTCGGGGACGTGGCAAGGGTGCCGGGGGAGAGTAAGACGATAATGAGGATGATGGTGAGGAAAAAGGGTATGATGAGAACTAGAAGTTTGATGAGTTTGGAGGGAATGATGTCGGGTTGTTTGATGGGTAACATGTATGGGTTTCGGGTACATATTAAAATAATTGGATGGGAGCCTAGGTGGATCCTACGTGGATCTGACATGACAAATTTTTTTAAGTGTGATGGAGTCCAAGTTAGACTTCGATCCATGTAAGGGCAAATATAATAAGTATGCTAACGGAAAGGACAATTTTGATCATAAAGTTTGACGAATGATAATTTTGATCTATAAAGCATAGGTGGAGGGAAAATTTGACCCTTTTCCCTATGCTAAATTGTACACATGTTTTTAAGTTGTACTTTACTTAAAATTTCCAAAAAAACCAGCCATGTTTAAGAATTACCAAACTCGTCCTCAGTATTCTTAACTAGCTGCTTGAGGGGTACTTTAGATATTTTGTCTGTTTATGTGCTGCAGTCACTTGTACATCATGAATAAAAAATGAAACATTTAATTACTTAAAATGGGCACAATGTTCTCAACTATTTCTTCATGTAGTTAGAGTTTGGCCCACAACTCTCAAGTAGCCACAATTTTCAATATATAAGAACAAAAATGGGCTCCACACAAATAGTTTAGTTTTCAAGCGTTTTGCAAAATGTGGGCCACAACCAAACTCTGCACGAACTCTCATCAGTTCCATGGGGTGGATTAAACTTTTGTTTATGTGTTTTCCTTGTTTGCTTTCGGCTATATAATTTATATCACTGGATATCCAATTTTAAGTGTATAAAATTTAATACAGAAAAGAAAAGACAAAATTAGTATATTATTTATAGTTAACAAGTTTAATAATGCATGAAATGAAATTTTATTATGTCCTCAGTTTAGATAGTTAGTAAAAAAGACTCCTTTTAAGGTAATTTATTTATTTATACTAAAATTAAAGATGAGGTTGTAATTTTTGAAATGATGGTACATCTATATTTTTTGGTTTGATTTGGTTTTAAATTTTTTAAAAATGATAATATTTAGTTTGGTTTGATTTTATGAAAAACAAATCTAAGAAAATATTAAACTAATTAAATAATTAAACAATCACACTAAATGGACGTTGGGCCTGTGCTCAGCACAGTCATTATCCAACTAGTATATCAAGTTATATAATTAGAAGGAAAATAAAGAGCCCTTTTTCTTAATAAAATGTGATGCATTGACTTGAAGGTTAGCTGAGGCGCAGACACATCTGTTGTGATCTTCGATAAAAAACATTGGGACCTGTTAGATAAGGTAGACAAGGTGAATAATTAATGTTTCTAAAAATGTAACATTGAAAAAAGGGATTTAATCACACTTAAAATATTGAACGTGAAAATACTGAAATAGTTGATATTTACCAGGGAGATTTCCTGAAGTAGTTGTGTGATGAAAAATGTAAATAATAGATCTTGAGTCTAACTCAACCCCAAAAGCTAACTTATAGGGTGAGGATTGTCCAAGTTCATATTCACATTCTATCAGATGTGAAACTCTTAACAACAAAGATTAAAGCACCAAAAAGTTTCATTGCAGGCAACAATTGCACACCTTAAAAATCAATGTCACAAAAGAATCATATATAATTAGGGAAATACAGGAAATCTCCTTAGTAAATCAATTTTTGATTTTTGATTTTCAACCGTAACGAGTGACACATTCTAAATAAACATCAAGATCACGTCAAGTTCTTGTTGTACGCTTTGTCACAGTAATTATGCATGTGTTGATGTCTATATTGCTCATGCTCCTTTTGTCCTCTCCCTCTTTAACCATGTTTAATAATGTACTGCTTTCATTAATTATTATTGCTCACCACCACTTGGCCTGAAATTACTACCCGTTTGGCTCAAGAGCCAATAATCCTTCCCAACCTAAAACCTAAGATTTGGCCGCCATTCCCTTTCTGTTTCCGGCACCAAACTGACCGTATACCGCCGGTATACATGATATACGCTGATATACAGTTGTCCAACCATTCTACTCTACAAACAGCCCTGTATACACCCGATATATCACTGATACCGCCCTATTTCCCTCCCTATCTCTTCAACAGGTCGTATACCCCTCGTATACAACCCATATACACAGATATACACATGTATACGACTGATATACCTCTCCAGCCACCATATACTACCCGTATATGGCTTCCCTAAGCCGATATACACCTATTTTAAGGCCGAAACTGCACGTATACAACCTACCTATACCGTTATACACCTCGTACATGGCCTCACATACACCTCGTATACGTCCTGAACCCCTCATATTATTTTTTTCTATTACCCAACCTCCGGTAGTCCGTATGGCAGCACCAAACAACAACTGCCCTGGCTGGCTGGACACGAACTGGGCCCTCAGCAGGAGCCCAGCAGCCAGAGACAACTCTCCAGCAACTACGACCCATCTCCTACCACGACCCAGTCGCTAGAAACCAACCATCCCAATTTCAGTCACTCCATCAGCGGCCCAATTGTTGGTCCCCAATCAGGCCACTCCAGCACAGCTGACGAGCCACCTAAATCAGGCCCAAACACCTGGAGCCCATCAGTCCGGTACTGGCCATCCCTACTCTATTTTGGGCCAGACTTTCAGCACTTTGACTCCTCGACAGCTCGATAATGCGTGGTATATGGATATGGGCGCCATGTCTCACCTCACCAATAATTTTGTTAATCTTTCTCAACTGCGGATTTTAAATACTCCACAATCTATTATGGTCGAAAATGGTCATTGCATTCCAATTTAAGGGTTTGGCCACACATAACCCCACCACCGCATCCCCATTTTCAATTAATAACGTCTTATATACTCCTAACATCATCAAAAACCTAATCTCTATTAGAAAATTTGCCACCGATAATTCTGTCTTAATTAATTTTGACCCATTTGGATTTTTTGTAATGGACCTCCGTACCGAGAAACTCCTTACGAGATGCAATAGTGAGGGGGACTTATATCCTTTCATATCCACGTCCGCTGCTAGTGTCACTCCTCCCATCGTTTTAACAACCATATCTCCCTCAATATGGCATAGTAGACTTGGTCATCCGGGTTCTCACATTTTTTATTCTCTTAGAAACTGAATTTTAATCCAATGTAACAAATGGAATCTCTCTCATAGTTGGTCCTCTTGTCATTTAGAAAAACACGTTAGACTACCATTTACGGCCTATATGAGTACTATTTTCTCTCCCTTTGATATTATTCACGTTGATTTATGAACTTCTCCCATAACTAGCAACTTAGGCCACAAATATTATTTGGTATTTTTGGATGATTTCTCTCACTTTCTTTGGGTCAATCCACTCAAACTCAAATCTCAAGTGTTTCCCAAATTTGTGGAGTTTCGTACACTAGTTAAAACACAATTTGGAAAAGGCATAAAATCATTTCAATGTGATAATGGTCGTGAGTTCAATAATTCCATATTTCATAAATTTTGTGTGACTAATGGCATGATCTTTCATTTCTCGTGCCCTCATACCTCCTCTCAAAATGGAAAAGCCGAAAGAATTCTCTGAATCATTAATAATATGATTCGTACCCTCATTTTTCATGCGTCTCTCCCCCCTACTTTTTGAGTATATGCAATAAAAATGGTAGAATACATTCTCAACATTTTACCTACCCGTGCGATTCAAAATAGGACACCGACCAAAATTCTCTACTGTCGGATCACTACCTATGACTATCTTAGAATTTTCGGTTGTCTGTATTACCCTAATCTGACATCCACGGCCTCTCACAAATTGGCACCCAGATCTACTCTGTGCGCCTTCCTAGGCTTCCCATCGAAACATAAGGGGTACATGTGCTATGAACTATCCACCGATAAAATCATAATCTCACGCCACGTCACTTTCATTGAGTATGTTTTCCCATTTGACTAAATTAAAAAAAATTGAGTCACTGATTATAAATTTCTTGATGATTCGGACACATCACCGCTTGTCCGCCAAGCTCTCCGACATGCTACCAATGTTCTGGCAGCAGTCAACACTCTGTCCCCACCATCTCCCGTCATTGTCACTACCGGCGGCCAGTCCTCCGCCACCACCACTACTACCCAGTCACTGCCTCTCGACGTTGCCACCATCGGCAGCCCACCTGAACCGTTACTGTCACCACCGGTTGTCCCCCACCATCGACAACCGGCCAGATGTCTCTCCGTCCAACATCGGTATCCACTCTTCCAACCATCGGCGTCTCTCGCCACTGCACCCAGTACTGTCACCAACTATCGCCGCCAGTCCTTTCATCCAACCTGACCCCGCAGTGACCAACCCCACCCAGCACCATACCCACACCCCGATCCATATAAGAAAATCACAGACCCCACACCCACCTCCGATAACCGTCCCGTCACCAGTCTTGTCACCAGAACCACCAATCAACGTCGGTCTACTCAGATCGACAACCCCACCATGCCCGCCGACACACCCGGTAATCAGTACCCAAACACCGTTACCCGATACCCCACCCAGACAGAAACCTGACACTGCCACTATATGTAACCAGAACCCAATACCACAATAGCACACCCACCCTACCCCCGCCCCTATATACCACATGGAAACCCGTGCCCAACACGGGATTTTCAAACCCAAAGTCCATTTTAATCTGTCTACACAAATAATTTCCCTAATTTCCAAAAACCTAAAATTAGCCAAACAAGACCCCAATTGGAATGCGGCCATGTGTGAGAAATTTAATGCTTTAACTAAACAACACACTTGGGATTTAGTTCCTATACCGGAGGGGGTGAATGTGATCTGATGCATGTGGCCTTTTCGTCACAAATCTAGAGATAGTGGTGAGCTAGTGAGGTATAAGATGAGACTTGTGGCTAATGGCACAAATCAGCAGGAGGGCATTGGTTGTGGTGAGACATTTAGTCCGGTTGTTAAACCAACCACTATTCACATAGTTCTGAGTATTGCTATGGGTAAGCACTGACCGATTCATCAGCTTGATGTAAAGAATGCATTTCTACATGAGGATTTGAAAGAAACTGTTTCCTGCCTCTTTTGATGTGTTGAAGAATGAGATCATTGCACTGCTCAAAACCGAATTTGCTATGACTGACTTAGAGAAGTTGAGTTATTTTTTTGGGGATCTCTGTGACTAGGTCTGCAGACACTATATTTCTTTGCCAGCGTAAGTATGTAGAAGAGATTGTGTACATGGCTAATTGCAAAGTCATGTCCACTCCGGTTGACTCTAAATCGAAAGTTAGTGCAGCTGAGGGTGATCCAGTGGCAGATCCCACTCTTTATAGGAGTCTAGCATGTGCACTTCAGTATCTTACTTTCACCAGATCTGATATTGCTTATGTTGTTCAGCAGGTATGCTTATTTATGTATGCGCCCATGGAGCCTCATTTTACTATTTTTAAACGTATCATTCGATATGTTAAGGGCACACTTGATTATAGATTACACCTATACCCCTCAGCACCGACCAGGTTGTTATCGTATACGGATGCTGATTGGGCAGGCTGTCCGGACACACGACGCTCCACCTCTTGCTACTGTGTGTTCTTAGGGGATAATCTTATTTCTTGGTCTACCAAGAGACAAGCCACATTATCCCGTTCGAGTGCAGAAGCAAAGTACAGAGGCGTTGCTAATGTTGTTGTTGAGATCTGTTGGCTCCAAAATCTTCTTTTGGAGCTTCAGTGTCCCTTGCGTAAGGTGTCTTTGGTCTATTGTGATAACATATCCGCCATATATTTATCTCATACTCCGATTCAGCATCATCGAACCAAGCATATTGAGATGGATATACACTTTGTTCGTGAAAAAGGTTGCTATCGGACGTGTCAAGATATTGCATGTGCCCTCTTCATAACAGTATGCAGATATATTCACTAAAGGACTACCTAGACAGCTATTACTCGACTTCAGATCCAGTCTAAGCGTCCGGCCTCCTCACGCTCCGACTGAGGGGGTGTATTAGTGAATACTAGTAGAATATTCACCATATATTTTTTTGTAATTAATAGTGTTGTATAATTATGGTAATTATAGGATCCGTTTTGTATTAGGATTCCACATTGTACACACTATATATATTGTATTAATGAGAAAGGCTCCCAAGAGATATTAATACAATTCTACAATTTCGATAAAACTTGATCCTCTATTGATTTACCATATTGCCTAAAGCACAATATGTATTGTATACAGGTCCTTATGATGACACATTGTAGCTATATAGTTTCACTTATCTAATTTTATGCATTACTGTGTAGGAGACAATA
Source organism: Anisodus tanguticus (assembly GCA_034509755.1). Lineage (NCBI taxonomy): Eukaryota > Viridiplantae > Streptophyta > Magnoliopsida > Solanales > Solanaceae > Anisodus > Anisodus tanguticus. The sequence goes on along the minus strand of CM067555.1, from coordinate 3,021,469 downwards.
GTAAGAAAATTGAATTGAAGTTCAGTTGCAGGTAGTTAATTTGACAAAAGTCACAAGAAGAAATCAAAAAGTGATCAGAAGAGTAATATTTCTAAAAGTTTCAATTAGAAGTGGCATGAGCAAGACCAAGTGAAGGAACTAATTTAAGATCCGTTGACTTATATTCATTGGGGTACAAAGAAGGAATCATTTTTTTTATCAAGTAAAAAATTTCACTAATAAACACGTCATCTTGGCCGTATACAAGAAATATACCCAAAAAAGAGAAATCCACAAAATATGGTTCTCTTCAAAAGACACTCAATCCTCTATACAAATAGGAACTACATGGGTGCACCAAAAGAAAATAAAAGATCGGAGACTACTCGTCAATTGAGCAAAGCTCATCTCTACCCCTTCAAACGCTCTCCTATTTCTCTCCTTCCAAATAACCCGTATTAACGCAAGAGGAGTAACATTCCAAGCCTTGTGCCTTCTTCTCCTAGCTCCACTCTTCCAACAGAACATCAACTCCTTCATGGACCTTGGCATTGTCCAAGAAATGCCAAATCATCTAAACGTATCCCACCATAACTTCGTTGTTAATTTGCAATGTAGTAAAATATGATTCACGTCCTCACATGTCTCCTTACAAAGGAAACACCAACTTATGCTACAACTTTTCATTTTCTACGATTCTCCGCCATCAGCAAGAGCGGCAAAGGTTGATGGAGTGGCTTGGCCCGTGGAAATAGTGGTGGTTATTATGCCTAAGCACCACATTACACGTATAGACACGAACCCCCCTCGTTACCGTACGTGCGACTCTCACCGCATACGGCTCGCACAAAGACTCCTAAATCCATCCCGAGCCCTTTCATGAAGATCAAATTTACCGGGGTCTGAGTCGTGTCTTGTCCTTGAGTCCTCTCTATGCCTCTCATGTCCTTCTTTCCTTCGCTTGGGACTCACTAGCACACTCCTTGCTGCTTTCGTGCTTGATGGCTTCGATGAACCAATGATAGAGATCATTCCCTAACAGCAGCTGTTCAATCCGTCCCTGAGAGTGAGAGGAGTCGTAGGAATTCACATTGCCTTTTACGGCTTGGAATTCCTATTGTATAGAATAAATGTATTTATTGGATAAAGTTCTCCCCGACTATTACATCTCATTAGAGGTATCCTTGTCGTGAAATTCTTCACAGAAAAACCAAAAGGGTCAAAGTTAACAGAGACCCAATTATCAGTTATGAATTTTTGGACATACACCAATTTTTTAATTAAGTGAGGGGCATGAAGGACATTTTTTAGGACTAGAGGTTGATGTAGGGGTGACAAATTTGTGTGACTATACCACGAATTGGAATTGAATTGCCATTACCAATAATGATGCCACGATTATTGCTCAAATTGAAATAAGACGAGAGATTATCTTGCGCGGACGTCATATGAGAAGTGGCTCCGGTGTCCATATACCAATTTGCATCCGGGGATTTAATCCAAGTGTATGCATTGCTGCCTCAATATCCGTAGGTGTCGACCTGAAACTGGGCCCGCAGCAGCAAAGGCTTGCTGAGGCCGAGGCCCGCGCGGATCGATATCTTGCCAGGGCCCGGTCCGATTCTCGCGGGCACCGATCGTCGCTATGCGTAATTGGGCCTGGCCCAATTCGGGGGGAAATAAGGAAAGGGTGGTGTGGGCCACTGGCACCGCGTCCGCCACTACTGCCACCGCCACTGTCGCCGCCGCGGTTCTTGCCACCATTTTTCCAATTTTGACCTTTTTTTGCCGCCACTGTTATTATGGGTTTCGCTAGAATTATCCGATAACGAGTGAGGGTCATCGGACGTAGTCATCATCATGATGAAATTTGCTCCGGTAGCCGCCTTTTTAGCCAAATCGGCCTCTTCTAATGTTAGCATGGAATGGGACTGGTAGAATGGTGGGAGCGAATTACTTTGACAAATGAGTGTCCCAAAGCCATTATAGGCCTCGGATAGGCCTGCAACCATCTGAAGAACAAGACGATCATTGGTGACGGGCGCACCAACGTTCTTGAGTTGATCCGCCAATTCCTTTAGCCTTTTACAATAGGCCGAGATATTTGAAAAATCCTCCATATTGACATGGAAAAATTCTTGCTCAAGAGTGGCGTCACGAGAATTTTTATTATCTTGGAATATATGACGTAACCTATTCCAAGATTCCATCATCGTGGCGTCGGGTTCAATAATCGTCTGTAACATGCCCGTAAAGTGAAATAAATTCACTGGAGGACTGTAGCATCAAGAGTCGTCCATAACATAGGGTCATCATCGGTGGTAGACACCTTCTCTTTGCCTGCTTCCGCGGGATGATATGATGAAGGACTTGATGCGAGTGTGCGTGAACTTTAAATAATTCCGCCCACGTCGCGTATTGAACGTTTTCCATCTCAAGAACGATAGAGATGTGGTTTTTGATATTGGATATTGTAAGGGCAGGATGAAACGTGTTCTTTGAGGTAGACATAATGAAAGAAAAGAGGAGAATGAAGGATTTGGAAGAAAGTTTGGGAAGAAAAATGAGAGGTGGCCGTCGGCCACAGCTCGAATACCGAGAAAGGGGCTGCAGAAGAGCGGGTTGGAGAAGAAAAATATTTGTCCTAGACTTCTGATACCATGAAAAAAATAATCTCTTGATTATTTTTATTAATGAAAAGGTATATATACATAATATACAATATCTAAATATGTAAAATAAATCTACCTTTTCCTAATACAAGACTAATTCTTAGTCTTAATATAATACTAAACCATAATTACACTTATATAAAAATTCTACAAATATGATAATTTGTGTTATTAATTTTCGGTCCATGGCATACGCGATTTTGATCGTGTATACCTTCTATCTGAGAGTTTAGTGTGTAGTGATCAAGGAGACAAAAAGCTACTTAAAGTAAACGAAGAAAAGGGATAATCTAATATCAGAACGTCGCCCCCTTAGGCAGCAACAATAGTAATTTCTGTCTTCTTTAAAAACATCAGCATCGCTTAAGACGAAAGAGTGATCTTGAGTCTTAGCCAATAAATATTTGCAAGTCTACAATTTGTTACATTGTTGACAAAACCTTCAAAAAGATATGCGATTTTTTTATTTGGATTTGTTTTCTGTTTATTTTGTTCATTTGTATGTTTCCTCTGTATATTTGTTTTTTCGTATGTATGTTTGTTAATTATTTATTTTTTAATAATTTTTAAATGTATTTGAGAGAAATTTTAGTATAACAAGGAATTTCATAATGTAGATGTTTGAACTTATTATATATATTTTTTGTTTCTTCGACCGCGCAAAGCGCGGGCTAATTCTCTAGTGTATCATAAACAATGTCGGATAAGCCATAATTTCCAACACTCAACATAGTTTAAAAAATCACTATAAAACCTGAATATTATAGACACTATGTCTTGCGAAGTAAGGAGCAAAAAATTAAAGACCACATAAATAAAGGGGGAAAATTAAAGACCAGTGCGTTTGAGGAGCAATCCGCACAAAAAAATGATGTAAACAGCCTACCCCTACCATATTGTGTTAAGAAAAAGCCCAATACTGTTTGAAAGGAAAAATTAAAATATTGGGCCCAATCAACTGCTACTGACCCGATCCATCTGAATTAACCGCCTTCAATTCCAATACAACATAAACTTCTCTTTCAAACCCTAGCTTTTTCGGGTCGGGTTTTTACGAGAAATGGATAGAGAATGGGGATCGAAGCCGGGAAGCGGCGGCGCCGCCTCCGCTCAAAACGAAGCCATCGACCGCCGTGAGCGATTGCGCCGATTAGCTTTAGAAACAATAGACCTAGCAAAAGATCCTTATTTCATGCGAAATCATCTCGGTAGCTATGAATGTAAGCTTTGTTTAACGTTACATAATAACGAAGGGAATTACTTAGCGCACACGCAAGGGAAAAGGCATCAGACTAATTTAGCTAAAAGAGCTGCTCGTGAAGCTAAGGATGCTCCTGCTCAACCTCAACCACATAAGCGTAAAGTTACTCTCAAACGAAACGGTAATGATTCGATTAAAAATTATGTTTATTTGAAATTTGAGACTTAATTTTAGTGTTATTGTTAGTTTTGTTGAATTAGGAATAGGATTTAGGGTTTAACAGTATTAAATGTTTGAATTGTTACTTAATTTTGGTGATGGTAAGAGATTTTAGTGTTAACGGTATGATTCGATTAAAAATTAGGCTTCATTTTGTGTTTTTATGATTTTTATGGTTAGATGAGTTGTGTTTGTTTGAATTTCGGACTTAATTTTGGTGATATGTGAGAGATTGTAGTGTTATTGTTATTTTGTTGAATTAGGGATAGGATTTAGGGTTTAACATTATAAATCGTTTGTTTGACCTCAGCCTCATAACGCAAAGACTCAAAAGAAACAGTAATTATTCGATTTAAAATTGTGTTTATTTGAATTTGAGACTTAATTATGGTGATACGGAAGAGATTTTAGTGCAATTGTTAGTTTTGTTGAATTAGGAATAGGATTTAGGGCTTAACAGTATAAATGTTTGAATTGTGACTTAATTTTGGTGATATGTAAGAGATTTTAGTGTTAACGGTATGATTCGATTAAAAATTAGGCTTCATTTCGTGTTTTTATGATTTTTATGGTTAGATGAGTTGTGTTTGTTTGAATTTCGGACCTAATTGTGGTGATATGTGAGAGATTTTAGTGTTTTTGTTGATTTTGTTGAATTAGGGATAGGATTTAGGGTTTAACAGTATAATTCATTTATTTGAATTTGACACTTAATTTTGGTGATATGTAAGAGATTTTAGTGTTATTGTTAGCTTGTTGGATTAGGAATGCGATTTAGGGTTTAACAATATAAATCATTTATTTACTCTTAGACGTGATTCAGCACTGCATCTATATGGCCTAGCGGTCAATGAAGTGAGAAAAACAGTATGATATGATTAAAATCGGCTTCATTTTATCTTTTATGATTTTAATGGATAGATAAGTTGTGTTTATTTGAATTTGGGACTTAATTTTGGTGATAGGCGAGATTTTAGTGTTTTTGTTATTTTGTTGAATTAGGGATAGGATTTAGGGTTTAATAATATAAATGGTTTGTTCGACCTCAGCCTCATAACCTCAAAGTCACTCTCAAAAGAGACGGTAATGATTCGATTAAAATTGGTTTTTTTTGGTATTTTTATGATTTTGAGGGGTAGGTGAGTTGTGTTTATTTGTATTTGGGACTTAATTTTGGTGATACGTGAGAGATTTTAGAGTTTTTGTTATTTTGTTAAATTAGGGGTAAGGTCTGCGTACACTCTACCCTCCCCAGACCCCACCTAGTGGGATTATACTGGGTATGTTGTTGTTAAATTAGGGATATGATTTAGGGTTTAACAGTATCAATTGTTTATTTAACCTTAGCCATGATTTTGCTCTGCCTGTGTGGCCTAGCTATCAATGAAGTAAGAAAATTAGAGGAGACATTCATTAGAGGCAGAGTTTCTTCCCATAGCCTAAGCCTCGAGTGTTAATGGACAAAGCTACCCGATACATGTGCTCGTGGAGGGTAGCATGATAACATTTGACTTGTAACTGCCCAACCACCTCGTATGCCAGGCATGCCTATGTTGGCGCCCAATTCCTCGTTTTTGGCTCCAAGTGATAAGGCCTTGGAATACGTGGCACACACATAACTTTCTGTGCATGCCTCGTGATTTGGCTGGACACCACATTTATTAAGCAAAAAGAATTATGTACCATAAGATTTGATTGCGTTGAAAGAACGTTTAGAAATTAAACTTATAAATTTACTTACTAGAAATTAATTCACCTTCTAGCACCCAAGAGTCGACGAAGTTCAAATAAAAAACATAGGAGACTATGGTTCATATCCCTGCAAAGCCAAATAAGTTAGGTCATTAGGTGATTTGTTTTGATCTGCTAAGCTTTGGTGAACGGAGTTTAGCACAGTAGAATAGTCAAGGCGGAGGCAAGTTGACTCGGTTATTCCAAAAAGTAAAAACAAAAACTATTTCGCCTTCTATGAAATGATACCTGACCAAGGTTCCTTAAAAATTGGACCTTGTAACAAGTTAATCAATTATGCCTTAATCCTAAAATAGTTGGGCTGGTTTTATGAATCCTCTATAACCATTGCGCTCGGTTCTGGCTATTTACGTGATTGGGAATAAATCAATGTCAATGAGATCCATCATATTTCGGCTATCTTTCAGGTTGAGAAGCTTTTAGATTTTGAAGTTTTTATTGATGGTTGATAAGTGATTATCCATTTTGCTTAATTCTCGAGTGTCGTGTGCTAATTTTTGATGGGCTGGATCTGCAGTTAAAATTGGTAGGCCTGGCTACCGAGTGACCAAGCAATTTGATCCGGAGACAAAACAAAGATCTCTTCTATTCCAGGTCAGCTTTACCGTTTTGTCTCTTTTACTTTCAATTTGATGACGTATCTGCTGCCAATTTAAGTCTAGTGGTCATCATTGTTTTCTGTCGATGGTTTACTTATTAGTCTAATTCCAGAACATCCCTACCTCTTTGGGATATTGTAACATTATTTTTCACTTGTGCTGGAAAGTGAACTTTTTCACTACCGAAGTGATGAACTATTTTTTGAAAGTTCAAAATGAGACAAGGAAAGGATAGCCTAGTGGAAATGGCTAGCCACCTCCAACCATGAGTTTGGGGGTTTAAGATTCTGAGGGGGCAAAGTGGGAAAATCCACTATTTGGCTCATGGGGAGGTGGTGGGTTTTAGTATATCAAATTAAAAGTTAACAGTGACGTTAGTTTTGCAGTAGTTTTCGTTTACTGTATATTAAAGAATACTATTTCAGTGCTCTGGATGTTGTATGATACGTTTAAAAAGGTGAGTCAGGAATCCTACATTGATTCATTCAGCCAATTTAAGAGGTTTTAATAGATTATCTATTTGAAATAAATTTGGGCTTCACATACTGTAATTCACTTTTCACTTGCCATGCCCGTATTTTAATGTGGTTGGATGGATAACCGGTGGTTCTTACAGTTGCGTTTATGTTGACATTATATATTTGTTGTAGGAATTTGACCTAATTAATATTAGGGGTTGGCTTTACATTTTATCTGATTGACAACTACAAGACTATGGATTTGATTATTCGAATACTAGTTTCATTCAAAGCAAACTTGAATTTAACTGATTCCCACTTGTAAACCGCCATACTTATTTAGGCTAAAAATATGAGAAACGATAGAATTTTTTTTTTAAAGTAGATTCATTCAAAGGCATCAAGAAGATGCAAGTGTTACAAGGATAGATCAATTAAGCTCACAACATGATTATTAGTTACTCGTTGGATTTCTTCGGGACATTTCCCACTAAGCGATTTATATAAATCATTAATTTTCCTTTCATGGAGTTTCTCCCTTATTCATATAATTCCGTATTTTAAAAAAATGTTTTAATTTTAAGTAAAATAACTGGCCCAAGTGCTATTTTTACCCAAGGCTTTGCTACTTCAGGTATTTTAACTGAAATGAGCGTAAGGACTTGTTGCTTCTTTCTAAACTATAGAGCTAACAAAATCCAGGAATAGTTCTAAGTTATTTACAGGGGTCAATTTGGACCAACTAAAAAGGCTAACTAGACATCTGCCTCGCAAATGATTACTAGAAGTTGATATTCCATCAAAACATATTTTGTTCCTCTCTGTCCATAAACACCAAAAATAACACCAGGGATCATCTTCTAGATACTCTTGATGTCTTTATCAACTTCCCTTGAACTCCAACTTTCGTGAGCATCCCTAACAGAGAACGGCATGACCCAAGAAAGACCAAAAAGACAGCAAAACATATTCCAAAGGTCTGAGGCGACTGGGCAGTGCAGTAGCAGATGGTTGACACTTTCTGTGTGCTTGTGGCAGTAGTAGCATCTGTTAGCAAGCTGAATTTTCCTTTTGGAGAGATTTTCCTGTGTGAGGCATGAGTTGTGTAGTGCAGTCCAAGCTGAAACAGATCACTTTGATATGTAATTTAGTCTTCCATATATGCTTCCATGGCCATTTGTCAATCATTGGGTTCCTTGAGCATAAGTTGTGATACCCTTCCTTGACTGTGTAACTACCTTTTTGTGCGTTACCCCATTTCAATCTATCAGGCTCTTGGGTTGAAATGGAGCAAGGCTTCAATTTGGCAAAGAGGGCCAATATGTCATTAAGTTCCCAGTCATGTAGGTTTCTCCTGAACCTTAGGTCCCAAATGTCATCTAATCTGTTGGATGCTATGGTTGAATCTGGTTCAGTTGCAATGATGTGCAAACTTGGCAATTCCTCTACCAAAGTTGTATCTCCCAACCATTTGTCCTTCCAAAATTTGATGTGAGAGCCATTCCCCACTCTAAATGTGATGTTCGTAGCAAAATCAGGCCAAAGTTTAATGATGCTTTTCCATAGGCCAACTCCATATGCAGCTACTGAAGTTTTTGCGCACCAGTGATTAAGCTCATCATGTTTAGCTTTGATCACCTCTTTCCACAGTCCAATGTCTTCAGTTCCATACCTCCATAACCATTTCATCATCTTCAAAATCTTTGATACCTAGAAACGATAGAAATTTATCACTGTGTTAAAGACCAATAGGCAGGCTGCAGTTATGGTGGGGGTATTCAAGAAAGGGGGTGTACCTAATATGATAAAATACATCTCTGGTTACATAGCTGAGCAGCACATCTTTGGCATGTTGCTTTGCCCCAAAAATAAAATATAAAAAATAAAAAGCAAGTCATGTGTTCCAAAATTTTGGAGGCTAGTGTAACAACAAAGAGATTAAGTCCTATGCTCTGGATGCACTGCATGGGTTCTCGATTATTGTATGAAGGTGAAACAGTAAATAAGGCAGCACAAGGACTTGATCCGGATTATGAATAATTTTAATATGTCATAATGGAAGAAAATGGTTAAATAGTTGGACTAACTATAGGTTCCTTAATAATAATTGGCCTAACTGTAGGTGGCTTCCATTATTTCTGTTGGCTACTATAATACACCAACATCTGCTCACATACTCAAAAGTCAAAAGCATGTGTCATGATAGAAGGAAAAAGTGCAGAGTGCAAGTATCAGGGTCTTTTCTGGCCAAATTTACCCTTCATTTTTCTTTGATTTCCCGTCTTTCTTACTTTATGAAGTGTCGCACTTGTTAATAGTTTCATGACATTGGTAACTGGTGCAGATCGAATATCCTGAGATTGAAGACAACACAAAGCCAAGGCACCGATTCATGTCCTCCTTCGAGCAGGTCTGTATGTCCAAATATTATTTTCTTAAGTGGTTCTGCTGTATTTAACAGAGTGCTGTTAAATTGTCCTTTTTCTGGATTTTGCATGTGGAAGAATAAATAGTATTCTATCTTTCAAAGATCAACTAGATACTAATCTTATGTATCTCTTTCCTTTTGGACAGAAAATCCAACCATTTGACAAAAGATATCAGTTTCTGCTGTTCGCTGCTGAACCATATGAGATCATTTCATTTAAGGTAACTTTTCTCCCATGGTTGAAACATAATCTTGCCCACTTTCATTGTGTTTCCACTTTTGGTTGTTTGATCATGGAATTGATAACCGTTACATTATTCAGGTTCCAAGCACTGAGATTGATAAATCAACTCCCAAGTTTTTCTCGCATTGGGATCCAGACTCGAAAATGTTCACTGTAAGTCTTCTTACTTCTTAAATTATAAACTTGTAATGCAGCTACTCATAGCCTGTTTGGCCAAAGCTTTTGGGAAGCCAGAAGTGCCATTTTAAAAAAAGAAAAAGTGCTTATGTTAGAAAATTTGAGGTGTTTGTCCAAAGCTTTTAGAAAAAAAAAAATCAAGTGTTTTTGAGCAGTAACAAAAGTAGTTTTTCTCCAAAGGCACTTTTGGGGCATTGGCCAAGACAAAGTACTCCTCTAATATTGGCAGTTTTTCAATTAATTATCCAAACACAAATTGCTACTCTCTAAAAGTACTTTTTCGAAAAGCACTTCTCAGAATAGGCTTATTTTGGAAGCTTGGCCAAACAAGCTATCAACAGGATTTCTGAAATTCACTTATTTCTTCATGATTAGCCTGTTAACTCTTCTCTTCTGGATGAATCAATTTCAGTTGCAGTTATACTTCAAGACTAAGCCACCAGAGACCAACAAACCACCACCTGCTCCTACAGATAACGGGTTGTCAGCACCTGGTGCCTCATCCAGGCCTCCACCACCACCGCCACCGCAAGGTATTCCCCCGGGAGCTCCAAATCCACCCAGAGGCCCACCATCTGCCCCTGGGTCAATGCCTCCACCCCCTCCCCCTATGGGTAACGGACCTAGACCTATGCCACCAGGAGGTAACTTACCTGCCCCACCACCTCCTCCAGTTGGTGGTGGCACAATGGCTAATTTCACTCCAGGTGGACACATGGGGAGACCTCCAATGATGCCTCCACAAGGTTTTCCAGGCCAACAGATGCAAGGCCAAGGGATGCGCCCACCACCTCCACCACCCAACATGGGTTGATGAACCGAGGCCATATTACGTAGTTCTTTTGTGGTGATTGTTGAACTTGTGACTGTTCTATGAAGGAGTCAGATGCTTGTTAAACCTTACAAATCATGTTGTGTTGCCCGAAACTGTTGTATCTAGAAGGCTGGTTCGTTTATCTTGGAAGTCTTTGGAGGAAGATGTAATAGCATATCGTTTTCAAATTTTATGAGTAGCGTAACGCTTTTTAGATGCTGCATCAAATGAAAGTAAATTTTTTGCCATTTTTTTAAATCTCAGCATCAGGGTATACATGAAGGGGAAGTTGTGAGGATTTAGCAACTCCACAGGCAAATATCTGAACAGCACATGAAGTAACATAATTGAAGTTGATATCTCCCATTTAGAACTAGATTTTAGGTTAGATCATCCTTGAAAGCCAGCAACAAAGCTTCTTACAACACAAGTCGATTGGTAAAACACGAACTTAACACAAGTCGACACGAAGCTCGAACTTAGCAGTCTACATGCTGGTAAATGAAAAATATCCAGAGTAAAATAACAATGTCGAATCAGGCTGCCCTTTGCCTTAAAAGAATTCACAATTTACATGCGGCCACCAACTTTCCCAAAACTAGGGGGAGTCTAAGTTGAGAAACATTTGACTTTCAGGCTTCAACTACCAACACAATGAAAAAACTCGATGCTGTTATATCCCATATTTTCTAAGTTTAATTTGCTCTTATGGCTTTATGACATATCTTGTATATTGAACTACAAAATGTTGTAATCGCGTGCTGATCACATGGTACTTAAACATAGGATTGGTTTCATCCTAGTTGTCCATGCTAGAAACAAGGGCGGATATAGAGTGTCATCTACGCATTCACGGTAACCGAATATCATTTGTCCAGACCCTATATATGTATTAAGAAATTCATTAATATTTGATTGTGAATCCAGTTATTATTGTATATTAACTTGAGATCGTTGTAAGAATCTATAAACTTCAAGTCCTGGATCTTGCAACCTGTAAGGTTAATAAGCATTGCTATCAACTACAAGTCTGTAATCCGCAATGTACACACTCAATAAATTACAAACAACAGCGCTATCCTCTGCCACCCCTTGGGAGGGCTACAAACCATGTTAAGAGCGAAGGACGGGTAAAAATACTGTTCAAACTCTTCTAAGTTGCCACCGAGTGTGTAGGAAAGACCTTCCGAATGAACTCTAAGAACCGCTCCGAGTAATATGTTGGGTCCACAGCAGAAATGGACACAGAATCAAATTGAATCGATTTGTATGCGTGTTCTAACTTCTTACTCATGTTGTATTCTTGCAATATGTCAATTATCCCGAGGTATAATACAACATCGTATACTTCGTGGAATACTTGTGTTTGACCTTCCTTTGGTATATACTCTGCCCTTGCTGGCATATTCACGCCAAGCTGAATCTGGAGTCTGCTTGAGAGTCAAAAAGAAATGCATTTAGAAATCTACATATATCAAAGGATAAAAGGGAAAAGGGTTAAAAATACCCCTAAACAATGCGAAATAGGTCAATTTTAACCTCTGTTATGTATTTTGCTCAAAAATGTCCTTGTCATTACATATTTGGCTAAAAAATGCCTTCCAATTAGCCAAATAGCTCAAAAATACTCTTCCTACTAACGTTTTTTGGCTAAAAAATTGGCCCATTTTCCCTTGTTTTGGAGTAATCGTTAGTAGGAGGGGTATTTCTGAGCTATTTGGCTAGTTGGAGGGTAATTTTGAGGCAAAAACATAAGTGTGTGTGTGTGTGTGGGGGGGGGGGGGGGGGGGGGGGGGGTAAATTTGACCTATTTCGAATTGTTTATTTTTGGCCCTTTTTCCATATCAAATCATAAAATGAAAATTACCTTGCTGTCCCCGGGAGGAGGAGGTCAACTTCCGCATCACCAGTAGCTGAGGACGCTCGTAATCGGCTGCCTCTGACATGAGGACCCACAACCACGCTATCATCACTGCCACGTGGGACCAAAACAAGGCCCTGAGGCGATATTTCATCCTCCAGAGACTCTGTAGTAGTAGAACAAAACAATAGTTTATAGAAAGTCATAAAGCCAATGAAAAAAAAAAGATCGATAACTTTATTCTTTTTGCAAAGAAATTACTCCCTCAAGTCCCAATTTATGAGACACTTTTTTTCTTTTTAGTCAATCCCAAAAAAATGACACCCTTCTATATTTAGTAATAATTTATGTTTAAAATACCTATTTACCCTTAATGAGATGATTTATAACTACACAAATATCTACTTTATTTTAGACCGCAGGTTTCAAAAGGGCGGAATACATATGGAGACCCTTAAACTTGTCACAATTTTCCTCTCAGGCACCTGAACTATGCATTGTTCCTATTGAGCACCTAAACTACTAACATAATGTGCCAACTGAACACTCCAAATACACACAAGCAAAAAAGTGTAGTGCGTGCACTTCAAACACTGCCAAAGTAGCAAATAACAAATAAAATAAAGACATGTGGCAGCCTAAAAAGAAACAATTAAAGGAGCTTCTTCTTCTTTCTTCTGGTTTTACTTTAATCTCCACCCCAATAACCAAACTAAAGAAGCGCAAAACCTTGGCCATATGACAGAAAATTAAGATAAATAAACTCTTTATGAACCCTTAAATTGAGAAAACAATCTTAAATTTATCAAATCTCTTTGGTGGCATGGGATGCCCATTGTAGCTTTTTGCTGTAATTCGGAGCAAACAAAAGCAAAGATTTTGAACTATAATCATTTGGATTTGTGGGATTCATAACTTAAAATCTGAAAGTTTTGTTATGCTTAAACTAAAAAGATAACAACATAATAAAATATTAAAATGTCTAGTTGTGGAACATGTAAACTCGTCAGTGTTCATGTCTTTAGGTATCAAGTCGTTGCTAGCGTAGTTTGGTTGTATTCATTGTTCTAATTTTGCGGACGATTGCGTTGGGTGTTATTATGAGTACAACTCAATTTTTCACACCAAAAAAAGGATTGTGAATTTGTAGTCTCATGGTATGGTAACTGTATTGGTGGTCTTAAAACTGAAGAAGACAGTGGACAGAAAATGCAGCAAGAGGAGGAAAGAGGAAGATTTGTGGTAAAAAAAGCCCCATTTGTTTTATTGTATATTTTTTTTATTGGTCGATTTTATTTGTCGAGAAAGCAAAGAATGGCAGAAAGAAGAATGAGGGAGATGAAGGGAAAAAATGAAAATTAAGATATTTTTTATGCCTTTCAAGATCCAAAAAGAGGTGTAGTGCACACACTATGCCATGTCAGCAAAAAGTGTTCAATTGGCACATTCTGTTAGTAGTTTAGGTGCTCAATAGGAACAATGCATAATTGAGGTGCCTGAGAGAAAAATTGTGGCAAGTTTAAGGGCCTCCATATGTATTCTGCCTTTCAAAAGTCTTCTTTTATTTCTTAAAATCCGTGCCCAGTCAAACACCTTCACATAAATTGGGACGGAGGGTGTACAAAATTATACTCCCTCCATTTCAATGCAAGTGTCTTACTTTACCTACCTATAGATATATGACGAAATTTGACTATATTATGAACCAGCAATAAGCTGAAAAGCCACCAACTATCAGGTCATACTTTCTCTCGTCCGAGTGGTAAACCTTAAATAAGTTGTGCAGGTATTAAATTCAGGTGCTTGCGGTTAATTTCTGTTCAGAGACGAACCTTCTTCAGCAACAATTTCTAATCCATCTGTTGTGGTGCGTCTACTGCACGACATGAGAGATTGTAGGTGTTGAGGTGCTCTATAATGAACACCTAACAAGAGGCTGTAATCCATAATGTTCTGTTCCTCCAAATATTTACTGTCAATTTCGATCTGCCTGTACAAACAAACAGATGTCCAGACAAAATTGAAAAAGTAAATAGAAAGATTCTAAGTAGGCGTTTGGACATAAGATAATGTGATATTTGAAATAAAAAAAAAGTTGAAAAAGGGTATTTAGAAGTCAAAGTTGTGTTTGGACATGCATTTATGATTTAACTTGAAAAAAGGTACTCCCTTCGCTTAAATTTGTTTGTCTTACTTTCCTTTTTAGTTTGTTTAAAAAAGAACATCTCTTTCCTAATTTGGAAACTCTTCAATTTCAACATCCCACATGGTGTGTTTAAGACCACAAGATTAAAGGATATCTTGGTACATAATATATATCTTTAATTTAAGACCACAATTCAAAATTCTTCTTTTACTTTCACAAACTCTGTGCCAAATCAAACTACGACAAACAAATTGAAACAGAGCGAGTATAACTTTTGTGAATGAAAAAAAAATTACTTGAAAAAATGGTCAAAATCACTTTTTCAAACTTATAACTCATCTTCAAAAATTTCAAAAGTAAACCCAATGTATAACCAAATGTTGTTCTGAATATATTTTTGTTTTTAAAAAAAGGAAATAAAATTTATGTCCAAACGGGCCCTAAGATTTTCCATGAAATAAAAGGCAAACTTAAATGTAAGACCAGATTTAATGTCTACAAATAGGAACAGATACTGAAGAAGGTGGCCTACTTGAGAAGTATCTACTCTTTCATGGTGTCTAACTGCAAGTTCGAAAATGAGCTCTTTAGACTAAAAGGTAATCAGAAATATACCCTTACCATTAAATTACAAAGATAAAACAAGCTATTTAAATATACTATTCATACTTGTGTCCCCAGGAATTAACATGATTGCTTGGTAGTGTTGAAGATATAAAAAAAAAGGGCAGCCCGGCCGGGAAGGGCCGGACCACAAGGGTCTATTTTACGCAGCCTTACCCTGCATTCCTGCAAGAGGTTGTTTTCACGGCTTGAACCCGTGACCTCCTGGTCACATGGCAACAACTTAACCAGTTACTCCAATTGAAGACATAATCAAGTAAATAAGAGTAGTGTACTCTCACAGTTTAAGCTATAAAGTAAAAAATGTATGTACATTAGAAAATATTAGGAATATTTAATTAAAACTCAGCAACTGAAAAGTCAAAAATGTATGTACATTAGGGAAAATGAGAATATTTAATTTAAAAGTCACTCACCTTAATAAAGCTTCGCGCCAAGAAGGCTCTAGATAAAAGCAGTAGTTCAAATCTAGATCCTTAAGTATTGTGTTCTCATCAATTTCAACCTTGTCTGCAGATCGTCCTAGTGAAGAACCTTTAAGATCAAATCTTCGGTGGATTCTCAACTCCGTACAAAACATATTTCCCATTACTACAAAGCGGAACTGCAAAAACGTCACAAAATTATTAGCCTTATGTATATATAAGAGACTTTATCATCTGCCCCAAACAGCATGAATACAAATAGAAGTGTTTGATGTTGTTTGGAAAATGGACCAACTAATGAAGAACACGAGTGTATGTTAGACTTGTTTGCCTCCCTGGAAGAAAATAATACTTTACTTGACAAGGTACTCCAACCCCCCCCCCCCCAACCCCCACTTACACACACACCACCTAATTTTAATCCCCACTCTGGTGTAGCAAGATTCTGATTTATCAACTTCCACTCCACAAATTTTTCCTTCTTGGTTAATTCCAGAAGGCTTGACCTCTCGCCCACCTTCCCCAACCCCTTGTGAGATAACGGTGATGTCCGAGGTAGCTTGTACATACACTTACTAATCTACCAAATACTTGCTACCATTCACCAACACAAGTACCGGATAACTTTGTACACTATAGCTTAGACAGATGGGAAGAAATGACCTAGCGTTTTTATCTGCTGGGATTTGAAGCCTAGTCTTCATCCCTTTACTTGCTTGACTTTTTTTTCCTCAAACAATTTAAACTAAAACAAACCAATACACTATTTTATGCTATTACATACTTGATTTGACATCTTACTAACTATTTTACTTGTTCATACTATAATAATCTATTAAAATATTTTAATCTTATAACCACGAAGGTCAAAGGTCTATCGAAAACAACCTTTCTACCCGTCACAAGGTAGGGGAAGGTCTACGTATACTCTACCCTCCCCAGACCCCACCTAGTGGTATTATACTGGGTATGTTGTTGTTGTAACAACGAAGGTCAAACTAGAGTCAATTAGAATCCGAACAGCTTTTGCAAGTCGCAATATAACAGAAGTTTTTCTTTTTATTTTATTTCATTTGTAACACAATATTGACAAAACTACATGGAAATAATACAATTCACTTTTATTATATGTGAGATTAAAATCTACAAGTATATTACCTTTTGTCCACTGGAAGGTTTTATCCTGTGAAGTCCAAAAAATTTAGTGATGAGAGTATTCTCATATGTCTTCACATGGCCATGATAATTTGGAAGCATCCGCAGCAAAACCTATATGTGCGATCAAATGGTCATGACGCTCTATTTTAACTAAAACATAAAAGAAACTCCATTAAAACAAAAAGGGCAGCCGGGTGCACTAAGATCCCGCTATGTGCGGTGTCCGGGGAATGGCCGGACTACAAGAGTCTATTAAAACAGTAACAGGAAAAACTTTAAAAGAGACATCTGCAAGGTTCTTCCAAAACCTGGTTGACGCTAAAAAAATGAGCTGTTTTTGTAGCGACTCTACGGATTCTTTTTTTTTTTTTTGTCAAAAGAGTTTCATAATTCCCCTGGATACCTTTGATGATATTTCACTTCATAAAAAAACATGGCTTCCTAACATTTCACTCCTTTTCCAACTTATTGTCTCGCTGTCATTTTTAATTTTCTATTTTCACAGCTAGATAGATAATTTTTTTTTTGATAAAAGTGATTTGTGACTGTGATAGGTTAAAGTCAAGATAACACACCTTAACTTCAGATTTACGTAATGTCTTAATCATGAAACGGTCATCTTGAGACAGGAAAAATACGCTGCCACTTTTTCCAGGAGAAGAAAGCTCTCTAAGTGCATCATTTCCACAAATTGACATCATATAATCAGCAGCATCAATCTTAAACATCTCCCTCAGATTCCTACAAGAAAAAATAAGGCCATATTAGTTCCTAAAATCTCAAATACTATAAACGGGATAAAACCATATAGAGGTCCTAATTATATATTAGCTTCAGCAAAGAAGATAACAACGTGGGAACCCATTTCACTTTCTATGTGTGTAGCGTATCCAGAATGCTGATAAGTTATTGTGGAGAAATGACAAAAATGGTTCCTTATGTTAAGGAGTAGGTTCAAAACAGTCCCTAAAGTATGCTCTGAATAATTTTGGTTCTGAAAGTTGGCCAGTGTGCACTTTTGGTCTCCGTCAACAACAAGAACAACAACATACCCAGTGTAATCCCACAAAGTGGGGTACGGTTTGGTCTCCGTCAAATATTTAACAAATTATGTCTGTTAAATTTGATGAGAACTGTGAGGAAAAAAGAGACTAAACTCTAAACACCAGGAAAGTCTCATCAAATTCTAGAAACTGCAATACAAAAAGTTGTACTACACACTAAAAAATATACGAAACATAGCATAAATTGCACATAAAAAAGTTGTACCAGTTTCTAGAAATAGAGAAAATAGTGGAAATTGCAAAAACTATACCTCCAAATGTGACGGAGACTAAAAGTGCTCACTTTTGGCAAACTTAAAGGACAACAAACTGTTCAGAGCATACTCTAGGGAGTATTCTGAACCTATCACCAAGCATAAGGGACCACTTTTTGTCATGTTCTTATTTAGTGTGGATGCCTGAGAAAACACCTAGAAATAGAATCTAGGAAAAGGACACAAGGGGTTAACTCAGTTTGTGAAGATGTTCCTCTTCCTCTTAATGGGAAAAGTCAAGATTCAAAGCCACTACCTCTTCCCTCTGCCACATCACAGAATAATCAATACAGAGAAAATTGCCAATTGTCAGTTACAACAACAAGATACCCAGTGTAATCCGACAAGTGGGGTCTGGAGAGGGTAGGATCTACGCAGACCTCACCTCTACCTTTGCGGGGTAGAGAGGTTGTTTCCGATAGACCCTCGGCTTCAGTTACCAGTTTAAAAAAGAAAAGAAATTACCAATTGTCTTATAGTGAAAGAATCCATTATCTTATAGCTAGAGTCTTTTCCTCTTTATAAATAGACAAGGGGAGTAAGAACTGAGAGGTTAAAGAAGATACAACCACTATTTACAGATGTACATAACTATAAAGTCAGTTGGGAGATCTTTTTTTTATCTAAGGTAAAATTTTATTAAAAAACAGTATCAAGATGATACTGTGAAAGTACAAAGAAAATGCAGGCTAGATTACATTAGAAGCCTAGGCAGTCTAGCATGTCATCTAAATTCATAACAACATTTCCATCCTTCAAAAAGTATACGTTGTGCAAACAACTATATTTCACAGACTGCAACGGCTCCTTTTTGCCTTCAAAACACCTCTTATTTCTTTCTTTCCATATAGTCCAAGCAATGCTAAGAGGAATGGCACTCCAAATCTTCTTCAGGGATTCATTTGGACACGCAGCTTCCCAATAACACACTTCTGAATGTCATAGGACTTGTCCAATGAATGCCAAAATTAGCTATGAACATGGCCCACACCTGCCAAGTAAATTCACAATGCACAAATATGTGGTTCACAGATTCACAAGCTTTCTCACAAAAGTAGCATCTGCTGCACTTCTTCCAACCCCTTCTCTTCAAATTTTCTAACGTTAGACATGCTTCATGAGTCACTAGCCAACCAAAGAAGGCAACTTTTGTTGGGACTATGGTGTTCCAGATCATCCTCCAAGGCCACTTTTGTGCTTGCATCGGCTGAATAGAATTTAAAATTTTATAGTAAGCGCTGACAGTAAAAAAACCTTTTTTACTCGCTTCCCAAGTTATGCTATCTTCTCTATTTGGAACTAACACCACTGATTGCATCTTCTGGATAAATAAGTCAACTTCTTGCATTTATGTCACAGAGATTCCTTCTGAACTGGAAGTTCCATCCTGAATCCGTAAATATATCTGCTAAGAGGGCTTCTGGATTATAGGTCAATCTATACAAATTGGGAAATTGATTTTTCAGCAAACCATAATCATCCCAATTATCTTCCCAAAGTTTAATCTTTCTTTCATTGCCTATCCTTAAAACAACATACTTGTTAAATTCCTCCCAGAGATTGCAAATTTGTCTCCAAACAGCTACCCTGTATGGAGTCTTTACTGCTTTAGGAGCCCAAACGCCTTGTCTTCCATAAATCACCTCTACCACTTCTTTACATGGGGCTTTTATCCCATTATTTAACCTCCATAGCCATTTACACAACCAGCTTTAATTATGAGCTCTAAGATTGCTAATTCCCAAACCCCTTCCTTCTTATGTTTTGTCACAATATTCCACTTAACTAAGTGAATTTTCCTTCTTTCTGCATTGCCTTCTGATTTTATCAATTTTCTTTTCAACACTGGCTGGAATAGGAATCAAGGACATTAGATTTTTGGATACCATCAAGGACACTATTTATCAATGTCAATCTGCCCCCAAAAGATAAATATTGCTGCTTCCAGGGAGCCAACTTCTTTTCACACTTCTCTAACACTCCATTCCATATAGATACATCTTTGAATTTCGCACCTAAAGGTAAACCCAAGTAGCTTGTAGGAAACTTTTCAACTTTGCAGCCCATGATATTGGCAACTCATTCACTTCATTTTCAACATTCAAAGAAAACATAGAACTCTTAGTCATGTTTATTTTCAATCCAGTTACAGCTTCAAATGCCAGCAACACCACCCTCAAGTGTAGCACTTGTTCTTTTTCAGCCCCACACATCACCAGTGTATCATCGGCATAAAGGCTATGAGTAATTTCTATATAGTTTCCTGACCCTTCAATTTAAAGCCTTTTATCCATCCACTCCTCATAGCAGTATTATTAATCATCTGACTTAGCACCTCCACCACTAAAAGAAACAGATAGGGAGATAGAGGGTCCCCTTGTCTTAGGCCTCTTTGAGAGCTAAAATAACCTGCTGGACCACCATTAATGAGAACTGAGAACTTAGAAATGGAAACACAAAAATTTATCCATTAAATCCACCCATCTCCAAAATTCATCTTCTCAAGCAACTTCAGCAAGCAAGGCCAACTGACATGATCATAAGCCTTTTCCAAGTCTAATTTGAACACAATTCCTTGCAATTTCTTTTTCAAGTAGTAATCGATGCACCCATTTGCCAGCAGTACTGCATCTGCTATTTGTCTCCCTCTCAGAAAGGCATTCTGATTTTCAGAAATCACTTATTAATTACCAGCTTCATTCTCTCAGTAAGAACTTTAGCAATCAACTTGTATATACTCCCTAGCATACTACTAGGCCTGAAATCCTTGATATTGACAGCCCCTTTCTTCTTTGGAATCAAAGCAATGAAAATCGAATTAAAGCTTCTGACGAATTCTCCTTCTCTGAAAAACACATCAAATGTCTTCATGACATCTTCTTTTACAATATACCAACATCTCTTGAAGAAACACATTAAAGTCATCCGGACCAGGAGCCTTATCCCCTTCCATCAGGTTAATAACATTAGTTACCTCTGCTTCTTCAAAAGGTCTCTCCAGCCATTCTTTCTCTTGGTCACTGATATTGGCTAGTTCTAGACAAATCCAAGAAGGTCTCCAACTCTCTTTTTCTGAAAACAGCTCATTATAGAACTCAAGGATGTGATTTTTGATCAAGTTTTTGTCATCAGTGATATCTCCATCAATTTTCAGTTTATCAATCCAGTTATATCTCCTGTTTGAATTAACTATTTTGTGAAAAAATCTGGTGTTTGTATCCCCTTGCTTAATCCATAAAAACATGGACTTTTGTCTCCAATGTATCTCTTCTACCTTGGCTATATCATGCAACTCCTTTATTAACGATTCCCTGACTGGATCTTCTTCCATAAAGTTACTCTCATAATTGTCGTTTTGCCCCCTTATCTTCAATTGCTGCAAAATTTGATCTTTTCTTCTCCCCAGGTGACCAAAGGTTTCTCTGTTCCACTTCTTTAAATCTTCTTTTAACTTCTTGAGCTTTTTTGCTAGGACCAAATCTGGTCTTCCTTCCACCAATCCTCCACTGTGCTCAAGAAATTAGCATGTTCAAATCACATATTTTCGAATTTAAAATACCCTTTCCTTCTATCCCTATCCCCACATTCTAGTAATATTGAACAGTGATCCGATTCCACCCTTGGTAGTACCCTTTGCTTTATGGATTTGAAAGAATCATCCCACTGAAACCAAAAACCTATCTATTCTTGAAGCATAATCTTCATTATTGCCTCTAAACCATGTATATTGTCCACCATGTAAAGGGAGATCAATTAGTGCCATATCATTAATGAACCTTGAGAAATCCCTCATTGCCCTGGTATTTTCTGCCCTTTCAGTTCTCTCATCTTCAAATCGTGTGACATTAAAATCACCTCCCACTACCCAAGGCCAGTCTTCTAAAACTGCCGATGCCCCAAGTTCCTTCCAAAACTCTGTCCTCTTTTTTCCTATCACACGGCCCATATACCCCCGAAAAAATAAATTTGAAATTAGAACTTTATCTTCCAAGAAAACACTAACTGAATGTTCTCCCATCAGATTCTCACTACAAATCCATCTTCTTTTATCCCACATAAGTATGATTCCCCCACTGTTTCCAATAGCTTCAAGTTCTAACCAGAGAGTCCACCCGTTTCCCCAGCCTGCTTGATTAGTGAGCAATTACACTGCTTCAATTTCGTCTCGATCAAACAAACAATATCAGCATTCCATTCTTTTAACAACGACTTTACCATCCTCCTCTTTCCTACATCATTCATCCCTCTGACATTCCAGCAAAGAATCTTAATCTTCATCTTTTATATGAAGTGGCCTTCCTTCCTCTGCTACTGCTTCCTGCTCCACCCCTATAATTTATCCCATTTTTTCAATCCCTCGAGTTCTCTTTGATTTTTCTTATATGGAGATGTGATTTTACTCTGTGGTTTAGGTCTTGCTAATCAGCTCCTTTCAATTCTCATTAGAAGATCTAACAAGTCATTCTCCTGATCATCTGCCTTGACCCCCAATTGACGACATAACTTTAACATATTCGACTTCAACCAACGAGAAGCATTGATAGAGTTTAGTTTCTCCTGGATATTGTTTGGACCTTTATCATACCAAGAAAGCATTAGTATCTGAGAAGGAGTATCAACTTCTTGCCTATTGTCTTCTTCACTGTACTGAATTTCACAATTATTAGCTCCAATCACTATATCCTTGGGAAGGCCAGAACTTTCTCCAACAATCATCTCCAGATTTTGTTCTCTTAGAAAATCATCTTCTGTTGAGTTTACATCCGTACCCTCGTCTCACTTTCTTCAAACATATCTTGAGGATCATTGCACTCTGCAGGAACATATGCAAACTGATTGGGGCTAAGAAAATAAGAAACATGCTCTTAAGGGTCACTGCAATTAGCCAGAATACTAGCGAATTGTTTCGGGTTAAGAAAATTAGAGCAGCTCTTATAAAAAAACAGGAACTTTTGGAGAGGTATATTGACTTTACAAGAGTATATGGGCTGGGCATCCATAATTTTATACTGTATAGGGACTAAATTCTTTTCTGGCCCGGACAGAATTTTTTCATTGACAGCATTTCCTTGATCCTCCTCCCCTATTTTCACCACATTATCTTGATTGGGCTTATGGCCTATAGACTTTCCTGATTATTTTGGACTTCTGATAATTAGCCTTATAGAAGCCTCTGCCCATATAATCATTCCCCATACGCCGTCTATTAAATGCCTGTTCGCCCACACTCTTTCTCCAAATTTCTTCTGGGATTCACGTCATTAATTTCTCCATTAAAATTTCCTGGGACTTCCCACCTTGTCGCTCTTTACTCCTGACATCACGCATGCCAGTCATTAATGAAGAAACCCCGTGGAAATCCTGCGATTTCCCACTGGAAACTTGTGTATTCTCTCTCTGCAATAAAGAGGCTGTCAGTTCTTGTTCCCAATCCTGCCGGTGATTGTCATCAATTTTCCTATCTTTTCCACCCAGGTATTGGAATCTACCAATAGCGGCACAGTGAACACTAAATCATCCACAATTAGTTCCATATTAGCTGGTAATTTAGTACCTGAATATCGGGTACATATTCTTGCTCATCTCATATGTTTTCTATCTTTAGTTTCCTCATCCAAGTCAATAAATCCTCCCAACTTTTCTCCTATTTTTCGAAAGATGCTATCCGACCACAAATGTGTTGGGAAACCCAGTAACTTGATCCAAATATAATCCGGGCACCAATTTTTTCGATGACATAGGCTCACCGGCGACCACCATTCCAACTGTAATTTGCAGTTATTAAGTGTCCAGCTACCCATTTTAATTCTTTCTGATTCCTTCGTCGAAAGGAATTCGAATAAAAAGAGGATGCCATTTAGCTCTTTAATTTTAACCCCTGCCGGAATCTTCCAAGTTCTGTCGGCCCATCTCAAAACCTCACTCCTCTTGGGAATGATTGAATTAGCATTACCAAAATACCCGACCAGACACCTTTCCAAATATTCAACTCTGGATTTCAGCGAGCTTTTATCAACTCTTATCACACTCTGCTCTTCCATGGCTCCTTCCACAACCTTAACTTCATCTTTGGGCCAGCTTTTGATATCAGCAATCTCTGCATAGCTCCCATTATTGTGATGCACTTGGCTAGAGATATTGTTCTGGCACACCTCTCTATCCACCAGCTTCAGCAACTTATCAGCATTGTCCACCCAACCTGCTTCAACACTTATTTCTGGGATGATTATAGTGGACTTCTTCTTTCCTTTCTGTGACACTATCCTTATGTATCTTCTGTAAACATTAAAATTTCGAAAGATCGAATACAGCTGATCCTCAAATTTCCATCTTCTGACAATTCTCCCTCTACATGCTGAAGCAATTTAAAGACATTTGCAGATCCCCAGTAAATTTATGCTAACAACCGTTAATCTGTTAACAAAACTTCTCCTTCTCTCAATGATCTCGTACCAATTATCTCCGATTTCTATAATTTCAAAGGACTTTTCTCCCACACAAAAGAAAGCCTTCCTTGCCATAAGGGAAAAAGGCAAGAGGTACCTCAAGTTTGGAAGAAGGCAAGAGGTACCTCAAGTCAGGAACATGGGTAGATATGTGATTGACTACGAAGAGGAGAAGATCTGTAGGATTGTTGATAATTTTTTTGACCAAGGGAGATTTAATATATTCATTCACCAAAATAACATCTGCTACAAAATTAGCGACATTCACACATCTGAAGAGATACAGTCAACCCTCTATAACAATATCGTTTGTCCTGATATTTTTTTGCTGCTATAGTGAAATGTTGTTACGGAGAATATATAATATAATATAACATGAAAGATCGGTTTCATAGAAAACATGGTAGTTATAGTGAAATGTTGTTATAAAGGGTAGTTTTTATACAAAGGTCGGACTGTATCTAAGGAAAATAAGTAGATAAAATCACAAAAAGAACATGCATAATGAATGCCCGGACACCACAGTAATTGGGAGAAAAGAACATGCATAATGAAACTCAATTGAAAACCACATCTAGCCCAAAAAAGAAAAACGTGCATGCAGCTTACAGCCTTACACCCAATAGATTCTAGACCTCAAAAAGAGTATTGTTAGATAAAAGATTGCAAACCACCAACCTGAAGACCATTGGGCAATAATCTTTCCACTTGAAATCTTCAGACTGATGTGTAGGTGTCAATTGTGATCCTCCTTTAGGAAAATACATCCAAAAGCTAGCACGCGGGCCGAAATCCGAAGTCCGTATTTCTCGTCTTTGTATAGGTGTAATTTTCCCCACAGTGTATCTGATCACAATTCAACTGGTCACAGGTTTGATATATAATAAAAAGGAGCAAACAAACTCGTGCTGCAAATGATATATGAACGCGGAGTATTTGCCAAGTTCAGTTTGGTTGTTTTAACTTTATCCGCCTTCGAAAATCAAAGACTACTTTGTAAACTTCCATCTGAATTGGTCATCAAGAAGAACCGAAATTATCCAATTGATGTTTCATGTTTTCTTCCTTCGAACGCATTTATATACACACAACTATTGGTACCATAAAACTTTGAGCAAGTACATCCAAATCAAAGTTCTCAAAATAGACGATGTTATGGAAGAAAGTAACTTCCTTTGATTTCCGATGATTCCAGTCCTCAATCTATGCATGGTCACACAAAGACAAGTAAAGACTAAGGAAAAATTTCCACTATTCTTCTATATGCACATAAAAACTCGACCAACATGTGATTATTAGACAAATATGTAATCCCTTCTCCAGCCTTCTTTCTTTTTATTTTGTCGAGAAAATAACGCATACCTAAAGCAGCTTGTTAAATGCATTAAGTCTAGCAAAACAGTATATGAAAGATCTATACAATAATAACACAACTTATAGTTTAAGGAACCAACTGAATCAATGGAAAAATTTAGACCGAAGAAAGACCAGCATAAGTGAGATAATCTGAAAAGAAGATTGCGGGGTGGAGGGTGGGGGGGGGGGGGGGTGAACAAGTGAAGTATATTCCGATAAAAGCGAGCTATAAAGTCGTCAGTAGTCACAAGTAGCGCACCTGATCCCAAGCTGCAGACTGAGCATTAAATCATAACTCCTATGACCCTTTATGATAGCTTCACCTGGTCTCTTTAATTCCCTTACAAATTTCTTTTGCCTCCTTCTGGCTCTTCCGGATGGCGGTGAAAACCGATCATTTAAGACAACCTCAGTGATTAGGACGCCTTGCATGTACTCTCTTTCCAAAATTGGAGCACTCATATCATCCTCCATTTCTCCATCTAAATCACGTCCGATAACTTTCTCAATGGCGACTTCAAGACTCCATCGTCTTTCGAGAGCAACATTTGTCGGCCTTCGTGACTCCTCGAAATTTAACAAGTTTCTCTCTGCAGGAAGCTTATCATATGAACCACTTACTTTGACATTTCCCATATCAACTGAGGCGGCATGATGGATATGGGAGACTTGATTTTGTTTTCTCATATCTGGCAATAATCCTCGTTTTCTCAAAGCATTAAGGTACAATTCTTGACCGGCTGTAAGTCTATTACCACTAGGATAAAACGTTCCTTTACCGTCCTTTAGACTATGCGTCCAAGTACCGATATAACAGCTACCGTCACTCCACGTATACATACCGACGCCATGCATTGAACCGTTTAACCAACTCCCTTCATACGAATCTTCGTTAATCCAAGTGAGAGTTCCTTTACCCGATATTTTCCCTCCTTTCATGTTTCCAAAGTAGACATTCCCATTAGCCCATGTATACTTACCTGCAGTGACAAAGCCAAAAATTTCATTAAGGGGATTCAGTTTTTTATAAAAATAGGTTATATCAAGCTTCTGGTTTAAATCAAGGGGATTCAACCCCTGTATTTATCATACATTTTATTATTTTTGGCTTGTAATATACATGTATAAACCATGTATATATACATGGTTTATACATGTAATATACACTGCTTACCTGGTCCTTCAGGGGTTCCCTGAATCCACGACCCTTCGAAAATATCTCCATTGGGATACATTTGATATCCTAAACCATGTTTAAGGTTCAATCGCCATCGTCCCCTATAGGTCACTTTATCAGGTGCAATATATGTCCCTTCACCATGCATATAGCCACCTGAAAATACACCATCATAAACAGCACCAGAAGGAAATTTTAGTTTCCCGTGACCATGCGTTATCCCATGTCTCCATTCACCCTCATACCGACAACCATCAGACCACATATACTTTCCGGAACCTTCCGGTATGTTCCCCAGAAGGGATCCAGAATAGGATTCCCAATTTGGTAATAAAAGCTCCCCAACTCTAAAGTTGGTGGTTTCGGAAGCAAGACAAACTTCACCATTTGTCGATTTGGTAATGTTGTTATTGTCATGAATTAATGAAGAATCAAGTGACTTTGTTCTTTCAATATTATCGACAATGGCCCCAAGACCAGACATACAATTCCAGAAAGTCTCAAGTTTATACTGGATAGGAAGGTGCCAAGAAATAGAATATTGGACAAGCTAAAGCACACATCCGGCTTTAAGAAAATTCCCCTGCTTTGACCTGAAAAACAGAAAAGCAGGACAATTAACACCTACTCATAGCAAAACCAATCTCCAGACTTTAACTAACTACAAGCAAAAGAATATGTACCTTGTTAGGTGTAAATATTTTTGAGAAATTGACATAAATAGCCGCCCATCAAAACAATAGCCAGCAAATGTATAAATTTTGTATACTAATGTATAATGTACATAAAATATACATGTTTGATACAAGATAGTATATTTTTTGTATATTTGGCTAGCTAATGTAATTATTTTGGTTGACCGGCCAAATGCGTAACTTGCCCATCTTTTTACTAATGATGAGACGACATTTTAGAACTCTCAGTTATCATTTGTATTTGCAATGTTCATAATCTTGAGTAACATGAACTGCATGCTTGCCTTCTGATGTTAGTTGAACTTAATCTCCTATAAACTTCAAACAAAATTAATGAGCCAAATCTCCTATTAGAAATAAAGATTATCGGTCACTATCACAGTATACAAAACACTCTATCCTCCCCCTCTGATCTTCTTTCCTCCTCATCGACAAAAGCACGAGCACACAACGAGATGAAAGAGGTGATGATGAAAGAATATCGAAATGCTGATGAGTCTTAGACTCTATTGATGTCATCCAAGATAAAAGCTCCTAATCAATCCTATGAAGTGCCAAAAGAAAGACTGTAAAAGGAATATTTCACCAAGAGATGGGTAAAATCAAATCAAAATGACTTCAATCATGAAAAAGAAAAATAAGCATTTTCCAACACCATGACATCCCAAAATTTCGTATTTCCATGAGGCGGAGCTAGGATTTTGAGTTTATGGGTTCTGAGTTCTAGAAAATGCTATTTACTGGATTCTTAATAATTTATTTACACATATTAAATGAATCTTTTAAACACAAATATAAGGTTTGAGCCAAAAGCTACTGAGTTCTACCAATACCGTAGGCGAAGCTCTAGCTCCGCCCCTGACCATGATGACCTATGAACACTAAAAAAACTGAAAACATTCAGTACAAGTATCCTACTGTTCAAGGTTAAGAACAGGATGGCAAAGTTATTTGCTTCAAGAAATAATCATCTTATATTAGAATCCTAAGCTCAAGTGATTTCCTTCCACATACCCATTTTGTCTTTTTAGCATTTATTGACACAAAAGATCAAATCTTTATGATAGCAAAATACAACAACAACATCATACCTAGTGAAATCCCACAAAGTGGGATCTGGGGAGGGGGAAGTGTACGCAGACCTTACCCCAAGTTGTTTCCGGTAGACCCTCGGCACACTTTGTGATAGCAAAATGTAAAATTAAATTCATTCTCTTTTTAATTATCAGCACCTACTATAAGAAACTCATTTCAACTCTCTCCCTCTTATTCTCAGCTCCTAAATACAACTGCTACACAACTGAAAAAGAATCTCACATCACATAAACCATACCAAAGGGCAGCCCGGTGCACTAAGCTCCCGCGCTATGCGCGGGGTCCGGGGAAGGGCCGGACATCACATAAACCACACCCTTTACACAAAAACAATCCAACTTAGTACTGAGAATAAAACAACAAAAACATACAAAATTTTGCAGATATTTCTGACTAAACCAAAACCGATCAAATTTTTGTGATAGAAAAATGTAAAATCAAATTCAATCTTTATTCAATTCTCAACTAATATAAAGAAACTCATTCTCACCACACCCTTTACTCATAAAGACTCCAACTTGGAATTTTAGAATGAAGCAAACACATACAACAACATACCCAGTGAAATCCCACAAAGTGGGTTTGGAGAGGATAGAGTGTACGCAGACCTTACCTCTACCTTGGGAGGTAGAGAGGCCGTTTCCGGTACACCCTTGGCATACGAACAAGCAAATCAAAGCAGTACCCAAAGGAAATAAAGAGAACGAATAAGTCATGTCAAAATATTATAAAAAGCATGATAAAGTAGTAACAAACACAAAAAAAGGATATTGACAACCACAAACTAATACGATAATCAAAATACAAGAAACAACAAATAGTAGCAGGAATTGAAGGAAAAGAAACTACAAAAGTACTACTACGACTAATAATATGAAAGTATAAGCGGGACAAGGCTCAACTACCCACTAAACCTCTACCCTAATCCGTATCTTTCATAACCTGCTATCTAAGTTCCTGCAAATATTTCTGATTAAACACATATTTCTTAGTTTCTTCCCCAAGTTGTAAACATGTTGACTTCAAATTTTCACTAACAGAAATAATTAAAATAAAGACAACTCATTTTCAAGAAGATAAAAAAGAAGCAAACTTTAAACTCTATGAAACTATTAAACTTCACAAGAAAAAACTGCATTATCTATCAAGAAAATAAACAATAACCACACAAAAAAGAGTCAGAAAAAGATGAGAATAGAAAGTACCTTGAATGAAATGAGAATTCAAAAAGGAAAGTTGAAAAAAAGAAACAACTTTCAGTTGCAACACTTGTTGATTTTTTTATTTTTTTTGATGAATTTCTTGTAATTTTCTCTGTCGAGAAAAGAAAAATGATATGAAAATTGGAAAATGGGACGAATCCCAAGTAAGAATAGGAAGTATAGGGTAAGAATTCAACAAAAAATAAAAAGGCTTTTTGAGATTTTATTTTATCTGTATAAAATTTACGTTAGATTACGATATGATTTTTAAAAAAACTTTATAGTATAAAATAGTAGTACTTGCAATATAAGATATAAATAGCGTGTCATTTTCAAACTTGATACATACACCACCAAATAAGGATGTATAAAGACAATTTTACCCTTGCAAAAGTCTTTTTGTCAACTTTTTTTTTTTTTTATAACCAGTCGTTCGGACCAGCTTTCTCGCACCTCAGCTAATTTCACTAGACATTTAACAGCAAATATACTAGATAACTTTTTGGTTTATTTGCTCAAAGATAAACTAATCCTTTTTGAAATTTAGAAATTTATCTAATTCAGATTGAAATGACTTATCTTTTCTTTTTAATTCTCATGCGGTGTTTAATTTTTGCTTTGGGATTTGACTAATTTACATTTGTATCGAAAAAATTCATTTTATGATAAAACATTTCATTCTTAAAGCTCGAATCTGAAATCTCTAAGTAAGGAGGCAAGGAACTATCTCACTACAAATTTTAGTGATAGATAAAAGAGATTTTTTTTTTCGACTCCTATTTTAACTCTATTTTTATATAAAGAGTCAAAAATA
The DNA here is from genome assembly GCA_034509755.1 of Anisodus tanguticus. Lineage (NCBI taxonomy): Eukaryota > Viridiplantae > Streptophyta > Magnoliopsida > Solanales > Solanaceae > Anisodus > Anisodus tanguticus. The sequence goes on along the minus strand of CM067555.1, from coordinate 2,990,609 downwards.
AATAAAAGAAAACATGAGTTAGATATCATATTTTATATGCACCTACGTAATTATGGTAAGTGGTGGGGTGTTAAATAATTTTTTATTCTTAACTAGAAATTTCGGGTTCGAGCACTGTTGTATACAGAGTCACCTTTACTAAGTAACATTTGTGGGATTTTCCGACGCGATTACAAATTTAATCGGACCTCAATGCGAGTATCAGACATCAAAGAAAAGTAAAAACTATATAATTATGATAAATTGATATACTTTAATATAAATACCGAGTACAAAAAAAAAGTTTTATCAAAAGAAAAGTATGTGTGCATGAGCTTGTTTGTCAACTTTCTACATTGAATCATTGACGGTTAGGGCGTTTGTTATCTTTTCTACAAAATGATAAATGACTTTAATCCAATTAGAACTCTACTAATTATGACTAAACCAAAGTGGAAACCCCTAATAAAGGACACTTAGATGCTAATTAGGTTTAGCCTTTATGTGTGCTGCAATTTTCAAACACCTAAACCTGTTGAATTTTAGTACTTTTACAATGACTAGTTGGATTAATATTATCTTTGTAAACAGCCCATTATGTAAACAAGTTATTTTTAACTGAACCTGCCTAAATTATGGCTGTTGAAATGACATTAGACCCCACATTTGAAAAAAATATACTGTAACTAGTAGTGTAACGTGTAACAATTAAGTTTTTAAAAAGGTTTTTGTCTTTTGGATAAGCACTTGATTAAGATGTATTCAACATTATTATTATAAGAATAAAGTTGGACTTGCCCCAGGGTACAGGCGGGTTGGTAAGTGGTAAGGTGATTGAGTACAACCATTCCGACGTCGCGGGTTCGAATCCGTGTGGTGACAGTCTTTGCTGAAATATTGCAAGGGTTGTTGCTGGGTTTGTGTCTCGTTGGTCCTCTCCCTTGCAGGGCTGCCACTCGCGCATATCCCCCAATTACATCCCACCTGATCAAGGGGCCTCTGATACAGGTGGGGGGTTTCGCCTTCGGGACTTTTCCCTTCGCAAAGAATAAAGTTGGACTTGTTTTATAGTGGGTCCTGTTAATATAGACAATTGGAAATTCATCATTAGGGGTAGTTTTTCCTTTTTAACACTTGTGGAAATAAGACATGACTAGTTAGTTAGGTGTATTATCATGTAATGCACTAGACAAGTAGTTTACTTTTATTTCAAAAAGAGATTACCTAAATACTTTAATTTGGGATATTAGAGAGAAGGAAGTAAAGTGCGATTTTGGATTTTGAGTAGGTAAAGATGATGTGTTTACCTAAATATTTTCTATTAACAACTAATAAAGGGCCACAAAGCAACTTTACATTGGAAAAAAGGAAATCCAATTAGGAATGGGAAAATGTTGAAATAGTATTGTTTTATCACCATCAAGGTTGTGGCACTGGAGCAGTAATATAAGTACTCGTTCATCATTAAACAATGATCTTGAATTTGAACCTTAAATATGAAATCGTTTTTAATATCAAGCGCTTTATCTCTCAAAATGAAAATTTGCATCACGGATTTAAATTAATAGAGCCTCAAAATGAGTACGGAATACCGCGTGAGAAACAAAAAAAAAGTAACATTTTCTCATTATCAAAATTTGTACTTTAGTTAGTGATATCAATTAAAGTCTCCCGCACCTATATGTGTGAGCTAGTTTGACTCATATTAATCCCTTTACCATTCACGGCCTTCCTCAATCTCTTTGTACAAGAAATACATTTTCGATGAAAAAGGTTCTCCTGAACTCTTTTTCTTTGACATAGCTTCATCTTTGCTGATACATAAACCTAATTACATAATTTGGTGTAAATATTGAATATGAATAAATTTTTATGATGAATTAACATAAGGAACAATCGTACGAACTTTTTGTCTGCTTATACATGCATAATTAGTGCATGACAGTAATAAGTTTTACTAACAAAATACCTAGTTGGATACAAGTTAAATGATTCTTTATCAAGGATTAGATGGCATAATCACCTACTAATTAATATTTGGCTATACATGCATAATTAGTGCATGACAGTAATAAGTTTTACTAACAAAATACCTAGTTGGATACAAGTTAAATGATTCTTTATCAAGGATTAGATGGCATAATCACCTACTAATTAATATTTTAGTCCTTTTCTTAATTGAAATGTGAAGATAGATCATGTCATTATTCAAAAGGAAAAAAAAGTACAATTTGCATCAATTTGGAGATCAATGTACACATGTCAACCAAACAAAACCTCGTTTCATTTTGTTTAAGAGTTGATTTATTCTTGACACCGAACATAGTCCATAGTTGTTTATATCAAACTACAAATACATATATATATATATATATATATATGTAAACGTGTAAATATATTCCCTACCCATAATTAGAATATTTTCATATATTGTGTAAATATAATTATGGTAAGACTAGGATTCCTCTTTTGTATAGGTTTAGGATTCCTCTTTTGTATAGGCTTAGAATTCCTATTGTATAAGGGATGAATATTGTACTCTATATATACCTTGATATTAATGAAAGACTCCTCAAGGGAGATTAATATCATCTTACATGGTATCAAGAGCCAAATAAACAAAACCCTAAAAACCTTTCTCTTCCACAGCCATTTTACTCTCTCCTACGCTACGGCCCTCCCGGATTTTCTTCTTGTTTTTCGGGTTTTGTTCTTCCTTTCTTCTCTTCTCTAAATGGCTATCCATGATTCTTCCACACTTTCTGACGCCTCTACCTCCACAAATCCCACCACAAAGTCATCACCCCCGTTTCATCCCGCCCTTCGTTTCCAACATCAAGAACCATATTCCCATTATTCTTGATCAAGAAAACAACCAAGTATTCTCCCCGGGTTGAACTTTTTCGCAATCATGCATGTCTCTATAACGTGCTTGACCATATTGATGACACTATTCCGCGCCCAACGGAGGTTGATGATTCTATCTGGCATCGTCTCGACGCCGGCGTCAAACAATGGATATATAGTAGTATCTCTCAGGATTTGCTCCTTACTATCATGAAATCTGACTCCACAACCCTTGACTTGTGGAATCGTTTGGAGGAAATTTTTCAGGACAACAAGCACACTCGTGCCGTGTATTTGGAAGAACAATTCAACAAAACACGTCTTGAAAACTTCTCCAATGTCTCCGAGTACGCAAGCGACTTAAACTTCTAGCGGATCAACTCTCCAACATCGGCACGCCCGTCACCGACAATAAAATGGTGCTACAAATGATTTCGGCCTTACTAAGGGCGAATATGATACTTTGGCCACCATTATTCAACAGCGATCCGCTACCGAGTTTTAACAAAGCTCGCTCACAATTGTTGCTCGAAGAAACCCGTCGTGCTAAGCAGGATGAGCACGCCCAGCAGTGTTAGCCGTCAACACGCAACCCCAAGATCGACGCCACCGGACAACTCCCAACAATGGCGGGCCGCGGCGGCAAGGGGTGGAAAAGGCCGCGGCGGTAGAGGAGGCCGTGGTCGTGGCAAGGGTCACGGTCAACGTAACCAACAAAGAAGAACGACAACAGAGAGATCGCGAGAACAACTAGGCCGCGACTCCTCGGCCAGCTTCGTCTGCAGCGCCGCGCGCCCCAAGACAGAGCCGCGGCACCCCGGGGCCTTCGAGCCGCGGCGCCAAGTCCATTCCAAGATGCCAAAGCGCCCATACAATCCATATTCTTACCCCGGTTTGTTAGGCCCCGCTCCACCCCCCACAAACAGCCCACTTCATGCAAGGTCGGTCCCGCAGCCCTCCTTCAAGATGACACCCACCGAGTTGGGTCGGGCGTTCAAAGACCCTATCTATGCAACAACCTGACAATACTTGGTACATGGACTCAGGCGCCACATCTCACGTCACCCAGTCTGCAGGTACTATTTCTAAACTATTTTGTTTAAAGCATCCTCAATATGTTACAGTTGGTAGTGGACAACGCATTCCAGTTAAGGGTTATGGTACCTCATACACACAACCTCCTCATCCACCCTTCTCCCTCAAAAACACCCTATATGCCCCACACATGATTAAGAACCTCATATCTGTCCGCCAATTTACTCGTAATAATTCTGTCTCTGTGGAGTTTGACCCTTTTGGTTTTACTGTAAAAGATCTTCATAAGGGGACACCTCTTACAAGATGCAATAGCATGGGGGATCTCTATCCATTCACTTCCACCTCCGCTGCCAGATCTTGCTCTCCCGTCACTCTAGCGGCTGTTTCTTCTTCAACCTGGCATAATAGGCTTGGTCATCCAGGAGTCCCAGTTTTTAATCTTCCGTTTAAATCATCTACTAGTGTTACATTTGCTCCTTTTGATATCATACATGCTGATTTATGGACATCTCCTATCCCTAGTTCTCTCGGTCATAAATACTATCTTGTGTTGCTTGATGATTTTTCACACTACGTTTGGTTATACCCTCTTAAATTTAAATCGGAAGTGTTTGTCAAATTTCTTGAGTTTCGCAATTTCATTCAAAGACAATTTGGAAAAGGCATAAAATCATTTCAGTGCAATAATGGTCGTGAATTCAATAACTCTATGTTTCACCGCTTTTGTACCAATAATGGCATGGTCTTTCGCTTCTCCTGCCCTCACACCTCACCACAAAACGGTAAAGCTGAAAGAATCTTGCGCTCCATTAACAATATGATTCGCACCCTATTGATTCATGCCTCCCTCCTTCCACCCTTCTGGGTCTATGCTGCTAAAATGTCAGAGTACACTCTAAATATTCTCCCTACTAGCACTCTTCACAATATGACCCCTACCGAAATCCTCTACCATAGAATCCCCTCTTATGATCATCTACGGATTTTTGGTTGTCTATGCTATCCCAACTTTAGCTCCACTGCCCCTCACAAGCTTGCTCCTAGGTCCACTCCATGTGTCTTTCTAGGATTCCCGCCGAACCATAGGGGCTATCTATGCTATGACTTGTCGACTCGTCAGATCCACATATCTCGTCACGTCACATTCGACGAGACCACATTCCCGTTTTCGAATCTTCCAAAATTCCAAAAACAGGACTACTCATTTCTTGACGAGTCTGCCATCTCTCCCCTCATAATCGAACAACTCACATCCTCTGTTTCGTCGTCAGAGCCGCGGCACCCAAACTTCAGAGAAGCCTGTCAACCTTCTAGCACCGCGACTCTCGATCCAGGAGCCGCGGCACCTCCGACGGCTTCGCCCCCACCCTCTCCTTATCCGACTTTACCTCCCGTCTCAGACACCACTCCGCCACCCACTGTCCCTACCCATCCAATGGAAACTCGTTCAAAGCATGGAATCTTCAAACCCAAAGTCCATTTCAACTTGTCTGCCCAAACCATCTCTCCACTTCCAAAGAACCCAAAATTGGTCAAACAAGACCCTAATTGGAATGCGGCTATGTATGAGGAATTCAATGCTTTAACTAAACAGCACACGTGGGATCTAGTACCTAGACCTGAGGGGGTGAATGTCATTCGTTGTATGTGGCTATTTCGTCACAAGTTCAGAGACAATGGGGATCTTCAGAGGTATAAGGTCCGTCTTGTGGTTAATGTCACAAATCACAGGAGGGCATTGATTGTGGTGAGACCTTCGACCACTTCGTTGTCAAACCGGCTACCATCCGCACAGCTTTTGAGCATAGCCATGGGCAAACACTGGCCGATCCATCAACTTGATGTGAAGAATGCATTCTTACATGGGGATCTGAGAGAGAGATCAGAGACAGTCTACATGCATCAGCCACCAGGGTTCACCCATCCAGCAGTTTCTCACTATGTGTACCATCTCCGTAAGTCACTATATGGCCTGAAGCAGGCCCCCCGTGCGTGGTATGATCGCTTTGTCGTGTATATCTTGCGATTGGGTTTGTATGCAAAGAAGAGTGATACATCACTTTTCATTTTTCATCGAGGTAGTAGCACGGCTTACTTATTACTTTACATGGATGATATTGTTCTTACTGCCTCCTCCGACGGATTGAAAAATGAGATTATTGTTTTGCTCAAGTCTGAATTTGCAATGACTGATTTGGGAAAGCTGAGTTATTTTTTGGGGATATCGGTGACCGTGTCCGCCAATCATATGTTCTTGTGTCGGCGTAAGTATGCGAAGAGAGATTGTGTACGGGCTAAGATGGCGAACCGCAAAGAGGTGCCTACTCCGCTTGATTCCAAATCTAAGCTCGGTGCTATGGATGGTGCTCCGCCTCTCGATCCTACTCGTATAGGAGCCTTGCAGGGTGCACTTCGCATCTCACATTCACCGTGCCGACATAGCTTATGCTGTTCGGCGGTGTGCTTATTCATGCACGCCCCCGGGGAGTCTCATTTCATCGCTTCTTAAGCGTATCATTCGATACATTAAGGGCACTCTTGATTATGATTTGCACCTATACCCCTCTCGCACCGGACAGGTTGCTTTCATATACGGATGTAGATTGGGCGGGGTGTCCCGGACACGCGACGCTCCACCTCCGGCTTTTGTGTTTTCTTAGGGGATAATCGATTTCTTGATCCGCCGAGCGACAGCTACCCTATCTCGCTCCAAAGGCCGAGGTGAGTACGAGGCGTTGCAAATGTAGTAGCCGAGATTTGTTGGCTCGTAAATTTACTTGTTAGAACTTCGTGTCCTTTGCGTCGGCATCTATTGTGTATTGTGATAACATTTCGCCATCTATCTTTCTCATAATCCGGTTCAACATCGGCCGAACCAAGCATATTGAGATAGACCTACACTTCGTTCGTGAGAAAGTTGCGTTAGGCCATGTCGAGTGTTACATGTTCCCTCATCCTATCGCATGCGTAGACATATTTACCAAAGGACTTCCCGCACGCTTATTTCTTGACTTCGAGCCGCCTCTCGCCGTCCGGCCTCCTTCCGCTCCGACTGAGGGGGTGTGTAAACGTGTAAATATATTCCCAACCCATAATTAGAATATTTTCATATATTGTGTAAATATAATTATGGTAAGACTAGGATTCCTCTTTTGTATAGGCTTAGGATTCCTATTGTATAAGGGATGAATATTGTACTCTATATATACCTTGATATTAATGAAAGACTCCTCAAGGGAGATTAATATCATCTTACAATATATATACTAACTAAAAGCTTAATTTTCTTTTTTAATGATAAACAAGTTGAAGCAAGAGTATTTTATCTAATGAAAATGTACGGATGGGTCACAATCATACACCAAGGAGCAACATTGATATTCCATCTTTTTATATTACCATTTATTTATTTATTTTTGCAATAATAAATTACTACTGTACTTCATTTAGGCAGTTTTTTTCCTTAAATTAGCCGGCCAACACCAACAAAATATTTTATACACATCAATTCAAGATTCTTTAAACACAATAATAGTATTTGCTTTTAAGAAGAATAAGTCCAATTATTTTTAAAAATCATACTATTCCATTACTTAAAATTTGTAAATGGACCCATAATAACTAGTCAACTTTGCATATTATTTATTAATCAATCACCCATTTGTGCGAACTGAAACGCTAGGAACAATATACACGGCTGAGGTTCATTGTGGGTCGAAATGCTTAATAAATTAGAAAATTATAATATACGTTAAGTGAATCATAATTAATTGACAGAATTCATATATAAATTATATAGGTGAATTTTATATCCGATACATAAAATGAGTTAATCGGAAGTCTAAAATAAAAATTGTCGATAATTAATTTAATTAATTGGTATATTGATAATTTTAACATTGAAAAATTATATCAAATAAGTGTTTCATATTGAATTCAAAATTTACTGAGGAGTCCAATTACAACTTTATAATTTATTACAGTAAAAAGAATTTAACTAGAAAGGAATTATTAGCACAATAAGAACCTCATTTATTAATTTTGTGGTCCTTATTGGACCCGAGTTCAACTTGGTGGGAAAATAATTATAAGTTTTTCTAATTCGGCTAGTAAAAGCATACACGAATTAGTATTACAGTCAAATATTTCTATAATTGCCGTTTGTTATAAAAGTATTTCACTATAACAGTCTGATTTTTTTCAGAATCGCTTTTTCAGGTTATATTTTATTTATCTATAACAACATTCTACCTATAACAACAGTGACATTCATTATAAGGGTACACTATTTGTAAAATTATCTCTCCATAACAACCATACTCAAATATTGTGTAATAATATTTTATGCAAAATATATTATATATAAATAAAATATTAAAATATTTTAGTAATCATCATTAATGTCATTAATTTTAAATGCATATGTTCCTTAGATTTGAATTATTTATCTGTATGGTACAACTATTTATGGACTCTCTAATAATTTATTAGTCTTTTTATTTTTTACTTAATGAGATATGAAAATCAAGTGAGATTTTAAAATGAACAAGTATATTATTTTCATTTATAACACAAAAAGTACAGAAAAATAATCATTTGCATACTTTTGTTTATAACAACTAAATGAGATCTAAACATCGAATGTCAATATGCATACATAATATCACATCATATAATAGTCATTAAAAGTTTCGGACAAACGTTATCATTATAAAGAGATTTTACTGAATATCTTAAGCCTTTCCATCAAGAACAGTACTACTTAGAAAACATGTTTGGCCACACAAGCTTGAGAATGACGATTACTCGAATAACACAAGATCACGAAAAAAGAAAAAACTAGTGTTTTATGGATGTTTTCTAGCTTCAAACAAATAATGTCCCAACCATAAAAGTTATTGTGAAATGGTAAGTGTTTTTTCATCTTTAATCATAGATCTCAAGTTCGAATCATGATATAGAGTCGTCTTTGTTAGTAAAGACGGACCTACCCCTAGAGTAGGGGGCTCACGCGCCCCCGATAACCTAAAAAAAGATATATACATGTGTGTATATTTTAAATATGAAGTATATATTTTGATCGGCACCCTCATTTAGAGAGGTTGAGTAGTTGCGCTTGATATAGGGTACACAAATGATCCTTTAGTACGCGGACTTAGGCTCGATTCCCATTCCAGCAACAACCTTTTCCAGTTCCTATAAGTGGGTCTGTGAAGGGTGGGTCTGGAGAGGGTAGGGTTGGGTGTACGCGACCCACTCTGGCATTGGCACAAAAATATCTATCATTTTTGTAGCCACGGACTAGTAGTTCCCTCACTATTTTTAAATTCTGGATTTGCAACTGTTTTGTTACGGTCATGTTTCCTTGTGTCTTTCTTTGGCTGAGATTTTCTTAATTAAGGGATTAATAGGTAACTTTTAGATGAATTCATCGTAAGGTTTGTAAGATTAGAATAATTTCCCTTAGGAAATCCTTTCATTAATCACAATATATATAGTTGTACAGAGGTTTATTCCTAATACAATAAGAATCCTAACTTACCTTAAATGGTTGATTCCTAATAAAATAAGAATCCTAAGTTACCTTAAATATACATCTATCATAATTACAAATTTACTGTGAATATTCGGAGAATATTCGCTAATACTCCCCCTCAGTCGGAGCGGGAGGAGGCCGAACGCTAAGGCTGGATCGGAAGTCGGTAAAGAGCTGTCGCGGTAGACCCTTTGTGAAAATATCTGCATATTGATAGGAGGAAGGTACATGTAATATTTTGACCTGACCAAGGGCAACCTTCTCACGCACAAAGTGAATATCCACCTCGATATGCTTGGTCCGCTGATGTTGGACCGAATTGTGAGACATATAAATGACAGATATATTGTCACAATAGACTATAGACGCCTTACGCATTGGACACTGGAGCTCCAAAAGAAGATTTCGGAGCTAACAGAGCTCAGCAACGACATTAACAACTACGCGATACTCTGCTTCAGCACTCGAACGGGATAGCGTGGCCTGCCGTTTGGCGGACCATGAAATGAGATTATCCCCAAGAAATACACAGTAGCCTGAGGTGGAGCGACGTGTGTCCGGGTATCCTGCCCAATCTGCATCCGTGTAGGAGAGTAACTTGGTCGGGGCAGAGGGGTAGAGATGCAGTCCAAAGTCCAGTGTGCCCTTAACGTATCTGATAATACGTTTGAGGACCGCAAAATGGGACTCTCGAGGGTCGTGCATAAACAGACACACCTGCTGAACGACATATGCAATATCAGGCCTAGTGAATGTAAAATACCGAAGGACACCTGCAAGACTCTGATATAGAGTGGGATCAGAAACTGGCGCACCTTTATTGGCACTGAGCTTCGATTTCGAGTCAACCGGAGTTGGCATAATTTTACAATTTGTCATCTTAGCCATGTACACTATCTCTTCCGCATATTTGTGCTGAGACAAAAACATAGTAGTTGCGGATCTGGTCACGGATATACCCAAGAAATAACTCAGCTTGCCAAAATCGGTCATAGCAAATTCAGTTTTGAGTAGAGCAATAATTTCATTCTTCAAACCGTCAGAGAAGGTAGTAAGAACAATGTCATCCACATATAATAGCAAGTAAGCAGTGTTGCTACCTCGATGAAAAGTGAAGAGAGAGTTATCACACCTGTTACATACAAATCTGATCTGCATAAGATACCTGGCAAAGCGATCATACCAAGCGCGGGGTGCCTGTTTCAATCCATACAATGACTTTCTGAGACGACATACAAACTGCGAAACTGCCGGATGAACAAAGCTAGGGGACCGATGCATGTACACGGTTTCTTTCAAATCCCCATGAAGAAATGCATTCTTGACATCAAGCTGATGAATCGGCCAATGCATACCCATAGCAATACTGAAAACAATCTGAATAGTAGCTGGTTTAACAACCGGACTGAATGTCTCACCACAATCAATACCCTCCTGCTGATTAGTGTCATTAGCAACCAGTCTTGCCTTATAGCGCTCCAAGTCACCACTGTCTTTGTACTTGTGACGAAATAGACACATACACCGGATAACATTCACACCGTTCGGTATATGTACTAAATCCCAAGTGTTCTGCTTGGCTAAAGCATTAAATTCCTCACACATGGCCGCATTCCAATTAGGGTCCAGTTTGGCTAGTTTCAGATTTTTTGGAATAAGTGATATGGTTTGTGTGGAGAGGTTAAAATGGACCTTGGGCTTGAAAATCCCGTGTTGTGCACGAGTCTCCATACGGTGGGTAGGCAGCAATGGGTGGTCTGGAATTTGTGGTTGTGGGCTGTCGGGTTTTGGAGGCAGTAGCGGTACTGGAGGGGCAGGAGACAAAGTTTGGTCGAGCAGTGGGGTGGTCGACCGAGAGGTAGGAGGTTTCTGGTCGGGGATGATGCCGGACAGTGGCGGGGACTGAGCTGCTAGAGTAGGCTCTGTCGGGACAGTGGGCTATCGGTGGTACAATGATTGGATAGCCGGGGACAGACTCGGTTCATCGAGAAATGTGTAATCGGTGGTCTGAAATTTTTGGAGATTGGAAAAAGGAAAGGTCGTCTCGTCAAATATGACGTGACGGAAGACAATGATTTTGCGAGTGGCTATGTCATAGCACAGGTAGCCCCGATGAGTAGGAGAGAGACCAACGAAGACATAGGGCTTAGTGCGAGGGGCTAGTTTGTGAGGTGCATTGGAGGCTAAGTTGGGGTAGCATAAGCAATCGAAAATACGGAAATGGTCATAGGATGGGAACCTATGGTATAAGATTTCGGTAGGGGTCTTGTTTTGGAGAGTGCTAGTTGGTAAAATATTAAGAAGGGATTCTACCATTTTAACGGCATACACCCAAAAATGGGGTGGAAGACATGCATGAAATAGAAGGGTGCGAACCATGTTATTGATGGTACGTATAATTCGTTCAGCCTTTCCGTTTTGGGAGGAAGTATAGGCCTCCTCCCGCTCCAACTGAGGGGGAGTATTAGCGAATAATCACAGTATATTTGTAATTATGATAAATGTATATTTAATGTAACTTAGGATTCTTATTGTATTAGGAATCAACCATTTAAGGTAAGTTAGAATTCTTATTGTATTAGGAATCAACCTCTGTACAACTATATATATTGTGAATATTCGGAGAAGATTCGATGGTCATCGTAAGGTTCTTTCAGAATTCTCTATATGATTTCAGAGCTCACTCATATCCGTGCTTAAACAAGGAGGAGTTCTGAAATATAGCTAAAAGAAACTTCTTCAAGTCTTTTTTAGAAGCATATATCAATAATTTGGCAAATAATCCACCAGAAAGCAGATGGAAACAACTTCTCATCTATAGATCCAACTCCAAGATCCCATACCTCGGTTTCATACAGTTGATTAAGATATATACTTACTGCTTACTGTTGGTACTCTATTGTACTTTATAAAGCAGTACGGGAAGTAAGTAACTATTACAAATGTTCGAAAGGATAGATAAATGACCAATCTTCAAAACTGCCGCAAGCTTGTTGTGTCTTGAATCTTGATAACCTTGCAAGTCCAATGTTGAGAACTGCCGCAAGCTTGTTGTGTCTTTAATCTTGATATCCTGAAATCAAGAAACAACTAAATCTGGATGGTTACAACGTTGTGTGTTGAGTCGATGGATTGCCCTCTGTCCTTAAGACAAGATTGCCCCGTATATATGCTTTTACGTTAGCGGGCAATAGTTTCCCAAGATAAAACAACACTTTAATCTCAACGCTACAAAGCCAATAGGTTGAGCCCGTCGAAGAAAACAAATATGACTTGACTTGCTGAAGATATGGAATAGGAAGGAAGAGTTTCTCTTTACTCTTCTCTTTTGTCTCTGTGTATATAGTGTGTCTCTGTAGTGTATATCTTGTGTATATGAGGGTGTTTACTCACTGTTTTTCCACACAGTTTTGCTCACTGTTTTGTGGTCTGTTTGGGCTATTTTCGTGACTGTTTTTGTGCTGTTTTTCAGTCTGTTTTTTTTTGTGTCTTTTTCGTCACTGAATTGAGCCAAAGGAGGCTCAATATATAGCATGGAGGAGGGGTTAAATAACTGCCCAAAACATGGTTATTAATGGTCATTAGGAGGTCATTAAAACATCCAAGTAATGACTGTTAATGGCCATTGAAAGAGGCTGCCCAACTGCACAAGTAATGGGATGTTAATGGAGGAGTTAATCAGCCAAGTAATGGCTGATTAATGCCTCAAAAAATAGTTCCAACGGAGACAGAACTTTCCAGAAACTCTGGGGACCAAACTGTAAATATTGAAACCTCAGGGACTAAACTGTACATATGAAAGAATTTAGGTCCAAACTGTACATATGAAACTTCAGGGATCAAACTGTACATTTGGCAGAGTTCTCTGGTCCAAAAAGATAATATCAGAACGGCCCACGGCCCGTGACTAGACGGGCGCGCGGCGCGCGTGTGGGCTTAACCTTAAACCCATGCACATCTAGGTCTTCCCTCCTTTAAACACATGGGATACCCCTTGGGGTCCCAAACCCTTTACCAATTTGAGACATATAGAGAGAGCAATTCTTCCTATTCCCACCAATGTGGTAGATTTGTCCCACACCACATTTCCATGCCTCAAACACCTTATTTCGTGGACCAATATCTCTTTCATTTCTCAACGAAATTAGACGATTCTTGGCCCTACGGTCATCTACTCACTTCGTAGATCATGCATGTGCGAAGAGACAAGGTCTCCAACATGCGGAACACTAGTGTTTAATTCATCAAAGATGGGTGGACGCATCTCCCCGCCAAAGGCTAATTTCCAACACTTACTTGGTTAACTGAGGACTTAGATATCCTATCTTCGGTCACTAGTGAAAAATATCTCATCATGAATTCTGCGAGGCCTGCTGCCTCTTTCCTCAGAGTCGAGACATGCTTTTTCCACTTTTTAGTATCCTTGGAGTATGATGATCTAACCTAGCCTAAACTAGATTATTATTCCTCTGAAGCAAGTAATCAATGGACTTCATTTGCCTATTCAAATCAATAAGTCTTTGAAGAGCCATGCCACTCAGTTCATAAATAAGGGGATATCAATCTATAACAGTTTGCTGATGACAAAACTCAGCAATAATATGTAGAACAGCAGGAATAGGAGTTGAAGGTTGGACAATACAAGAAAAGTAATTTTCGTCTTCCCAACTAATCCTCTCCAGCCAGTCCTTCGCAGCTTCTACAAGACATATATAAATGAAAGAAAAAGACCACAATCCAGCATACTGAGCGAATGTCATTCTCAAGTGCATCTGCCTTACTGAATGCTCTGCCCGTTACCAAAGGAAAGAGCACGTTAAGAACGACTCTAGATCTTGCGAGACCAGAGCACTCAAACCAGGGCGGATAACAGCCATGAAATCTTTCACGGAAAGAGCAACGAGGTTGCTGTTACTGGTAGTACTAGTCATTGAGTAGAGAATAAGGGTATACAATTCGGTCATACTTTTCCCCAAAATCTCAGCTTTTAGATCAAAGAAAAGCATGTCACAACTACTGGAACGTGGTTCTGCAGAATCGCTCTCAGCAAGCAACTGATATTCGGATTTTATCCATTTCAGAGATTCTGCAACATCTACAATCAACTCTCGGATGCATCCACTTGCTTGACCCCCAGGAATGGACTTGACAGCATTTCTGATGGAAAGTCTGAATTCTGGAGAGCACAATAGCATGCTCAGAGAATTAGCAACACTATATACTACTTCTCTAACAACTTTGCTTAGTGTGAATATCCCAAGGTTAACCTATAAAGTTCAAGATAAAAAAAGGACCACAAAATGGTTCAATATCCAAAAAAATTAACAATAGTAAAGCATTAAATTAAAAGTTAGCTCACCCATAATCACTAGCACAAAGGGTGCAGAAGAAGAAGGTGGATAGTGGTTCATGAAGCTAAGTGTTACGTAAAGGTGTCATACCTTTCTAAAATAGTTAAGTTATCCCTCCATAATTCAAACTGTCTGCAAACTAATGAAAGAAACTCCACAAACCTGTCGAAGTTCAATGTAGAGATGAACCAGTCTGAATGCAAGCTTAAGTACCTCTGAAGTCAACAAATGCTGATCTGAAGCGTTCATCGGAGAGTGTGACTACTGGCTGATCCACATGGACATAACTCATCGTCTTATTTTGTTATAGCAATTTGAAAGAAAAATTATATGCTTTGATCCAAATTTTTGCTTTATGTGGTGGATGATAAATTATTTTATCATTTCTCAATTTCTTTTTCCACAACTTAGAAATGATAAAATCTATAGCTGTTTTTTAGATTTATGTACTAATGATTTACCTCAATTTAGTATATATGTTTCTTAAAGAAAAAGAAAGAGAAAAACAAAAATATGGTTATTAATTTTAATATGTTGAATTATGCGTATCATGTATTCCAAACTTAGGTTGTTGGTTAGGTCAGTCAAAAATTTCTGGTCATAAGGCAATGGCACCCTTAATCATTTTTTTCTTGAGTTAAAGTTAAATATATTTTTAGTGTAATTTTTTTTTACTATATATTATCAAGTCAATCAAAAAATATTTATAAATAAGTTTTTTTTTACAATGCGAGATTTGTAATTATGAGTAAGATAGTCCCACGTGGCCTCTAGACCTATAAGAATTTTTTTATGCTTTTTTATTACAAGAATTTCAACAAGACTGAAACACTACATTTAAAGAGTGCAAGATAAAGTTGTAGTTGTTAAACTATAACTAATCGATTTTGGCATATATAATTATACTTGGATTCTTGAAAGATTCTCCTTTCAAAGATTTAGCTTTAAATTCATAAATAAATAAAAAAGAAAGATTGAGTGATTATATTCCTTTATAGTCTGACTAAAGATCCTCAACCAGATTTTGGTTAAGGATAAATTACAAGTTCTTTTTGTATATTATATTTAATTAAACAAACATAATGAAAATAGGGAGCACTTTCCTAGAAATGGACTCTATGCGGCGTGAATCCTAATATAATCGGACTCCGATACGGATACCGAACACATGGTGAGAAACTAAAAAAAAAAAAAAGAAACATGATGAAGATTTATACTAAAGCCGTGAATACGAACTTGGCCCGTTAGATTGGCCCAACTTAACTTGTGGTTAATAAGGTCGAGTTAAGATTTGGAAGCCCATTTAAAGAGGTCTTTTTAGCCCGACTCAAGTAGGTCCACTGGTGCGCGAGGCTTGATCGAGGCTGGATGGGTCATTTGCACTTTTCCACTATTTTGTGCTTGTCATTAATTTTTGCACCTCAAACTTATGCCTATTTGGCATAGGTTCTTTAAGCAACCTGACATAATTGTGTTGGATCCAGAACATATGCCCCAATAGGCATAAGTTCTATTTGAGGGATAAAAATTAAAGAGCAGTCCATTTGAAGGGCAAACCGCACAATTGAATGAGATGGGATTGGGCCGGCATGTGGGCTAAATAAAAATATTTCATGAAAACATAAGGGCAATTTACACGAATGTCCTTATTTCGGGGTGGTCTTTAATATTTGCCCATCAATTTTAAAATATTTTTTTTTGTCATTCCCCTAATACCCCGAGGTCCTAGATTCGAACTCATGCTCAGGCAAAAAATAAAATAAAATCTCAAGACATATGTTTCGTAACAAAAATAGGCCTATTCAGTCAAAATTAGGCCTACTCGATAGAGGTTTGTCATAAGACAAACTTTTACTCAAAATTAGGCCTTAAGGCAAACCTCTGCCTTATAGACAAACTTCTGCCGATATGGGCCTAATTAATAGACATAATTTTGCTACAAAACTTCTGCCTTGCGATTTTTGTTAATGTTCTG
This sequence comes from Anisodus tanguticus, assembly GCA_034509755.1. Classification (NCBI taxonomy): domain Eukaryota; kingdom Viridiplantae; phylum Streptophyta; class Magnoliopsida; order Solanales; family Solanaceae; genus Anisodus; species Anisodus tanguticus. The sequence goes on along the minus strand of CM067555.1, from coordinate 2,973,883 downwards.
AGCAGGGTTCGAACCACGAGTTTTAGGCGAAGGGAAAAAATTTAAAATTCCAAATTTGAGGGGCAAAAACTAAAGACCAGTGCCTTTGAAGGGATTTCGCACAAAAAAAAACATAAAAATGAAATAGGAAATAAAAAATAACTAAAGAGGATCTCAAATTTAAAATCTACTTAGCCCATCATATTATAAAGCCCCAAAACTAAAATCTTAAGATTTAAACACAAAGTTATATTAAATAAAAAACTATAAAATAATTAAGTAAATAACAAAATCTTAAATTTTCCAACTCTGAAAAGGAGCAACCCGTTCCTTCTTTCACTCTCGTCTCCTTTTTTTCATTAATATAATTTAAATTATGGACTTGAGACTCACTTTAACAACACTATATAAATTTGTCTTATAAATACTTATGCTTTTACATTTTTAAATTAGAATTTAGATTTCAAATATTTATGAATTTATTTAAATGATGGATCGTTCCAGCCAAATCCGCGCCAATATAGGGCTCGGCTAGCCATTTCAGGTTTGATGGTGGGCCAAGCCAACCTAGTCCGTTAATTTCAAAACCACGTGGATTAAACTGATCCAGGCCGACCTATATTGAAAGCTTGATTCATACCATCAAATTCGACAACAACAATAACAATATATCTAGTGTAATCTCACAAGTGAGATTTGAAGAGAATAGTGTACGTACACATTACCTAACTTTACCCAACCTAGATGGAGTAACAATTCAAGTAATTGCAGTGTGTCCTTCAAATGGGTTGGTCTTTAATTCTGCTCTTCAAAATTGAACTTATGCCTATTGGGCAGGGGCGGAGCTAGTAAAGCTCCGAACCCCTTTTGGCGAAAAATTACACCGTATATATATATATATATATATATATATATAGTTGTTGAACCCCTTTACTTTTTCATGTGTTTACTTCTTAATATTTTTGACCCCCTAAATAAAAATTATGACTCTGCCACTGCTATTGAGATATAAGTTCTTTACATAACTTGTGGATGTTATGATATGTAACATATACTTTTATAGACTTGAGTTCAATTTTGAAGGTAAACATTAAAGACCAACACAAAATAGGGGGAAAAAGTGCAAATGACCCGTAACAAATTGATAATGATATTAATATTTTTTTACCGGGTCTGACCGTTTCTCTTGCTTTGCTTTTTCTTTTGCTTTGTTTGTGCTTATGTTTTGTCTTGATCCGATGGTCTCTCGAAAACAACCGCTCTAGGTACCAAGATAGAGATAGGTCTGCCTATATCTACCCTCCTCAAACACAACGTTGTGGGATTTCACTAGTTGTTGTTTATAAAATTAGGATTGAAAAAGGTGAATAGACAAGATACTAGCAACTAATCGGGTCGGGTAACAATTTGACCAATGCTGAAACGGGTCCAATCCCCAATCATATAAATAGGAAAGCGAGTTACCTCATGAGGTTGCCAATCCGATCCCTCAATGAAACTACTCTTTAGAAAAATGATAGAAATCGGCTAATGGTTAAAAAAATTGCAAAATTAAGGTATAGTAAGGCTCGATCCACCGACCTCCTTAAGGGAAAGGACTGACTGAACCCGTGATTTGTCGATGAAGTGGTGCCCCGTGACACCGGTTCCCTAATGTGCATCCACCCGTGGGTCGATCCTTCCTCTATAAAAACTTAGTTGCGCCCGATATTTATAAATTATAACAAATGTGGGCATGGTTTCTAGTTGTATTTAAGACAATTTAAGAGGTGGAAATGAAAGGACAACACAACTGAAAAACAGGTCATTTTATTCTTATTCACTTTGAAAGAACAAAAATATCTATAGTACTCTTTCCTTATTGCCAAAAAGCTCCTCGATTTGAAACAAAATGATACAAACGATAGTTTATCCCTTTGATTTCTTCTTTGTTGTTATTGTAGATTCTTTTGATACAAAAGCAATTGAGGATACACAACCACCCAGGGTTGTGGTAGAAAAGACAAAATCCTTCTATCCTTAATTAAAAAATTTAGATTCGAGTCTTGAAAAAGGAAAAAAATCCCAAAAAAAAAATTGTTTCCTCCTTGTTGGGTCTTACGTAATATATATCTGAATTAATCAGGATTTTAAAACGAGTATCGAATATGGCTGAGAAATCAAAAAATTCTGGTTACATAGAGTGATGTATCTTTAACTAATTTTAGACATAATTGCAATTGAAGGGTTAGAGATGTCATGACCTAACTAATGGGTAAACATAATGAATGGTCACCATAGAACTAGTACTAGCCTCAATTTTTTGGGAAAAGAGTAAATTAAAAAAAAGATCTAGTGACGAAAAAAATCTTTTTATTTTGTCACTATTGTATAATCCTTCACCCTTGATTGAGTTCATAGATAATAATAGAGGTCTCTAGATCAATTTACTCTCTTTTGGGGTAGGACCTTGTAGGTAATATTAGTTGCTATGTTCTCAAATACTGGTCATTCAGGCACATCCCACGATTTACTAATAGTGGTGCTGAGGGACCAGGACTACTATTTTCATGAATAGTCTGATGTAAACCGAGAAGCTAAATATAAAAAAAATAAAAAAATAGAGGTCTCTTTGTCCGGCAATACTTTAGTGATCATTTTCAAGCAATCCCACCTTCAACCACCCACGCAAGAAAACAAATTGAAAAAATATGTTATTTCCTTTAAGAGGGATGACCCAAAGTGGAAAATTTGGTGGCATGAAATTAAAGAAATATAAGTGCTACAACCACCAAATTCCAAGCTTTTAATTATCAACCAATCAATTGCTCCTATGCGAGTTTTAAAAAATGTAACCAATAACACACTTGGTCTTTTTTAAAGAAAATTGATACCCCATTTGAGTTTTCATTTAATTTAGATCATAATTTTGTTCTGCCAAACAAGGAACACTATTAACTACACCAAGTAAACCATATTTTTAATGTTTTATGAAGTTACATAAAAGTTACATTGAATTGAATTTGAACAGGTTAAATGATTGAGTTGGGTTGGGCTAAGAAGCGGGTCATAACCCAACAACAACAAAAACATACCTAGTATGATACCGCATGGTGGAATCTAGGGAGGTTGAGGTGTACGCATACCTTACCTCCTATCTTATGGGGGTAGAGAGGTGTTTTCGACCATCAGCTCAAGTTTGACAAATGCAAAAGTAAAAGTTATGGTGAAAATACTATGAAAGAAGAATGACAACAAAAATCGTGAGGGTAACTCAAGTAAAGTAAACAACAGTAATACTCTGTAATATAATTTGAAGAATAAGACAGGAACAAAATAATAAAATTGATATCGATAAGAAGCGGGTCGTAACCCAACCCCCAAATTCTTACTAGATTTAAATTTCTTTATTTGTTCTTTTATAATTTTCTAAGTACCTAATCAAACTTTTTTCTTTATATATAACATATCAAACAAAAAAATGTCTTTTTAAAAATATTTTGACAAGATTTGTTATGAGTCAATTTGGATTACATATCAACCCAATTTTTAGATGGGCTGAATTAGATGGTCAAAATGAGTTGAGTCAATAAATGGGTGGATCAATGACCCACCAAACTTAAACATACTGATCAAATTATATTTTTATAAGTTAATTTTGTCATTCCTGTGGCCTACATGTCAATGTCTTTTTAAAGGTCAAATTATTAATTAATAAGCCATGATTTTTGAAAATTGAAAGAAAATTTGACTTTATTGGAGTTAACATCTTGAATTCTTGATGTCAAAAGAGGAGTCACCAAAACAAGTCAACCAATTTAGAATTAAGACTTTGTCCTTAGTGTAATAGAAATGGAAGCTTAGTCAATTGACCAAGTACCAACAAATTAAACCATCCATGAGACCATGACTACTTAAAATAGACTTGGATATGGACTTGGCCTCATTGGTTGCGCAACCAATTATATGCCTCAGTAACCAAATTCAGAATTTAAACTTTATGAGTTCTTATAATGATATCAAATTAATATTATAATAATAACTGAATGATTCACAAGTAAATATATGTAAATATTCACTAGATTTCTTAATATATATGAGTATATACACTCTAGGTTTAAACTTAAGTTACAAAGTTGACATGAACCTATAATTAATACACTAGATCCGTCCCTAAAATGTTGAATACTTCTAATATATGTTAACCCAACCAAAACTTCCAAGGAAAGAAGACAAATCCACTATGGACCATGATTACGTGTTTTCTCCAAGTTTTCTTTGCTAAGAACTGGTCATGCTAGCCCATATCTTTCTCATTAGAATAATTCAGTTCTAGTTTTAGTACTCATTTCCAGCCAAAATGAGTGAAGCAAGAAAAAGTATTCCATTAGCCACTGATTAGAAGTTGGACCAAAATTGTCCACTTTTGCAAACATAAGGAATTATATATTCAATAGTGTAGCTCGAGGGAAATTGATTCTTTGAGTGATTTCATTCTCATGGTAAAATTATATACAAAGGTATAATGCTAGTCTTAAAGAAGACTTATATAATTATACTAAAATATAAGATACTAATTTATAATCATCTTAATTAATGTGATTACAATCCTAAATTAATTATATTACAATATTGGTGATTAGAGATAATTATGGGATTGCCCCATAATTATTCTAACAGTCCCCCGCAGTCTTAGCGGAGGTTCTCGTATGCTGAGACTATCCCTGAAATCATCAAAGAGTACGCGCGGAAGTCCTTTTGTGAAGATGTCTGCAATCTGATAGCGGGACGGTACATGAAAAACACAGACTTGTCCATGGGCAACCTTTTCTCGGACAAATAAGATATCCATTTCAATGTGTTTTGTGCGCTGATGCTGAACAAGATTACCGGATAAGTATATCGCACTCACATTGTCACAATAGACCACGGTTGCCTTTTCAATCGGACAATGTAACACTAATAGAAGATTACGAAGCCAATATGATTCACCAACCACATTGGCTACTCCTCGGTATTCTGCCTCAGCACTTGACCGAGACAATGTGGATTGTCGTTTTGATGACCATGAAATAAGATTGTCCCCCAAGAACACGTAATAACCGGAGGTGGAACGACGTGTGTCCGGGGAGCCACCCAAATCCTAATCAGTATAGGATGAGAGGCTCGAGATGGAAGACTTATACAGATGCAAACCAAAATGAAGAGTACCCTTAACATACCGCAGAATTCTCTTGAGGGCCCCCATATGTTCTTCCTTCAGATCATGTATGTGTAAACAAACTTGCTGGACCACATAGAAAATATCGGGCCTTGTAGAAGTCAGATACTGCAAGGCCCCTACTAAGCTGCGGTAATGTGTAGGATCGATGTATGGAGTACCTACAGAGTTACTCAACTTCGTCTTTGTGTCAACCGGAGTATGTGATGGTTTGAAAGAAGACATCCCGACTTTGTCAATTATTTCTTCGACGTATTTCTTTTGCCTGAGAAACATACTACTTGCATATTGATGTCACACCAATGCCAAGGAAATAGTTTAACAGACCCAAGTCCTTCATTGCAAATTCGGCTGCAATAAATGACATAATAGACTAGCGAAGTGAAGTAGATGATGCCGTGAGAATAATGTCATCGACATACAGAAGTATATATGCCATGTCAGCTCTCTTCATATAAATAAATAATGATTGATCGGATTTGATGTGAGAGAAACCCAATTTGGAAACAAATCTAGCAAACATGTTATACCATGCTCGATGAGCTTGTTTCAAACCATATAATGATTCTGCAACAGGCAAATATGATCCGGACGGGTATAATCTCGGAAAACCAAAGGCTGATGCATGTATATTATTTCCTTCAAGTGGCCATGTAAGAAAGCATTTTTGACATCCAAATGATTAATGGGCCAAGATTTTAAAAGTGTCAGGCTGAGAACAGTCCTGATAGTTGCTGGCTTAACTACCGGACTGAATGTTTCACCACAATCCACTCCAACCTGTTGAGACATGCCATCATCAACAAGCTGAGCTTTGTATCTCGCAAATGAACCATCATAATTCTTTTTATGACAAAAAATTCACATAGACTGAATTATGTTCACATTAGATGGACGTGGTACTAATTTCCACAACTTATTTTTAATAAGAGCATCAATTTTGTCTAACATGACAGCTTTCCAATTCGGGTCGAATAAGGCAATTTGGGATTTTTTGGTATTGGTGATGGTTGGATGGAAGTGGTTAGGTTAAAATGACACTTAGGTCAAAAAATTCTGTGCATTGCACGAGTTTCAATGGTCCGAGGTTGGACAATTGGGCTGACTAGTATGCTAGATATCTGGGTTGACCGATTTTGGGCCAAAGTAGTGGGCTCGGTTTGGTCACAGAATTGGGCATGTGTATACCGGTTAGTGGTATCAGGTTGTGTCACGGGTAGGGGTGCATATGTTTCATGTTGTTGGGCATGCCTGCCACTAAAGGTGGATTGGGCCGAGACCAAGTGAAGAGTGGTCTCTACCCCTCGGATCGGCCCATTCACATTTTGAGGTTGGGTCAGGTCGTGAGGCCGTGGGTTTTGGGATGGGGGCACATTGTTTTGAGTGTTTAAATGATACCTCAAAATTGGATGTATTCCGTCGTCCAGAAAATCATATGAATGTGAGGATGCCACTTGAGATTTTGCAAACGGGAATGTAGATTCACCAAAAATGACGTGACGAGAAATAATAGTTTTTCCATTTTTCATACCATAACACTTATATCCCATATAATTTTGTGGGTATCCAAAAAACACACAAGGAGTGGAATGGGCCTGAAGTTTGTTAATTATGGTGGATGAAAATAAATGATAACACAAACACCCAAAAACCCTTAAGTATGTAAACGACGAAAGACAGTGGTACAAGATTTGTGTGGGTGACACATTGGAGAGTAGTTTACTAGGAAGAATATTTAAAAGATATGTGACCATTTGAAGAACATGGTGCCAAAAATTTGGTGCTGTGGACGAATGCACAAGGAGAGTGCGAATCATATTGTTAATTGTTCGAATCTTCCTTTCGGATTTCCCATTTTGTGGAGATGTATGTGGACATGAAACACGCAAAGACATTCCATTTTGGTGACAAAAATCATTAAATTGGGCATTTATGAATTCCCCCATTGTCGCATTGAAAACATTTAATGAATTTTTCAAATTGTGTTTTGACAAAAACACTAAATTGTTTTAAAATGGTGTAGGTTTGCGATTTATTTTCCAAGGGAAATGTCCACATAAAATTAGAATAATCATCTAAAATAAGCATATAATATCCTTGATTTTTTTTATAATGTAAGGGTATTTACTGGAGGGTATTTTGGAAATTTCACTTGTATTAGGGTCGCCCTAATTTTTGCTATAAAATTAGAGGCGCCGCTTTTCTTTGTAATATTGAAAAAGTGAGGAAGATAGAATTGTAAACAAACTCCCAATTTCAGTTATAGTGAAATCTGCAGCGGCAAAGTGAAGTAGCTCTCACATTGAAGGTGAATCACTATAAATCTATGTGTGTTATTTTTTATTCGTTTATATACTATTTTCTAATTAAGTCGAATTTGATACTCAAATGTTAACAGAAAAAAGTTAAAAACTTATTGTTGACATAAGAATGTGGCAAACAAAAAATATAAGCACAAAATTTACAAGCAGCTCGTAGAAATGTACAATTGCAGAAGAGCATGCCGGTTATTAATTATAAACCTCTTAATCAAATATTAAAATGGATAAGGTACCCGATACCTAATAAAAAGGACCTACAAGGCAAACATCTATAGTAAGTTTGATATGAAGTCAGGATTTTGGCAAATACAGATAGATGAAAAGGATAAGTATAAAACTGCCTCCAATGTCCCTTTTGGACAGTATGAGTGGAATGTAATGCCATTCGGGCTAAAAAAATGCCCCCTCAGAATTCCAGAATAACATATTCAACCCTTACAATCAATTCTCCATTGTCTATATAGACGATGTCCTTATCTTTTCATAAACTATAGACCAGCACTTTAAACATATCAACACCTTTTTAAAGACAATCAAAATAAATGGTCTAGCAGTCAGCGCCAAGAAAGTAAAACTTTTTCAAACTTCTATAAGGTTCCTAGGCCGTCGACCTTTACCAAGGAACCTATAAATCAATTTGTAAAGCCATCGAGTTCTCAACCAAGTTCCCTGATGAATTACTAAATAAAACCCAGTTACAAAGATTTTTGGGAAGTATTAATTATGTAGCAGACTTCATCCCAGATATTAGAAAAATCAGCGAACCCCTCTATAAACGGCTCAGAAAAAACCCAGTCCCTTGGTCTGAAGAACAAACCAAAGTCGTTAAACACGTAAAGGAAATAGTCCAAAAACTTCCCTGTCTAGGAATCCCAAATCCAGACGCCTCTATGATTGTTGAAACTGACGCCTCTGACATAGGTTATGGTGGCATTCTTAAACAAAAAACATCTCCCGAATCTACTGAGCAGTTAGTATGATTCACTTCTACGGTCTGGAATATGGCTCAGAAAAACTATAGTACTATTAAAAAAGAAATTTTATCTATAGTGCTATGTATCTCAAAATTCCAGGATGACCTGATTAATAAAGAATTTTTATTAAGGGTTGACTGCAAAGCAGCCAAAGATGTTTTACAAAAGGATGTTAAAAATCTTGTTTCAAAGCAAATTTTCGCCAGATGGCAAGCACTATTATCAAGTTTCGACTTTAAAATCGATTTCATTAAAGGAGAAAATAATTCTCTACCAGATTTCTTAACTAGAGAATTTTTGCAGGGAAACCATGAGGCCCAATATCCCAGGAATAAGGCCGATGAGGCCTCCATTTCAACTTAAGCCAGAAGACAAAATGAAACAGCCTTTCAGACCAGAAAAGCCCAAAACTCCTTACCCAATGACACCTAACTTCGAGAATAAATTCTCGGCACTAGCAGAATTTCCCAGATTACCAACAGGAACAGTTCAGTCTCCTTCAAAGGAGCTATTAAACAGAGAAACAAGAGCTCAGCCTTTTAAGGCTTCACCCTCGGCATCTCAAGTACATACAAAGGATAATTACAAAATGCAGAACCCTGAAACATATTCAGAAGCAGTAAAACCAACGACCCCTCAAAAGAAGGAGGAAGCACAGAATAGCATCAGCAGTCCCACACCAAAGTGGGAATTCATGGTAAAACTAATCCAGCCAATTATGGCAATTGATAAGCAATATGAGGGCTTCAGAGTGGAAGAACTCCTGAAACCTTGCTACACCAATCTATAAACTTAATTATACTTTGTATAATGAAAAAAATATCATAATTGTGAATATATATATATATATATATGTATATAATATTCTTTGTCATAAATAAAATATTAAAATATTTGATCAAAATTTCTAGACCTATTATTGATAATGTTAAAAATTCTTTTTTATAAAGGTGAATAGTTATTATAATACTAAAAGAGGAATATAGTTATTATAAAGAGTTAAAAAACTGTTATAAAGAGATAAAATATAAATAATAAAAATATTGATTTTGAAAAAAAATTGACTTTATTATATGAAGATGTTGTATACGGAGAGTTCTGACCGTACAATATATTTAGTTTATCAATAATAGTTTTTTTTTGAGTTTGTTATTTAGTGTCTGATGTTCATATTATAGCCTAGACCTGTCCACCGGGTCGGGGACTTTCCCGACCCGACCCGACCTGACCCGAAAAAATCAGGGCCATGGTCAGTTTATCCCGCGAGTCACTCGACCCAAAAAAGCGAGGACCCGACCAGGATCAGAATATTTTATCCGTCTGATCCTGCCCGACCCGACATTTGGACAGGTCTATTATAGCCCAATTGTATCTGTATTCACCTTGCATATAGATTATTCCTGGAAAAACTTATTTTTTCGTATCAAAGGTCGAACCGTGATCTCTAATTAAAGGTCATCCGCGGCACAATAGACATATCACATATGGACATCTCGAGCTCGACACACCAACTTTCAACAACGTAATACTAACACGTGGCAATTAATTCAACAAACAAATCTTGGTACAACACAACCTGTCACGCTTCTTTTCATTTTCTACAACTCTCTTTTCCCTTTGTTGTGGCGATCTCTAAATTCATGGTGACGTCGTTCGTAGGCGAAAACCCAATCATTCACCGCAAACTTCAAATTTCGATCTTGAACATCTGAATATGATTTCTTACAGCTCCGGCAACTCCGTACCTGCCGCCGGTAAAATCCCTCCCCTTTTCCCAATATATTCAATTCGCCGGGTTGTCCTTTTTTTTATTCAAAATTTAATCTTTTTTACCATTGGATTTACTTATAATTTTTACTGTTGGGTAATTGGGGATTATATGTTATATAGAGGCAAGTTAAAGTTAAAAATTATGTATTTTTGGTATTTGATTTATTTATTTGTTGTTTTGGGTGTTGTGTTATTAATAGAGGCAGTTTAAGTTAAAATTTATTTCTTTTTACTGCTTATTATTAGTGTTGCTTTCATTTCTACTTGAGCAACGGGTCTATAGGAAATAACCTCTCTATCCGTAAAGATAGGATATGCGTAACACTCCCCAGACCCCACCTGGTGAGATTGTACTGGGTATGTTGTTGTTTTGTTTTGGGTTGTTGGGGTTGGGTTAAATAGAGGCGGTTCAAGTTAATTTTTTTTAATCTTTTTGGGATTGGATTTTGTTTATTTGTTGTTTTGGGTTATTGGGTTTGTGCTATATAGAGGCAGTCTCAAGTTAAAAATTCTTTCTTTTTGGGATTGTGTTGTTGGATTTGTGTTACTCCCTCTGTCCCAATTTATATGACATATTTTCTATTTTAGTCGGTCCATGAAAGAATGACACATTTCCTTATTTAGCAACAATTTAATTTTAAACTTTAAGGAATGATTTATAACCACACAAATATCTTTAGCTTATTTTAGTTCACATTCAAAAATCTTCCTTTATCCTTAAACTACGTCAAACTACATCATATAAATTGGGACCGAAGAATTCGCCATGATATACCTGATCCATGCATAATATCAGGAAAAATGGATACAAATTTTTGACTGCCACTTAGTATTGGCAATAGGTCTGAAAAAGTATCTAAAGATATCAAATTTATATATTTGTACCCTGTCGAAGTAAGGAACCATGGCATATATATTTGGAATAGATTCTTATATTGGGACGGAGGGAGTATTATAGAGGCAGTTCAAGTTAAATTTTTTATCTTTTTTGCTTTGGATTGATTTATTTGTTCTTTTGGGTTATTGGGTGTTGTGTTATTGTAGAGGCAGTTCAAGTTAAATTTTTTTTCTTTTTTGCTTTGGATTGATTTATTTGTTCTTTTGGGTTATTGGGTGTTGTGTTATTGTAGAGGCAGTTCAAGTTAAATATTCTATCTTATTGGGATTGGATTTATTTATTTATTTGTTCTTTTGGGTTATTGGGGTTATGTTATATAGAGGCAGTTCAAGCACCCAAGGGTGTGGCCTAGTGGTCAATGAAGTGGATTGCGCAACCATGAAGTTTCAGGTTCAAATTCCCAGCAGAGACAAAAACAAAAATACACTAGGTGATTTTTTCCCCATATGTTTTAGTCTTGGTAGACAGGTAAGGGTTACGTGGTTGCTGGTGGTCGGAGGTGACAGGTATCCCGTGGAACCAGTCGAGTCGAGGTGCGCGTAAGCTGGTCCGGACACTACGATTAATAAAAAAAATATGTAGAGGCAATTCAAGTTAAAAATTCTTTCTTTTTGGGATTGGATTTTGTTTATTTGTTGTTTTAGGTTATTGGGGTTGTGTTATATAGAGGCAGTTCAAGTTAAAAATTCTTTCTTTTTGGTATTGGATTTACTTATTTGTTCTTTTGGGTTGTTGGGGTTTTATAGAGACAGTTTCAAGTTAAAAATTCTATCTTTTTGGCATTTGATTTACTTATTTATTGGGTTTGTGCTATTAATAGAGGCAGTTCAAGTTAAAAATTCGTTCTTTTTGGTATTGGATTTATTTACTTATTTGTTGTTTTGGGTTATTGGGGTTGTGAGGCAGTTCAAGTTAAAAATTCGTTCTTTTTGGATTGGATTTACTTATTTGTTGTTTTGGGTTGTGCTAATATAGAGGCAGTCCAAGTTAAAATTTCTATCTTTTTTGCTTTGGATTGATTTATTTGTTCTTTTGGGTTATAATAGAGGCAGTTCAAGTTCTGGTATCTTCATTGGCGGATGATTCACCTATTGTACGAGAATCATCAATGGCTGCTCTAAATGAGATAACTTTCTTGTATGTCCATTTCCTAATTGTATGTTTTTTTCCCGGGTCACTTTGATTTTATTGTATCTTTTCGTTTTCTTTCAGAAACCCACTTCTGGTTCTTGATTGTTGCCTTACAGTATCAAGAGGTGGACGACGGGTACTGTTTTGTTCATTACTTGGATAATTTTATTGTTTGTGATGAATTGGGTAGAATTTATTGTTCTTATAATTGGGAATTTTATGGATTTCAGAGGTTTGGGAATATAGCTGGTTTATTTCAAGTGATGTCAGTGGCAATTCAGGCTTTGGAAAAGGGAGATGTTGATTCTAATTATCTAGCGAAGTTGGCAAAAATTGCCACTTCTGAGGTGATCTCAACCAAGGTAAAGGACACCTCATAATATTACTCCATCTGTTTAAATTTGTTTGTCTTGCTTTCCTTTCATTTTTGGTCTGTTTCAAAAAAAATTCCTCTTTCCTAATTTGACAACCTTTTAATTTCAACATACCACATGGCATGTTTAAGACCATAAGACTAAAGGGTATTTTGGTACATTAATCATATCTTTAGTTTAAAGGTGTTGAAGTGTTTGACCATCTCATCTAAAAGCTTAAGTGGTTAGAGAGAACACATTTTTTAATATTTGATTATATTCTCAACACGCTTCTTCACATGCTAGCCTGCGTGGAATTCTTTTTGATAATGGGTGGCGGTGAGATTCGATCCTAGGACTTTTGGCGTGCTCTGATACCATGTTGAAGTGTGTGACCATCTCATCTAAAAGCTTAAGCTGTTAGAGAGCACACTTTAATATTTGACTATATTCTCAACAATAGGCAACAAGATCCAAACTCTTTCTTTACTTTCTTAAACTCCGTTCCCAGTCAAGCTAAAACAAATTGAAATGGAGGGAAGTCTAAATTTCTGCTATAATTTGATTTAACAGTTCGGTCAGGAGCTACGTTACCATGTTCACTAACCAAATACGGATCCATGATGTAAAGCTTTTTTTTGTGACATGGGTGTAAAATTAGCATACATATGTACTCTTGAAAAATTTCCAGCTATTTATATAGAGGTTGAGGAGAAAGCAGTGGGTTTGGACGAACCTGCTGGTGGACCCTTGCATCCGTTTATCATGAACTGATGTCCTAAGAATCAACATGTAGCAGTTTAGAGTTTCAATTAGTCTTTGATGGAGATTGATTATTTGTTATACCCCCAAGTTGTAATGTCACAATATGGGAATATTGAATCTGGTGTTTTGTACACTGGTTGTTCTCTTGTTCGTTTCCGAGGATTGGCTGGACTTGTAATGATCGTAACTACTACTCCCCCTGTCCCAGTTTATGTGACACTTTTCACTTTTCAAGATTCAAACTATGTAAACTTTGATCATCATTTTAACATATACTTTTACATCATAGTGACACGAGAAGAATTGCAACTTATTGTACTTTTCGTATCGTTCTTGATATCAAATGTTAGTCTTAGTATTGAGTTGATCTAATCCAATTTAGCTTCAACAATTAGTCAGCCTGGCTCTCTGTAAGCAAAAAGTGCCACATAAATTGAGACGGAGATGGAAGGAGTAACTTCCTGTTTCCTTATTGTGGATTTATCGGTTTTATCCACCGTGATTCTGATTGGTATTGGAGTCGGTTCTTTGTCCATGTTGTTTGGTGTCGGTGTCAATTTTACTTCCTCCATGTCCCGTGAAATGCTGGTAGTATTCATATTACTCTTAACAGCTAGTTCGATCTCATGATAGGAACTTAACGCTGACTGGCAAAGAGCTGCAGCTGGTGTACTTGTATCAATTGGTTCACATATTCCTGATCTGGTGAGTGTCTGCTTTTATTTTTTCTTTCTTATGAAAATAGATTTTTAGCAGAGGGAATGTACTGTGCTTTCTACTTTGTTTCTTTATGAAAATAGTTCTTAGAAGAGGGAATGTAATCTTATGAACATATATTTTATCATTCATGTTTCTTATTTCTATAACTGTCAATAGCATCTATTGAAGTCATATTTTGAGAAATTATTACATGCTTTTCATATTAGCTGTGTTGAGTTTTGTGCAGCACCTCATTTGGAAGTTTAAAGTGTTAAGGAGAGGGGCCTCTTTTATCAAATTTATCTGCAACTTGGCCAGTCATTTTCCTACCTGATCCCTTTTCTTGAGCTAATCATGTGAAAATATGTGCTTACTGATGGTGGTGAAACTCGAACTTAGTCCCTGTATGTACTTTAATACCACGAAGAACTTATCAAATGTTTGCATAATTCATATTTTTGGTGTAAAAGTAGCACAATAGAGAGTATGGATCAATATCTGGATTTCTTGTATCTGCTGGGAGGGAACATGTAAGTTAGATTGATTGGGAGGTTGGTTCGTCATGTACTGTTTATATACCCGCTTGGTACTTTATTAATAAAACTTTTACCTTATGTTCAACTTCTTTCAAACAAGTGACGTAACCATCTATGGTGTACAATTTAACCCCTATATAAAAAAAAATTGACCACACTATTATAGTTGGATGGAAATAGAGTAGTGTATAACTTGGATAGCTACAAGCTTTCCATGAACCTCTTCAGCATTGTGGGGCTCAGTTGGATCATGCCCAGGTCGACTCTTGATTTACTACACCGCCGGTACAAAAAAGGGCCGGGGAAAGCCTCTATCAAAGTTTGGAATTCTATTCCTGCAACTATATGGCGGTCCATATGGAAAGAAAGAAATGCAAGAATTTTTGAGAACAGAAAAGAATCCGTTATTATAGTGAAGTACTGATGTTCCTTGCTTTCCTTTTGGTGCAACATGGCTTCAGTTAATGATGTAGAAGCCATGGACGATTCAACATGTGAAGTAGCTGCTTTGTATTTAGCGGCCAACTATAGTCTTAATGCTGGAAATCAATAACATTACTCTTTACTGATTAAAAAAAAAAGAAAAATTGACATAAATAACCGCCCACCAAAATAATAGCCAACAAATGTATATTTTATGTATGCTGTACATTAATATATATTTTATGTATATTGTACATTAATATACAAAAAATATACATTTTTGATACTAAATAGTGTATGTTTTGGCTAGTGAATGTAATTATTTTTGTCCGACCGGCCAAATGTGTAACTTGCCCTAATAAAACCCAGCTTTCCATGAACCTGAATGGGTGGCAGTTGGTTTGTGCATATAAGCAGCTGATGACTATTGCTGTAGCGACTCCACAAAGGTGGCTTTATTTGATTGTTGAAGTGATATTAGGGGTTGACTTTGACTAGATAGAATGAATGGGGGAGGTTGTGACCACACTAAAATTTATTAGCAAAACTGTTTTTCAATTTTCACATCTCATACAGTCTCAACTTCCTAGAACATTGTTGTTGTCGTTAGTGTATTGGAGTTTTGTATGTTTGTTCCTTTATGGTAGTTAGAATATTGAACACAATTCCTTTCTAGCTGGTGCATTATGAAGTTCCTTTCTAGCTGCTGTGTTACATTAGGAAATCATAAATAATCCAACTTTCATTTGTTTTTGCATTACCCTCTAAGTCGACTTATTTGATAGAAGTTATTTTCTTCTGGGAAGTGTCTTATTCTTCTCATCATTAGATGATTTATACTAGGTTGTACATTCTGTTGTAATTGCAAATGCTTATCTCAGAGAAGAATGCTTCCTTTCCTTGATAAACTTACTCGTCTCACCCAAAAAAGTACAAAGGATCTGGCTCGTTACCTTTTTTTTATATTATGTTTACTTTTTGTTGCACAATTTTCTGACAAATAAATTTCTTTCTTTCTTCTGATTTTTGATCTGAAGTTTCTTTTCTAGTTTAATTCTTCAATTGTTTGTGGCAGATGATGGAAGAAATATTCCTCCATCTCTCAGGGTCAAATTCAGCTCTTCCAGCCATGGTTCAAATTCTTGCGGACTTTGCATCATCTGATGGTTCGTTTTCGATTTGTTTGCAAATACTTTGTCGGTCGCTCAACATTACGACATAAGTTACTTATCTGATCTACATCTATGATATTTGAAGCTTTGCAGTTTACTCCTCACCTTAAGGGTGTACTGGCACGAGTGGTGCCCATTCTTGGAAATGTGAGGGACATCCACCGGCCAATTTTCGCAAATGGTAATAGACCTAAAACGTTTCTCTTGCTCTAAATTAGCATATGTAATTCTCCTAACAGAATAAGTTGGACATTTGCTATGGGAAACCGTGATATTTGAATTTTCATTTCGGGATTACATTGGTTGAGAATTATTTTTATGTAAATTGTACAAATTTCTTAGAATCTTTTGTTTTCATAGAAGCTGGTAAAATTTGCTTGGTTGGCAATTCCTGACATGCCTCTATATAAACTCCTTTCGATGTACCTGAAGTATTAAATCAAGGTCCGAGGGTCTGTTGTTGTTGTTGGCAATTCCTGACATGTACAAGTTATGAGCATCAAAGCAGCTTGGAAAAAGCAATGTGCTCATAACTGTCCCTTTAATCGGTTGACACATACAAGTTATGAGCAATTAAGGGGATTGGGGAGTTCTTCTGGTTTCTTTTGATTTTATGTAGAGGAGACTACAAAACTTAGGAGGGCAGTAGTGAGGAAAACCTGTAGAAAATTTGTCTTGTTTAGGTGGCATGCGAAGCTAACATTGAGGAGAGTGTTTTCCTGGGAATTGCTCTGTTCAAGGATGTTCTTTACTGTGTTTACAGGCATTCTTTGTCCCTTTTTTTGTTGCTTTCTTCTTTATAAGCGTGCAATTTTTTTTTCCTTGTCCAACACTAGCCTGGATGCATGCAACGGGAGCTGAACTAGTTACCTGCTCTGGTACCAGTTTTTAGGTCCAAGGCGATGACTTCTAAGCCAGTAGTTTGAGCTGTGAAATAGCGCTATCTAGTACATATTGTGATGATTGTGAAATTAATCTATGATATTTACACCACTTCTCTTCCATTTTAAAATATATTTTCTCATCAAGCAGGAGGAAATTAATGGCACAGTGTCGTGGAAACCACCCCTAAATACTTTCTGAGTAAAGCAATGAGCAATTTTCTTCTATACATTTTAAATTCTGGTTGCAAATTTCGTATCAGTGCACATGATTAGTAAAGAGGGATACAAAATCACGAAGTCATTTATCCATGAGAAAAGTTGTTCTAGACTTCTAGCAATCTATGTTACACTTCACTGCTCAAGTGTTTCCTTTGTTTTCATTCAAGGGACTTATGCTTTTTCTTTTTTTCCAGCATTCAAATGTTGGTGCCAATCTTGCTGGCACTGCAGTGTAGACTTTCCTGTGTCTCCAGTTGTAGATGCTGATATCATGTGAGACCAATTTGCAGCTTCTGGTTGGTTTTGATTTTCTTTGAGGATTTTCATTTAGTTGTTCATGGTGATATGAATGTGCCAACTGTGCAGGTCTTTCTTGAATTCTGCGTTTGAACTATTATTGAGAGTTTGGGCAGTTTCACGGGATCTGAAGGTTTGCCTTCTCAGTTCTTTCCAGAACAATTTAAAAATGTTTTCTTTATATGTAGTTAACTGTTTTATCCAGATTTTTTCATTTTTTACTTCTTACAAGTCTACCTTAGTTTCCTCATGAATGGTTGATCCAGTGTTATGATCAACTTTGCTTCCATTATGGAGTACCTTTGACTGAGGTCAATTTTGTTTAAGGAAAACTACATGCATTCCTGGGTGAATTTCCCATTAGATAGTTATACACACGAGTTTAGAAACAATGGCCCCTGAATTTAACAAAAACCTTTGTGCTAACTTGTAGCAAATACCAACCAAAATAAAATAAAATCAACAACAATATCAATTCAGTAAAAGTAAATATCGTCCCTCAATGTTTCACCTTTCCTTCTAATGGCATCAGTAATGTGAATTGAGGGGAGAAAGGTAGTCTCAGAAGTCATCTCAGCGAAGTATTGTGCCAGTTCTAGAAGGGCGAGAATGCTTAGAAGGAGGGGGAGAGGAGGACCAAGGTGAATACTGCTTAGAAATCTTGGAGGAGAAGGGACAGTGGAGAGTAGTCAACCGTTGGAAGTCCCACATAAGGAGAAATAGATAACAGAACGAGTGGGTGGAAGATGTCTTTGGTTTGGGTAATTCTTAGGGGTTTTCATGAGGGTTTTGAGGATAAGATTATAAAGTTGCTTACAAACATTAAACAGAGAGCTAGGAGAGCAAGTGTGATGATGGTGATGGCAAGAGGAGGGTAAGAAAGAAGATAACAAGAAAAATGTGGTGTATGAGATAAAAGGAGAATGACGGATAAGAGGGTGAAGGGGGTTGGAAAGGAAAAAAACATTATTCCTGGGTGTCAAGATCCTTTTCTGATAAGGTAACATAACAGGTTGACTTGCGAGTGGTCATTTTCACCGTGTGATGCACACAGTGGACGAAGTTCAGAGGCAATGGAATATTGGAGGCAAAATCTTTACCTTGGAATTTCATAAAGGGAATCAGGGATGCTCTTGGCGCACCTTAGCAAGGCTTGCTAACGTGCACTTTGAGACCTAAAAAATGGCTCGCAACCGGAAAAACACTGCGCCGCTGGCAAAGATTGTCATGCCGGCGGATGGGAATAGCTTTTCACTACCTTCGTTAACATTTGGAAGCTTCCTTCCTCCACAATTTCAATCTATTCCGGAGGAGGTCGAGGTTTTTGGTTCTGATACGGATTCACAAGCATCATTTCGTCTGAAGGATTTCGGAGACCCCGATGCCACTCCTGCTGCTCGGCGTCTACAATTCTCTGAAGCGGCGACTTCTCCGATGCCATATTGTTGAAGAAGACTTGGAATCTCAGAAAAGCTATTGGAAAAATGCCCTAATTGGTTTTGTAATAGGTGACATTCCCTACATGAAATCAATGGATAGTTATATTACGTATAAATTGGATTTCTGTGACAAAACCCCAAATACTTGCACATGATTCTGGTTACTTTATATTCCGATTTGCTTCAGCGGAGGATTGTGATAAAATTCTTATGGGAGGGCCTTATACTTTCCATAATGAACCTTTCATAGGCCAAAATTGGCAAGTTGATTTTGAGTTTAACCCAGATTGCATCACTAATATTCCTCTGTGGGTTATCTTCCCTGTGTGGGTTATCTTCCCTGGGTTACCAGTGGGATACTGGTCTACTGAGGTGTTAAGCAAGATGGCCAGTGCTATTGTCAGACCATTATACACTGATAAGTTCACAACTGAGATGGATAGGATTTCTTATGCTCGTATTCTTGTTAAGGTGGATGTCTCTCAACCTCTAGTAGAGACAATTGAAGTAGAAGCACCATCTGGAAGTTTTCAGCAGCATGTGGACCAGTGTTCAGGAAAGCGCTCGCTTCACCGTTTTAAGCGTTGAAGCGAGGCGAGGGTCTGCCGCTCCGACTACCTGAGGCGATGTCGACCAAAAGAAGCGACCGCTTCAAGAGGTGAAGCGCTGAAGCGAGAGAAGCACTGAAGCGAGAGAAACGATCGCTTTATGTTGATTAAGTTTTAAAAGGTTGATTTTAAAGGAAAAAAAGAGTCCAACTTTAGCCAAACTCGAAAAAAAGAGTCCAACTTTAGCCAAACTCCTAAGGTCGATTTTAAAGGAAACAAAGAGTCCGACTTTAGCCAAACTCCTATTTCGTGACTTCTCTCCTTCGTGACTTCTGCTCTGGTTCTCGCTAGGGTTTTCAACGCTTCAGGTTATTTCTTTCTTCTTTCTTCTTATGCCTGGCGCTGCTAGTGCTAGGGTTTTTTCTTCTTCTTCTTCTTCTCTTTTTTCAGTTCTGCTCTTCTTTTTTTTTCTTTCAATTCTGCTCTGTTTTTTTATTTCAGTTCTGCTTCTGCTTTATTTTGTGAACTGAGGAATAATGCTCTGTTTTTTTTCCAGTTCTGCTTCTGCTCTTTTGTTGTAAAACTGAGCAGTAATACTCTTTTTTTTTTTGTTCAATTTCTGCTCTGTTTTCTTCTTAAATATGTTACTGATTTTTATTCCTAAATCTTAACATTGATTAAAAAATGTCTCAGTGCGACCCGGCTTGGAAATATGGTACAAGAGTTAGTGCGACCAATAGGAGCAAAGTTACATGTGTTATTTGTTGACAAAACATTTAACGGCGAAATTTGGCGCCAAAAACATCTTATTGGTAGTTATGGAATACAAGATTTTGACAATCTTGTAGAAGAATAAGAATTTGATGTTGAACCATTAATAGCTTTGATTTTGTTTGTCCTATGGTCTATGGAGGATTTTGTGATATCTACTTTAGTTTTTAATTTTACAGGTTCTCTATTTATTTTGGTCTTTTTTACAAAATTGCGCTTCACGCTTCGCTTCACGCGTGAAGAAAGGCCTTAACGCTTTTTTTCGCTTCATGCTCCCTGAACACTGATGTGGACTATGAATGGAAGCCAAAATATTGCACTAATTGTCTTAGTTTTGGTCATGTTATGGATGATTGCTGGAATGGGGAAGAAGTAGTGAAAGAGGATGAATTCAAGGAGCCTCCAAAGAGGAAAAGGAGGAGACAAGACTGGGCAGAAAAACCTGTTCAACCTGATGCATCTGATGCACCAACGGATGTTGATACTTTGCACGCTAGTACTATCCCTCCTTAGACTAGCTGTCCTAAGGCTCCTGCGCAAAACAAGGCAACGATTGATTCTGCCTCTAAGTCACCTGATCCAAATATTGTTTCTACTGTCAATATGGCTAATAGATTCAGTGTCTTCAAGCACAGCCTACAAAATCTTCATCTGGGCAGGCAGGAGATCCTGGGGGAGACCCAAAACCCCCATGATCATTGTCACTTGGAATGTTCGGGGGCTAAACCAGGGCAAAGCAGAAGGAACTGAGGCACTTTTTGCAAAAGCATAGAGTAGATGTTTTTGGTTGTCTAGAAACAAGAGTGAAAGAACATTAGGCTCAAGGCATACTGAGAAAGGTGGTTCAAAGATGGAACACTTGCTGCAACTATCCAATGGCCCCCAATGCCCGAGTTTGGTTATTTTGGAAGCCCCATATCCAGCAGCAGGTTATTACATAGAAGGAACAATATATTCACTGTCATGTGGAGGATCCAGCAAGCCCTTTCTCTACTTTCCTTACTGTGATATATGCCAATAATGAAGCCCAGTTGAGAGCAAATTTATGGGGTGAGTTGAACCAGCTGATGAGCACAACTCAGGATACATGGTTACTTAGTGGTGACTTTAATAATGTCTTGTCTTCTGATGATAGACTAGGTTCCCCTGTGCTACCATCAGACAAAGGAATTCCTAGACTCTGTGGATACTCTGCAACTTACACCACTGAGGTCAAAAGGCTGGCACTACACTTTTTGTAACAAGCAACAACAGGATAGAAGAGTGTACTCTAAGATTGACCGGGCCTTTGGAAATCTCCTTTGGATCTAGAAATATGGTCATGTAGAGGCTGATTTTCTCAGCCCAGGTATGTCTGATCATTCTCCCATTCTTATCCAGTATAACCCCCAAATATCAGTACATCCAAATCCGTTCAAACTTTTCAAGACAGTGTTACACCACCCTGAGTTTATTGAGATCTTGAAGACAGAATGGGGAAGGGGTTGTAGGGGAACAAGTATGTATCAGTTGTGGCAGAAATTCAAGAACTTAAAAGTGGGGTTGAAAGACTTGAACTCTTATATGGCCTCATATGCTCAAAAGCTACAACATGCAAGGCATGAGTTGGAGATTATACAAGATCAGATGGCATCACAACCCATTAATCAGTTACTAATAGAGGCTGAGAAGAGTACTTTCATGGAGATTAACAAGTGGAGTCAGGTGGAGGAGCAGGCTCTCAGACAGAAATCTAGGGCACATTGGATATCTTGTGGTGATGCAAACACAAAATACTTTCATGCCCAATGCAAGATAAGAGCTAGCAGAAATAACATTACCTCCATATATGATGCTAATGGTGTTAAAATCACTGATCCCAAACAGGTGGAGACTGAATTTGTCACTTTCTTTACCAACTTGATGGCTCAGCAGCTGAGGAGATGCCTAGTCCAAACTCTGATGTCATCAAGAAAGGCCCATGCCTTGCATATCAACAGAAGATCTCTCTTATTGGATATGCAGGAAATGCCAAATGACAAAGCCCCAGGGGTTGATGGTCTTCCTGTGGAATTCTTCACACAACACTGGGAGATTGTCAAGTCTGATGTCAATCATGCTATTCAAGAAACTGCAGCCCCCACTATGGTAAAAGATTATAGACCCATTGCCTGCTGCACAACTGTTTATAAGATTTTTACCAAGATTCTAACTAGCCCTTCCCAGTCTGCATTTATAGAGTGATTATTGTTGATAATATCCTGTTTAGTCATGAATTGCTAGAAAAGG
Organism: Anisodus tanguticus; assembly: GCA_034509755.1. Lineage (NCBI taxonomy): Eukaryota > Viridiplantae > Streptophyta > Magnoliopsida > Solanales > Solanaceae > Anisodus > Anisodus tanguticus. Next base: position 2,951,236 of record CM067555.1, on the reverse strand, counting down.
CCTCTCTGCTAGATGTGTCATGAAAGTAGATTTAAGAAAGGCATATGATTCTATTGAGTGGTGTTTTTTGAGAAGCATGTTAGCAGAACTGGGCTTCCCTCAAAAATTTATTCAGTGGGTTATGGAATGTGTTACTTCTGTTTCTTACTCCTTGGTACTTAATGGAGGGCTTACAATTCGTTTTCAAGGCAAAAGAGGAATTAGGCAAGTTGACCCTATGTCACCTTACCTATTTGTGATTGCCATGGAATATTTGCCAAGGGAATTGAACATCCTAGCTGAGAATCCAAAGTTTAAATTTCATCCAAGGTGTAAGAGATTGGGTATCATGCACATCTGTTTTGCTGATGATCTACTTATGTTCTGCAAAGCTGAGATCCCAACCATCAGACTCTAGGAAACTTTTTTAAAATTCTCAACTGCTTCTGGATTACAGGCAAACATTGACAAAAGCTCCATTTATATGTCTGGAGTGAAGGATCATCTCAGGCTTGAATTTTTTTTCCCGACTTTGGGCTTCTGTGAAGGGACACTTCCCTTTAAATATCTTGGTGTTCCTCTCTCCTCTAAGAAGCTGACTATTGCTCAATGTATGCCCCTGGTAGAGAAGGTTACTGAAAGAATAAAATGCTGGTCTGCCAAGTTACTCTCCTATGCTGGCAGATTACAATTGATCAAGTCTGTGATATTTGGTATGCAAACTTATTGGGCCCAAATTTTCATCCTGCCAAAGAGGACAATGAAGATGAAAAACTGTTTATGTAGAACATTCCTCTGGACAGGTGCTGCCGTAAACTCCAAAAGAGCTCTAGTTTCTTGGGGAAAGGTGTGCCATCCTACATCAGCAGGTGGCCTGAATATTCCGAACCTTTGCCTATGGAACAAAGCAGCTATTTTGAAGCAACTCTGGGCCATTTCTGACAAGAAAGATTGTTTATGGATTAGGTGGGTCCACATATACTATATGAAACAAGGAACAGTTGAGGATTGCACCATACCTGCAAATGCTACTTGGGTAATCAGAAAGATCTTAAAGTCGTATATTCTACAAGCCCCTGGCCTTCATGGAAATGTGCATACAAGACTTGCTGCTGTGGTTTCACTGTCGAGATTTTCTATCAAGAAGATGTATAATGCTCTCTTGCCACAGTTTCCTAAAGCACCATGGAAGTGCATCACAATGCAGGCTGGGATTCATCCTAGGTACAAGTTCATACTATGGATAGCAATGATGAGAAGATTGGCTACTGTAGAAAGACTTCTCAAATTTGGTATCACAGTCCCTCCTACTTGTGTTTTCTGCAAAGCAGTTGATGAAACCTTACCCCACCTGTTAGTCTATGCTGGTTTGGCTTGGTGTACCTAGAACAATTGGCAGTTGGCAAGAGGAAGTGCAATGGATAATATCTTGGGCAAAAAAGAAAACTGGAAGGGGAGCCATCACTAGTGCTGTTGTTGCTTTGTTTTGGAGAGAAAGGAATTTGATCAGATTTCAGAATAGCAGATACAGTGAAGACAGAGTATGCAAAGAGATTGCTGTTCATATTCACACCAGGGGGAATACAAGGAAGAAATGGAGGCCATTACTCACACAGTTGCAGGCCATGCCCTGAATGTGCTGTTTGTCTGGATGTTCTTTATAGATAGAATTAGTGCCACTGCATTTTCATTTTCATATTGTAACTGGCTTACATGAAAGAGTCTGTAGTAGTTATGTGTAGGTTAGATTCCTAGTCTTAGTTGAGTCTTTTTGATGAGAAACAGGTGGTCTGCCCTGTTTAGTTTTGTAATGATCACTTTGGTATTAATAAAGTCATTTATTTACCCAAAAAATAATAATATTGGAGGCAGTTGCCTGATGGTAGTCTGTCACGACCAAAGTCGATGACACATTGCCGCTTTGGGCCTAGGTCCACACATACATGTCTTTCAGGCTACGTCACATCTAGTTGCAAAAACGCGCGTATCATGTAAATTTGAGTTCTGCCTTATAAAACTCTTCACTTTCCTTTCCTATTCCGACGTGGAATTCACCTAAGATGTCATGTGAACCTCATCTTCAAAAGCTTGCCAGCTTAGAAGCCTGCCAATCCTGTTTGATCCGCCGTCCGTCAGGGGCATCACATAAACCCCTCATAAGGACTCAGCGAGGCGCCCCAATCGTACTAAGGGTGTAATGGCTCTGATACCATATTTGTCATGACCTAAGTTCGTCGCATGTTTGTCTGCTTTGGGCCTAGGCCCGCATGGATTTGTCTATCGCGCTACGCCACATCGAGCTCCAAAGCGTGATATGCCTTATAAAGCTCATCATTTTCCCCTCCCATTCCAATGTGGGATTCACCCAAGGTGTCATGTGCGCCTCATCTTCAGAAGCTTCCTAACCTAGAAGCCTGCTAGTCCTGCTTGACCCGCCCTCCATGCTTGACCCGCCCTCCATCAGGGGCGTCACATAGTCTATGCTTTCATTGTCCTTCCATTCCTTGCTTTTGTACAACACTTGATGTAAAATCACAATAGGACTAGTCGACTTGATGATAGATACGGGTGCATTGAATCAGCAAGTAATATAGCTGCTTTCACCTATTAGTATATTATATTCAATAAATTACACTGTTTGTTTTCCTTCCATTCCATTACATCTATTGCTCATTTTGAATAGGCAAGGAGAGAGGACGTTTTGTTTCCTGACATACTATTTTCTCAGGTTCGCTTATCTTCTGTGGAAGCATTAGGGCAGATGGTTGGTCTTATTACTAGAACACAGCTGAAGGCAGCTTTGCCAAGACTTATTCCAACTATATTGGAACTGTAAGACATACACTGGACTGCTATGTTTAAAAAAAAGTATATAATTTCCATTTAAAAAAAATCATTTTCAAAAAAGTATATAATTTCAAATGACATGAATACTTGATGTTAAATTAGTAGTTCCTTGCTTGTGCTAATTCTTTTTGAGACATTGGCACCTTAATCCCTCAAATATCGACAATTTCTAATTTTGGTCCTTGTGATTTCTGGTTAAGCACATTTAACCTTCAATCATTTAATCTGTGCATATTTTATCCCTCAAACTGTGAATCTTCACACGTTTAACGAATTATTTTGTGCTAAATCATTCAACTATCGATGTGTTATGTTGAATATGTATTTTTACTCCAAATTTAAGTATGGTATAGTTCTAAAAGTATTCTAAATATCACATATTTATAAGGGGACCAAATACACACATTTTAGTTAATTGAAGGTTAAATGTTTTTAATCAGATACTACAAGGACCAAAATCAAAATTCACCAATAGCTGAGGGACCGAAAGTGTAATTACCTTCCCTTTTTTTTTAACTTAGAAATGCGAGTGGTAGTAGTTCAGAGGGAGAAATTGTGTGTTGTATCTGTTTAGGCATTGCAGGATCTGTAACAACAAAAGCTCTTGATTTTCAGGTACAAAAGGGATCAAGATGATGTTGCCTTTGTGGCAACTCGTAACCTCCATAATCTATTAAGCGCCTCATTACTGTTGGAAAGTGGTCCACCATTGCTTGATTTTGAGGTAGGAAACACATGTCATGTTGCTGTTTGAGTTGGCATTCTCTCTTACACACCTAGTAATTTGTACTTCTCCTAAATACTGTAGGATAACTTGGTATTCTGCTAATTCTTCTCCTATTACTTCTAATTTCCTTTGATTACTTGTCTTGTCTTTGAATGAGGAACTGTAATCAGTTATTAATAGCATCAATCTTGGTAAAGTCATCGTGACTGGTCATGAATAATAGTATTCCCACGCAACAGACAGTCACTACTCGGTACTTTGTAATTTTCTACATTCAACCTGGAAATTCCTCCTTTCCCTTCTTTCTTGCGTATAAAGGGTAGACAATTTATCAAAAGAGCCGTCCTTCAAATTCCGATGAACAAAGAGGCGACCCCTCATCATCAGTAGTTTTCCTGTTCAGTTCCAAACTCTCTCTTGAGCAACTTGGGTCAAAGCAGCAGTACATGTGTATTCTTATCATATGTGGATACATCAAAATATACACGGCCTTATTAGGAAAGTCAAAATTTACACGTTACTTGGAAACATAGAGATTGAAGGGGAGCCTGGAGAAACTGGTAAAGTTGATGCCATGTGACCAGGTGGTCACGGGTTCAAGCCGTGGAAACAGCCTCTTGCAGAAATGTGAGGTAAGGCTGCGTACAATAGACCCTTGTGGTCCGGCCCTTTCTCGGACCCCGCGCATAGCGGGAGCTTAGTGCACCGGGCTGCCCTACTTGGAAGCATAGAGATATACTTGTGTTGTCAAACTAAGTGGTACCTAGTACTATAATGGAAGCATTCCGAAGCTGGTCAGGAAGGAGGATAGACAAGCAGCGTAGGTTCATGCATTTATGGTTGTTTGGAAAAAGAGAACTAACATGTGTGCACACTTAAATATTGTGTTTCGGTTACCACACTATTTTGTTGTTGCGACTGTTCCTTTTTATGAATGCTCTGTACTGCGTTCCTTATTAGTTGCCATGTTTCCTTCACTGCCGTATTTCCTTTTCATAACTGCTTTGACTTGCCGCACTTGAGCCGAGTGTCTTCCAGGAACAACCATGCTACCTCCGCAAGGTAGGGGTAAGGTCTGCATACACTCTACCCTCCCCAGACTCCCCAGACCCCACTTGTGGAGTGTAATTACATTGGGTATGTTGTTGTTGTTGTAACTTATCTCGAGAGCCGTTAAGCTTTCACCAGTTAGAGTATGCCTGATGTTATTTGCAATCATTTCATTGTTAACATGTTGCTATATCAGTTCCATTTATAGCATCATTCTGATTTAGATAGGTAGCTAACTATCTGTGATGTGTGCAGGACCTTACTGTCATATTGTCAACTCTTCTTCCTGTGGTTTGTAGAAGTGGTGACCAAAAAGAGCATTCAGATTTCTCCGTTGGGCTGAAGGTCTTGTTTATTTATTCTTTTTCCTTTAAGAGTAAGTTTCATTGATTAACCAGTTGATAGTCGTTTCCTGCTTGGAAGCTCTTCAGGTCTCATTTCTGTATTTGAGGCCTTAGTTTGTTATTATTTTTTCAATTATTAAACCAAAGGGGATAAACACACAGGTTTACAAGCTCACATCAGTGCTACAGAAATGAGTTAGATTCTAGGAGTCCAATTCAATCAGGTACACAAAGAGAGACATCCCGTGCACTTTAATTGTATTCAAGAGATAACAAAATGTTCTTAATCGGTACGGATGAGTTTTCCTCCTCAAAAAGCTCTCCTGTTGCTTCTTTCCATATTGCCCAAAAAATGGCACATGGAAGGATCCTCCGTTATCTTAACTGATTGGCTTCCTGGTTCTTCCTCTCCAACTTCTAAGGAGATCACACTACTTGTTGGCAATGGCATCTCCCAGTTAACACACATCAGACCAGATAGAAGACAAACCAATTTTGAAGAAAGACCAGTACAAGCATAGATGTGCTATGACCCCTTCTCCAAACTATGCATGAAGTACCAACAAACATATATTTCCTCTCTTCCTAAGATTTTCAGGAGTAAGAATCGCACTACTAGCAGCTGGCCACTAAGAAGAGGAAACTTTTTCGGTACCATTATCCGCAGATAGCTATTTGAGAGAAGCCTTTGGAATCTCTCTTCAACAGAGCATGGTAGAAAGATCTTACATTAAAATGTTTGATGATACTCCTTCCACTCCCAGGTTGCATGTGGCCTTAGTTTGTTCATCCACATGTCTGTATAAATAGTTCGGTTACTTACATCCCGTCCTTTTAAGAAGATGACTGCTATTATTTGCTCAGTTTGGAAGGAAGAAGTTCTGTTGATATTGAAGTGGTAAGATACTACCGGTTAAAAAAGAAGCTTCTGTAAGTCCTGGTAAAGACATCTAAAGCAAGCTATATTGCAAGCACTGGCAGCTTTCTGCCAGTCCTGGTAAAGATATTTAAAGCTTTAAAATATCGAGAGGCTAACAGCACTGGCCACCCTAAAAACCATTCTTTAAATAGTAAATTCTCTGAATGTAGTATAGGGTTGATTTTCCTTCTTCCCTAAGTTTTTGGTCATATTAACATTACCAAGGCTTTCTTATTGCCCTGTGACAAAAATCTGCTTTGTCTCTTAAAATCGTTCTATGTATCTTCGCATGTTATATTTGACTAATATATAGTAATTTGGCTTTTGTGTGAATGACAGACTTATAATGAAGTTCAGCATTGTTTCCTAACAGTTGGTTTGGTGTACCCGGAGGATTTGTTTGTCTTCCTTCTTAATGTGGGTATTTTCTCCTTCGTGCATCCCAAAGCAAGAACTTTGTGATATTATGCTCAGTATAACCTATCAAGGAGGCAATTAGAAGGAAACCAATAGTTTGCAATAGGAAATAAAACAGCTTTTTTTCATTTTCCTCCACTTGTTTTTGAAGTCCAGAATTCATCCCTCCTTATAAAACAAAATGAAATGGCTAACTTAGTTGTGAGACTTGATTATTTACAAGGTAATTGTTCCACTAAATGTTGTGTATTTGCTCTTTGCCACTGTCAGAAATGCAAGCTGAAAGAAGAACCACCGACTGTTGGTGCACTTTGTGTATTAAAGCATTTATTACCCAGGTTATCTTTTCTACTTAAATTTGTTAATGTTAAGTTTAGCTTCTCTTTCCCATGTGACTGTCATCGACTACTTTTATAGATTGTCCGAGGCTTGGCATAGTAAGAGGCCTTTACTAATTGAAGTTGTGAAGCTGTTATTGGAAGAGCTTAATTTAGGGGTCTGTAAGGCCCTTGCAGAGGTATTTAAGAATTGAAAGTTTGCCTGTAGTGATCAAGTTATGCAAACACTTACTCTACTTCTAGATTCTATGTGATTGTGTTGCTTGCTTTGCAGCTAATTGTGGTTATGGCTTCCCACTGTTACTTGGTTGGTCCTTCTGGAGAGTTGTTCGTTGAATATCTTGTTCGTCATTCTGCAATGTTTGGTCTGCACAGAGATGATACTGAGAGATCTAGGGAATTGAATTCGTCATCTGGTGGTTATTACCCTTTTGTGTACAAGAAAGTGGAGGTATGCATCTCTTATAAAATATTCTGGAACTTGCAGTGGCTGGTCTTTTTTTTTTGATAACCGTGGTGTCCGGGCCAGCTTGCATGCACCTTGACTATTTCCACGAGGTACTTCCCACCTCCCACCAACAATAGGTACTAGGTAACTCTGTCCACCAAGGCTGGAACAGATGAGAAGAAATCACCTAGTGTTTTGTTTTGTCTCTGCTGGGATTTCAACTCGACACCCTTGGGTGCTACTTGCAGTGGGTGGTCTATTTCCTGTTTTTCAATATTTCCACCAATTTCATCTTTTATTCATGGCTGTGCTCAGTTCCTTTCCCTTCTCTTCATGTGCGATAAAGAGAGGAGTGCTTCCTTTGGCTTTTGGGGAGGGAGAGGGAGAGATGGTTCCATTTAGGGTGGCAAACGGGCGGGTCGGATTGGATATGGGCGGGTCAAAACGGGTTAAACAACAAACGGACAAAATATCTGACCCACCCATATTTAATACGGATAAAAAATGGGTTAACTGACGAATAATATGGATATCCATAATTCTGGGGAGAAAACAAGCTAAAAGCCAAAATAAGCTTAGACTCCCAAAAAGTAAGAACTCATAAAAAATAACAAGCAGCCAAATGAGTAGGTATTTATAATATGGATATCCATATTATCTATCTGGATATCCATTTTTAGTGGATAATATCCATGTTTGATCCATTTTTAAATGGTCAGTTATCCAACCCAGTTGGATTGGCTGGTTATTTGTTTCGTTAACCATTTTATCAGCCCTATGCTAAACTATAAGATGCTTGAATTCTCTCAGATGAAGATGGAGGTTGCTACCATGTCAGAATTGAGGGCAATCTGTGAAAAGGGTCTTCTTCTAATAACTGTTACTGTCCCCGAGATGGAGGTATTACTTCTCCCTTTAAGAAATTCAGTTTAGTAATCTGTGTGAAAAGATTTTCAGTTATTTACCCCCCCCCCCCCCCCCTTTTTTTTTTTTTTTTTTTTAATGCTGATTATCATTTGTGGAACTGACTGAATTCAGTTTGTGCGGATTGTAGCATGTTTTATGGCCATTTTTGTTAAAGATGATTATATCACGAGTTTACACAGGTGCAGTTGCCACGGTATGAGTTATTTTCTCTCTTTTTAGCCTTCATTTTTTGACAAGGTTCACTACCTGTTGAAAACTTTCCTCTCTTTAAGTCAAGCTTGCATGTTCTATCTGCTATCGACAATGGGGTTTCACATCTACCTTTTATACCATAACTCCTTCAAGTGCCTTCTTTGTAGGTTTGCAAATGCATATCAGAATTGTGCAGGCGTAGATCTTCTCAAAGTGGTGCATCGGTTTTGGAATGTAAAGCTCGTGCTGATATTCCTCATCCTGAGGTAATCAATTTTAGTTTCACTGAGCAGCGGAGAATCTATATATTCTCATCTTGTTTAAGAAATGTATACAGCTATTTTACCTCTTTTTTGGTGTTTTAGGAGCTTTTTGCACGCCTGATTGTTCTACTCCATAATCCTCTGGCTAGGGAGCAGTTGGCAACCCAGATTCTAACCGTAAGTCCTTGTGTCTAGTGTCTTAGACTATAATAATTGTTGAAATGTGTAACCATCTCATCTTAAGTTGTTAGAAAGAGTACACTTTTATTAACCGTAAGTCCTCGTGTCTTGCAGGTCTTGTGTTATCTGGCACCACTCTTTCCAAAGAACATTAACTTGTTTTGGCAAGATGAGGTATAAAATATATGCAATATGTTAACCAAGCTTATACTTTAGCAATTTTTTTAGTGTTTTTATGCAATGAAATTATTCACTATATAAACAACTAGATAATTGAAGATTGACGTTGAAAGCCTAGTTATTTTGGTGCACCCATGTAGTTCCTATTTGTATAGAGGATTGGGTGGTGCTTGTAGAGAACCATCTTTTGTAGTTTTCTCCTCCTTTTGGTATACCCCTTGTATCCGGCTAGGTTGGCCTTGTTATTGGAACTTCTAAAAGTAACACTTCATAATTTGTACTTACTGCTACCACATTGTGGCTAAGTTCTCTTTTTCTAGTTTGTCTACCCAGATGTTTGAAGTTCCTCAACTGACATCTTGCAACTAGGTTCTTTTTAGCTATTTACCCTTTGGCTTATTTCCTCTGTTATATTAGCAGAAATTGAGGGCATTTTACACAAGTCCTTCCTTATATGTTTTCTCTGCCTTTGCCTATTCCACACTGTCGCTTCACTCTTCGTTCTGGCCCCCTATCCACCATCACATCACGCTGCGCTCCACCTCTTACAGCCCCCATAACCTTTTCATGGACATGAGAAGGAATAGGCGCGGGTAGGGGTGACAAAATTAGCGCATGAAAACACGACCCACCCAAGTCTGGATGATCATTAACCCGCCCGTTTTTTGGGTTATGACTCACTTTTTAGCCCATTTCAGCGCAAGTAACTTTTGGACCGGTCAATAACCCGCCCATTTATTAACTCAACCCATTTTGGCCTGCCCAAATTCAGCCTAACCTGCCCGTTTGACACCCCTAGGCGCGGGTAAAACGGCCACTGGAGTAGTAGTAGACAACAATACAGAGGCTGTTCAGGCATAGGTGCAACGAAGGTGCATGAAAGGGGGAAGATATGGAGAGGAGCTACAAAACGGTTAGAGCCTTGGCAAAGGGAAGGTAGCAAAATGGCCAAGAAAAACTATCTTGGGGAGATTAAAATGCAGATCTAAACTCTAGAATATGTAATATCAGGGGGATGAATAGGATAGGAACTCTATTTATTCCAAAGAAATATTTGAATACTTTTGTTTTGTATGTAACGCGGAGACAAGTTTTCTGTATGTCTTAATGGGTTATCTTGTTTGCTAAGCTCTAGATTCCGAAGATGAAGGCATACATCAGTGATACGGAAGACTTAAAGCAGGATCCATCATATCAAGAGTCTTGGGATGACATGATTATCAATGTAAGACTAGTAACTTTATCCCCATGTTTGAAACATTGAAATTTGTCTCCTCGTTCTTTACGATCGAATTATTATTCAAGACTACATAGATCGGTGTGTAGGGGATTTTTTGATCCTTGAAAATATGATTTTGCTTTAAATAAAAAATAACATTGCCGTTGAGAAAAAGAATGAATGGAGTACTAAGAGCAATGGATATTTTTTACTACTCGGAACAATTTTTTAATGTTGAAAATATGATTTTGCTTTATATAAAAAATACATTGCCGCTGAGAAAAAGCATGAATGAAGTACTAAGAGCAATTAATATTTTTCACTAAGAACGATAAACATTTCTCAATCTCTTAAAGCATGTCGACTCGGAAACAACCTCTCTACCCCACAAAGGTCGGGGTAAGGTCTGTGCACATCCAACCTTTCCACACATCCTACCCTCCCCAGACCCCACTTGTGTAATCGTATGTTGTTGTTAAAGCGTGTCGTCACTTTTGGAAACAATGACTTTTCTGCTCCTGATTCTACGAGAAATTCTTTGATCTCAGCTCTTAACTTTTTTGGATCCATAAAAGGGTAAATTTCAGTAATAATCAGTACTAAGATGGTGCATCTCATGTTTAACTCTACCGACTTGAAGTAATCTAGTAAAGTTTCACCTTGCCTCAATACGTGTTGGACCTAAATTCGTCTATTGACAGTTTATTGCAGAGTCTTTGGATGTAATTCAGGATGTCGACTGGGTTATATCACTTGGAAATGCATTTGAAAAGCATTATGAACTTTATAAACCTGATGACGAGCACTCTGCATTGCTTCATCGGTAATGTCAGTTATCTTCAATTTGATAACTTCAATTGGAACTGCTAAGAGTAAATTCCCTAAAAGGTCACCCATGTATTGAGAATTGCCTAGTAATATCACTTATATTTCTTTTAGGACTAGACTATGTTGTATGGGGCGGAGTCTTGGTCAGTCAAGACTTCGCACATCCAAAAAGATGAAAGTTGCGGAGATGGATGTGTGGGCATACAAGGAGGGATAGGATTAGAAATGATGATATCCGGGACAGAGTGGGAGTGGCCTCGGTGGAGGATAAGATGCAAGAAGCGAGGTTGAGATGGTTCGGGCATGTGCAGAGGAGAGACACAAATGCCCCATTGCGGAGGTGTGAGAGGTTGACTATGGATGGGTTCAGGAGAGGTAGAAGAGAGGTAGAGGTAGGCCGAAGAAGTATTGGAGAGAGGTGATTAGACGGGATATGAAGCAGATGCAACTTACCGAGGACATGACCTTAGATAAGGGGTTGTGGAGGACACGAATTAGGGTAGGAGGGTAGTAGGTAGCGTAGTCCTACTTACGCTTACAGACTGGTAACAGGTAGTTGTAGTGTTATTATTGTAGGCCTGCTTAGCCTATCACGGTGCAGTATTGCTTTATAGTCCTCTGTCGCTTGATTTCTGTTGCTATGAGTTCTTTAGTGTACTTTGTTTATCTTATTTACATGCGTTAGTTACTGCTTCCCTTTTCAGAACGCGCTGTCATGGCTTATTTGCTTTTGTTACCATCATTTTCATACTACTTTAAATTTCGTGTCCGGGTCTGACCGTTTCTCTTGCTTTGCTTGTGCTTATGCTTTTTCTTAAGCCAAGGGTTTTTCGGAAACAACCGCTCTACCTACTAAGGTAGAGGTAAGGTCTGCGTACACTCTACCCTCCTCAGACCCCACGTTGTGGGATTTCACTGGGTATGTTGTTGTTGTAATATCACTCAACTATCATTATTTTCCACAAAAAATACTAAACACCACAAAACCCTTCTTCTCTTCTAGTTGGCATGCCATGTCACACTAAAATAAATTTATTTAACTCATCAAACTCAGTTAGGCCAACCTAACCCAAACCCATTCAACTTGGTTAAGGTATGCATGATTCGGACATCATTGTTATACAAAAATGTTGTAAAACTGGAAAAATTTCTCTTTTTGAGATACTAAGAGAGACTAGAGCCATAGTTTTTTTATGTTCGCCAGTATGATAAATGACTCAAGATCAATCATGTAATGGAAGGGGAGTAGCGTGGGTGGGATGCAAAGAAGGCTATTCGACCGGAATGAGTTTGATCTATATAGAAGAGGAAGGTAAATACTCCAATTTGTTCCATCAACCAACACCTTTGGTCCTCCTGAATAGTCAGGTTTAAACATAGCAACCTCGTCGCCAATTTTGGTAAGTTTCTTGACAATCTTGGAGCAATCATGTCTTGGTATTTGTCAATCCAGATTATCTTGTCGTACAACCTTTCATTCACTTAGTTTTTTTTTGTCATTTCTAACATTATAATAATTGGTTTATCCCTGGAATCTAATATTTAACTAAAAAATTATACATCGGTTGGGTATCAGACATGCATGTGTTGGTATAAGACATGGGTTGGGTTGGTTAAATGGGTTTCATGAGTAAAATAAATTTATTATTAAATAATATAATTTTAATGTGACATGGCATGCCAATTAGGAGAGAAGAAGGGTTTGTGGTGTTTAGTATTTTTTGAGGAAAATAATAATAGTTGAGTGATACTCTAGTCCCAAAAGCGACATAAGTGATATTACTAGGCAATTCCCAATACATGAGTGACCTTTTAGGGAATTTACTGGAACTGCTATTTCTTTTAATACTATTCTCTCTTAATTTGCTTATTTGTGTGACCGCCTTTGTGCATGTTTGATTAATGAAACTTTACAATTAATCAATTTTTCTTACTGTCACTTGGCTAATTCAATATATAGATTGTCATAAAAACTGAATTATTATCTTTTGAGCTCTTCTATTTTATTTTCTTTTCTTAAAAGCATAGTGATTAGATTTCCATTGGTTTATTTGTTTTCGACAGAATTCTAAATAATCCTAAATACCTCCTGACACCAAAAACTTGATTCCTGGGGAATAAACATTTTTATTTATGAGAACCGTATTGCATGCAGGAAAATTTCTAACTGCTTGTCTGAGAGACTTTTTATTTGAATACTTCAGTATAGTATGAATAAATTCAACATCCCAGGCCCTTGAAAGTTTGCTTCAGCTTGAGAGTTGCTAAAAGTTATTTATTCTTATCGAGCAGTTTTTCTTTTTTTAGTTCTTGTTTCCATTGGATCTTTAACTCCAAATATCCGTATTACGTGTTTGCAAGCCGACCTGCATTCTGTGCAGGCATTGTTACTTGAGGATTCTAATTGTTCATTGTTCGTGTATTCTGAATCCTTTCAGATGAAATTAGAGGAAGAGAGACCCCTATATTGTGAAAATGATATCATAAAATGTGGAAAAAGTTCCTGATATTTCTGCACTGCATGCATGTGGAGATAGCTATTATTGGGATAGAGAATAATTGAATACACTTAATATTTGCCAATTATTGTTGCTGTTAAATAAATATATTATATTGGTTCAAAAAGGTGATTCAACCCCGTGTACAGGATTATACAATTATTAGTTTTTGAACAATGTATCATTGTCTACGTAGAGCAAGTAGTCATCTGTATTAATAGGAATTTCATAGGTGCTTTTAAAATTTGGAAAAAACAAAAAGATCCAACGAAGTTTCATAAGGGTAATTTCGGTCCTTTCAGAAACCCCCTCCAATTTCTTTCTTTGCAGAGTCTGCACATTAGCACGAGGGTCACAGTCCTTTCAATATTTTCTTCTAGTTTTTCTGATCTTCCAGGTAGGAAGCAACTCGTCAGTATCTTAAAAAGTCACCAATTATTGACTTTGTAATCCCGGACGATGGCAAATAACTTCCTTTAATATCCATATGCAAATAGAAATGGGGACCATATAGCTTTGAAGTTTTTCCCTTGAAACTGACAATAGCCATGAACGGTTAATTTTAAAATAAAATATTCTACTTGTTGAATTTTTTTAATCAAACTAGGATGGGTTGTCTTAGGGAGGGTTTTCTTAATTCCAACTCTCACCTTCAAGAAGCTTCCTACTCTTTGCTAAAATTCTTATCCTATTAAAAAAAGGTCCCTTGTCGTCGCTAAACTGAATAAAGACTTCTTATTTTGAGGCCATGAAACTATTTGAGCCTCTTTGAGAAATATGTTTCCTTCATCAGTGCTGAAGAAGAAAAAAGGAAGCATCTCTAGAAGAAGATAAATTATCATTTTTATGGTTGAGGTACCACAGAATTCTCTTTTCACAGAACTACCATTAAGATGTGCAAGTTAAACCTCTCTTATTACTGTTAAGTTTTACTTTAAGTGCAATTGTCACACTGATTAGATTCCTGCTTCTGCATTGAACATAATTAAGTGGTTTGATGCTTAACCAAAAATTTCCAACCTTTTGTAACACGAGGAGGACTTTCTTGAAACCTCGTCATTTCTTGTCAGGTGTCTTGGAATTTTGCTGCAAAAGGTTCATGACAGAGCTTATGTTCGTGCTAAGATTGATCTGATGTATAAACAAGCCAATATTACGATTCCAACAAATAGACTTGGCTTAGCAAAAGCCATGGGATTGGTAATTAATTTGAAATTAGACTTTCTTTTTAACTGGCAACTTAATTTGAAATTAGACTATTGGTTTACTAGTTTGCAAATTTGTTAGAAATATAATTCTAATAAAGTCATTGTAGTTAATCTTGCTTACCGTGTGCTGATACAATGTTGCTTAGGTGGCTGCATCACACTTAGACACAGTTCTGGATAAGCTGAAAGACATCTTGGACAATGTTGGGCAAAGTATTTTCCAAAGGTGATGTCTGAGCCAGGAATTGATTTAGTTCCCTGAATCCTCTTTTCGCCTGAAGTTTCTTTAGACTTATTAATTCCGATGAAGTAATTTTCATTAATCTGGCTGGGAAATTCCCTGTTTACAAGTAGTACTTTAGACTTGGTAACTAAATTCATCAACTTGAAGGGTGGAAATAGGTAACCTTTATCATTTGGAACTTTCTAACTGCGTGGGTATATTTTGTGAATTGGAAGATGTAATTGATCTTATGGGACTTAATTATGAGTTGTTTCAGTCCAATTAACAAAGTTACTGATGATACAAATATCTTAATTAATAACTTCAACTAGAACATTGTTGCATATGGTAATTGTTGTTTTGTGATTCATTCTATGCTTTTATGCTTATTTCATTGTTCTATGTATGCTTTTATTCCACGTGCTTTAGAATAAAATTTCCCTTGCAAAAGTTGGATCACTAAACAGTTGATTCCCCCCAATACTGATCTACCTATTCTTAGTAGAAACTGGCTCATGATGTCTGCCAGATGCTTCGAGTTTCACAGTTCAAGATGTTACCAACTATGATAACTATGAAATGAAAATAAATGAACTAACATATCCATCTAAATAAAAGGAATAGATGAGGGAAAAAAGCAGAGGCATAGGAACCCTGTAAAAGTATTTATTATCCTCTTTATAGTTTAGAAGTTGGAACAGGTCCTGCTGTGTACTACATTTCTTGTTTTCTCGGTATCACATCTAGAGTATGAGAAGATTTGGCTGTTGCAGATTTCTATCATTTTTCTCGGATAAAGCTAAAATGGAAGAATCTGATGATATCCATGCTGCTTTGGCGCTAATGTATGGGTATGCTGCAAAATATGCTCCCTCAACTGTTATTGAAGCCAGAATAGATGCTCTAGTGGTATGTAATATTGTTGTTACGCGAACTCCTCTATTTTCATCCTCTGTCAGAATATGAATTTTCTATTAGGTTCTACGTATTACAAACCCGTATTCTTGTCAATAGGTGTGTCTTTTAAGTTCATTTTTTCTAATAAAGTAAATTTTTTATAGAAGTTCATTGTATAATTGTTTGAACTATATGGCTGCTGTATTACTTACAGGGGACTAATATGCTGTCACGACTTCTTCATGTACGCCACCCTACAGCAAAGCAGGCTGTCATCACAGCAATTGATTTGTTAGGTTTGTATAGTAATTTACCTCCGGTAATGGAATATGTTTCCATATCTTTGAGTTTCTTATATGTACTAGCTTGCATGCAATGCATATGGTTGTAAAACTTCGAACAACGAATAAATACTGGGTCATCTTAGCCAAAAGTTTGATAATGTTTGGTATGATATAAAAATAAATTTGTGTCGAAGTGTTGAGAGATAAAATATTGGAACTATGTTTTGAGTTCTGTTATCACAGATTTCATTTTCTATTAATATTTTTAATTTTACAGAACAAGAAGTTGTAAAATATAGACTTAACAATCATAAAAAAGTTCTAAATTTAGGGAATACCAATTAATTGGTATATTCATGTTGTATATTTACTTTTAACTCTTATGCTTTTAAGTTTCTTAGCTTGCCAATAAGAACTTCATTACTTTTTTATTTATATTTATTTTTTGTATAA
This sequence comes from Anisodus tanguticus, assembly GCA_034509755.1. NCBI lineage: Eukaryota > Viridiplantae > Streptophyta > Magnoliopsida > Solanales > Solanaceae > Anisodus > Anisodus tanguticus. The sequence goes on along the minus strand of CM067555.1, from coordinate 2,934,815 downwards.
TGTTGTCAATGGAGAAAACCAGCTTGATTCTTGAGCATTTCACATTGCTTTGCATATTTTGTCAGTTTACCTATCATGTTTTTTCATAGTTTGATCAACAGGGCAATAATATCTTACTCCCGGCTAGTTTGGGGTTTATTGTTGCTGCTATCATCATCGTGGCTACAATCAGTTTCACATATTTGATGCAAGTAAAAAGTGAGTTTGCTGTTGATTAAACTACAGGGGCTTATGTGTGTATCATTCTGCTTTAGGTCAGGCAGTTATAAATGCGGCTGAAAGTGGTATATCATTCCCGCTGAAAAGAAGAGACCAGTTACTTGACTATATACTAACATTAATGGGCAAAGATGAGGAAGATGGATTTTCTGAATCCAACATTGAGCATCTGCACACTCAGGTTTGTGTATTGCCAGTGATTTCTCTGCTCAATGCCATTTCACTTATCTTCATCAGGATTATACCACTTTTATGTTCTAAATTACTCTATTTTTCTCCTCTTGCTTTTGGAAATTGGTTTTTGAATTGCAGTCGCTTGCTTTAAGTGCCTGCACTACTCTGGTTTCCGTAGAGCCAAAATTGACTACTGAAACAAGAAACCTTGTTATGAAGGTGATAGTGTTGATCTTCTTCATCAGTGAGGTGGTCTTGATTTGTGTGTCCTCTTAACAATTTTTTTTCACTTGGCAGGCGACTATTGGATTTTTTGGTTTGCCGAATGATCCTGCTGATGTTATTGACCCCCTTATTGACAACCTGATTACTCTTCTATGTACGATACTTATTACAAGGTATTCCCTTTCTGGTTAACTTGTCTCTATTTTATATGTTGACTTAAGCTATATTCTTAATGTGTAGCAGCAACTGTATTACTTCCGGAGATAATCTCTTAACTATAATTCAAGCCAATAAGACTCATTTTTGTTGCATATTCACTTAACAAAACTAGCTATAGTGCAATTACCCCGAGAAAGTACTCCTTACAAAATATTACAAAAGTTATAAAACGACTTTGAAGTTGATTTAGCCAATGCATTAACAAATAAAGAAATTACGGGATTATTTCGAAAGCACAAAAAAGTGAACCATGCACAATGTACATTAATCTGTTTTGTTGTCTCTGCCGAAGACAGGAACATGCATGTACCCACACACACATCCTCGATAGTATACTTGGCAACAAGTACTTTATGGGCCTAAGATTCCATTTGACTAAGCATGATGTACTTGATCATAATAAATGTATGCATTTTGCAGTCAAGTAAACCATAGGGCATAGACCATGTATTATGATTGTTTTCTTTTCTTAAGTGATGCTTCTGTTGCTTTCTCATAATTAGTGGAGAGGATGGAAGAAGTCGAGCAGAGCAATTATTGCACATATTGAGAAAGGTCGATCAGCATGTTTCCTCTTTATTGGACTACCAGAGGAAAAGAGGGTGTCTTGCAGCTCATGAGCTACTTTTCAAGTTTCGGATGATCTGTATCATTGGATACTGTGCACTAGGCTGTCAAGGAACTTGCACTCACAGAGAGAAAACTGATCGTTCTCTGCATCACATCTTATCTAATTTGCCTTGTAAGTGCCTTTTCTTTTGCATAGATTTCATACTAGTTTTTGTGTACTGACCTAATACTTTTTCCTTGATACCTATTACCAGCTGCATTTGCTTTACCAAGCCGTGATGCTTTGCGCTTGGGAGATCGTATAATGATGTATCTACCGCGATGCGTAGATACAAATTCTGAAGTTCGAAAAGTTTCTGTTCAGGCAAGCTTCAATACATTCCGATGAATTTAAGCTGGCCTATGTGATTAGCATGCAGAATTCCGCAAGACCCCCCCCCCCCCCCCCCCCCCCCCCCCCCCCCCATTTCTTTGCATCTAACAAATTTTAATGGTTTTCTCCTGGCAGATCCTTCATCTGTATTTCAGTATATCTCTATCACTTCCAAAGCCTGTCAACTCTAGTTTCAGCAATGACATTGAGTTATCCTATAGTGCTTTGTCTTCCCTTGAAGATGTTATAGCTATCCTACGAAGTGTGAGTTTTCCTGAATGCTTCTTTTTTCCCTTTCCTTTCTTTAGAAATCTTTGCTTGCTGAAAGGATAGTAAAAGGAGATATCATTGTAATACTGATACCTTAGTATTTAGTGAGCGCGCTATGTGGTACATTAGTATTTCTACTTCTCTTCAGTGTATAAATCTTTTTGCGTCTGAACACAACTTCATATTTTCAGGATGCTTCAATTGATCCATCGGAGGTGTTTAACAGGGTTGTTTCATCTGTTTGCATCTTGCTGACAAAGGAGGAGGTACGATTTAGTTTGTTATAAAATGCTGTCCATTTTATGCGTTCTCTGTAGCCTCATGTTATTCCAATATGTACAGCTGGCTGCAGCTATGCATGGTTGCTCGGGTGCTATATGTGATAAGATTAAGCAATCGGCAGAAGGTGCAATCCAAGCAGTTAACGAGTTTGTTACAAAGAGAGGTAATGAGCTGAATGAGACAGATATTGCAAGGTATTTCTCTGCCAAAACAATCTCATACTAGCATTGATACTGAAAAAGCGGTTAATCAACTTTTCTTCCAAGGATTGACAAGGTTTCTGTTCAACTTTGTTTTATATCTTTTTTCCAACAGAACAACACAATCATTGCTCTCAGCAGTAATTCATGTGACCGAGAAGTATTTACGTCAGGAAGCTCTTGGGGCTGTATCTTTGCTGCAATTTCTTTCTAATCAGTGAAGCAGAACATGTTTGGTTGTTTACACATTATGTCTAGATTAACAATGTTTTCCTGCGCTATGTGGAGGACTCTTTGATTGCCTTTTGTAGTGTTATAGTGTGTTGATTGTCATCAATCTTTTCTTTAACTGTGAGAAGATATGTTCCCTTGCGGAGAACACAAGCTCAAGAATTGTTTTCAATGAAGTTTTAGCTGCTGCAAGAAGGGACATAGCCACAAAAGATATATCTAGATTACGGGGAGGGTGGCCAATACAGGATGCCTTCCATGTGAGTATCTTAATCTGTTGTCTGCTGGCATGTTTATTGTTCTTTAGATCTGCCTTGGTGTGTTGTATAATTAACCTTCAATGCAACATAGAAAATAGTTGAAGCATCAACAATCAAGAAATGAAACTGGTAGCAAAATAGAGGAATTATAAGTAAAGGGCATGAAAAAGGGAGGAAATACTAAAGAGAACAGAAGTAATTAAAAACTTATTATGAAAGACTAGTTACAAGACAACCAGATAATAGTATGAAAAAACTTGCCTATTCATACATCAACTTTATGTGCTTGAAAAATTAAAGCATATTGATGATTAAGAATACTGCAACTCGTTGAATCAGGTAATGAGGCTGGTTTTAAATTTGTTCTCATGAATAAATGGAGGATCAATTTCCATCCTTTAGCATATCCCTGGAACTAGTTTGGGATTGAGGCACTTGTTGATTGATTGTGACGATTCGCGCAGGAGCTGGTAGAATTGACATCCAGATAGTCCTTGTCATAAACAAATAGGTGATTAGTTTTTGAAAATTCAGTGTAAGAACTGGGAAATAATCCAATGTTCTGAGATTTAGAAAGGTGCTAAAGATCTTCACATGGCTTGATGAAGTTACTTCATCCAGTGAGCCTCCAAAATTTTACTGATTCTCTATCCAAAGAATATCCAAAGGAAAAGAGTCATTTAGATTCAGAACCTCATGTTTAATCTGGTTAGACATTAGATAGAAGTTCCTTATAATTGAACTGCGAATGTGAGATAAACAAGTAGCGAGACATTAGACAGAAGTTCCTTATAATTGAACTGCGAATGCGAGATAAATAAGTATAACATCTTATGTTGCTACCTTGTTTCATTTAGCAAAGCTTATGTGGTTTGACAATTATTAAAAGATTTTAGGTTACTTTATCCAAATGGATTGTCATCACCATTTTTAATGGTAGTTTTATGGTTAGATTATTATAGAAAGAGTATAATTTACATAGCTGATCCTCACGAATTCTGACCGCTAACGGTTGTGAACAACGGTCTAAATTAATCAATATGTTCTTATGTGTGGCCCTTTACTCTCTTTTACCTGGTTATAAAAGTTGGTACCTAAAAGGCTAAGATACGACAGAACATTTTGAAGTGTTAACTGAGGTAATATACTTTTGGAGGGAACTCCACATGTTGGAACTTTCACCTTTTCAGAAATGTATTTCTAACGGTTTTTTAAGATGTACTCTTCCTAGCTTTATGTTACTTCAAAATTCTTCACCTTATTGTATGCTTCTTATAAAAAATATTATATGCTATATTAACCAGCTTATTTGTCATCTTCATCGATGTCTAGCTTCATTTATCTCGGGTTGACTGGCCGTTAATTGCCAAATTTCTACTTGTCTTGAATAGGTGTTCTCACAGCATTCAGTACTTTCATACATGTTTCTGGATCATGTTATGTCTGTCATCAATCAGATGCCTACTCTTGGAGGGGATTTGGGTCAAGATGGAAGTTCTGGCCATGCAGTTGATAGTATTTTAGAAGATAATATTGCAAGAGCAGCTATTGTTGCTCTTACTGCTTTTTTCAGGTATTGTTTCTGTTGTGAATATAATTAAGTAAATAAAAGTGTGCTCTCTCTAACAGCTTAAGCTTTTAGATGAGATGGTCATACACTACAGTTCCCAATTGCATTTTTTTTCCTTTTCTTTCTTGTTGAATTTGTTGCTTTTTCCCCCAATTCATCAGGGGTGGTGGTAAAGTTGGTAAAAAAGCAGTTGAACAAAGTTATGCTTCTGTTCTTGCAACACTAACGCTTCAACTGGGCAGCTGTCATGGCTTAGCTAATACTGGTGAACTAGAACCACTGCGGTAGTATTCCAGAGAACTCACTTTTGCTTTTTTCATTATCAAAAGAAAGTTACCTCACCTGTTTTCTACCATCCTTAGTGCACTACTGGCTGCATTTCAAGCATTCTGTGAATGTGTCGGTGATCTGGAAATGGGGAAGGTGAAGATTTTTCAGACCAACTTCCTGGAGATCTTTTTAAATAGTTGACCTTTTCAAATATGGTTTAGATGATAAGGATTCTCTTCTATGATCAGATTCTTGCACGAGATGGAGAGCAGAGTGAAAATGAGAAGTGGATCAACCTTATAAGAGATCTGGCAGGCTGTATTTCTATTAAAAGACCAAAAGAGGTAGGATGATCCTGTACAAATGCTGCCTCTTTCTTCATTCTTCTGTTATTTGCTATTTCGATCTCTTCTTGTTTCCCTCTGCACATATCTTTGTCAAGATTATGGACTAGAGTCGAATGAGTAACTTCCTATTCCAGGCTAACAGAATTTACTGGAAAGAAAAAGAACTTGCTAAAATGACAAAATACCCATGGTTTAATATTTTTCTACCCTTTCTTTCCTTTTTTATTCATCTGTCCCATTCATTTTCCTTATCACTTTTGTTTTTCTCCATTTTTGTGCTGAAGCATGTCGTTTTGTTATCTATAATGTTCTTTATACGTTTATCTTTTTCCTTAGCCATTTTTGTAGTAAGGAATTCTATTTGAAAAAGACTTCCCGAATACCATGCATAACTTTGAGCTCCCAATTGGTAATAATTTTGCTTAAATAAGTTTAATTCTTTTTCATTTTTCTGTCGTATAGCATTTGAATGTTTTCATCAATTAATCTTCAATTACACCTCTGTTCCAGAGCCTGGGTTTGGCTACATGAATCTTCTATATAAATACTGCTCCCTCCAGACCAATTTTCCAGTACATATTTTGAAAAAGTGTTCTTGAGGTAGGTGAAGAAAGTTCCAATTGGATACTCGTGAAATTAGTTTACAGAAAAACAATTTGGGTATGTTTTGTATCATAAAATTGATTTGAGGAAATACATTCCTGTACATATAGACGACTGTGCCAATATTTATGTGAAATGCTTTGTTATACTTGAATTTCCAATTTAGGGATTAATTGGAAGAACTAGTAATTAAGATCTGCAGGAATTACTGAAAATATTTCCCCGACAATTCAAATAATGATAAAAGAGCACTATCGACTCATTTACTTGTATTACCCTAAATTTTTATGGACCTTAACATCAAAGCCAAATGGTGTTCTATGAGAATATCCAGATTCCATTTTATGCTGTTATCCATCTAAGTCATGCCTCCATATTGGACCCAAAAGTTCAAGAAGATTCCTTTTTCTGCCAAGTGTGCTTGTAGATATTTAGTTCCTCGATTAAATTTGTGAGAGAATTTGAAAATTTCAATAGGAATATTTTCTCAGGTTCCAGCCATATGTTTGATACTGAGCAAAGCGCTGGATCGATCTTTAAGATTTCAACGGGATTCAGCTGCTGCGGCTTTGTCAGAGTTCTTGCGGCACAGGTATGTGGAACTTCTGACCTGCTCTCTGTATTTATTTAGTGACGTTTGAAGTTGAATTTGAAATTTAACAAAGTTATGAAACGTGCCGGGCACATCTAAGCTTACTAGTTGGGTTTGAGGCAACTTGTGTACATCCCCATTTTCCTACTGAGTTAATGAATCACAATGAACTATTTTGAAAGCACCTAGCGAGTGCTGAAAAAAACTACATAGAAAGCTTTGTAAGCTTACAGCCTTCGGAAGTGTTAACTGATAGTTTATGCTGTGATTAGGAGTGGCAAACGGGTGGGTCAGGTGGATGTATATGGGCTGGTCGAAAATGGGTTAAACAAAAATGGATAAAATATCCGGCCTGCCTATAATTAACACGGATAAAAAATGGGTTAACCGATAATATGGATATCCACATTATCCATGGTTTGAGGAATTGTTAGGTGAGAACACAAGCTAAAAAGCCAAAATATGCTTAGACTTCCAGAAAACAAGAACTCATGAAAAATAACAAGCAGACAAATGGGTATTTGATAATATGGATATCCATATATCCATCTTTAGTGGATAATATGGATATTATCCATATTTGATCCATTTTTAAAAAGTCAGTTATCCAACCCGTGTTTTAGTGGATAATATGGATGGTTACTTGTTTTTTTAACCATTTTGCCAGCCCTAGCTGTGATAGTATTTTTTTTTTTTGTTGATGGTTTCAAATCCTATTCTTCTCTTAAGCTTCCTAAGGTTTTGGATGCAAATTTCTGCAGTGATGGCTTTGGGCCCCTATTAGAACAGATGGTGCAAGCACTTTGCCGGCATGTATCGGATGATTCTCCTACTGTTAGGCGCCTTTGTCTAAGAGGGCTTGTCCAGGTATACCTGGTTATAGATATGTTCTTTTTTCTTTTTCTTTTCTCCTGGTCAAATGAGGGATGTTTACGCGAGGAATTTTCCTGGATGTTTTTTTTCTGATTCTATCATTAAGGAGTCGCTCTGGTTCAGTTTGATTTCATTGGTTACAGATTCTTTTTTCTTTTTCTTTTCTCCGGGTCAAATAGGGAGGGATGTTTAAGCGAGGAATTTTCCTTTTTTTTTTTTTTAATTTTATCATTAAGGAATCACTCTGGTTCAGTTTGATTTCATTGGATAAATAATATGATGGCGTCATTTCGGAAGAGAAAATGACAAAAATGGTCCCTTATGTTTGAGGGTTGGTTCAAATAGTCCCTTAAGTATGCATGTAGCAGTTTTTTTTGTCCTCTAAGTTTTCCAAAAGTTAACACTTTTAGTCTCCGTCAAATATTGAACTCTATCAGTTAGATTTGATGGGAGTTATGAGGGGAAAAAAAGAAATTAGCGGGAACCCACATTTGAAGGTACAATTTTTGTAGTTTTTTCTACTTCTGATTTATTTAGAGTCTGGTGTACCTTTTTGAGGTGTAATTTCTGCTATTTTTTATTATATATTTTTAGTGTCTAGCGCAAGTTTTTGTGTTGCATATTTTAGGGTTTGATGGGACTTATTGATATTTATGGCTAAATATCCCCCCCCCCCCACACACACAAAAATATTTCCGTCAAATCAAATCTAACCAACATAAATTGTTAAATACTCTATGGAGACTAAAAGTGTTACCTTTTGGCAAATTTAAAGGACCAAATTTGTTAAGTGCATACTTAAGGGACTTGGTTATATTTTTTTCCTACCTCTGTTCCCTTTCCTTTGTTGCTAGCTGCATATTAATTTCTTCTCCTAAAGAACGAGAAAGTTTAAGACGAATAAGTAAAGTCACCGTAATCATTGCTCATTCTGCCTGCTGTTCTTGCAGATGCCATCTATCCATGTTCTCCAGTATACTACTCAAATCCTAGGGGTGATAGTAGCTTTGCTTGATGACTCAGATGAGTCGGTTCAATTAACCGCTGTCTCTTGTTTGCTGATGGTAAAGCTTGCTCGGTCTTTGTTACTCCCTTTTATTCTACCTTCACATGAGTGTTTTCTGCTGACATTCTACGATTTGTAGGTTCTTGAGTCTTCATCTAGGGATGCCGTAGAACCTGTTCTCCTTAACCTTTCTATACGGCTTCGAAATCTCCAAGTAAGTTGATTAACTATCCGAGTGTAGCTTTCTTCAACTTTGGATTTTTTGGTTCCATTCTAGTAGCTTCAAATTTGTTGAATTACTGTATTAGTCCTCCGATTGTATCACGTTGTAAATTATTATTTAGAGCTGATAGCAGGGTGGCATTGTCTAAGAAGACTTTGTATCATGAGAGTGTCTAACACAACTCTGTTTGGACATCCTAGGGTGATGCCTTTTGCCTTGACATATTTTGCATTATTTGTCAGCCTTCAAGATATCTCTCTTGATACAAGTTGTACTTTAATTTTATATTATACCCCTTGTTAAGTGTATGTGCAAGTATTTACATATACGAGTGACACTCATATATTGTACTGTGCTATTGTTGCCACAATTAGGGTCAGGAGTTTTAATTTTGCAAGGTACTAATGGTAGTTTTATATTTTGTCTGTGAAAATTAGTGCATATTATATCCCTTTGGGAAAGAAGCATATTGTTACATCATTATCTTCTGAACTGTGGATTATCTCATAAAAGGCGTGCATGAATGAGAATATACGAGCCAATGCGTATGCTGCATTTGGAGCACTGAGTACGTATGGAACTGGGCCTCAACGAGACTCATTTCTTGAGCAGGTATCTTATCTCTCATCAAACCATTTTCACCGCCTAAATTTGATTTGATTTGATATCTTTTTCGCCTTATCACATAATTTAGATACTCTTTTAAATTTCATCAACTTTGATTGCATCATAAGCTTCGATGTATAACATCACAAGCCAAGAATTGTTTCAAACCTTGATGTTTTGGTTGTGTTGGATTTATCATTTTCGGATGAGTGCATGTAAAGGACGTTGATTATCCTAAACTTCATATCAAGAGTCGAGACTAATCTTTGCTGTTAATGGGTCTGTTAATTTCCCCCGAGGCCTCTGTTGGCAGTAAAAGTATTGTGTTTTACGGTGCCCATTTCTTGATCAGTTCACTGTATATATGAAGGAGCTCATGCTTCTTTTGTCTCCTACTTTTCATCAGACTTTACTTGCTCGGTTAAAAAACTGTAATAAATGAACCCTTTCTATCCCACATCTTCATGGTCACATATGGATTTTGAATAGGGGATATGATTTATTTTAGTTTCCATTTCTGTTAGAGGTATTCAAAGTAAAAATATCTTTAATCCCCCCGCTTCACGTTGTGGATAATCAATATCTAATAAATGACAAAAATGGTCCCTTATGTTTGAAGGTAGGTTCAAAATAGAACAATTTTGGTCCTTTAAGTTTGCCAAAAGTTAACACTTTTAGTCTCCGTCGAATATTTACCAAACTGTCTATTAGATTTGACTATGAAAAAAATTACAAATTAGCGGGAACTCATATTTAGAGGTATTTTGTAGTTTATGCTATTTTTGATTTATTTCTAGAGTCTAGGGCAGCTTTTTGTATTACATATCTTAAGATTTGATGGGACTTTATTGGTGTTTATAGTTATAAGAACTATCATTGTTTTCATCAAATCTAACGAACATAAATTGTTAAATATTTTATGGAGACAAAAAGCGTTAAATTTTGGCAAACTTAAAGGATCAAAACTGTTCAGTACATACTTATAGGACCATTTTGAACCTACCCTCGAACATAAGGGACCATTTTTGTCATTTTCTCCTGTTTCTGCCTTGTATTGAACTTTATTAAGAAATGATCTTCACTTTTTACTCGTCAGGTTCATGCTGCTTTTCCACGGATGGTTCTACATCTTCACGAGGATGATCTTAGTGTGAGACAAGCTTGCCGAGTAAGTATAACCGGCCAGATTTTCTTCTTTATGTTGTTTAGGATGCGAAATGAGTTATACTTTTCGACATGCCAGAACACTTTGAAATGCATTGCTCCCTTGATGGAAATTGATGGAATAACCGCTGTTTTCAACACTCATTGGTTTAGTTCGGACCACCGGTATGTATCCATTGATTTGAATAGTCCTTAATAGTTATTATTCATGAGAAATGGTATTTAAGTTCCCTTCAATTTTTAGAAGCGACTATGAAGACTTTCTTCGAGAACTTGCAAGGCAACTAATTCAAAATCTTGCTGCCCGAGTTGATACGTACATGGCATCAATAATACAGGTACATGTTCTTTTTCTAATCTTGCATTAAGAGAAGAAATTTTGAAGATATACTATCCCACCCTTCTTCCTTGATCTATGCATTCACGCCTTTAAAGTAAAGGAATGGTCACTATTAAAAAATCAGGAATTGTAGCTAAACAACAAAATCCGTTGCTATTCCTATTTAGTTATTGGTGACAGATTATCAAAAACTTTTGTTAGCTACGAGCGATTAGCAACAAACTAGCGATGAAGTTTATGGCTAATTCCAGTTTTTCTTCGTAGCGGGTGGTTCAACGTTCTTTCTTTTTAGTTCCCACCTAACTATTTATGGTATAGCTGAAAACTGTGAGACGAGACACATTTTATTGCCTCTTCTAAATGATATCTGTGCGATTATGTGCTTTCTATAGCCTCTGAAAATAACCTGATAAAACTTTCTGGTGTACAGGCATTTGATGCTCCTTGGCCAGTTGTTCAGGCAAATGCGGTTTATTTATGCAGCAGCGTGCTTGCTCTCTCCAATGATAAGCACATATCATCCCATTACTACAATCAGGTCCAACTCCAGAACACCCTTTGCCTGTCTGATTTTAGTAAGGGATAATACTTTTTGCCCCTCAGTTATTGATGAATGCTGGTTTTGGTCCTGGTAATATTTGGACTAGACACATTTAGCCTTCAATTAACTGAAATGTGTTTTTCTGATCTTTTTATAAAAGAAATATGTGATATTTGAAGTATATTTAGAATTATATCACCCTCAAATATGAAACAACAATACAAATATAACATAATACATCGATAATTGAATGATTTAGCACGTAATAATTCGTTAAATTTGTGAAGATCGTGACTAAATATGGTATTGAAAAAGGCTTCGTACGGCTTAGAGCCAAGGCGTTCATTCACAGTTTGAGGGATCAAAAGTGCACCTGTCAACTAATTGAAGGTTAAATGTGCTAAAATCAGATATCACAAGGACCAAAATTAAAATATGTCGATATTTGAGGGACTAAAAGTGCTAATATTCCTTTTAGCAGTGATCCTTTGTATGTTCTTAATAATTTTTGGATCCCCTCTCTTTTTAGGTTTTCGGCATGCTAGTTGGCAAAATGAGTCGTTCAACGGATGCAATTGTTAGGGCAACTTGTTCTTCAGCTCTAGGCTTGTTGCTCAAATCATCCAACGCGAGCTCGTGGAAAGACGTTCGACTTGATCGATCTGATTCATCGCATAGGGGCCATGAATCGGAATCTTCTAGGAGATTATGATTAGCTCGAAACTCTCACGTTAGGTCCTGCAGTTTCAAGAGCTTGGATATTGGTCCACATTGTACAGTTCCAAATAATACTGTGTTTTTCTGTAAGGTTCCATTCTCTCTGTGTATGTTAGTGTTGTATGTATAGAAAGTATAGCTTCTTGTTATATCTGTATAACATAGTGCCCGTGTTTGTACAGCCTTGTAAAGTGATTTTCCCGCGACATATTTCATGTTAACATTAATTCTATTTATTATGGGTTTCTCCCTAGTGTTAGTCGGTCATACGACGATTTTCATCGCTTTTTATGTGGCGGGGTGTTTGACATTGACCCCTATTTTATATATTAAAACCCAATAGGTGAAAATACTGAGGGTGTACCTAACCTAACTTGAATACAATAGAAATCTCGTATGTTTTTTCCAGATCTAAGATGTGTAAAAGTAAAGATTTTTTGTAATAGAGACAACTAAACTAAAATGCAAAAGGCTACAAAACCAATTATCCTCCCTCCTGTGAAATTTATATCCTTAACTGACAAAAGAGATTGTATCTTATTCTCTGAGATAAATAGATTTTTGAGTTCGTAAATAAAAATGGGCAGCCCACTGTACTAAGTTTTCGCTATGCGTGGGGTTCGGAGAAGGGCCGGATCACAAGGGTCTATTGTACGCAGTTTTACCTTACAGAAATGTAAGAGGTTATTCCTAAAAAAGGAGAATATTGTATTCCAATAGAAACAATGCTCAAGAAAAGCCTTCAATCATTTGTTAATCAATCATTTCCAGTCCTTCACTCTAATCAGCTGAGCTATTTGAACTACTTTCTTAAAGTTGATTTCTTCGTTGAATAGCACCCTAACTTACTACTTGACTAGTAACGGAAAAACCCTCCTTCCACAACTATTTAATTTCCTATCGGGCTCTTTAATCTAATACAAGTTCTAGTCATTAAACGCATTAATAATATAAGATTTTAATTTGTAACAGTGACAAAAATAATATAAAGAAACATAAATTGGACCCATTGAGCTAAACATGATAGATGTACTATCAAAGATGGAATAATAACACCACCTCTTTTATTAAACAATACAGAGAAAAAAGAGACAAGTACAAAATGGATCCACATTAGTAAATCCCATCTTATTCTTCTCCTCATCATTAATTAATGCATGCTACCAAATTGTGCGGTTGTCATATTTGATTCCATAATACTTACTGCCCTGCATCACAAAATTGAACCAGTGCAAATCAATATACAAACTATCATTTTTGTATAGTAGTAGGGGAAATATTTTTGCCGATGAATTCGATCAGGCACTCGCCATCTATTTTCATTGTTAAAATCTTTGACAACACGAAAAAATCATTGTTAAACTATTTGACAACATGAAAAAACCAAAAGCTCTGCCCTCCCTCTCTATCTATCCAAGGGATGGAAGGGCAGAGGCCTTTGGTGTCCCCTCCGGTCAAGAATTGGGGCCTCACAATCACTAGTCAATATGCTTTTCTCTCATGCCTCAAAATAGCTCGTATCTACCATGTTTTTTTTTTTTAAAATTGGCTGCCAGTGCCGGCTTTTGGGTAAAGCCAATGAAGCACAAGCTTTAAGGCCTCTAAATTTTGGGGGCCTCATTTTTCACCAATAAACTTATATTTTTTTTTTGAATTTAAGTTTTATTTATCACTGTGTCAATTAAATGATATTTTATACTATCATGTTATTCAAAGGATATCAATAGGTAAGCCTCCTTAAATTTTGAAATCTTGAAAATAAAATATCTTACCTACTATAACAAGTAAAGATGAAGTGATAATGAAAAATTTGTTGTATTTTGCTTAACGTTTTTAAAGAGAATATAAAGCACTTTCAAATTAAAAAAAAGTACATTTTTTACATTACAAGAACGTTTGACCCAAATCAGTTGACGTGTGTGCACAATTTATGGAGTGAATTATGCTAACAAATAATATCACTATTCTTGGTATGATATAATGTTTGTAGATAATTCAGTTAATAAACCTTGATTATCAAAAGGTATGCATATTGACGTTGTCATAGATGAACTAGGTCGTTTAGTTTTTTTTAAAAAGAATTATAAAGAAGAATGATTTGTAGTTGTTGTGGTTTTGCTAAGGAAATTACAAATGAGATAAATACTAGACAGAGTCTAGTACTAAAAACTAGAAAATGATTTCAGAATAAAAAATTATAAAATAATTATTCATAATTTTTCATCTAAAAAGCTAGAAAATTAAATTTCAAATAAAAATACATATGAAAGTTTTTTCTTGAAAAAAATAATTTAAGTCTCTCGTTTAAGCTTTGTTTTAGACCACCAATAATATTGAGTCGCCCAGATTGGCTGCTAATCTATTGTTAAATTATTCATCTCATAGTTCGTCCCATTAATTCTAGTTAAAACACGAAAAAAGTCTTGCATTGGAGTTCGAAGATTTGACTAATGGAACTCCAGCATATTGAGTTTCGGACTCTAGCACTGTGTTTTTAACTAGCGTATTTTTCTTTAAATTTCACTTCTAAATTAAAAAAGAAAAAAAAGCGGCTAAACTTTATAGTTCCGAAATGTTGGCTAAAGCTTGATTAGTTGTTCAAAGAGTGACTATTGATCAAATTTTTTCCGCATTTGTTAGCAAAAGTAATGCGTCTAATTAAAGAAGATGAATTATATACGAACTTGGAGCAGTCGATGTTTGGGCTGATAGTGTATGGAAGACTAACTCCACAGGTGACCGGTAGAAGAGCGGCTTTCGCCCAATCAATTCCCCCGATAGTCTTACCACCAACTTTCAGGCAATTGCATGCGGTTCGGCGATCGATTGTAGTGGTTGCCAGGGCGTCTAATTTCTTGACGCCGTCGCAGCAATTTCCTAAAAGCCCCTTATTTGTAAGGAAAGGTTTGCAAGCTGCCATAAATGTATTAACATCGTTGCATGTTAGAGCATTTGCATGGGGTAAGGCTACCAACACCATGCACAAAACCACAATGCAAGCAACTTTCTCCATTGTTTTTGGGAACAAAAGGGATGAAATTTAGTAGAAAGAAGTATAGGAGATATATTTGTGAGTAGGAGTGTTGGTAACTTGGTGTACAATACTCTTTGGTCTCTTTATGGGTTTTCTAGGAAGAGGATTGAGTATATACTAGTTGGTGGTAGGGTTGATTATTTTATATATGTGAGTATATATATATATTTGCTTTGATGTGCTTAATGAAACTTCCATGGACCATGTTAGGGTTGACAAATATAAACTAAGCGTTGTATACACCATTAATACTATACGTAAGCAACTCCTTCAGCTTGACCGCCGTGGTGCAATGGGTGAGGTTGCTCCTTTCTTAATTAGAGGTTTCGGGTTTGAGCCCTGAATATGATTTTTTTTTTTGGTAAGGAGTGATTAACCCGAATAGGTCTTATACGACGCAAATTCAAATTTAGTCGCCCCGACCCCGACCTCGTCCCTCCCGCCCCCTCCTCTTTGCAAAACTAACCTTGCAACAACGACCAAGTTTCAATTTTGACCGTTGTGCAACAGCTACAACGGCCATTTTTGCCCCCTCCCCATAAACCCACCCTATCCCCTTAATATTTATTTTTAACTCCTAAGTTAGTATATTTACACTTTGACCCTATTTCTTAACTATAAATACCTCATTTTCCTCTTTATTTTTTTCTCACAAATCTTCCTATCATCTCTCTAGTCTCTCAATCTATCTCTCTACAAGTCTACATTGCCTACTAAAAAATATATTTTATTTGCTCATTTGTATAATTGTATCAAAGTTAAAAAATTAGGAGTGAAATTGACAATTAGCTTGAGGATCATCAATCGAGCAAAGTTTCAATTTTCAACCTCGATTACACATCGACGTTACGTCGGCGTTTGGTACCTTCGTTCCTTCTTTAAATTATTATTGTTACTTAATTTTAATTATCACACTTAATTTCATTATCTTTAATTATTTATTTGCATAATTAAAATAAAAGGATTTAGACGTATGATTAAGGGTAAGGGGTAGGAGTGCTTCTTCTAGTAAGGGTAACAAGGGTAAGGGTACTTCTTCTAGTAATCTTATTCCTAGTCCCGATGATTTGATTGATTTCACTCATATAGATGAAATTGTTTTTAATGATATACCATTAGATGATGAGGTATATTCTGCATCTGAACCAGACTTTAATTTAAACGATAATCTAGATGACACACCCACTAGTGCACCTTAATCTCAGGCTCAGACTGAGTCTCAACCTGAAACTGCAACTGGAATGCCTCTTATTCCCCCTAGTATGAGTCGATGCCATACACAACGAAAATTAAAATCAGATGCATGAGTTTTTTTATAAAGACAAAGAGAATCAAGTAGTTAGATGTAAAATTTGTAAAAATGTTTATCAATTTAAAACAGGAAATGGCAGGGTGAGACGGAAGGTTTATTAAGACATGTACAAAACTACCACAAAGTTAGGTGGAATGAACACCAGGCTACAA
Organism: Anisodus tanguticus; assembly: GCA_034509755.1. Lineage (NCBI taxonomy): Eukaryota > Viridiplantae > Streptophyta > Magnoliopsida > Solanales > Solanaceae > Anisodus > Anisodus tanguticus. The sequence continues at coordinate 2,918,442 of CM067555.1, read as the reverse complement.
AGTCGGGTGTGCCAATGCGCTCTGAGTCGGGACAAGGTTCACATAGTGTCCCAGACCAAGTACATGGCCAAATTAACCGATGACAGGGGGAATTGTAGGTCCTAAATATGAAAAACACAGGGATAGAGAATCAATAGCAAAATTAGTTACGGTGGAGGGTTTGCCTTTTGCATTTCCTTCCTATCCTGGTTTTATTCATTACGTAAGAGATATGTATAATCCTGCTTTTAACGGTTTTCCTAAATCAACTGTTAGGAGAGATGTTTTTAAATTTGCACATGAATATCAATAGTATTTACGTTATGCATTATATCATTTTTCTGGCAAATTATCTATCACTTCTGATATAGGCCGTAGAAGGGATATGGCGCAGGTGCAACTCACTGAGGACATGACCTTAGATAGGGGGTTATGGAGGTCGCATATTAGGGTAGAAGGATAGTAGGTAGTCCAGCGTAGTCCTACCTACGCTTACAAACTGGTAGTTGTAGTATTATTATTGTAGGTTCGCGTAGCCTATCATATTGCCTTATAGTCCCTTGTCGTTTGATTTATGATGCTATGTGTATTTTATTTGTCTTATTTACTTTCATTAGCTATTGCTTTTTTTTTCTTTCCAGAATGCGCTGTCATGACTTACGCACTTTGTGTGTCTTACTTTACTTGTGCTTGTGCTTTGTCTTGAGCCGAGAGTCTCTCGAAAACAGCTGCTCTACCTATCAAGGTACAAGTAAGGTCTGTGTACACTCTACCCTCCCAGACCCCAAATTGTGTGATTTCACTAGGTATGTTGTTGTAAACTTGATAAAGAAAACAACACATATTTTAAAGAGCCCTATAGATAAACACTAAACAAATGGAGTAGTTTCTTAGAACAACCCTAATGTAACTGAACAAAGTGGAAAACCCGCAATATGAGAGCAAACACCTTCTGTGTGTAAGAAGAAATTCTCTGAGCCTTTCGGATATCCTCCATTTCTTCAATCTAGTCTATTTAAGCGGGCTATTGAAAATATATTAAGCTGCTAAAAGCCAACGTCGGAGAAAAGTAGATCTAAACTTTGGAAAGATTCCAGGTTTCCAGCATCCGTTTCGCTCATTGCAATCTTCGTTAAAAGTTTTAAGAATTACCTAAAAGGAAGAGTTTCTTTAACTATAATTTTGCAAATACATGACCATCGGTTGGCCTTTTTACTATATATACTCATTTACTGTAGCTTTTCATAACTAATTATCCTCACAATTTTTCATTCTCCTACTTTATTATAGCAATAAATAAAGATTTATAGATAAGGGGAGAAGAATCAGATTATAAGGGGGAATAAAGAGCAAAAAAGAAAAAAGAAGGAGAAAGCGGCAGATTAGGCATTAATTTCATTTATTGTTGAGAGATGGTAGTGGGCTGTAATTATGATGAACGAGGCTTATTAGGAAAAGTAAACGTGTAAGATTAATTTGAAGTAAAATGAGTTTCATATTGGCTTTGAAGAGTATAATAATGGTAGGTAATTAAACAGTCTCAACATTATTATCACAATAATTAACTATTACTACTAATTATTGTATGAAATACTCAAAACGGTTATTAATAAAAATCATAGCTGATTATTACTATATGGAAGATGTCAGGGAAAAAACAGAAATGTAAATTAAAGGCAGATTAATATATGACTACTATTTGTGGAAGATGAGAGGGAAAAAATGAAATGTAAATTAAAGTTCAAAAGTAATTTTTGTTAACTATTAAGGACAGTTGGACTTCTAATTCAGCCATTATGTAATTAAAATAGTATTATTTAATTAGATAGTTGATTAGTGTAGGGGGGAAATCATTTAACTTTGAAGGTTTGAGCTTTCCACTTTTAGTATTATATGAGATATGATGATATATATACACACTCTTATATACCTCTCCTTTTTTATTTTACTTTCTTTTTTCACATTCATTTAGTTTTTTATAACGTTTTTCTTCTTTTTTTTTTGGGCAAGTTTTTTCATTATTGTGCTTAAATAGTTTTGCACTTATACTTTATAGTCATAAGCAACTTTAAGTATATTTTTGCTTTTCCGTTAATTGTTCTTATTATTGTGTTGAAATAATTTTGTATTTATAGTTTATGATTGATAACAACTTTACTTAAAAGGAAAGGTCACCATTCATAACCTTAAAATTCTGAATCCGCCACTATTTAAAGGCAAGTGAGAGCAGAGCGTAGGGATGCGTAGGCTAGTAGTAACTTTCGAAATCGGAGCAATTAAATTTTATTGACTTGCTTTTTCAACTCGTTTGAGTAAACCTTATTTTCACTTCGTCATTTACATGCAATAAAATACATCGAGAGGTTTAAAGATAAGAACTGTACTTTCACTTCAGAAATGAAAAACTTGAATCTCCATTCGATTTACTGGTCAAACTTGGAAAAAAAATAGGCCTAGACGATAGAGAAATTTCCGATAGCGAATTACTTGACTTGATGGAGGGAGGGATCGCAAGCACGAAGCATCTGTTGCCAACTCCTTCAACTTGATGATTAATATGTAGAATTGTAACCCGGCTCTTCGACCTCTTAAATGGTCGATTGGTTGAAAGTTCACATCTTACGATTATTTTATTTATATTAATATGTCTATGTAGCTCACATCTAAGGATTGAGTACTAGTTGGTGTTAGGGTTGATTATTATTTATTTATATTTTAGCTCTTACGTACGTGATGAAACACCCATTGATACGTCAAGTTATATACGTGGAAATGTAAACGAAATATTTCATCTTGCTTCGAGAAAATTGTATTAGCGCCTTCGCATATATACTCCATTAGTACTGTAAGCAATCTTTACACCATCAAGATACATTTATATGTTGTAATAGATAACCTATATTATATTCAAAAATAAAAATCGCAATTTAAGGATGTTTACCCATAAATATCCTTTCAATAACTTAGCTTGATAATGATTTTTTTCCCTTCAAAACTGTGTAAACTTACACTTAAAAGAGAAATCAAGCATAGCGACTATTGGGTTCCAATCGAGTGCCTAAGTTTTCCAATTTGTTGTTGTTACTACCTCCGTTTTAGTCTATGCATGTGACATACTTGTTTTTTAAATTTATTGAAAGAAGAACTACACACTTTTACAATTGGAAACAATTAATTTTACACTTCTTATTTTATCTTTTATGAGAAGCTTTTATAACTATACAAATATTATGACATGTTTAAAATTATAAGTTTTACCCCCTCCGGTCCATATTATATGGTGATTTTAGCTTTTACATTTTTTTTACATATTCAAGAAGATATTAATTGTCTTTTTTTTTTCAATTTACTCTTATTTAGATAAGTGGCCGATTCAAAATGTTGATTGGGGGAGAGATCTATGTGTCATAGGATCTATCGTCAGGGTACCTTTCATCATTTCTATATAGCCAAGAAACCATATTAAACTAATACTCTTTTCGGTTCAAAATAAGTGTCCACTTACATAATCAACAAGGAATTAACTATATTTTTTTCCAGATTTGTCCCTATTTAATCAAGACAATAAATAGACAAAAGTATTATTAATTAAGAATAATTTAATCAAAATACCTATTATATTCTAGTAGTTAGTATTTTCTTATAGGAGTTAGTATTTCTTAAGGGGTGTGAAAAGGGCTAAGTGAACATTTATTTTGAATAGGAGGGAGTACTATTTAATTAAGGGTAATTGACTTAAAACACCTTACTTTTTAGGGGTTAGTAAATTCCTTAAGATGTGTGCCAAAACTAAAAATATCATATAATATTTAGTAAGAGTTTTATAACCACAAAAATGCTATAAAAAATTTATAACTATAAATTTCAAAAATCTTCACTATTAAAACATCATACGTGTCAATTCAAACTGTGTCACACAACTAACTGAAACTGAGTGAGTATTTTATTAGAGAATCTCTTCGCAGACGGAGAGTATTATTTATGGGTTCAAGCACCTCCGACACCAAGTATATGTAAAATAATCATTAAGAAGAAATCTGTTTGTACTGAAGGCGACTCGATTTCACTAGGGTTTGCACACTATTAAAATGTGTTTACCATTCCATCGCAACCGTTAGTGATACTAGCTTCGATGTGCACCCTTTATAAATTCCAACTTAAGAATTTTTTTAACTGAACCGATCTTTTGATGTTGCCACTGGAAAATAGTTACAAATGAAGTAGGACTAGTCCTTACCTTGTTTTAACTCTTACAAATTTTGAGCAAAAAAACACTACAAGAAAAAGGGCTATTAGGGACGAGAAAAATGTTCCCTAAAAGAGATTTCGGTCTTAAAGGTAATAGCGACCGGAAAAAGCTGATCGACACCCGTCGCTATAGGTTTCGCCACTAAAGGTCAATAGGACGAGATTTAAATACTGGTCCTTAATGTCTCCATGCGACCGGTAAATATCTGGTCCCTACAATCCTTTTAGGGATCACAGTCATGGTCCTTACACATATAGATCAACTACATGTATTCTCCTTTTTGTTGTTAATATACAGATACGGGTCTGCCTAATCCCATACCACCATGGTGGGGGAGGGGGGGGGGATAATTTTTTTTTGAAGTATGCATTAATTCTTCGATATGTTCAAATTGGGGAGCCTATTCCCTCAATTTTAATTTATCTGTTATATTTCCATTTAATGAATTTGGAAACAAAAGTGAACGCAGAAAAAAGAAACATGTGACGAAAAGTAATAAAAATGAATAATAAAGGGGAAACATTGAGCTTAATATAATACAACCGCTTATTTTTATTACTCATAAAGGGACACAACACAGAAAAAATGAGACAACAACAAGTACAAAATACAAATGATCCAAATAAGTAAATGATCAAAGACGATTCCATCTCTTATTTTCTCCTCATTATTGCATACTACCAAACTGTGCGGTTGTATAAAATTTGTTCATCCTTACTCGACCCTGCACAACAAAAATGAACATTGGAAATCAATATACAAACAGGAATTTTAGCTACGAAATTCGTCACTAGATATATAGCTCATATCTAACACGATTTTATTCATAATTCATCGCTAATATGTTGTTAAATAGGATTAACATCTCATTTTACTATTTAGCAAGAGAAGTTATCCGTCACTATAATTCATATTCCCTCCCTCCATTTCAATATAAGTGTTCGAGTTTGACTATGCACGAAATTAAGAAAGTAAGAAAACTTTTTGGCTCTCGTAGTCTTAAATTAATACGTGCATAATGTATCAAGAGATGTCCTTTGAATCTTATGGTGTTAACATGACATATATAGGATATTGAAAATTAGAGAGTTAAAGAGACATTCTTTTTTTAATCAGACCGAAAAGAATAGTAAAATGCTTAAATTGAAATGGAAGGAGTATTTTTTTTTTTGGTAAGGCAAAAATAAAACTTGAACAAAATACCACTAGCTAAAACAAGAAAAAACTAATGTGTTGGAGATCGAAGTTTTAACAAATAAGAGTTGAAGTCGAAAAATTCATGGAGTTTCAATTCACATGCAAAACTTTGAAATTCCAGCACTCCATGTCGTAGTTTTTTCGTGTTTTAGCTGGAAATATTTCTATCCAAATTATTTTTTTCTGCATTAAAAAGCGTCTTAACTTTGAATAGTTTCGATCGAAATGTTGGCTAAAGCTTGATCAACGGTCTAAAAAGTTGCTATTGGCCAATTGTTTTTCCATTTCTTATCATTAGAAATAGTAATGTGTCTAGTTAAAGAAGAAATAGCTATATACTACTTCCTCTGTCCCAACTTATGTGAAGGTGTTGATTAAACATAGAAGTTAATAATGTAAGGTAGACTTTTAGAACTTATGTTTCTAAATAAGTCATATATATTTGTGTGGTTGTGAATCATCTAATTAATGTCAATGAAGTTTAAAGTTATTAAATATAGAAAGAATGTCATTCTTTTAGGAACTGATTAAAAAGTAAAGACTGTCATGTGATTTGGGATGGATGGAGTAATATAATTAAGAAGTTGAAATACGTACGTGGAGCAGTCCACCGTTGCGCTGATAGCATACGGAAGACTAACGCCACAGATGACCGGGAGAAGAGCCGCTTTCGCCCAATCAATTCCGACGATAGTCGTACCATCTGCTTTTAGGCAATTGCACGCGGTTTGGCGATCGATAGTGGTGGTTGCCGCGGCGTTTAATTTCTTGACGCCGTCGCAACAAGTTCCTAAAAGCCCCTTATTCGTAAGGAAAGGCTCGCAATCCGCCATGTAGGTGTTAACATTGGTGCATGTTAGGGCATTTGTAATAGCTACCACCATGCACAAAATTATCACAATGCATGAAATTTTTCCCATTGTTTTGAGAAAAAAAAAAGGATGAAAAATAGTAGAAAGAAGTAGGATATGCAGTAGTATAATGCTTTGTGAGTATGAGTGTTGTGTGAAAAATGCTTTGCCACCTTAGGGTTTATATAGGAAGAGGATCGAGTTTGGATGGGAGAATTTAATTTATTTGTTTATGTCTTAGATCTCTATGTACGTGCATGAAAATTCAATGCATGTTAGGGTTTTAGGGAATATGAAAAGGGAACCCATGCATAGAGACAATAAGGAGCAGGGTACAATCAGTGGCGAAGTCAAATTTTTTATGAAGGGATCCACTATAATGAACTAAATATACGAAGAAGCTATGAGAATTCAACATACTATTATTTTTATATATATAATTTTAACCTTGAAAACACAGTGTAATTTTCCGTAGAAGAGGGTTTGGATGAACCTCCTTGCTCCTACATGGCATGGGTGGAGCCACCTTAGGCGAAGGGTGGTCGGTGCACACCCTTCGTTGAAAAATTACGCGGTGTACATATGTTAAATGTTAGCTATTATGAGTATATATTTAATTTTTAACACCCTTAACACAAGTGAAAAGAAAATTTGCACTCAATAGCATTAGATACGCGCCCGTTCGGATGAACTCAATAGCTTTTGTTTAGATCTTGTATTTTATTAGAAAATCCATTAATTATATAAACTTAAATTTTGATTGTTAATCTAGTAACTAAAATGACTTGCAGTTCAACGGCAAGTTCAAAGGTCATAAACTTCAAATTTTATCTCCGCCTCTGGGGACTATTGTCCATATACAAACCCTACTTTTTCCATTTTTCTTGTGTGTAGACATTTTAATTTCTTTTTAGTCCATTTGTTTATGAATTTGCAAGCAAAATTTAACTTAAACTTCACATTTTTACCATGAGCTAATGACAAGTTTTTATAATCACACAAATACTATGGTATAATTAAGAGCACAAGTTCAAGAAGTCTCATTTTATTTCGTAAACTTTGTTCCCAGTAAACTGTGTCGTATGTGTTTCATTTGTATCCTTGGAATAAGGTATATCTAATTTAATTGATGTAAACTTTGAGCTAAATAACACACTTCCTTCGTTTCGAAATCTATTTAAAAAATAACTTCTATGATCTATCAAACCAATTGTACGTCCTCGTTGTGTTGGAAAATATGCCTTCAAAATTCTGTAGTTATTTTATTTGAGTTCTTTTATTTTTCATATCTGATTTGGACAATTAGTAGTTTCGCCACCATGTTAAATTAATTAATAATTAAGAATGATTTCTTCCAATATCTGTCAATTACATTTTTTCTTTCTTTCACACGTTGAAAGGGCATTGTAATCTATAGACTATAGAGCCAACAAGATCGAAAAATGATATAAAGTTAAACGTGTAAAATAGGTGTGACGGAAAAATAACTTCCGCTGAAGAAATTGATATTTCATTATTTATAAGGAGACTAGTGATAAATTCGTAAATATGAACCCATAAAATTTAAATTTTGGATCTGCTTCTGAAAGGATCCACTCCAGGGTTTGAATGAGTTAAAAAAATATTTATCACTTCATCGCAAGTGTCGATGATACTAGTTTCGATGTGCACTCTTTTCAAATCTAATAACTTAATTAAGAATTGCTTAATGACTGTGATGGTCTTTTTTAAAAACTAATCAGACCTAGTACTGTTAAAAGCCTTCTTGAGATCTGCTCTTAAACAAGTTGTCCACAGGCTGTCACTCTTCTTCCATGCAAATTGGAGTAATAATTATTGCCACACCTCAATAATTACTGATATTTTACCAATAGCAATGTGTCCGTACCTTGTGAAAAGAGAAAACAATAGGAGTAATATTTTTTTAGGTTTACATTAACTTTATTTGATGCGAAGAAAAAATATTAAGGTAAAAACGTTACTTTAATTTCCATCATGCTACTCTCCAACCGATTCACAAGGAAACAAGTTGGTATTGCTTTGGTTATCACATCCCGTATCTTGATCATTCTCTTATAGGCTTACATAGATCTAGAGTTTTAACGTGATTAGAGGCGAATTCCGAATTTAAATTTTATGGGTTCAATCTGTTCAGAATTTTTAGTTGAACCAATTGGATTTTAAAAGTTATGGGTTCATGTTTACTATTCATTACAATTTTAATAAATTTTTACACATAAATTATGTTTCGCGTCGAAAGTTAGGGGTTCAAATGAACCCCCACATTGAATGCTACATACGCCCCTGAACATGGCTCCACGGCAGATTCGTCAATCAGACACAGCGTGAGGCTGACTACACTACAATAAATTGGGAGATTATAATTCCTTAATTTTCGGATGTTAATTTAGTAAGTGCAAATGATGGATCAGATGCGAACATCAACCTAAGACATCTTGGGAAACGGCAATACCCCAATAGCTAAACACATTTCCGATAGTACAGTTCAAGGTATTGATAATTCCTTTTTGAAAATTATTTTATCTCTGTTTTCGGCCTCAAGCGATCAATTTATGCCTCTCCTACACTTTCAACCGTATAAATTTGAATTGCAGGACATAGTCAGGCTTGGAATTTCACTTATGGAAACTAAAATTATAGGACTGGTGGAGTTCGAATAAGTGCTATATGTTTAATATTATTTCACTCATGTATCTTTCAATTATTTTCTTCATGCCTCCCTCTCAAGCCATTTAATAAATGAAAATACTATTCCCAGGTTTCTTTAAAAATGAAATTGTTTTTTTAATTGGTTTGGACGGTGGCAAATGCACCTTGGTAATGTTGTGATAATTTTCCGCACATGGTCTCGTGCTCTGAGAAACGCCAGACTACATTATCGCGATCCAATGCAGAGGCTGAGTATCGAGGCGTGGCTAATGTGGTATCTGAATCATGTTGACTGCATAATTTTATATTAGAATTACACTTTTCTATTCAGAAAGCTACCTTGGTCTATTGTGATAATGTTAGTGTATTCTATCTTTCTGGCAATCCGGTCCAACATCAACGCATTAAACATATCGAGATGGATATTCACTTTGTTCGCGAAAATGTAGCTCATGGACAAGTACGCGTTTTACATGTGCCCTCCATATACCAAATTGCTGACATCTTTACGAAGGGCCTTCCCTCAGTTCTATTTGAAGATTTTAGGGATAGTCTCAACAGATGACGAATGCCCCCGCTATGATCAAGCGGGGTGTGATAGAATACCGTGTAGGAATATGATTTTTCTATTGTGTATTATGGTAATGTTGTATAATTACCATAATTGTAGAATTCTTGTACAAGTAGAATTAGAATATTAGAAGTATAGTAGGAATAAAATTTTCCTTATTTGGAGATTGTAAATTGTTTATATATACATATTCATTCAATAAAAATAATCAAGAGATTATTTCTTTCACTTGGGTCCAAGCGATATACATATAAATAACATAAAAAAATATATACATCTAAGTTTTTGTTTTTATTTTTGAATAATATTGCTTTGGATATCACATCCCCGTAATTTTTCCAACAACAATGTCTCCGTACTTTGTGGAATGAAAAGAGTAATAATTTTCCTATACGTCGGTCTGTACGTTAACTTTTTAAATTGGATGTGGATAACGATACATAAGGATAATTATTACTCCTCCCGTCCACTTAACTTTTATTTTTTTAGTAAAAAAGAGTGTTAACTCAATACCTATTAAGTGTTATTTTTCAGATTTGTGATCAAATCTCAATCTCAATACCAATTTAGTTATAGACATTTTAATCAAATTATCTATTTTTATCTGAAATTAATAGTTTTTTAAGAGGTGTGCAAATAGCTAAGTGAACACTCTTTTTATCTGGAGAGAGTAATGTTTAACAGTTTTAATCCAAAATAGTTGCAATAAGCTTCCTAACTGATTTATTAGAGGCTGCGTGCATGAAGTTATATAGTATGAAACAAATACATACAATCAATTAAACTAAAGCATGACTGCATGGGCTCAGAAATTAAGATTAAAATGCATCTTATTGACTTCTAATTTTGACGGAGCTACTCGCGTTAGAAAATTACATTGTATAAATATATATAAAAAATTAATATATATATACTTTATGTTCAATTCTAGCTCTTAACAAATTAGTGGCTTTACTTTTTTATTATCTAATTATTATTATTAATAAAATTTCCGAATCCACCACTGCCAAGTAATTTATGTAAATCTTACCCAATCCAACGGATACAAACGAACTCGTGAACTCTAGTTCATTTATTTACATCACCTATCTGATCGAGGAACCGGTGCAATTGCACAGTACTATTGAAATTTTTTATTATTCAAGTTGTGAAAAATTAATATTTTGTATACATATAAATTTTTGAATTATCATTGATATTAAAAACAACTTTTTTTGAGATCAGCACTGTTAGCGGTTGTCCATTGGCTGTCTCTTCCAATTGTTGCCAAGGCCCAATAATTCTATAATTAATAGCAACGTGTTCGTTCATTGTGGAATGATTTGTTTTCTGTATATGTGAAATTTTCTGAATTAAACGTTACTCACTCCGAATAAAAAAATAGTGTTTACTTAGTATTTATTTTTTTATTCGAAAAGAATGTTTATTTATCAAATTAAAAAATAATTAATTTTTTTTCAGATTTGTCTGTATTAAGTGTTAGATGATCAAATCTCAATACATATTTAATTAGGGATATTTTAGTTAAATTACCTGTAAGATGATATTAATCTCCCTTGAGGAGTCTTTCATTAATATCAAGGTATATATAGAGTACAATATTCATCCCTTATACAATAGGAATCCTAAGCCTATACAAAAGAGGAATCCTAAGCCTATACAAAAGAGGAAGCCTAGTCTTACCATAATTATATTTACACAATATATGAAAATATTCTAATTATGGGTAGAGAATATATTTACACGTTTACACACCCCCTCAGTCGGAGCGGGAGGAGGCCGGACGCTGAGACTGGCTCTGAAGTCAAGAAATAACTGTCTGGAAAGTCCTTTGGTAAATATGTCTGCATACTGATAGGATGATGGAACATGTAACACTCTGACATGGCCTAACGCAACTTTCTCACGAACGAAGTGTAGGTCTATCTCAATATGCTTGGTTCGCTGATGTTGAACCGGATTATGAGAAAGATAGATGGCAGAGATGTTATCACAATACACAATAGATGCCTGACGCAAAGGACACTGAAGTTCTAACAGTAAATTTCTGAGCCAACAAATCTCAGCTACTACATTTGCAACGCCTCTGTACTCACCTCGGCAGACGGACCGAGATAGGGTAGCTGTCGCTTGCGTACCAAGAAATCGATTATCCCATAAGAAAACACAAAAGCCGGAGGTGGAGCGTCGCGTGTCCGGACACCCCGCCCAATCTGCATCCGTATATGAAAGCAACCCGTCCGGTGTGCGAGAGGGGTATAGGTGCAAACCATAATCAAGAGTGCCCTTAATGTATCGAATGATACGCTTAAGAGCAAGTGAAATGAGACTCCCAGGGGCATGCATGAATAAGCACACCTGCTTTGAACAAAGCATAAGCTATGTCCGGCCCAGTGAATGTGAGATACTCGAAGTGCACCGCAAGGCTCCTATACGAGTAGGATCGAGACCGGAGCACCATCCATAGCACCGAGCTTAGATTTGGAATCAACCGGAGTAGGCACCTCTTTGCGCTTCGCCATCTTAGCCCCGTACACAATCTCTTCGCATACTTACGCCGACACAAGAACATATGATTGGCGGACACAGGTCACCGATATCCCCAAAAAGTAACTCGGCTTTCCCAAATCGGTCATTGCAAATTCGGACTTGAGCAAGGCAATAATCTCATTTTTCAATCCGTCGGAGGAGGCGGTAAGAACAATATCATCCACGTAAAGTAATAAGTAAGCCGTGCTACTACCTCGATGAAAAATGAAAAGTGATGTATCACTCTTGCTGCATACAAACCCAATCTGCAAGATATACACGGCAAAGCGATCATACCACGCACGGGGCCTGCTTCGTGCCATATAGTGACTTACGGAGACGGCACACATAGTGAGGAACTGGATGGGTGAACCCCGGTGGCGATGCATGTAGACTGTCTCTCTCGGATCCCCATGTAAGAATGCATTCTTCACATCAAGTTGATGGATCGGCCGTGTTTGCCCATGGCTATGCTCAAAATCGTGCGGATGGTAGCCGGTTTGACAACCGGGGGAAGGTCTCACCACAATCAATGCCCTTCTCGCCGATTTGTGCCATTAGCCACAAGACGGGCCTTATACCTCTCAAGATCCCCATTGTCTCCGAACTTGTGACGAAATAGCCACATACAACGAATGACATTCACCCCCTCAGGTCTAGGTACTAGATCCCACGTGTGCTGTTTAGTTAAAGCATTGAATTCCTCATACATAGCCGCATTCCAATTAGGGTCTTGTTTGGCCAATTTTGGGTTCTTTGGAAGTGGAGAGATGGTTTGGGCAGACAAGTTGAAATGGACTTTAGGTTTGAAGATTCCATGCTTTGAACGAGTTTCCATTGGATGGGTAGGGACAGTGGGTGGCGGAGTGGTGTCTGAGATGGGGGGTAAAGTCGGATAAGGAGAGGGTGGGGGCGAAGTCGTCGGAGGTGCTGCGGCTCATGGATCGAGAGTCGCGGTGCTAGAAGGTTGACAGGCTTCTCTGAAGTTTGGGTGTCGCGGCTCTGACGACGAAACAGAGGATGTGAGTTGTTCGATTATGAGGGGAGAGATGGCAGACTCGTCAAGAAATGAGTAGTCCTGTTTTTGGAATTTTGGAAGATTCAAAAACGGGAATGTGGTCTCGTCGAATGTGACGTGACGAGATATGTGGATCTGACGAGTCGACAAGTCATAGCATAGATAGCCCCTATGGTTCGGCGGGAATCCTAGAAAGACACATGGAGTGGACCTAGGAGCAAGCTTGTGAGGGGCGGTGGAGCTAAGGTTGGGATAGCACGACAACCAAAAATCCGTAGATGATCATAAGAGGGGATTCTATGGTAGAGGATTTCGGTAGGGGTCATATTGTGAAGAGTGGTAGCTAGTAGGGAGAATATTTAGAGTGTATTCGACATTTTAGCGACATAGACCCGGAAGGGTGGAGGGAGGGAGGCATGAATCAATAGGGTGCGAATCATATTGTTAATGGTGCGGATGATTCTTTCACTTTACCGTTTTGTGGTGAGGTGTGAGGGCGGGGAGAAGCGAAAGACCATGCCATTATTGGTACAAAAGCGGTGAAACATAGAGTTATTGAATTCACGACCATTATCGCACTGAAATGATTTTATGCCTTTTCCAAATTGTGTTTGAATGAAAATGCGAAACTCAAGAAATTTGACAAACACTTCCGATTTATATTTAAGAGGGTATAACCAAACGTAGTGTGAAAAATCATCAAGCAACACAAGATAGTATTTATGACCGAGAGAACTAGGGATAGGAGATGTCCATAAATCGGCATGTATGATATCAAAAGGAGCAAATGTAATACTAGTAGATGATTTAAACGGAAGACGAATATGTTTGCCTAAAGAGCAAGAAACACAATTTTGGGCAAGTTTCCCATTTCAAGCAATGAAATTGTTGCCTCTAAGAAAATTAAAAACTGGGACTCCTGGATGACCAAGCCTATTATGCCAGGTTGAAGAAGAAATAGCCGCTAGAGTGACGGGAGAGCAAGATCTGGCAGCGGAGGTGGAAGTGAATGGATAGAGATCCCCCATGCTATTGCATCTCGTAAGAGGTGTCCCCGTATGAAGATCCTTTACAGTAAAACCAAAAGGGTCAAAATCCACGAGAGACAATTATTACGAGTAAATTGGCGGACATATATGAGGTTCTTAATCATGTGTGGGGCATATAGGGTGTTTTTGAGGGAGAAGGGTGGATGAGGAGGTTGTGTGTATGAGGTACCATAACCCTTAACTGGAATGCGTTGTCCATTACCAACTGTAACATATTGAGGATGCTTTAAACAAAACAGTTTAGGAATAGTACATGCAGACTGGGTGACGTGAGATGTGGCGCCTGAGTCCATGTACTAAGTATTGTCAGGTTGTTGCATAGATAGGGTGCTGAACGCCTGACCCAACTCAGTGGGTGTCATGCCGGAGGAGGGCTGCGGGACCTGACCTTGCATGAAGTGGGCTCGTTGTGGGGGCCGGAGCGGGGCCTAACAAACCGGGGTAAGAATACGGATTGTATGGCTGCTGGTACTGGAATGGACTTGGCGCCGCGGCTCTGAACTGGGGTGCCGCGGCTCTGTACTGGGGCGCCGCAACACTGTAGACGAACTGCTGAGGAGTCGCGGCCCAGTTGTTCTGCGATCTCTGTTGCTGTTGGTTCTGTTGACCGTGACCCTTGCCACGACCACGGCCTCCTCTACCGCCGCGGCCTTTTTCACCCTTGCCGCCGCGGCCCTGCCGCTGTTGGGAGTTGTCCGGTGGCGTCGATCTTGGGGTTGCGTGTCGACGGCTAGCACTGCCGGGCGTGCTCATCCCGCTTAGCACGACGGGTTTCTTCGAGCAACAATTGTGAGCGAGCTTTGTTAAAACTCGGTAGCGGATCTGCCTGTTGAATAATGGTGGCCAAAGTATCATATTCACCCTTAGTAAGGCCGTAAATCATTTGTAGCACCATTTTATTGTCGGTGACGGCGTGCGATGTTGGAGAGTTGATCCGCTAGAAGTTTAAGTCGCTTGCGGTACTCGGAGACATTGGAGAAGTTTTCAAGACGTGTTTTGTTGAATTGTTCTTCCAAATACACGGCACGAGTGTGCTTGTTGTCTGAAAAATTTCCTCCAAACGATTCCACAAGTCAAGGGTCGTGGAGTCGATTTCATGATAGTAAGGAGCAAATCCCGAGAGATACTACCATATATCCATTGTTTGACGCCGCGTCGAGACGATGCCGGATAGAATCATCAACCTCCGTTGGGCGCGGAATAGTGTCATCAATATGGTCAAGCACGTTATAGAGACATGCATGATTGCGAAAAAGTTCAACCCGGGAGAATACTTGGTTGTTTTCTTGATCAAGAATAATGAGAATATGGTTCTTGATGTTGGAAACAGTAAGGGCGGGATGAAACGGGGGTGATGACTTTGTGGTGGAATTTGTGGAGGTAGAGGCGTCAGAAAGTGTGGAAGAATCAGGGATAGCCATTTAGAGAAGAGAAGAAAGGAAGAACAAAACCCGAAAAACAAGAAGAAAATCCGGGAGGGCCGCAAAGTAGGAGAGGCAGCCGGCGGCTGTGGAAGAGAAAGGTTTTTAGGGTTTTGTTTATTTGGCTCTTGATACCATGTAAGATGATATTAATCTCCCTTGAGGAGTCTTTCATTAATATCAAGGTATATATAGAGTACAATATTCATCCCTTATACAATAGGAATTCTAAGCCTATACAAAAGAGGAATCCTAAGCCTATACAAAAGAGAAATCCTAGTCTTACCATAATTATATTACACAATATATGAAAATATTCTAATTATGGGTAGGGAATATATTTACACGTTTACATTATCTATTTTTATCTAAAAGTTAGTATTTTTTTAAGGAATATACAAATAACTAAGTGAACACTCTTTTTTGTCCGGATGGAGTAATAACTCTGTGAAGAGTAAAGGTTCAAAGCTTTACTTATCTTTCCAACCAATTAACAAATGAAAGAACTATTTTTCTTTTCTGTCCTAATAGAGTTGTTTCTAAATAGTGTTAACTGGGTCGGCCAGGCCCCACCTGATCCTTTAAGGGTGATCAGCCTTATAATGATATTGGGCCGTCTTAGGCGCCTTTAGTGGGCCAGGTAAGGTCGGTCTTCAATGCTAATGTCATTTGCACTTTTCGTCTGGTGCACCTCAAGACAAATAATTTTTTTGCGGCATAAGTTTATATTTTTGTATCATAATATTCACAAGATATGTCGGGGCTTTTTAAAAACTTATGCCGCACTAGGCATAAATTTGATTCGAAGGGAAAAAATTAAAGACCAGCCAATTTGAAGGAAAAACCGTGCAATTTCTTCCTGAATTTAATATTTTTAAAAAATAAAAAAGGGCCAAAAATGTCCTTAACGTATGGAAAGTGGTTCACAAATACCCTTAAAGAATTTTGTTCAAGCTATATTAAAGGTTGACACATTTTTAGACCAAACGTGGAGGGAGGGGTATTTTTGAGCCAAAAACAAAGGTTGAGGATATTTGAATTTGCCAACTTAGCAAAGTTATTAACTTATTCGTAAAATGAAACTACAAAATAATTTACTGATTGATTATGTAATCATTAATGAATAGAAGAACGGGTAAGAAAAAACTTATTCCATCTTTTATGCTTATTCATGTAGTAATGTTACCAGTAGAAAAATTAAATTAAATTAATTAATTAATAGGTTATGGATATATTTAATAAAAAATGGATTTACGGGTCGGATCTGGACCGGATACGGATGTCAAATACAAGATTCAGATCCGATCCGTTAAAAACGAATCCGGGTCCAGATCTGAATCCGTCGAGAAAAATTATGAAGATCTTTATCCTGTAAAACGAATCTGGATCCACCGAATCCGGACCGAGTCCACGATCCACTGCTATTTCTAGACAAATGAAGGACGCCTTCATCCTTGAACGTCTCTAAAAGTATATGAGCTAGTACTCCGATTTTTCGTATATATAATTGTATTTTTCCATTACATTTGTTACATAGGACGTGTATAATAACTCTTCAATATATTTTCAGATTAGGTGGCTTACAAGTGTCTTGAACAATTCATTTATATATTTTATTTCCATTTAGGATGAACTTGAGTCTTGAGAACAAAATCAAATCATGAGAAAGAAAAAAATGTGGGACAAATACTT
Source organism: Anisodus tanguticus (assembly GCA_034509755.1). Lineage (NCBI taxonomy): Eukaryota > Viridiplantae > Streptophyta > Magnoliopsida > Solanales > Solanaceae > Anisodus > Anisodus tanguticus. The sequence continues at coordinate 2,901,216 of CM067555.1, read as the reverse complement.
TTTCATAGTTCTTTCAGCTTGATTTATTACATAATGCTGGACTAGTGTAGGAGTCAAAAGGAACACAAATAGAAAGAAAAAAAAAAGGAGACAACAATTGATACAATTAAAATAAAAATGGATCAATACAGTCAAAGATGATCCAAATCTTATTCTTCTCCTCATTATTTGATCGTTCTTCAGCCTTACTGTACCCTGCAACACAAAATTAATCGAACCAAAGCAAATTAAACAATATATACACAACCTGTATGCCATTTCTACTATATATTCATTTTCATATATGCTTATTAGATATTGGTTAATACTCCAATTAAGAGAACATTGATAAAATTTTCACTAAAGGGTCTAAAAATATAGAAAAGTAAATATATGATAAACTAGTCGAGGAGATTCAACATATAGTATATCTATACACAAAAAAATTGACTATCTACACATTGTAATTTTCTGACAAACGGGGTGTCAATTGACTCTATTTGCAAGGGTAGCTCCGCCACTGATATATATAGAATGGAAGAAGACAATCCTCGTTTAATCATAAACTGATTTTCTCTAGCTATGTATTTATAGCAAAATCTTTAATTTATGTTGGTAAAATATACAGGAACGCACTAGCTTTAGAAGAAAAAAATTAATCGTTCCATCTCATAGTTTTTAAATTTCCCCATATATGGCCTCCCAAGATGATTGTTTTGCAAATTAACTCTAAACTTTTTTCTTATAATTGTCAATACTTTTGTTGATGTACTAAAACAAAAGCGAACAAGTAATCACATTAGTATCACAAAACAGAAATTAGTAACAGATAAATTTTGTCACTAAACAGTAATAATACGTTGCTAATTCTATTTAATGACGGAATATAGACACATTATAAAAAAAATCCTATTTGCTACAGTATGTTTATCTACAAATTAGTGATAAATGTTGTAGCTAATTAATTCCAAGTTGTTTTTGGCATTGCATGGAATTACTCAATTACTAATCAAATACTTAATAGTCATGGTGTGTGTGGGGAATATTAGAAGAAGTACACAATATAAAAGTGAAAGAAGGTAGTATATTTACATGGAGCAGTCTGTGGAGGGGTTGATCTCTTCTTGATAATCAACTTCACAAATTCCAGGGAGACTATTAGCTTTGTCCCAATCGATTCCGGGGATAGCTCTTGCAGCAAACTGCATGCAAGTGCATGCAGTTTGGCGATCACTTCGGGTGACGGCTGAGCTATGTAAAGATCTAACACCGTGGCAACAACTATCCAAATGTCCGGTATTTGTAATGTAAGAGAGACAACCAATCAAGCTGTAAGTGACCTGATAGCATGTCAGGGCTTCTGCATGGCGGGGTAAAACTACTGCCATGCATAGCACCACTAGGCATGCAATCTTTCCAATATTCATTTCTACCGTTTTGGTAAGAAAGAAGAAAAAGAAGGAGAAGAAATAGTATCTTGGGATCGAAGTTGTTTTGGGAATTATTATGAGTGTTAGGTACAAAACATTGTAGCACATTAGGGTTTTTATAAGGAGATGTGTTCAAATGGAGAAGGGATGAAGCTTCTCATTAAAGTTCAGCCACCCAACTAGACTATTAAGAAAGTCGGTTGAAAATAAATCTGAATTTTATCATATCGACTTGTTGAAAATAAAAAATCAATCATTTATGCAACTTTTGCATAGTTTACTAAATTTAACTTATTTAGAAAAAAAAGTAGGTCACAATTTGAGTTTTATTTATTTATTTTAAAAAAGCAATTAAGTTGACCTTGAAAAATGGTACGTGTAAATTTGCAATGGAGAGAGTACACGCTAAGCATAATACAGCCTCACAGGTGAATATGAAAATGCCTTTTTGAATCTACACTTCAACTTTTGTCCATCGATTGTCTCTTATCAATAATTTTACTAATAGTGGCAATGCATTTGGCTTTAGACCTACGTACATGAAAATTATGAATTGGATATGGACAAGGACAATAATTACTATAAGGAGAGAGGAAAAAAGAACTAGTATATTTTTCTTTTACTCTTTCTAGATTAATTAATTGCTTTGGGCAGGGGCGGAGCTAGGTAGTATTTAGGGGTTCATATGAACCTTCTTCGACGGAAAATTACACTGTATATATAAGGTGTTAAGAGTCCACATCGAAAATGGAATGAGAACATGGACTCCTTATATGGAATTGGACAATCCTCACCCTACAAGCTAGCTTTTGAGGTTGAGTTAGATCCGAGATTCATTCTTTGCCAACCACCGCCTCTTTTCTTCTTCCTCCGTCAATCACAACCACGACACCGCCATGCTCGTCTGAGCTTGAAGCTCGCGGTCGCCAGATGAGCCACCAAATCTGGTAGTTCTCTCCTTTCTTGAAGCTCACGGTTGCCGTTGGTTAGGATCTTCGAACTCCTCCGACAAATCTGTGGGTTTTTCTGCTTCGTCGGAGCTTGAAGCTCGCAGTCGTCTCCGGTCAGATCTGTGGGTTTTGCTGCTTTGCCAGAGCTTGAAGCTCGCGGTCACCGGATGAGCCATCATATCTAGTGGATTTCTCCTATCTTTTGAAGCTCGCGGTCACCGGAGGACAATATCTTACTCCTCCAGCCAGATCCGTGTCACCGGAGTTCATATAAACACCTTGAATCATCAGATCTATGGTTGTTTTGTACAGATATGGCCGAATAAACTTTTCTGGCAATTTCTAATTTTTCTCTGATAATCCTTGCTTGTGTATAAATAGTGTATAATGATTGTATAATATGTGTATCATTAATGTGTATACATTTATACATTGACTAACACAAATTATACAAGAATGATACATTTTCTGTACACATAATGTGAGGATACATAAACTATACAATAATGATACATTTTTATACGTATTAATACATTTTTCTATACGTTTGATACATTTTATACATATATACAGTAGTGATACATATTCTATACAACAATGATACAATTTCTATACATATATACAGTAATGATATATATTCTATACAACAATGATATAATTTATATACAATTTCTTCTCCCCTTATTCTTACAAACACTAAACGAATTACAAAAGAAATGGGAGAGGCAGCAAACATAAAGTTGGGACTGGGAATTGCCATGATGTTAATGATGGTATTTGCGGCAGAGGGACTATAACTGATATACAACGATGCCTTCGTACTTGCAAGGGGAAGTGTGGCAATGATCAAGAATGTTACAACAATTGCGTAGATCATTGTGTTGTGCCTGTGAGAGTGCAGAATCAAGTTCACTATTGTAAGTAGGGGTACATGGACCGGGTTGGTTCGGGTTTCTCAATTACCAAATCAAACAAATTGTGTCGGGTTTTCAAATCCATAAACAAACCAACAAAAGTAGGATTTTTCAACTTTGACTTTTTTCGGGTTGTTCGGGTATTTCGGTAAAATCTTCATACAAAATATATGGCTTGTGCTTCAAATATTTTTTTAGTCCTAATAAGACATAATTATATAATTAAGGTGTTCTTAAGAAAATGACACAAAATGTGAGATGAGTGATGACATTGTACTAAAATATTTAACAAAAAATATAATGAAATCGCTAAGTCATAATGATAATGATCATAATCTAAAAGTAGTAAAAGCAAAAAGTACGACTAGTTATTAAAAAGTATCTTGGGATCAAAGTTGTTTTGGGAATTATTACGAGTGTTAGGTACAAAACCTTGTAGCACATTAGGGTTTTTATAAGGAGATGTGTTCAAATGGAGCAAGGATGAAGCTTCACATTAAAGTTCAGCCACCCAACTAGACTGAAGAAACGCCAGGTGAAAATAAATCTGAATTTTATCATATCGACATGTTGAAAATAAAAAATCAATCATTTATGCAACTTTTGCATAGTTTACTAAATTTAACTTATTTAGAAAAAAAAGTAGGTCACAATTTGAGTTTTATTTATTTATTTTTAAAAAGCAATTAAGTTGACCTTGAAAAATGGTACGTGTAAATTTGCAATGGAGAGAGTACACGCTAAGCATAATACAGCCTCACAGGTGAATATGAAAATGCCTTTTTGAATCTACACTTCAACTTTTGTCCATCGATTGTCTCTTATCAATATTTTTTACTAATAGTGGCAATGCATTTGGCTTTAGACCTACGTACATGAAAATTATGAATTGGATATGGACAAGGATAATAATTACTATAAGGAGAAAGGAAAAAAGAACTACTATAGGCAGGGGCGGAGCTAGGTAGTCTTTAGGGGTTCATATGAACCTATTTCGGCGAAAAATTACACTGTATATATAAGGTGTTAAGAGTCCACATTGAAAATGAAATGAGAACATGGACTCCTTTATATGGAATTGGACAATCCTTACCCTACAAGCTAGCTTTTGGGGTTGAGTTAGACTCAAGATGGAATGAGAACATGGACTCCTTATATGGAATTGGACAAATCTCACCCTAAAAGCTAGCTTTTGGGGTTGAGTTAGACTCAAGATCCATTCTTTACATGGTATCAGAGACAGACCCATTCCAATTATTTGTTCACTAATGTTGGGCACCCAAATTATATTATCCACTCTCCAGTTAACAAGGTCTGAGCGTGCGAGGGAGTGTTAAGAGTTCCACATCAGAAATGGAATGAGAACATGGATTCCTTATATGGAATTGGACAATCTTCACCCTGCAAGTTAACTTTAGGGGTTGAGTTAGGGCCAAGATCAATTCTTTACATAAGGTTAAAAGTATTATCTTTGTATATATAGTAGATGTTGAATCTCATTGGCTTCTTCATATATTTAGTTTTCATATTTTTGAACCCCTTAATGAAAATCTTCGCTACTCCACTGGTTTTGGGTATGGCAGAATTAAGGAAAATCTTGTGCATACATATTCAGAAATGAAATGCTTACCACTACAAAAAGGTTGCAAAAAACACGTTGTATAATCATTTATATAAACATCGTTGTAAATACAATAGCGGTATTAAGTGTAATATCGTCCCTGATAATTAATAATAAACACGACGGATAAATGACGTCAACTTAAAAGTTGAATTTCATTTGGATATCCTATTGAAAAAATCATGTGAAATTTGCGAATATGATGAATTTATGCAACGTCAACATGGATAAAAGCAACAAACATGATAACGTAGCATGTCACCTTAATAATACATTAAGACGATAGTTTAGATGATATGTAAATTTAGGATTTTCAAGGAGAAAATTGTTTAATTAAGTGGAGTAAGAATAAAACTTCTCATTGAAGTTTGACCGCTGAACAACTACCTGACTTTTTTATGCTCAGGTTAATGAACAACAAACTTTCTACTGATGAAGCTTTGCAAAGATTCAAAGTTCATGAGCCCTCAAAGTGCATATATTGTAAAGCATGAAGCATTGAGAGTATGGACCACTTGTTCAAAGATGAAGATTTGACAGATGTTGTTTGGAAGTTTTTCTCCAATTGTTGTGGCATTACCAACAGACAAGGAATGAGAAAAACAAAGAATAGAGTGCATATATACACTATCTTCCTCTGTTCATTTGTTGGGAAGTCTGGAAAGCCAGATGTAGTCATAAGTATGATTATATAAAAAACTTGTAGGATAAATAACACGGGAATAGTAAATAACTATTACAGTGATCGAAAGGATAAACTTCAAAGATTACAACAATGAGTTTTCAATCTCTGTCGATCTTGAACTAGAACTCTAATTCTGGATCTTGTATTCAGAAATACAATAGCATGAACTGTTGCAACTGTGACTTGTATGTCTGCTTGAGAATATGACTTGGTTAAAGTTCTTTGATAGCAAGATCCAACCTGAAACACTCAACAACAAATTAGAGAATCACAACACTACCGGCTGAGTCGAGAGATGGCTCTGTCTTTAAGACAAGATTGTCCCATATATATCCTTTTACGTTGCTAGGCAATAGTCTTCCAAGATAAAACAGCTACTAACACAATTGAGCAAAGGAAACTCAAGTGTCTCTCTTGAAAAACTTTGAGTATTGAAAGGATCCTAGAGAGGAAGAATGTTTTCAGAATTTCAGTTTTTGTTTTTCCTTCCGGTGTATTAACAATTGAGCCAAATGCCTCAATTTATAATGTAAGAATTGTCTCTTCAATTGGCAAGTAATGACATTGAATCACCCATGTAATGGCAATGAATTGCCCAAGTAATGACACCCATTTATTAGCCCAAATAATGGTTGATTAATGCTGAAATGAATGTCATTGAGGGCAGCCCAAAAGTCTCCAAAAAATCAGATTTTTGTCTAAGACTTTCTGCTAGGGAAGCGCCGCGGCCCTGAAGGGGTTGGTGCCGCGGCCTTTCTCGGCTCCGCGGCCCTTTCCGACCCATTCCATCTTTACACTATGCACACTTCTTCCTTCGTTTACCAACGTGGAACACTTGTCATTTGGCCAATGACCGTCCATTATTCTATGTCTCAAACACTTTACTTACGTACCAATATCTCTTTCACTAATGAAATTTACGATCCTTGGTACAACGTGTGCACGTGTGTGGAAATGACGTTTCCCACGTGCGGGGCCCCAATTGTTCGAGTCATTAATAATGGGATAAACTTTATTCCACGTTAATTAATTTCCAACAAAACTTTCCAAGAAATATCATCAACAAGGTGATATATCAGATTAGATTGTTGTTGTCCTCACAATTTTCCCAAGTTCAACTGTAGCAACAATGGGGTAACACTAAATTTGGGATCAACATCAAAAGTCTTAGGTGGAGTAGACCTAGTTCTGGTAGAATCAAATTGAATACCGATGGGTGCATCAAAGGAAACCCAGGAAGTGCAGGAGGAGGTGGTGTATTTTGAGTTGACAATGGTCAGCTTATCATGGCCTACTAAGAATATTATGGGGAATGCTCCAATAATGTAGCTGAATCTAAAGCCATTTTCTATGGAATTCAATGGTGTATTCAAATGAATTTAGGAATGTGGATGTGGAATCTGATTCCATTATCATCATCAACATCAAGCTAATAGTCGCATCCAACATCTTATAAGTCAGATCAACAACTTAAAGAAGCAAGGTAACTACAAATTTTATCATTACTACATGGAAATAAATAATCTTTGCATGAGAGACAAAGAAAAAACTCAATACATGATTAGACTTTTCCTAATGAGACTAAAAACTGGTTGAAGAATGATGTAATGGATTTCCAACTTTCAGGATACGAGCTCATAAGAATTCTTTTACATTTGATAATGTTTTGATTTGGAAATTATATTTTTTATTGTAACTATGGACCCTAGAGGATTCATAACCTTGATGCCCAATCCCATATTGTTTTGCACTGGGACTTTTTTGTACAAGGATGAATTATTCATTCTTCTTATTTCCCAAGGTGAATTGGACAAAAAGTCAATACACCGACTATGTATTTTTGTTACAATTAATACATAGATTAGGCAATGTCTAATCCTCACCAATTAATGGCGGTTTAATAAAAAAAAACAACTACCTGACTCTTAAGAACCGTTAGTTATATATATATATATATATAGTTCCTTAATTTTAGTTTTCCAAGAGTGAAAAATAAATCTAAATTTATCATATCAATATTATCACTTATACAACCTATGCATAGTGTAATATATTTTTATTTTTTTTTTAAAAAATATGTCCCTTTTAAGAGTTTGTTTTTCATAAAAAGACAGTTAAGTTGACCGTCAAAAAGGATATATTTTGCAATGGTTAAGTATATAGTAAGCATAATACATCCTCCCAGGTGAATATTAAAATTCCTTTTCGAGATCTGCACTTCAATGTTATTGCACCACCCCAGTAATTTTACATTGTGGTTTAAATAATTTTGAAATGGTAGTGAAAATGGTAATGTAAAGTCATATTTCTAAAATTTGTAATTAAAGAATCACTTAATTAACATTTTGTCACTCTACAAATTAACTTGGCCGACTTTGAATTTTTGGCACACAAAAAAAGGATCCCAGAAGTCAGTTCACAAAATATTAATTGTCCAATATCACATAATAACAATGAAAAATATTTATATTCATATAAATATTATGACATATTTAAGTTCACTAGTCTTAATTCTTTTATAATCATACAAGTTACAAGTTTACCGCAAGTTAATAAGCATTCTTTTTTCAATACAAAGTATATGATCATAGATTATCCAAAAGTTCAAGGTAGAGTCTTCACGTACGGATACGAAGTTCTCTTATTCTTATCTAACAAAAGTAATTTCTAATTTATTTATTCTGATTGCAACACATGCAAAAATAGAAAAAAAACAGTTAAGTATACAAAATTATTAAAAAGTTTCATCCTCCTTTATCTTTCTTTTTTGTCTATCAAGTATCAATTCAAAATTTCTTGTTCTATTCATTACGGGTTGAAAAATTCTTTGGAAGTAGGCAAAGTCTCCATATTTGTCGTAAAACGGCGTCGTTGCTGATTCCCATTTATTGCAATTTCTAATTTTGATATGTAGCTCGCTCCCAACACCATTGGTTACCTCGCAGCACTGCCGACGTGGTGCCTGTTTTTATATAAAAAAAAATAGATTAACTAATTAAATTCTCCATAAATAAAAAAAATGAGCGTTAATTTCAAGGGTAGTCGTTGAATTTTATTCGATATATTAGTAAGGTCACAACACTATCACTTGTAACTTTGCATTACTTAAAAGTCACTGAATTTTACTCATTGTATCACTCGTTAAAGTAATTGAACTATATATGTGTTAATTTCTTAGAAATCATAATTTACTAGAAAGTCTTTTCTTTTTTTTTGCATCGGAAAATGGCTTGTCATAACCAAGTCGGTTAGTTCAAAATAAACTTGCAAAATCATTTTTTAAACTACAACCTATTAAAAGATATCAAAAATAAAAATATTTTTCCTTAGAAATTGTTATTTGGAGAAATAATTTTTAGTTTTTATTTTCTTCTAATCGTTTATTGTTTAAAATATGATTGTAACAAGCTGGAATTTAAAAAAAAAAAATGTAGATGTGTCAATTGCCTCGTCATTTTCCGTTGTCGAAAATATAACTTTCGAACGAGTTGTATTTTCTCAAAAATTAACACATAGTTCAGACATTTTAATATACAAAAATAATTTAGTTAATTAGCTTACTAATAAAACATGCAAGTTCAGCCACATTAACACCAGAAATGAACTATAAATCAAAAAAGTTTCACAAAAAAGAAGAAGAAGAGAAATTAACTCATCGCCACACAAATATCATAGCTGACTTAAAATCATAAAAGTTCTGATTTTTTTTCTATTAGAAACTAGTAATTGATCAAATATATTCACATAAAATGAAACGGATTTTACCTGTCTCCACACTAGGGGAGATAGAATTGGCGCCGTGACATTAACCATATGAATTGCTAATGCTGGTTTGTACTTTTGGTTCTCACATCTGTTGTTAAAATCATCACCAATTATGGTGCTATAACTTGTCAACGTTGCACCATTTTGGAGCCTAACAACTTGATCCAAGAAGTACTCAATGGGCCTCTTACACGGTTCTACATAATTGGGCCGAGTGTCGAATGTGAATGGCTCTTTTGAATCTAACCATGTGTTGAACGTTTGCACTGGAAATCCCAACTCTCTTGCATTCATTAACCATGGATATAATTGCACTGAGTAACCCCATGACACTGATAATGACCAATTTCTCTTTAAGTCATAGCACAATGTTTGTTGTACGATACGGCTCGGATCCTTTTCGTAAGCCTCGATGAGCTTTTTTACAGAGTCTCGGTGGTTCATTGATGGAAATAGAGGATGTAGCTTGCCCAAATGGTGCAACGACACTAGCGGCGCCACCGGATGTGCTGCCAATATCCCCCGTGGACTTCCTTTTATATCCATCTTAAAACAAACACATTAATTAGATATATTTTTCAGTTTCTACAAAGTAAGATGTACATAGTGATTGCCCTTTTCTACAATGAATACTATACGCAAGAAGAGAGAGTACTGGAACTCATTCATACTCCCTCATCCGTTCCATCTTGTTCGACGCTATTTTTTTATTAGTTCATTTAAAAGATAATGATATGTTTCTTTTTTTTCTTCTTCTTGAGGAAAAGCCTTTATAGCTAGGGTTGAAGCCTGAGTTTAGGTTAGACGTTCGGCCGAATCTAATAGCTGACCAGAATTCTCTTGTGGTATTAAAAAAAAATACTTTTACTTAATATATATGTATAACTAATATTTTTACTACTCTCAGTCACTCTGTTTCAAATTTTGTATTGTCTTTTTAAAAAAAATATTGTTTAAACGAATATCATTTTTCTTATTAAGTAACTTTTCAATTGAATATTCTCTGTGTAAAATTCAAAAAAAATCTTTACTTTCTTAATTTCACTGTCAATTAAATTAAAACACATAAAATGATAAAAAGAGAGTAAAATGACAATGATAGTGCAAAAAGTAAATCTTGAATTTAAAAGATTGTACGATTACCTACCTGATGGAAACCAAGTTCATGTGTGAGAGGAACACCAATCTCAGCCATACAACCACCAATCTTTTGATCAGAACCGTACATGTAATGGTAGCGATTAATGCAACCGTCTAAAATCTTCACGAGAACCGCCGCGAGAGGGTAGCTAATAGCAATGCCACCGCCGCCAAACGCCATACTATATGAACACACCACATTTTGCTCCACACTTTCTGAATTCCCACCAATGTAATACATTTGATTGTAATCATATTTACCCAAAACCGCCACTAAATTCTCAGTAAAAAACACCGTATCATCATCTCCCATTACATACCATCTCACATTCGTTAACCCTAGTTCAAAGCTCTCTTTTACAATTCTTGCGATCCTTACGGCAGTCCTGCGCAGAATCAGGATTTTCATTAAGGAGATTAAAAAAAAAAGTAAATATATAGAGAGGTTAATGGAATTCAATATCCATGGGTTCCTCCATTTCAATTTAAGTGTTTTAGTTTGACTACACACAAAATTTTGAGAAAATATGAGAGACTTTTGAATCTTATTATCATAAACTTAAGATGTGTGTCATTTACCGACATACCTTTTGAATCTTATGGACTTAAACAAGCCAGGTAAAATATTGAAACTAGCTAGAAAGATGCATTTATTTTGAAACATATTAAAAAGAACAGAAGACACTTAAATTAAAATAGAGAGTATATATACATAAAAAAAAAACGGAGCGAAAATGATTCATATGACCCCTGCGCCCCTAGCTTCGCCCCTACTGACCTATTACCGAACCAACAATTGTACTTGAATTCGGAAGTGTCTTGAGACACCCTATAGGGTGGGGAAGTTTCGGGCCACGGCTCGTTTTGGTGGGGTTCCTCATCGAGCCACACGAACCCTCGCGTTACCTTTGGTCTCCACCAGAGATCAGAGTAACGCGAGCGATTGTGCCATGTTTTAGCGGACCCGCCAATGCCAAAGAGAATATGGGATATGTTTGTTTCTTCATCTTCTTCTTCTTTGATGATATATTTTTCTATGTTGTTATTTGTAACCGCCACAGCACTACTACGAGCATAGTTGTTGGAGAAATGAGGAGTTAAGGATATAATTAGAGAAATGGAAGCTACTAAGCATATGGTAATTAGAAAGCCCTTCATGAAAATGGCAAAAAAAATTGGCTGAAACATTTCCTTCTTCATTCTCTATTTTCTATAAGGAATAAAACGGGTCTTCTAAAATAGCGAAGCTTGTGTTAGTAGGTTTTAGTAACTCAATTGGTTGGGTATGTGAACTTTTACTTTGTTAGTTGGAGTTTGAATTCACATGTGGTAATCCCCTTTCTATTTTCACTTCTCCTATCCCTATATAATAAAATAAAAAGCTTGTGTTATGCTTCTCTCTCCAAAGGGTAATTATGGAATTTCATTTGCTTTATTTAAAATTTATACTTTCTTTGTTTAATTTCATGTGTCTTATTTTGACTGACAACAAAATTAAAAAAATTAAGGAGGAATTTTCAATGTTTAAATCTTAAACTAGAAATGTGTATAATATTACCAAAATATTATTTGAATCTTGTGATTTTAAACATATCACGTGGGATGTTGGAATTAAAGAGTTACTATATCAAAATAAAAAGTAGTACTATTGTTTTTTAAACAAACTAAGAAAAAAAGTAAGATAAAAAAAAATTAACCGAAAGGAAATATTCCTGATGACTTGTATGCTTGAGCTAAAAATTTAACCCATGTAGTTTGATTTCTGCTGCTATGTGTTCTTTAGTGTATTTTATTTGATTTATTTACCTGCGCTAGTTACTGCATACTTTTTCAGAATGCGCTATCATGACTTATTCACTTTTGATACCAGCATACTGCTTTAAAAAAAAATTGACCGGGTCTGACCGTTTCTCTTGTTTTTCTCCTGCTTTGCTTTTGCTTTGCTTGTGCTTATGCTTTTTCTTGAGTCGGGGGTCTCTCGAAAACAGTCGCTCTACCTACCAAGGTAGAGATAAGGTCTGCGTACACTCTAGCCTCCCCAGACCCCACATTGTGGAATTTCACTGTGTATGTTGTTGTTGTATTGTAATTGGAGGAGTTGTTGAGTTCCCACCTCGGCTTTTTAAGGATGGGATGATCTCTTTATATGATTTTGGATGATCCTTAACTTAATGAGGTAGTTTATGGATTGAATTAAGTTCAATGTTCATTTTTATCATAGTATTAATTAGAGTCAGACTCATCCCAATTTTTTATTTACGAGATGTTGGACCCTCATGTCATATAATTTATGTCTAGTTGACAGGTCAACTGAGCGTGTAGAGGTATGGATTCCCACATCAGCTTCTTCCTATAGTATTGAACAATCCTCATCTCATAAATTAATTTTTAAAGTTAAGTTAGGTCCATAATCTATTTTTTTTTTATTCATGAGTTCCCAATTTAGGGTAAATCCAACATGATAGTATGTTGCAGTAGTACAATTTTAGGTCTCTCCAAATAATAATAATAAAGTATAATAAATCAGTTAGATTACCTATGCAACTTATAAAGTTTTGTTGAGATTAGAACTTTGGATAAAATTACTTGTTTTATACATTTGAGACTACAAAAATCTAGTAGAAGTATTAATCTATTTGAAAAAGTACGCACTACGCTATTGTCAAGATTCACGAGGATAAGCTTAAAATGGATCTTGCTCAACCGATAAATCTAATAGATATAAATCGAAATCTACACAAGTCATCATAATTTTTTTAACGGGCACAAACAACAAAATAATAATACAATAAAAATTTATTATATAAGATCAATAAATAACTTAGTCGCATAATATATTAAATTATTAATTAAGTCCATTGGCGTGAATCTTACTTAATAATAGCGTACGCACTTTCTCAATATAGTTTATTAAGCTTCTGCGAGATCTATGTAATCGTTCAAAATGAATAAAAAACATTAAGTGATAATTACTTAATCATTGTAGGTATTGATCCAAAGTTCTAGTTTCAATGAGAACACTAAAGTATCGTGGGTTATCTACTCATCCTCTCCCCACATTGATAATGGGGTGATCCAAAATTATTCTGCTGCATATGCATGGGTACCATATTGGATTGACCTCATTTTTTAAAAGAATTTAAATTATATATGTTGTTAGCTAGTGTAAGAAATTATTTACATTAGGAATTCATGATTTGTCCAGTAAAATTAATGTTAGGTTGGCTCAACTTGTGCACAGTACAAATCATTCCTCGAGATTTGAACCCGTAAAAATAGAATAGTTTAATTCATATGCATAAGTATGGAAGAAAATGCATTAGGATGTCACTAAAATGATACTATTTACCTATAAAAATGAGATTGTAATCTTGAAAATAAGGCAGAGTACCTTCATGTCCTTTTACTAGTTTATTATATTAAAATAATTTTTTTCATGTGTACTTTAGCAAAACAATAAAACATATAATTATTTTTCAATTTTACCTTTGTCATTAAGTAATCATTTCTCAAATTAATTGGATTATTATTAGTATTCATTTTTACATTTCCAGTGTACCACAAAAAGGATCATTTAGTAAAACAACATTTAATTAATACCAGTAGTTTGTTAAGAGGAGTGAAAAATACAAGCTAGACAAATAAAATAGAAGAGAGAATAACTTTAAAGTTTAAACTTTTCATTTCCTATATTGAGAAGATTTATAATTAGATAAGTTTTTATCTCTTGTTTTATATCACAATTTTGTTTCTTTCTTAAATTTTATGATCAATCAAATAATATCACATAAAATGAGACGAAAGTATTATAAAAATTTGATTAAAAAAGTACAAATTCCATAACTACCTATCAAATCAAACCTTAAGAGCATGCAAGCCTTTAGGTTCCATAGCCCATAGGTGAATATCAGTACCTTAGAGAGATTCTTAATTATGTCTCCTTTGAAACACTACGTCCCTTTGCCTAATAATCTCAAACTAGTACCAAATCTCTTCACTATTTCCATGATTAAGAGCTTTCTAATTGTCATTTGCTTAGTCTCCTCCATTTCTCTAATCTCCTTCACTCCTCATTTCTCCAATAGCAATGCCGTTACAAATAAACTAGGAAATATCAAAGTTACAAGCAAAGAATCAATAGTAGAAGAAGAAGAAGAAACAAACACATCTCACATTCTCTTTGGCATTGGCGGGTCCGCTAAAACATGGAAGAATCGCTCGCGTTACTTTGGTCTCTGGTGGAGACCTAATGTAATGCGAGGGTTCGTGTGGCTGGACGAGAAGCCCCATGAGAATGAGCCGTGGACCGAAACTTCCCCGCACTATAGGGTCTCTCAAGATACGTCCAAATTCAAGTACACTTGTTGGTTCGGCGACAGGTCAGTAATAGCGTAGCCACATATAGTGAAGGATGGTCGTTTAGACACTCTTTATCAAAAATAAATATATAGACTATATAGAAAATTATATTACGGTTTTGTTTCATATCTAAGAACCCTTTCCCCAACTTTACATTACATTACGAAATAATGAATGGAGTTGTGCATCTTGGATGTTTCTATTGAAGTATCCCTTTTGGAAATATTTTCTGCCACACCGCCTATTCATAAAGTATTCAACTCGATTTAACAACAGCTACAAATTTATGTTTTTTTAAGATGACGATGTGCATTTCGTGTCATTGCTCGTCGACCTGCTTCTATTTGTCCAGATGTAATCCAAGCAGGTTCAAGTGTCTGAAGAGAATATTTACAAAAGAAATATAATTTTCGAATATATAGGTCAAAAACCAACATTCCTACACGTATATTAAATGTTCAATACTCTTAGCGAAATTTCTGACTTCCCCACTACAGGTTAGCTGTGAGGATCGCGAGGATTGTGAAGGAGAGCTTTGAACTCGGGTTAACGAATGTGAGATGGTTCGTAATAGGAGATGATGATACTGTATTTTTTACGGAGAATTTGGTGGCAGTTTTGGGTAAATATGATCACAATCAAATGTATTATATTGGTGGGAATTCTGAAAATGTGGAGGTAAATGCAGTGTGTTCCTACAATATGGCTTATGGCGGTGGTGGCATTGCTATTAGTTATCCTTTAGCGGCTGAGTTGGTGAAGATTTTAGACAGTTGCATTAATCGCTACCATTACTTGTTCGCTTCCGATCAGAGGATTGCTAGTTGTGTGGCTGAGATTGGTGTTCCTCTCACGAAAGAACTTGGTTTCCATCAGGTATAATACACACCAATCTAATTAAGATTTATTTCTTATTATAAATTTTAAAAGTTTATCTTTTAATGCAGTCAAATAATATCACATAAATTGAAATCACTATCCTTCTAATGTTTACTCCCTTGATCCGTTTCATTTTATATGTGAAATATGTTTAATTAGTATGAGTTTTTCAAAGAAATGAAACTTTCAAACTTATGATTTCATTGGGATGACATTTATATTTTGAAATTTATGGTTCATAATATATCATGATATTTTGTATGGCTATAAAATTTATCATTAATAAAGCATAAAATAAAAAGTTTAAATTAAATTGCTTCACATTAAAAAATAATTCATTCTTTTTTAAACAGACAAAAAACATAATATCACATAAATTGAAATTAAAAAAATCAATATATTGGAATCTGGGTGGTTTCCTTAATTTTTTCTTACATTAAATCTTTCTATAATAGTCTCGTTAGTACAAACCGTTTGTTGCCTTTTATAGCAATTGAGTGCTAAGATACCTATAACAATAATCAATATTTAAATCTTATTTAACTGTTAATAAATAAATAAATAAATAATCAAGTTAATTTTTAAATTTTATTTTATTTTTAGATGGATATGCAAGGGAGCCCAAGAGGGCTATTAGCAGCACATCCTGTGGCGCCACTTGTCTCTCTTCACCATCTAGATATGTATATTGTACATCCATTAATTCCATCAATGACCCAATTTGACTCCATAAAAAAGCTGATTGAACCTTACAAAAAGGATCCAAGTCGGACAATGCAACATACTTTGTGCTACGATTTAAATAGAAATTGGTCATTATCAGTATCATGGGGTTACTCAGTGCAATTGTATCCGTGGATAATGAATGCCAAAGAATTGGGACTACCGATGCAAACGTTCAAGTCAATATATGGATCCGAAGAACCGTTCACATTCAATACTCGGCCCAATTATGTAGAACCGTGTAAGAGGCCCATTGAGTACTTCTTGGATCAAGTTGTTGGGCTCCAAAATGGTGAAACATTGACAAGTTATAGCACAATAATTGATAATGATTCTAGCAAGCATTGTGAGAAGGAAAACTATAAAGGAGCATTAGCAATTCATATGGTGAATGTCACGGCGCCAATTCTATCTCCCCTAGTGTGGAGACAGGTAAAATTTTATTCATCCGTTTTATTTTATGTGAACCTGTTTGATCAAATACGAATTTCTAACAAAAAAATGATTTTTTTGGCACATATGATTTTAATCCTGCTATGATATTTGTGTTGCGAGGAGTTAATTTTACCGATGGTCGACACACAATTTTTACTTTATTATATCTATTTTGGCAATGAAAAAGTCACTCAACTTAACTTAACTATCACGAAAGTCATTAAACTATTTTTTTGTAACAAAAAAAGTCACTCAAATTTGTTAAGTGTTACAAGGAATCATTTTGGAGGAAACAAAGAAGACATTTTATATAATACTTAGGCGAAGTTGAATGAGTCTTTTATTACAAGGAAAAGATTTAGTAGCTTTTTGTGATACTTTAACAAAGTTTCAATGATCTTTTTTTGTTACAAAAATAGTTTCGTAGCTTTTTGTGATAAGTATGCGAAATTGAGTGAAATTATCTCTCATATATCTTTAATTTAATTGGTAAACAAAACCTATTTTATTAAAAAAAAAAAAAAAAAAGGCACCACGTCGGCAATGTTGCGAGGTAATCAATGGTGTTGGGAGCGAGCTACATATCAGAATTAGAAGTTGCAATCAATGGGAATCAGTAACGGCGCCGTTTGACGACAAATATGGAGACTTTGCCTATTTTCAAAGACTGATTTGATAATAAATTTGGCGAAGATATATTGTATTCTCCGAGACCCTCTCAATTATTGTAATTTCGTTTGTAAGTGAGTTGTTGGAATATTTTTTTAGTACGAAGTAGAATTTATATTGAAAACTTATGTTGTTCACTCAGTACAGTGAATGTGTCTTCCTATAACTCTGTCTTCTTGATCCCATGTTATAAATATTGGAGGAAAATAACTAGTGAATTGATAATAAAATAATGTTAAGAACAGATAGACAAATTGCTTGCGCATCATAATAATATTTACAAACATATAGTGAAATGATCTCTCATATATCATTAATATGTTCCAATAACTTCATATTGTTTATTAATGTTAAGTGGTTGAACACTATGCCTTCTTGTAGAGCTGCTTATCTACCCGAAGGTAGGGGTGTTCACTATCCTGCCAGAGTAGTGCAATGAATGGTCCCAACATCTTGAATTTAAAAGAGAAAGTGCAAGCAGTCTGTAACATTCAAATGGAAGGATGCAAAATGTGGAAGGTTGTGAAGAAACTGAAATTGCTGTAAAGGTTGTGAATATAGTATCTGAAGCTGCAGAAGACAAGATAGCATTGACCATAGCCCAGGAGAAGCTACAGGCTGACCCCTTAAATAAGTTGCTTTAGGAGGAAAGAATCCAGTATATAAAATATAAGAAAACTTCCTATATGGCAGAAATGTTTCTACAACAACAAAGCTGAAAGAAATAATCCCCTTGATTATTTTCATTAATTGAAAAGGTATATATACAAGTTACAAAATAGGAGAATCCTATTCCTAAAATCTTATTCTACCATAATTCTAACTCTACAATTATTGTAAGTGTATAATCCTAATTTAGGTAACAAATACACATATACTTTCCTAATATATAATATTCTTACACTGCCTAGTAGCCATTTGTACCGTCTTTGGGGGCCTGGGGCAAATTTCTGGAAAGCCCAATGCCGAAATACCACTGCATTGCCCGTGATATACACTGATGTATATTGGGTGTATATCACGAGTATATTGCTTTGTTTAACACACCCCCGCGGTCATAGCGGGCGGTCTCGAACGCTGAGACTGTCCCTAAAATCTTCAAAGAGTACTAAGGGAAGACCCTTTGTAAAGATGTCTGCAACTTGATATCTTGACGGCACATGACATACGCGTACCTGCCCTCGAGCAACCTTTTCACGGACAAAGTGAATGTCCAATTCGAAATGCTTAGTGCGTTGGTGCTGAACCGGATTACCTGAGGGGTAGATGGCACTAACATTATCACAATATACTAAGGTTGCCTTCTGAATGAGGCAATGAAGCTCTAAAAGCAAGTTACGTAACCAACATGATTCTGAGACCACATTAGCTACCCCTCGATATTCTGCATCGGCACTTTAGCGGGATAGAGTCGCCTGACGCTTTGCAGACCAGGAGACCAAGTTGTTGCCAAGGAACATACAATAGCCAGACGTAGACCGTCTGGTATCCGGACAACCACCCCAATCCGCATTTGTGTATGAGACAAGTGTGGATGTCGATGAAGGATACAAATGTAAACCATAGTCCAGTGTACCCTGAATATACCGAATGATACGTTTGATTGCATTCATGTGCTCAACTCTGGGATCATGCATAAATAAACACACCTGCTGAACAACATACATAATATCCGATCTGGTAAAGGTAAGATACTGAAGAGCCCCTGCAAGACTGTGATAGCGGGTCGGATCCTCGTAAGGGACGCCGGCCGTGGCACCAAGTTTGGGCTTAGTATCAACTGGAGTGGAAGTGGACTTACAGGATGACATCCCAGCCCTCTCGATGATCTCAGCCGCATACTTTCTTTGAGATAAAAACAAACCATCTGAATGACGCTTGACGGCAATCCCCAAAAAGTAACTCAAGGGCCCTAGGTCTTTCATAGCAAACTCAGAACTGAGCATGACCATGATAGACTGGCGTAAGGCATCGGAAGAGGTAGTCAAAATGATATCATCCACATACAACAGAATGTAGGCCAAGGACGAACCACGACGGTAGATGAACAAGGAATTATCTGACCTGCGTGAGTGAACCCAATAGTCAAAACAAAGTCAGCAAACCTCGTATACCATGCCCGTGGAGACTGCTTAAGCCCATATAAGGACTTCTTCAATAAACAGACATGATGATGACGGTTGGGATCCCTGAAACCCAACAGCTGATGCATATAGACTGTTTCCTTGAGATCACCATGTAGGAAAGCATTCTTGACATCCAACTGATGAATAGGCCAAGTCTTTGAAAGAGCCAAGCTAAGCACAGTGCGAATGGTAGCCGGCTTGACCACCGGACTAAACGTCTCCCCACAATCTATCCCAACCTGCTGAGTCTTACCATCCCCCACAAGCTGCGCCTTATGTCGAGCAAAGGACCCATCAGAATTCTCCTTATGAGCAAAAATCCACATAGACCTGATAACATTAATACCAGATGGACGGGCCACCAACTCCCACGTCTTATTATCAATAAGAGCATTATATTCATCAGTCATAGCAATTTTCCAATTCGGGTCGTTTAAGGCGGACACAAGATTACGGGGCAAGGGGGATTTAGAGACATTAGAATGTAAATTAAAATGTCTTTTAGGTGTAAAAATACCCCGCTGACTACGAGTGACCGGTCTATGACTCGAGGAAGAATTGAGTGAATTTTGAGAATTTGCTAGGCTTGGGACGGACTGGCCAGCAGGCAGTGGGCCTGCTGGCCCAAAACTAGACGCATGAGTTGCTGGGCCGAGAACGGTAACATGGACTGGACCAGTTCCATTGGTGGGGTGGACCGGCCCAATCATCGAAACTCGGCCCAGCCGAGAGGATCGGGTAGTGCTGACCGAGACGTGCCAGTGGGACCAGCGGGCAGTGGGCCCACTGGAGAGTTTTGGGTGCGGGAGATGTCCGAAAAATGCTGAATAATATACGGGGATATTTGGTCATCCAAAAAATTATACGAACTAGGCTCGGGAGTATGAACTTTCGTAAAAGGAAATTGAGTTTCATCAAAAATGACATGGCGATTTATTATGATTTTCTTGGAGGATAAATCAAAGCATTTGTAACCACGATGATTAGACGGATAATCCAAAAACACACACGGAGTAGACCGAGCCTGAAGTTTGTTAATTGTGGTGGATGGGAATAACGGATAACACAAGCACCCAAAGACCCGAAGATGAGAATAAGACGGGTTCTTATTATATAAGATTTGGAGGGGGAAGAATATGTCAGACCTTCGGAAGGAATTATGTTAAGGAGATATGTGGCCATTTGTAGAGCATGATGCCAAAAATATGGGGGTATGGAAGCATGAATTAAGAGAGTTCGGACAATGTTATTTATGGAACGAATTTTGCGTTCGGCTTTCCCATTTTGTGAAGATGTATGAGGACACGAAAAATGAAAATTGATCACATTATTAGCACAGAACTCCCGAAACTCCCTATTGTCATACTCTTTCCCATTATCACATTGAATATCTTTTATTT